>CM076589.1:3718214-4956785 GCA_038430175.1 Ficus hirta | reverse complement strand
TGCCAGAAGAAGAAGACTCGGAAATATGTAAATCACTGCACTCCTTAATCCCAACAGGAAACAGGGTGGACTTACGAATCCCGGCTCTCCCGGCATGAGAGGTCTCAGAAATTGCTTCAAGCAATACACAAGATTTCGGAGGCGACCTTTTCATACACGGAGTCATTTCTACCATGGACCGGTTGCTTTTCGAGAACATCACTGGAGAAACAGTGCCAGACTCTATACTGCTAGTCGTTTCAGTTGCTACCAAATGAGAAGCCTCACCTAGAGTTGGCTTTAATTCTATATCTTCAAGCAAATCGTACTTTGTGTCCATGGATATAGAACTAAAAGGGGGTAGCTTCTTCGAAGTATCCGAAGCAAACTTTTCAAATACCGACTTGGGAGGGTCCGGGGGTTTGGATGACAGTGTCTTCGAAATAGGAAGAGGGGTAAGCAAAAACATTTGTCTTCCCCTCTCAATAGTACAGTTTGCACGCCACGACACAAGGGGTGAAGGAGAGATTAAAAAGTCCAGGTTCGTCTTCTCAGGGCTCTCGGGGGCTTCAGTTTCAACTTCATTTACAGCAGAATCAGCCTGACTCAATGAAGACTTACTCGACTGATTCTCGGACTCCAAACAACTATCGGAGAGTGCCTTTAATCTGGGAACCCACAGCTGAATATACAAAAGATAGTGATATAAATCATTTGTAAAATACAGTGATATATGGAAAGAAAAATGACTAAAGAATTAACCTTCAAAGAGGACCTCATTTTAGACAAATCATGCGCGAAGGATTCGAGTTCTTCTCTCGCTGGTTTGCTCGGTAACTTCAATTTAGATGCTTTCGCAACAAGTTCATCAAACTTGCAAACAGACAAATTCATATCTGAGTCAACCTCAACTAGAGGGAAATAAAAACGCAATTCCTCTGATTTCTGATTCGGAATCAGAAATGCGCATTAGGGTTTTTCTTTGTTAGGAAATCAAAATTTGTTCTTTTGGCTCATAAATGGGAAAATCGAAAGCCAAACGCGTAAATGGTCATTGGATTTCAAATCTAAAGGAAGGTTTTTGACGAATACAACCCAGAAATGAAAGCAAAAACATAAAAGAAATTATGCAAATCAATCGGATACCCACTGCAGTAGTCACCTTGAGAAGGATGTAAGAAAGTTCTGATTGAATGAGACGAATTTCCTCTTCTTCTTTTTCTTCTTCTTCTTGAGCCCTAGGCCTGTCAAACTTGTCTTTCTCGGAAAATTTCTTCGTCGCGGCGGTCATGGGTCTAGAGGATCTTCCTCCGCCGACGTTGTTCACCACGTCCCTCAGCGGCCTCCGTACCGACTTCGATTTCACTTCGCTCTTCTGCATCTCTCTCTCTCTCTCTCTCTCTCTCTATACTCTACTGGTGTTTTTGAATTTCTCCAACGGGCTGTATGAATGGCGGGGCTCTCTGTACTCTTTGTTGATGCGGGCGTAATCTTCTAGAAACCGGGTCACCCGGAATTCAACCCGACCGAGACCAGAGTGTATTTTTTTTGGGCTGAAACCCAGTCCCTTTAAAGTCCAATCAGACAACGTGGGCTTCGTTAGAAAGAGCCCATTTTTCATGCCAGGTTCATTGAACTGGTCGCGAATTTACCCCCGACAAGACAAATCTCCACGTGTCCAAACCGGATAACGAAAAAAATCTAACCGCCGCGTGTAAACACGCGCCACCAGAACAAACAAACCCAGAAGTTGAGAACCAGAAAGAAGGAAAGCAGAGAAAGAAAAGCCATGGCGGAGATCAATTGGGCGGAAATCCAAATCCCACAACAGAAGCTCTACAATGGAGTTCAATTCCCATCGGTGTTGTCCCCAGCTTCCAAATCTCCGTCCTCTCTCTCCCTCCTCACGAAAGCCATCGAGACTCAGAAATCCTCCCTCCAGTCCCTGCTCCACAAATCAGGGGCTGTACTCTTCAGGGGCTTCCCGGTAACTTCAGCCTCCGACTTCAACGACGTCGTGGAGGCCTTCGGCTTCGAGGAGCTCCCTTACGTCGGCGGCGCCGCCCCTCGGACCAACGTCGTCGGTCGTGTCTTCACCGCCAACGAGTCCCCTCCCGACCAAAAGATCCCCTTTCACCACGAAATGGCTCAGGTCTTTTTTAATCAGCTTATTAATGTTTAATTAGATTATATGACTGAATTGAAAAGTGTATATATATATATATATATATTTTTTTTTTTTTTTTTTTTTTTGGTTCTGTTTATAGGTGCCTGAGTTTCCGTCGAAGTTGTTCTTCTTCTGCGAAACAGAGCCTGCAAGTGGAGGAGAAACTCCGATAGTTCTGAGTCACGTCGTTTACGAAAGAATGAAAGAGAAGTACCCAGAATTCGTTTATCGACTGGAGGAACATGGCCTGATTTACACGCGTGTGTTAGGGGAAGACGATGACCCTTCCTCTCCGATCGGCCGTGGATGGAAGTCAACCTTCTTGACCAAGGACAAGTCCGTCGCCGAGCAAAGGTTTCAACTTTTCGTGTCCTGTAAATGCTGTTTGCTAATCATATCACGTCACGTCATTTAAAGAAGAAACTGAAATTATGAATAGCTGAAAGACTGGTTTCATGATAGTAATATGGGTGTTTTTGGCAGGGCTGCTAAGCTGGGGATGAAGTTGGAATGGCTGGAGGACGGGGCGAAGTCAATAATGGGTCCGATCCCGGCTATAAAACACGACAAGAATAGGCAGCGCAAGATTTGGTTCAACAGCATGGTTGCAGCATACACAGGATGGGAAGACGCAAGGAATGATCCTGTGAAGGCAGTAACGTTCGGCAATGGGAAGCCGTTGCCAGGTGACATTATCCACGACTGTCTGCGAATACTCGAAGAGGAATCTGTTGCCATTCCATGGAAGAAAGGCGATGTTTTGCTCCTGGATAACTTGGCTGTACTCCACTCCCGGAGATCTTTCACTCCACCTCGCCGAGTACTTGCTTCACTTTGCAAGTAATTATTCACATTCTTATACATAAGTAGATGTTGTATAATTGGATATCAAGACTTGAATCACTTCCCAACCTATAAATAAAATCAGCATTTGAACCTTTTGCTTTGGATATTCATTTTTTGCTGCAGAAATCACACTGCTACTGAAGTAGCCTTTTTGTATTTCAAGGTAAAACAGCACTTTCTCGTCTGCATTACATCAAAATTTTCCCACAATGAAACAACAAAGAATATGACCGATAAATCGGGGAGGACAAAAAAAAAAAAAGGGACACAAAAGCAAGAAAGAATCACCACCGACTTGCTATACTATTATAAATCTATGAGGCCTACTATACACACATAATCACGCACCACTGACAGAATAGATGATTAGAGAGTGCAAAATGTGGTCAAAAGGGAAAAAGGTCTAAAGTAGTGATTCAAAAATAAAGTGGCCGAATCAAGTTCAACTATCTTCCCTGGACAAGACCACTGAAAACTTGGCTGGTCCCGGCAAGAGTAGCTTCCCACTCCACAGAGGAGAGAAGGATCTGCGATAATGAAATCACGACTTGTTTCATGTCAGGCCTTAGCAAGGGATCATCTTCCACGCACGATTTCGCCAATATGGCCATCTGCATGATGAAACACAACAATTAGACGGGTAAAACTCGAATCGTGTTTTCAGATCCAATCAAAAGCTTAGACCATCCATCATGAACGATTCCATTAATAAGGGCGGATGTTCTCATTTCTAGTGTTTCATGAGGGCCCGCAAGGATGAAAGCTTCTGGCCAAAGGCAACCATCTGAGCTCGACATGATTATAAGGACAGTGAAAGTTACCTTAAACAGACAGTCATGTGGATACAAATCCATCATGTTTGGATCGATATAATCTTTCAAACTTGACATGCTCAACGAATCTGGTGAGTTCTTTAGAGCTGCTAGCATCTGCAATTTCCAAACCCAAACACCAACCCCAACCCCCCCCCCCCCCAAAAAAATAAAAAAGGACATTAGGAAGTTGCGCGATCAAGCAGCATCTTTCAAGCATGTTTGAAGATTAGATGTTTGCTTACAATGGATACCAAAGAACGTCTTTCAGGATTTTTCAAGCCTTCAGTTCGAATAGTAGCCTCCTTTCCAGATATAATCTCGAACAGAACAACTCCAAAAGCGTAAACATCACTTTTAGCAGTAGCACGGCCATCACTCAAGTATCTGCAAGGAACCAGATTGAAGCACTTGAAACTACTTGAAGAACTTGTTAACGACAAACTATCTAACCATGAACAAGTTTACTCACTCTGGAGCTAGATATCCAAAGGTACCAACAACTTTTGTTGTTGTAGATTCTCCGTCACTCGGTTTTCCAATGAGTTTTGCCAACCCAAAATCTGAAATCTGAATGTGGAGAGTAAAAGAGAAATATTCAGTAAGATAAACTGAAGCTGTAAAACAAACAAATGATATTGATTAGTTTTAGCATGTTAAAGTTGACCTTTGCCCTAAAGGTGTTGTCAAGTAAGATGTTGCTCGTTTTGATATCTCGGTGGACATAATGAGTTTTGGTGTGCTCATGGATGTACTCAAGACCTCTAGCAGCATCGAGAGCAATCTGAACCCTCATGATCCAGGAAAGTGATGTGTGACCTGCAATAAAGATGGTTCACAAAGTTTTTTACACATGATATGCATGCATGGCTCAGTCACACAAGGTCAGGCATACAGAGGTCACAAATTCCGTTATTCAAATTGGCTATTAAATTTTGAAACCAAAGGAGGAAAAAGGGAATTTCATCAAACCGAGACAGACGTAACATAAAACAAGTTGGTCTTGAAAACTGATTAGTCTTACCCTTGCTTTGAGGATCATGTAAGTGACTTCTAAGTGAACCTTTTTGCGCATATTCATATAGGAGAAAGAGCTCATCATCAGTAGCTGCATATCCAATCAATTCTACCTGAATAAAAAGAGCCAAATCGAGTTCTTGGTTCGAAATACTTCAATCAAGAGGCTCTAAAACCACGAAAGACATTAATCAACCAACGGTTAGTATTACCAGATTGGTATGATGAACCTTGCACAGAACTTTCATTTCTGCCATAAATTCCCTAGTTTTTGTAGCAGTCATTCTTTTAACAGCAACCTCCTAAAACATCAAAAATAATTACACCAATTTTGTTAATACAATTGTATATAATTCATTGCACTACAGTATATCTAATGAGAAAAAAGGTAAGATAGAGATGGGTGAAAACCTGGTCATGAAGGAGACCATAGTACACTGAACCATATGTCCCATTCCCCAAAAGATTTGAATCTGAGAACTCATCAGTTGAGGCAAAAATTTCTTCGTACTTGTAAACCACGGGCTTCTCCATTTCAAATACATCGGCCCCAAGGGCTTCAACAAACAAAGAAGACCAGTCAAACAACGTAACCTTAAGAAGGAAGTGTTCCTATCCTATCATTATATAAATAAGGAAGAAAGATTAGCTTAACATCTTATCAAATGCTAAGCCATTACATTTCTGGGATTTGGTATGGGAGGCATTTAAAATTGAAATACTATATATATATATATATATATATATATGGTGCTTTTTTTTCACCAAGAGTGCTCAGTAGGCTTTTTGAATAGCTCACTTGATCCTGAAACATACACTAATGCGATAAGAAATGATGGTTCCGAAAGTAAACCTTTAGGGATAGTTACTTGACGGCTTTTAGGTTCCCCGTTGTTTTGCTTGCAATCTCCAGACTTGCAGCAGATGTATCTTCCTGAAGCACAACAAAAACTTGGCTTCCGAAGAATCTGAAACTTATAAGAATTCTGGCTCTCTGAATCTTTTGGATGACCTCTTCGTGCATCATTAAAGCAGCCTGATGACCTCAACGAAACGTATACCACTATACATATTACAATAAGAGCAAGGACTAGCCCCAAACTCCCAACAATCCATATATATGGTGCATGTGCTTTATGATTTACTTCATTTGCTGTGGACAAATAGCAAACAAGTAAAGGTAGAGATTTTATTTTCTGTTCGAAGAACAAAGGAAATATCAAAAGAGATCTTTCATATTTCTGACAATGTTAATCCTTCCCTCAAAGTTAAAATTGCAAAAAGTTTGTTGTTATCACTGCTATTTAGTTACAGTTTCTTGAACGAAATTAAACTTGTACAAAAACCACGAAAACAAAATGGATTAATCAGCACCGTACAAAGAAAAGTCTCTGAGGTAAACTGAAAATCAAAAGTTAACTGATATATCTGGTAACTCTTTAAGTCTTTGCCTCACAGGGGTCACGTGACATCTTCATAAAGGTTGTGGAGGATTGTTTTGCCTTGTGACTCAAGCAAACTTCTTTTGCTTTCTTTTCCCAAAGATGTGTTATACAAACATGAATATGGATCTCACGGTAGTTCCAATTTTTCATGTTTCAATTCATAACTCTCAATTAGTTTTCCTTGTTTACAAATTGTTCCTCAAACATTCAACTTTGAAAAAGGCTAGAAAATAAGACAGTGATAAACCATAAGTAACTAGTCACCAGCTTCAAAAAATTTTCTACTCTTAACAAATAAGCAGCTACTCTCTCAGCATTAACATTTAATAAAGCAATGTATAAGCATACCCGAGAAATCGTCAACTGAAGGAGCTGGCGCAGGAGTGGAAGGAGCATCGGCCTTCAAAGGATAAGGGTCACCAGGAACTATAATTCATGAGAAAAACTATAAGTTAATAAACCACTTTCTTTAGCTCTTATAAAGAATGGAAGAATTGAGAGAAGTCTCAAAAGAGAGCAATAGCGTGATTAACAAACTCTCTCTGTCCTCATCCATTGAGAATTTTCTATTCAAACAATAAAAAATAACAAGTTCTTAATTCGTTTTAACAACTTAACATGCAATTAGTCCACTCGGTAACAAAAGGCCCAAAAAAAATTCGTTCTTTCACTAAAAAAAATAATTAAAAAAAAAAACCCATTCACTGCAACGCTTAAGTTCGGAACTAAAAGTCAACTTCCCACATTTGTCACATTTCTTTCGTTTTGGATTCTCCTGACATTTCAAGAACTATTGTTTCGGACAAAAACACGAAACATCCTTACGTTCAAAAGTTGGCCTAAACTAAAGTTGCAGAAAGTGCCAAGCTTCCAAAACCTATTTCTGCAGAGTTTCCCCATTAACGCGCCTTGGAAAGAAAATGCTCTTGTTTCATTCCGCGAAAAATAAAACCCGAGAGAGTTTGGATATACATCCACTTCATAACAGCATGGCACCATGTGATAGTCTCAATCTAGCATTTCATGCATCCATTCAGCGTGATCACATCCTTGTCACAACTCATAAATTTACAACACAAGTTAGGTGAGTTTCAAGTAAATTACCAATTAAAACACCATTACAATATTTTCAAGGCCGATCTTAGTAAATCCCAATAATTACACCAAAAAACAACCCATTGAAGAAATCAAACTCAAAACCCAAAAGCAAGAAACAATCTAAAAATGAAAGCTTAAAAATGGGTTAAAAAAAAAAAAAAAAAAAAAAAACTGACCTGAATCTAGAGGGATGTAATAGAGAGAACCCACAGTGACATTGTCGGGATTGTCGATTCCATTGACCCTCTCGATGCTATCCATACTAACCCCAAACCGACTGGCGAGCGATTCAATGGTGTCGCCATCTTCCATAACGTAGCTCATCAAGTAATTCCAGAGCCCACTGGAGCACCCACAGAACAGCTGGAGCGAGACGACGGCGCCGTACCTCGCCGCCCTGGTGGTGTTGGGGAGGAGGGCAAGGCCGTCGTAGGCGTCGGCGACCAGGTCGTGGACGAGCCCCTGGCCGGACTTGACCGTGAACGTGGTGTTGGTGACGTACTGCTTGATCCCCTCCGCGCAGGAGCAGTTCTTTCTGACGAAGACGTATCCCCGGCCGCCGCCGGAGCCCTCGACGGTGACGTCGCCGGGGAGGACGTCGAACATGCTCTGGATCACGGCCAGGGTCTGATTCGCCTTCGGCTTGAAGGCCAAGAAGGACGTGCAAAGCCGGGTCGTGTCCGTACAGTTCATCGGTGTCGTTGTGTACGAAAACAGAGCATGGACTTGCACAAGAAGAACAATAACAACAACCCAAGTCAGCAGAAACCCAGAATTCCTGAACTCGATTTTCATAGTTTGAGACACTGATCTGAAGTTTCTGTTAAGGTTTCTCTAAGAAGGGAAAACTCGAAAACTGGGTATGAGAGAAAAATGAAAAACTTGATTTGGGGGGTTTGGGTTCGAAGAGGAGTGAGAAAGAGAGAGTTAAGGGGGTTTAAAGGAGAGAAGAAGAAAGGAATTAAGAGATAAACAGAGCATTTTTTGTGTGTGTATTTGCATAATAATAACAATAATAATAATAAGAGAAGGGTGTTTTTGTTAAGTTTTTGTTTGTGCTGTTGTTTGTAATGTTCTACTCTCTCTGACCGTACTGATCACTCCTGGTTAAAAACCTGCTCAAGCGGGTTAAAAAAAGAAGGGGAAAAAAAAAATTAAGAAAGAGAAAGCGACTTACAAAGAGAAAGATGACCACCCACCTGGAGATACTACTTACTTGGAACCGGCCTTTTTCTTTTTTCCTATGGACTAAGCTATCCTTTTACTAGTTATGTAATTAGTGTGATGCTAATTTTTTGTGATTAGTTTTTGCTATAATGATTAGGCTATCTCCATCCATTTATTCTATTTTAGAGTACAGAAATTCTAAAATAAAGTATCTGTCACTTCAAATACTATTTTATCTCCAACCCATTTACTCTATATCATACTCTAAAAGGAATATTCTATTTATATTTTTTTTATAATTATTTAGATATTATTTTATATTTATTCCATATAATCTTTGTATTTTATAAATTATGCCCCCATACAATCTTTTTAACATATTAATCCATTGATTGTTTTTATTTTTTAGAATAATATTTAAAAATAGAAAGTTATATCAAATAATCAAAACACTATAAATTTAGTGCGATTATCAAAAACAACTTAATATTGAGTGAAAAAAAAACTACATGATTTTCTTAATTCCACACAAAAAAAAAAGAAACAAACTGACATTCAATATTTAAAAAAATGTATAAAAAATAAATATAGCTTAAAATTTAAACATACAAATACTTTTTATATAGAAAAAATGGATAATTTTGAAAGAAATATTAAATTAAGGGTAACTTTATAATTTTTATTTTTACCTAAATATTAATTTAAAATTTAATTAAAAAAAAAGAAAAAGTAGTTTAGAGTATAAATAGTGATACTTCAAATATGAAGTATACTATTCATACTTTATATTTAAAATTCCATTTAGAGTATGGGTTGGAGAGACTCCCATATTCTAAAATGATGAAAAACTCTAAAATAAAACATGATTGGAGATGGTCTTATATATATATATATATATATATAAATGTTAGTTGTATGTAATTAATGATGTCACCGGCATTATTATAGTAAAAACAGATTAATGATTGCAGTAATAGTAGTTCAAGATTGCTGAGGCACTGTTGAGAAATGGAAATCTTGGTGGGGAGAATAACTGAAGTTGTTTCTCTTTTCTTTTATTAGTGTTATGTTACCTGTACCATTTTGGTCTTGTGTGATAAAAATAATTGACCGAATTGGGAAAAAAAAAATTTTGAATGAAAAGGAAATAAAACAAGAAAAGAAGGTGATGGGTGGGGAGAGGGGATAATCAAAATACTATTTTTAATTTCCATATACTACTATAATAATGTTAGGTAGAGTCGTGAATACAACGCTAGTTTTACTTTTTATTTAAAATAAATAAATAAATAAAAATTTACCACTTACCACATTTGCCCCAGAAATTCCAGTCCCCAAGCATACCCTGTCGTAATATTTCTAACTACTATTTTTTTAAAAACAAAGGGTCCGTTTGGTGTTTGGGTTTGAGTTATGTTTTTTAAGTTTAAATAGTAAATTTTGTTGATTTTTTAGAAAAGATAAAAAACTTTTTCGGAAAAAGACAAAAATTTTTTGGGAAAAAGACAAAATTTAGTTTGAAAATTATGGTTCAAACCATAATACCAAACAAGGCTAAAATTTCTAACTACTTTTAACAATCATTCATAGAAACTGTGTAACAACTAATAAAAACCAATTTTAAGTCTTCATAATATCTTGCAACAATTAAAATTTTTGAGCACGACTTTATTACATGATAATTTGTTAAAAAAAATTAAAAGAAAAAACTTTAGCAAATAAAATAAAACTTTAAGTTTACAACTTTAGAATCCATCACTAGGTAGGTTATGAACAAAACATATAATTATTTGACATAATAGACTCGATTAACATAAAATGTAATGCTTGTATGTGGAAAAGAAACGTTGTGTGGAAGCTAGAAAATATTGAAGAAGGAAATTTAATTTTTAAAAAATAAAATATTCCTTTTTTACGTGGAGGTTAGTTTTTAAACAGAAATTTCCAAGTAAACAGAAGGAAATATTTCTATTTTCCCAATGTTAATACAGAAAATGTGGAAACCAGATTAAAGAGGCAAGGGCAAAAGGGGAAATGAAGTCCAAAAATAGGGATTTTACAAAAGGGCTTGGCTTGTTTTCGGGAAAAGGAAGGCACAAGTTGCGAAGAGCTGGCAATGACACCGACAGTTGGTGGGTCCCACAAAATATGGCCCCAAAATCTCAAAAACTCGCCGATAAACTTGTTTCGTGCTTTGAAGGAAAGCGGACCTTCACTTCACGGGTGTAAAATTCGTTGACTTTTTTAATTTTGACCCGTTTAACCGACAGTGACCATGCACAACGCTATGATTCGCTGCTTCATCCCCATCCTAACTAAACGAATAGATCAATCTTCTCCACCAAAACAATCAAAAGTAACACTATTATTTATGGATTTCTACATAATAAAATAAAAAATTTGTATGTCTTATACAATTTAAATTTTGTATTAATAATGTATGTTGATGACTCGATCAGCTCCGACCACTTCAGGTGGACGCGCCGGCCGCTCAACACCGGTATCCGCCCGGTTTGAGACCCCGGCTGGTCAGACGGCACCCTCAACCAAAGTCATGTGGGTCTGCTCGGTCCGTAACGTTCTAGGAATGTTACTCGCCGAGCAGACCAGAGCGCTTGCGGTCACAGCCGAGTACTCGGACCGCCGACTCTCCGAACACCCTGATCGGCATTGATGGGTACCCCGACTCTGATCCCCAGGCCAGGCTCCACCAGCGGCCGAGGATGTGACACCGGTCACATCGCTGCCCTATTGGCTGCTGACGCCGCCCACCTACTCCTGTCAAACGTCAAGTCGCTGCCTGCAGCCACCTACACTGACAGGCACTGTAGCCTCCCTGCTGATGACACCTGAGAAACCCAACTACCCACTGTGCTGAGATCTAGGGACACGTGGCATCGATCCATTGGACCAATAGCACCTACAAGCCTACTTGCCCGCCGGGTACTCTAGGTAGCCGACCCGGCCGGATTACCCCAAGCACCCGGACCGGCGGAAAGCGCCTATAAATAGAGGAAGAAGCCTCAAACTCAGGTATGGTCATTCTTACCTTGTCAAAACTCTGCCTCTTCCCTTACTCATCAGTTTCCCTGCTGACTTAAGCATCGGAGTGCCCACGGCAGACATCACACCGGTGTCCCCCTCATTCCGAGGTGCTTCCATTTTGCAGGTGACTTACAGCGACGTGACTGGTAAGTTTTCACCGGACTACCCGACCACATTGGGTGTTGCTGCTGGAATCATTTTGGGCATCAACAATATATAATTTTAAACTATTAGATATATACATTATTCACTTTTGACAGAATTTTATGAAATATGAACGTTAAAAAAAATACACTGGGCATATTTGATAGACTGTATTAGAGCATAGTATTTTATCATTTTCCAATAATAAAGTCTTTGGTAAGATCATTGTATTTATAAAATATTACAGATAATTTTAGAGTGCTAAATTATTTTATTTCATACAAATGTCAAGGTCAAGATTAGGGTCTCTATCACCAATCTCTATCCCGACCCGGTCTATGCCACTGTCGTAGTCCCTAAGATCGACCCCAGGCCTAGGCCCCCTCAACCTCGTCCTCGGTCTAACCCTTACCATGTCTCCAAGCCGACCCTAACCTCAAACGGGGACTATACATCGTGTTATGCAATCCACATTTATAATACGCTACATAATCTTACACTGCATTTTATAAATAATGCAACCCAATATAATACAATGCAATGTATCTTATCTAATACAATACAATACATGCTACCAAACATAATCTTTATACAACAGAATACATGCAAGGCAACCAAACATGACCTAAGAGCAAATATATTGTCTATAATTATCGTATAAATCATGCAAACATAAATAATCTTTTGAAAATATAGCATAATAATGTAAATTGAAATGTTTCCATTCATCTCTTCATAACCCAAAAAAAAAAAAAAACTTACAAATTAATATATTTACGAGCTTTCTCGTGTCCACATCATATTTTTGCTGAACACGAATGGCAACTCACTTGGGCCATTGGATGCGATAATGGAGGGCGGTTATGAAAGGGAGAGTGAGAGTGAGAAAGAGAGAGAAGGTGGGATAATACACAACTTCGAAAGAGAGAGTCGTCGCCACCAAAGAGCCGTTGAGCACTGATTGTGTCAAGCCAAGCTGCTCATCATTAAACTCCCAGCCATGAACCTACCGTTGAAGAGCCCATTGTCAAAAAGCCGTCGACGATGGTGGCAACGCCCTCTGCCGTGTCTTCGCCATGAGTTCCAATGAAGTCCTCAAGAGCCGTCGGATTGGTTTTTTCACCACCACCGACGGTCTCTCTCTCTCTCTCAATCCATCTTTTTTATTATCGTCGACAATCTCTTTCTCGTGTGCGCATGTTGTACCGCCAGATATCCGGCTATCGTACAACAGATTATTCTTATATATTTATACCAATACCTCAAAGTTATATTTTAACATTGGATTTCATTTCCACATGGTGAGGTGGGCATTTTCTTAAATATTAAGCTTGTATTTGATTTGTCTGTTGAATATGATATTTTTAAGTTAGAGTTGGTTGACTTTTTAAAAATTAGTTATAAATTTTATTGATTTTTCAGAAAAAAATAAAAACTGATATGAAAAAAATACAATTTTAGTTGGGATTAAACTTAAATACCAAACATAAGTAGATTTTTGGGGGGGGGGGGGGGGGTGTTGCTTGGAAGTGTGGGAGCCGTGTTTGGTTGGTGAGGAATTCAGTAGGTTCGTTATTACGGTAGAAACAGAAGCAGAACACAATTGGCGTGTAGTTTGGCGATTTATTGAGGGCAGATGAAAACATGACCGGAGATTGACCCGGGTAGGGCCGTACGTGAGAAGAAGACAACTGTAAAAAAATATATATATACATTAAATAAAAATCAGGTGGCCAAAAGGGAACAGGGTGATCGAACCTGGTGCATACGCCAAAAGACACCTAAACCAAACCCAACCATCATCATTGTTTATATTTACCTAATCTTTGGGAGTCTTCTTTCTCCAAAATTTACACCATTCACAGTTATTAATATAATCAATTTTATATCTAACAAATATATTATTTATAAATTAAATAAAAAAACAAAAAAATTATATTCTATTTTTTAATTATTATATTTATTTTTATTTTCCATTAAAGATTTATTGAATTTCTTTTAAGAGTAGTCCATGTGAGAATTCGAAATTTGATCATACGACAAATGTAAAATTTTCTTCCTACTTAAGATAAGGGATAGTTGGGCATACATACAATGAAATTTCAGTAGTAATGTTGAAATTTAATATAAGTTTCAGTATATTTTAAAAAAATAATTAAGTTATATTTGTTGTGATTATTTAATAATCTTTTTGATATATCATATATAACTTCCTACAAATGCACCTGCAAAAAAATCCCCTATATTTGTGGAATTACAAGTGATGTATTATTATTATTATTACTACGTAAATCTCTCCATTAATTTGAAAAAGGAAAAAAAAAAAAAAGGAACAAGGAAAGTAATTAATATCATAGTCACAAAAACTTTTACCAATAAAATGGGTCAATTAAAAGATAAAGCATATCATAAATGTTTAAAAAAAACAACTGTTATATTTCCCTCTATAAAAACATTTGTTATATTCCAATTCCATCACCACGTAATTACACGTATAGTCTAATAATAGTTACACAATATATCATAAGATCTAGAATCCAAATCATTCATATTTAAATTAAAAAAATAAAAATAAAAATCCACTTTCAAAGACTTATTATATAATACTGTAATCTCTGTTGAGGGGGAATAACTAGATCCCCCAAATCTTTTGAGTAGGCCCACATTGGTAAATAGGTTTTCAACATGTTCCCTACATGGCCGATCCGAGATTCGGGTGAAACATTGGAATTAATTTCGCTTCCTATGCTAAAAAAACATAAAGAGGGACGTCAAATGTGGTACAAAGAGTATAAAATTTCATCCAACTTTTTCCTAAAAAAAAACAAAAAAACAAAAAAAAATGTCTCAACTCCCAAAAACAATTCACCATAAAATCCGAGTCCAAATGTAGCTCAACCAAATAAATCACGATTCAAAAGTATTGTTTATCATTTTCTTAATCTCAAAAGGATTAAGATTTATTTGCCATAACTATATATTAGAAAAATGTACGGTCAAAGGGGGACAGTTTTTGTACTATATATGCAATAACATGGTGAGGGACTATGGGACCCATGCCCACGTAGAGAGCATGTGGATTTGGTTAAGTATAATGTCCTTATTATGGGACAAAACGTAATGTAACTTCATTTCTTATCTATATTTTAATTCTTGTATTGTGGATTACGGTCCCACATTATTAAACATTTTATGGCATCAATCTTAGGAATTAAAAATAGAGGTTAGGTTATTTAATAAATATAAATAATATATTTTTGTTGCTAAAGCCTATAAAAGATCTATATAATTATGGTGATGGTAATCAATATATCCAGACTGGCTTCATTGGACAGAATATGATACAGTAATCAAGGCCCCACAATCCTTGGATCTTTGTCTGTCTTTTTTTTTTTTTTTTTAATTTAATTTTTAAGGGGGTGAAGCGACCTTTCCTAATCACTTTCATCTGGACGTAATGGGAGAGGTTAATGATGAATTTGGTGTCCTTATTTTTGAAACTTTTTAAAGCCGGGCTGTCTCAAAACAGTGACCGTTAATCATTTGATTCTCTTGTAGTACTCCCATCATCGCATATCACATCTCAGACCAAAAGCCCCAAGACAGTGGGATGAAGAAATAAATAGGTGTATCTTCTTCATCATCCACTTAGTGAATGTCATAATAAACCAAAATTAATGAGAGGAAAAAAATAACCAAAAAAAAAAAAACACAAAATTTTTTTTGACCCTCCACTCCTATAGGCTATTTCTAACCCCAAAAAAAAAAAAAAATGATAAGTACACTTATGAATGGTTAAATTTGTGTTTACTCAGTTTAATTATCATATTTTTCTTAATCTAAAATGATTTGATCATTTATAATGATATTTTAATAGGATTTTCATTTTGTACTTATCATAAAGTTATAGGGAAGAAAGAATGAAATGATGCTCAACAAGGGTATGGATAGCAGATTTTGATGTTTCGTTAACCTGAAATGTTCAGCATGTTGGTCTTCTTTCTTTTTTCTTTTTTCTTTTTTTTTTTTAATTCCTTGCAGTATTTTTAGCAGCACTTTTAATTAATTCCTCAGACCCTTTGGGGAACTTGCATTTTTGGGGAATTTGTCAACATAAAGAAAGCTCTCACTTTAATTGTCTAAGATAAATTAACTCCCATGGTTATTACTCATTTGGTGTCGCATTCCAAAATACCATTTCATTAGGTGGCAATAATTAAATATTCAGCATGGAACCATTTAAGTATATATCTATATATATATATATATATTTAATATTAGAACTGTTCTGGACCTTTCTAAATTTAAAAACGATTTTGACATTAGCCTAACCTCTCCCCTCAACCATTAATTTCCAAAATCAGAATATGTACTTCTACACTAGTTCTTTTTTTCTTTTTTCTTTTTTTTTTTTCCCTTTCATTACTAAAAGATAATGATAAAACTTATCGTTCGAAACGGAGAAGAGAAAACGATTTTGTGTTTTGCCAGAAATCTAACAATGGACCCCCTCTTACAGCCCGTTAAGATTTGAGTTCATGTGATGCTAAAAAATACGGATTTTAATGGGCCAGAAATTGCCCACCACACTTAATATAAGGTCTCGAATTGTAGTAGAGATTGGTGTCAGACATTGTTTTGCTAGTCAATCTTAATTACAATGCCCATATTGTCCTTTGTGTTTTGAACTTTATAATCAGCCCAAATTAGCTACAGCCCATTAGTGGATGTTATCAAATCAAAGAAAGAAACAACTAACAACAAGATTTTGGTTTCTTCCAAAGAAACAAACAAGAGATCAGGAATTGGACAAGAAGTCTTCAATAGCAAGTAAAGAGTTCTGATCACATAAGAAGCGTGTAATCAATTGAATTATTGGTAAGAATTGGAGATAAACGGGTTTCTTACAACCTAATAAAATAATTCAAAACCAGCGCCTCTCTTTTTTTTTTTCTTTTTTTTTTTAAATAAAGAAAAACTAGCTCTTTTTTGTTTGGTTTGGGGCTAATGAATCAACTTGTTTAATGTTGGATCTATTTGACAAAGTTTTCTAGAAGTTGTTTTTGGTTTCTTAGGTGATCCAAAAGTAATTTCTGAAAGTATTTGAATGATCTGTTAGAACAATTTTTAGTTTTTAAAAAAGCTTTTCGTCAAAGTCAAAAAAATATGTTTTCCAGTAAAAGCTCTTCTCAATAAACTTTGAAAATTATAACAAAGTTTAAGTTAGATATTATAAATTTTATTTTAATATTTTTATTTACTATTATAAAACTTTAAAACTCATTTTGGCGCATAAGTTCTTTGATTCCAAACATTTATTAAAAAGTCACAATTTTTGTTTTTCTTCTTCTACTGATTAAAAGCAAAAACAAAATTTCTACCAAACGCACCCATCATTGAGAAATATAGAGAAACGTCCCTTAAGTAAGGGAGCATAAAGATTTATATTCCATTTCTTAACGGCTACAAAATTTCTGTCCTCAATTTCTCCATGTATATATGTACTTGAGAAAATCCCAGATACATATTCCTGAAAAAAAAAAAAAAAAAAAGGCCCAAAAAAGAAAGGAAAGAAAAGAAAAAAGTCCAACCCACAAACATCTCAGTCCTTATCCAAACATAATATATGAGTCCATCATTGCGACAATGGAACGTGAAAGGAAGAATAAATTAAAAAATAAAAAATAAAAAGGAATGATAAACAAGGGAAAAAATTATTATTAAAAAATAAATATTAATCAGGTTTTAGTGGACCTATCTCTAAAGAATGTATATTTTTCATGTAGATAGTCAATTACAGTATGAAAAAAAGTCCTAGTTCCCCATTTGGATTGAACGGCATGCTGTCTCAATTGTGATGTAATCTTTGTTCTCTTTTTATTTTTTCTTTTACATTAAAGCTTTTAAAAAAATGAAAAAAAAATAAAAACTTAAGAAGTATAAGTTAATGCAAAGAAATGTGTGCCTTTCCTAATTCTCCATTTGTCAACCAAGAAACTGCAAGATTTTCAAACATTGAACAGACTTGAAGCATGGGTTATCAAAACCGTGTGTAGAAATACATGACAAAATCGACAGTTACATCTACTGCGCGTACAAATCAACATTACGGCGCATGCCACCCGTTAATCATTACTTAATTAACCAAAGTGGAAATTTATACAGATCTTTTACCATAACAATGGCAAATTTTCACTCATTGTCTAGAACTAATTATTATGGTCTGATACTTGTCACAAGGATCAAAATTAGTTTCTTCGATCAATCTTGACTGAAGATTTTTTTTTTTTTTTTTTTTCCATACAGAGTCCCATAAAAACAAGTGCTCCCTATGAAACCAACAAAAAATTTCTTTTCCTTTTCCTTTTTTACTTTTACTTTTTGGTAAATCTCATCATAACCCCAAGTATGATAGAAAAATGACAACCTTCTGGAGAAACTTTGGTTTGCTTGGGGGGTCCCCACTCAAACTGACCATAACTGATAAGAACAGTGGAGATCAAGTGCTATAGTAGAAGAAATTTTGGCACTAACTTTTTTTTTTTTTTGAATTGATTATAAATATATACGCTTACTCTTATGTTCAGCCGCATTTTTTTTCAGACACGAATGACAATTCGCTTGGGTTCGTTTGATGTAAAAATAAACTATACAGATGAAAGAGAAGATAGACTGGGATACAACTTTTCGGATTATACCATCTCCCTCTCCCTCTCCCTCTCTTAGAACAACACACCTGTTTTATATATATATATATATATATATATATATGAAGAAGTTATTGGGTAGTTGATGAGGCTGAAGTTGAAGTAGATATGATTGCATTGCTTTCTTTTTCTTTTGGATCCCTCTTTTTCCTCCAACCCATTTGTTGGAAACATACGAAAGATCTTGAAACAGAACTCTGGCCAGGTTAAATTGCCCACGTTTTTAGAAGGGCAATCATATTGCAGCCTCATATATAGTGGCCCATCTTGCCATTTATATTTCCTTTTCTATTCCTCATCTCTGTCACGAGGAAAGAAAATGTACTCGATGGAAAACCGACAAGTGAGAAATCAAAAACTCTCTACTTTAAACTAATCTATAGAACTTGTAATACGTTATAAATACTTTGTTTTTTTTAACATATAGATTGGTAATTACTTTTATTGAGTCCCATTTGAGTTAAACGACATATATTTGTACCCAAAGAAAAAAAGAGAGAGAGAGAGTTAAAAAATAAAAATAAAAAATAATAATTTAAAGCTAGCATGTCCGCTTGTCACATACCTTTTCTCTTCAATCAACTTCAACATGATTATCACCATTATCTTAGTAGTAGTAGTAGTTGTTGTTGTTGTTTTTTTTTTTTTTTTTTTTTTCACTCTTTCTATTGATCTTAGAATAATGTCTATTCAATAAGGTTCTCTACAAAGAATAAAAGAACGGCACATAGTGCGTTCTCACTACTCATTCCGAGCATATGGGCTTTTGGGAAAAGGCGAAAGGATAGATGCTTTGTTGGTGAAGCACTTACCAAATTTTCTCATAAAAAAAAAAAAATAAATAAATAAACAAACACTTCTCAAATCTAACGCGTATCAACTTATATGTGTCATAAATATCTCTTAAAGGAGGTATACTTGTTAATTATACTTTCATGTGTAAGAATATGCATAGAGTAATTATTTAACAAAAAAAAAAAAAGGAACAAAAAAGGGAAAAAACATGGGAAGCTAGAAATCTTGTATCTTTCATACAAAAAGAGAAGTTGGTTGTAGACTCTAGAAACTCATCCGTGCCTCTTCTTGTGCAAAAGCTTTGTAGTGCCAATGATAATAAGTTGTTTCTATCATTTTGTACTATTAAAAATAAAAAAAAATAAAAAAAAGTTGTATTTTTATATGTTTTCTTAATCCCACCAAAGTGTACTATTAGTGATTAAGCATCAATCTTAAGACTTATCTTTCATGGTGTCAAGTACTAAACATCTCATCTCATGTATAGGCTGCAATTATTTGCAATGCATGAACTTGGGATGAGAAAGCACATTATGTGGAAAGGAGAGAAAAAAACAAAAGATTAAATCCATGGTAAAATACATCCATAAGATTTATTTTGGTAATTGATTTGCTTAATATTAATATTAGCCCAAGTGCTAGTCTCATCATTCCCCTATTATAGTCGTGATCTGGAATATAAAAAGCTTCATTAGTATTCAATTATAATTCATCATTGTTGCAAAATCTTGTTTACAACTCACATTCATGAACATTAATTAATAATAATTCGACCATTATAGGCATCATGCCTATCTTTTAACAAATAAAGCTTTTCTACCATGATGTTTACAAACGTCATATCTTATTAAAATGACATTAAAATTTTTAAAATATATATTCAAACAAATAAAATCTAATTTAAACTAATAATTGAAGACACAATCTTACTATGAGTTACATCTTATAAAAAAATTCTCCTTTAAGATATGATTTTACAACACTCCGCTATGAGATCCAAGTAAAGCAATGCATCTTCTTATTCAAAGCAAGCATGCGCTAGGTTATTTTGTAAACCATAATCATGCATACAAGGATGGAGTCACTTATGACCGAGAGAGGACTTCCTCCCTCACTGAAAATTTATTTTTATTTTTGAATTTTATCTCTGAAAATTTTTTTATTTTTCTCATTTTGTTCCCTCTAAAAATTGATTATCCTCATATAAACCCTTTTTTAATATATATCTTATTGAAATAATAGGTTGATTTTGTTACTGTATGTGTGGGGAATTACGTAGAAAAGATAATAAGCATATGAATGTAGAATAATGTATAGGGACTAGATGTTGATCAGGCTGCAGTGGGGAATCACAGGAAAGCATTGCATCATTAGGTACACATAATACATTCCATATCCTTAACCCAATAACAATACTTAAAATAATTAATGGGACTTTGAAAATCTCTACTTTATAGCCACCAACCTCATGCTTCTAATTATAACAATCACTAACCACATCATCATATCCTTTACACACACACACACATATATATATATATATATATTCCTACAACATCATATCCTTTTTCAGAAGCAGCTTCATTAATAAAAATTTAATTAACTTGGCTTGCAACATATTATTTGTTGCCCCTAACCAATCCACATATGCTTATAATTAAAAATCAATATTTTTCACAATTACTATACATCTTTTGAGTTTTTTTTAAAATGATTTTTAAAAGAAAATATGATCGATTTGTCGACTGAAAATGTGTTTTTATTTGAAGTATCAAAAATCTAAGGATTCTCTTCATGCGATGGGATCTAAATTTGATGGAAATGTTTTTAGTGAACGTTCTTGTTAATATCCAAGGAGTTTCATTGATAAGTTCAGAAGAGATATGCTATGCACGGACTTTTTTTCAAGGAATTAAAAAGGAAAAAAAAAAAAAAAAAAAAAAAGGAATTGGGGATCCATAGTTATAACTGCAGTCTTCATTAATTTTTTTAAGGGAAAGAAAAATCTAGTAAATGACCAAATTTGAACCTGCCAATGAGAAGAGTTGGCACACTAGGCGGCGCGTAAGTGCAAATACTTAAAAAGTGAAAAGGACCAAAAACAAAAAGAAGGCAACAAAAACTATCCAAAAGACAGTGATCGATGCAATCAATATAGAATTGAAAGGAAGAAAAACAATTATTAAAAAAAAAAAAACTACTATAAGAAAGAAAAAAGAAAAAGAAGAGCCAAAAAGAGAAAGGGGTATTGTATCGTATTGTATTATTATAGATTGATGAATAGAAGTAGTGAAGTATTGGCCGCCGGGTGGTGACAAGCTGAGTTTCAATCGTCACTATACGAATTTTATGGTGTGACAAGTGTGTGTGTATATATATATATCTATATATATATATATATATTGGTGGGCTCTCCCACAAAACAAAGGGATATGCATCAATGTTGTATGGTGGTGGTCATTTTATGGTTGGTGCTTGTGGATTGGACTTTGATGTTCAATAAAACGTGCCCAAAGAATATATATATATATATATATATATATATGTATAAATGGTTGTGCCAAACAAGGTAACATGGAATTCTTCTTTCATTTTAGCCCACAGCTTTGAGAAATGCCTAAGGCATCATAGAGAAAGATTAGAACAATTGATGTGGAAAGCACAATAAAAATGGACATGATCAAACGTTTGTACCTCAATAAGGCCACTCGATCGGGGAAGATTTTATTTGGTTGTGGAAGGATTTTTCGTACGTTAAACTGATAAGAATATAGATATTATCTTAACCAAAACGTTGAGAAATAATGTATAGCTTTTTCACATGAAACTAATCAAAAACAGGTCTCACAAATTATGTCACTTTTCTATTTGATATAATGTTCAGTTCTAATGATGCTCCAAGCATCTTTCTAATGAAATTAAATGAAAAGCTGTCTTTATTTTTATTTTTATTTTTATTTTTATTTTAACATGAAAAAAGAATGCCATCAACCTACATCACATATTAAATGCCGCCTGAAATTTGTAGTACTTTGGATACTCATACTTAAATATCGTTTAGTAAGAAAGCTAGAAAGTAGTCAAAAACTCAAAAACTTTAGCTGAGCTATTAATTAATGCAGTTTGACGATATATAGTTATAACAATATGTGATTTGACTTATTCATTAATTACCCTTTAACAAATTTATCAACGCGGCTTTATTGCTTCTCAAATTTTCAAAGTTTCATGTTTATTCTGTAATCGTTATTCTAGAATTGCTAAGTTATCATGAAGAAATCATCGGTAATAGTATCATGAAATTATGAGAGTCCCCTTTAGAATGTTCGCTTCAAACATTTTTCAGGTTCAAGCTTTGTCATCCTTTGGTTGAGAGAACATGTGTTCTCGTTCTTGAAATCTGATGATTTTTAATTATTAAAGACTTAATTTTTAGTTAGTTTATCGGTTGGATATGAGATTTTTAAATTAAAATTGATTAATTTTTTAAAAATTAATTATAATTTTTTATTATTTTTTAAAAAAGATAAAAACTGAAATAAATAAGTTAAAATATCAAACAAAACTATTAGAGTTAAAATCTTTATCAGCCCGTATATAATTCTAATAGACTCTTAAAATGATACTGCAAATGAATACGAGGACACCACTAAAAATAAATTATAACTGCTCAGTTCTTTTTCTTTTTCGTTTTTCGTTTTTGTTTTTGTTTTCGTTTTTGTTTTTGTTTTCTTGGTTTCTATTTGTTTTCCAAAATCCCAACTGCTGAGGTTCAGCTCCATGAAAAGGGTCATCCAAACACAACCTTGGGAAAAGATACCCAACAAAAGGACATATCTTGGTGAACTATAAAACAACAGCAAGAGAAAATAAAAGAAAAAAAAAAAGGAAAAATAAAGAAGAAAAGAAATTAAGATAAAAGGATAAATCAGACGGTCGGGATTATGCCATCAACATGACTACCATGAGAGGACAGGCAGCCTTTAGTGCGCCTTTGTCTGATGTGCATCTATTAAATTCTTATATTTATATATATATATATGTATGAATTCACTCAGGACAAAAGCATCATTGCCAGTACGACCCCTCTCTTTTTCTCTCTTAAAAAATAAAAGCTTACTCCGATTTGACGTCTACATCACGAGCTGTTTATCACCCTTCCTCTGCAATATCAACGGCCAGAATCTCTTCGTATAATCCACAAAGTCTCTTGGTGCACATATCTCGGTGCCCCTTAATACAGACAAGTTGGCGTGGTCCCTCCCTCCAATTGGTTGGATTTTGTGGTTTTTTCTTTTGCCTACATTTGTTGCTATGGTACGCGAAGTACCTGATAAAAATCGGATATACATTATTAGAGAATTTCTTTTTTTTTCTTTTTTATATTATATTAAAAGATTCGAGATTCCACTTCCACCCTAATCCACTGCCCAATGTAGGAGCTTCCACTATTTAAATCTAATTATTGCGTACGTGCTTTTATTTTTGATCTTTTAAAAACAATTACTTACAATTAAGATGTCTAGCTAATATCGTTTAGAAAATGTTTTACCATTAAGGAATAACTCCATTTTATCACTAACTATGAGTAACTACTTTTGAGTCATTTTTCATTAGATAACTTGACATTTCAAAAAAAAAAAAAATAAATAAATAAATAAGATTTGAATTATACATATAATAAAATCATGTACAACTTTATCATGCAATCTTAACATCGTAATCCCAATAATTACAGTTGTTTGTAATTTGCTGACATCCCAACAGTTACATTTCCACTACACACAAAAAAAAAAAAAAACGAAAGTCAGTAAAAACGTCATAATTATGTCCATCAAATGAATATTAGAACTGATGTATGGATGTTGGAACACAACTGGCAAAATCAGATCTGTTTTGTTCACGCGCTACAAATCACAAGTTTTTTTTTTTTTTTTTGCCCTTTTAATCTGCATTATGAGATTGAGTTAATTATAAGACCATTTAATTGACAAAATTCACCATAGGACCTAGTACGTAATAATTCCGCCGCCTTGCTCAGAGAGAGAAATTAAAAAAAGAAAAAGAAAAAAAAAAGAATTGCAATGGGGCGTTAAAGATCGAGCATGTTGGGTGGTCGGAGGCCGAAGGGTCACGTGCACTCCACTAGAGAAAAGAGAGGGATGCCACTGGGGCCCACAAAAGAAGTAGGGGATTTAAGCTGGTGACACCTGACAGTCTGTCTTAAGATGATTCCACGTGGCGACCTACTCTAGGAGCCTAAGTAGGATGCGTTTCTCAGTATCCAAACGCAGACCAGCCGACCACCCTTCCCTCGGCCACTGTATCAGCCTTTCTTAATCCATCTCTTTTATCTTTTTCTTTTTCTTTTCTTTTTTTGAAATAATTAATAATTTTCACTTCTTTTTGCTAAACATGCTTACGTAATCTTTTTAACCTTCCTCTTAAGTACCCCTTTCATTTATTTTAAATCCTAAAAGCTAACAAAAGTTTAAGGGGGTGTTTGGTGTATAAGTTTAGTTTGAGTTGAGTTGAGATTTTTAAGTTTAAATAGTAATTTTTATTGACTTTTTCAGAAAAGACAAAAAACTTTTTCAGAAAAGACAAAAAACATGATGAAAAAAGTACAATTTAGTTTAAAATGAATGAAGATGGCAAACAAGCCCGGAAAAGTAATGGGTTCAAAATGACGACATAGCATCCATTCCAATGGTCATATTACGCTTATACCCTTCTAGTTAGACTTGGATTTGGGGATAAGGGTCCGTTTGCCGGAGGTATTAGAGACAGAGTTCTGAAAATTAATGCTCATTTAGGAGAAGGTATTGGAGATGGAGTTTTGAAGATATTTTGAATTGGTGATGAATTGAGTTTTAAAAATATATGTTTGGTTAAAAAAATAGTTTGAAATAAAAAAATATAAAATCTTAAAATATGTTTCAAAAATATATACTAAGTTGGATATTATTTTAATTTAAAATAATAAAATTATAAACTTTTAAAATTTAAGTTTATTATAAATATTTAGATATATAAATAGTGAAAAGAATTTTGAGTTTTGTTATGTTTATACCATTCTAGATAAACATGAACTTGAATAACAACTCTCAAATTTGATTTATAAGACTATTTTCAAACCTTTAATAAATGCAAATCATAGACATATTTAAAAATAAAATAAAAAAAAGGCAAAAGGGAATGGTAATGATATGCTCATACCATTCTAGATAAACATGAAATTTGGAGAAGAATGGTTTCTGAAGTTTGGTAACATTTTCACCGACCCATTCCACCGATTACACAAAATCTGCAAAAACTTTTTTTTTTTTTTTTCTTTTTTTGTTGTCTTCCCAAAAATACAAGAGGTTTAATGTACCCTATGTATTGAAAGATAGAAAATCTGCCCAAAATAGTAGCTTTGATTGAACAATTTTTTTCCCACGACCCCATGCACAACAAAGGCATATATATATATATATATATATAACAATCACTTTTTTCATTCAATTGTGTTTTCAAACTTGCTTTGTGAGTGATCGTTACACGCAAGAAAAAACGCTTCTTCTGACCAAATAATAGAACACATGTTTGGTCAACAGTACTGAACCTGATAAAGATGCCCAAACTTTTACTATAAATTTAATTTCCTACATAACCGTGGGGTGTGGTGAAAATTCTTTGCTTATCTCCATCATTCTTTGTGAAAATTAGTACTTTGCCGAGATTGCACGTGGGGGTGTGGGGTATGTCTACTTTAAGTTTTCAAAGTAAGGCTTAAAAAGGGAATGAAAAATAATTTAAAAAATGTGTTTAATAACAAGGATTTCCCAACTAAATATTGGACTAGGAATAGTATTTTGTTGGTGATGTTTAATTTGTTATTGTTGTTAAATCTCCGCCCATGTACAATGTTTTTCAATTGATTTTTATGGAGAAAATCACAACATTGGCCCCCATGATGCTTTAGCTAATTTGTTGAAAGATGTTATCCTGCCTACCAAACATGAGTTGAGAAATTTTGTTTTCTTTGCTAAATATGTTGAATCTCTTATCAGTTGGGGAAAAAAAAGTACCAAATATTGTTTGTTTATCCATGTTGATGCACAAAAGAAGACAAAAAAAAAAAAAAAAAAAAAAAAAAACGAAGAGAAAAACAATGGTCGCAGCCGCTGAGTTTTAAAAAATGAGTGTTTTAATTCGAGAAGCAAAGGGGCATAATGGTTATCAAAGAAGGTTAAACTTGGATGGTTGGTGAGATTATATGATAATATAGTCTTTGTTTAGATTTAAGATTCGTATCACATTTATTTTTCTCTTTCTCAAATATCAACATGGTTTGGGTTCTGTTTCAGAGTACATTAGCATCTGGTTTCCTTTATTAAATTTTTTTGTTTTTTTTTTTTAAATTTAAAATTATTTTTCAATATTCATGTATCCAATATCTGCAGTAAACTCAAAATTTAAAAATTTATAATTTTGTTAGTCTAAATTCAAATGAGATGTTTTTTTATATAAATTACATAGACTTTCAAGATAAATAAAACAAGATCTATATTGATATTTTTTAAAAAATATATTTTGAGATTTTAAACTTTTTCACTTCAAAACAGTTCCTTTCCCCACTCATCTCAAAATCTCGTTTTCATTCTAAAACTTTATCTCTGAAACATCACACAAACTGACCCTTTATTTTTATTTTTAATTAAAATTGGATTTTTTTCCGATCCGAACGGTATGCCAAACAAGAGCATGGTTTGTTTATTGTGTAATTTATGCATGTAAAATTGGGCGATTAATTTTGTCTCTGAGTAAATTTCAAAACTGTAAAGCTAGTGTACGGAATAGAGTTAAAAAACACCCGTTCCAAGCCACAACCCAAACAGGAAAGCAACAAAAGCAGCTATGCTTTAAGCTGACTGGGTCAGAGTGTCTTCTTGAGCTTTGTGTCAGATTAAGCGTTTTCAGTTCGCATCCAAAGACCCATTACATGTTTTTTTTTTTTTTAATCAAACGACTAGGATTTGTTTTTCTTTCCTATTTTTCTTCTTTTTTTTTTTTTTAAATATTAATATGTGAGGATAATTTATTTAATAATTTTGCTATTGGGGTGTACTGCGATTGAGGGAGAGTGCAGACAGGATCATGGAATCTGCATGTTTTTATTGCAAATAAGCCACTGCAAGTACGGATCATGCAAATCCTTTCTCTACTTTTTTTCACCCTCGTTCCCTCTCTTCTAAATTTATAAATTATCAAAATAAAATTATTTAAAATAAAAATATTTTCAATCATATACTTAAATTTTAATGTCTTATATAAGTTTCAAAAGCTTATTTTATCACTTGAATTTGATTTTGACATCATTTGATTTCTTCTATTAAAATTTCAGTTAAGAACAAACAAATAAAATAATGAATTTGTCTTACTAAGTATATTTATCAGGATATCTGTTAAAAATAATTCAAAAAAAACAATCTGATTATATTTAATTTTTTTTATGTTTGTTTTTAATTAAAGTTATGATGAAATGGATAGAGTGAAAATTTTTAAAATTTAAGATATAAAATAAGAGTTACACTAACGTTCAGAGAACATGAAAATAATCTAGTATGTGTTTGGTGTTAAGGTTTGGATTATAAAATTTGAGTTTAGATTGATTATACATTTATCGAGACATTTAAATTACTTGAGTTAACAAATGTAAAAACTTGAAATGTGTTAAAAAAAAAATAAATATGGAGTTTGTTTTATTTATCTCGAAATTCTATGTAATTTAAAAAAATATCTCATTTAAATTTATCTATATAAAATTATATAAATAATAAAATTGAGAGAAAAAAAAATAAAAATTAGATTATAATTACATTATTTGAATGGTTGGTATAAACAAACACAAGTAAAATAAAATAAGAGGATATTTGGTGAATAAGTTGAGTTTGAATTGAGTTGAAATTTTTAAATTTGAGTTGAGTTGACTTTTTAAAAAATAATTATAAATTTTATTAACTTTTTAAAAAAAAATTAAAATTAAAATAAAAAAATATAATTTAATTAAAGTGAAATTTATCTATCAAACACCTCTAAGTAAAGCTTAACCAATGGCAGATGGCATCCCATCCACCCATCAATTTCATCTTTCTTGACATAATAAAAAGGTAATCCAAATTAAATAATAAATAAAAAATACTAATATTAAAGTGTTTCTTATCCAGAAGACATTTAATTAAGTCACTACCTAAGCCAAAGACTTTGATGACGCTTAAAAAAAAAAAGAAACAAAACAAAGACAGAGAGGAAAGAAATATGTTTTTGGGGAGGTGTGCTAAACAAGGGCCCCTATTATTAACATCAATCTTAAGCACTTAATTAGCAACTTTCACAGCAAGAATAATAGAGTTTGCACTCTCTCTCTCTCTCTCTCCTCTCTTCTTTCTTTTCATCTCTTTCTCTCTCCAGGACAATGACTATAATAAAGAGGGGATGTTTGGGATAGTGTGCGCTAAGAAAGGGAGGTGAATGTGTGTTTTGTGGGTGTTGGTGTGTGTGACACAAACAACAAACAACAAACAACAAATAAGAAAGGGAAGGGTGTCTTTTAGGGAGTTCAGCAAAGCACGCTTTTCTTCCTCAGCTCAACTTAAACCTCAAAACGTTTTTCTAAGGCCAACCCTTTTGCTCTTGGTTGCGTGCTTTTTGCTCTAATTCTGTTCCTGTTTCGCCCTTCTTTCTGGTTTTTCTTTCTCTCTCTAACTCTAACTCTAACTCTCTCTCTCTCTCTCTCTCTCTCTCTCTCTCTTTTGGGTTATATTCTCTTGTTGTTAAAAAAAAAAAAAACACTCTCATTGTGGGTGGATTTTGTTCCTATCTCTCCCTCTACACTCCCATATTCACATCCCAAAAGGAGAGGAGAGAAAGTGAGAAGCCCACTAAGCATGCCAAAAATTTAAAGAGAGAGGAAAAAAAAAAAAAAAAAAAAAAGCCCAGACATCAATACCACCCCTATTATAGCTTCCACCCTTTCTTTCTTTTGCTTTTGGTTTCGCTATTATATTTGGGGTTTTCCTTTCCTTCTATTTTCTTTTCTTTCCTCTTGGTGGGGTTTCATTTATGGGTTTTATAATTACACGGCCATCTTGTGAGTGTTGGTTTTTAAGGATTTTCATGGGTTGAAGCTCTTTCAAAGCTTCCTTCTTTGTTCCAGCTCTTTTTTTTTTTTCTTTTTTTTTAATATATATATAATACTAGTGCAGCTGTTTTCTTGAGATATATCAGAAAGTTGGGTTTTCAAAATGTTGAGCTTTGGTTAAGGACCTAGAACCAAAAAAAGGTATAATATCAGTTGTCGTGTGTCCTTATTCAGGTTTAATGTATTTGGTCAAGTTTTATTGGTTCTGATATATATATATATATATATATATATAACTTGGATTTCCGTGTGAAGGTGTTCTTGCGATAAAGGAAAGACAATAAGACCAGGAAGAAAAGAAAATAGAAAAAAGGAGGTGGTGACTCTCAAATAGTGCCATGGAAGGAAGCAAAAGAAGAGAAGAGGTGTGTCCGCAGCTGCTAGACTTGATTTCCAAAGACAGAGAATGGCTTACGAGCAGCAGAGAGAAAAGCCGACAGGGGTCTTGTTCAAATGAGAGAAAGCTTGAGCTGAGGCTTGGCCTTGGTCCTCCTGGTGAAAACTGGTCTTCTCTCAAAGACAATATCAACTGCAGAGAAAGAGTCGCTGGTGGTGGTGATCAAGACCGGTCTCACCTCTCTCTCGGCTACGGCAACCGAACTACCACCCCACGGGCCGCTGGCTGTGGGAAAACGACGTCGTTTCTGCATCAGGGGAAAAATAATGCAGAAAAAAATAAGGCATTTTCCTCAGCCCCTACTCCTGCAAATACAGCTGTTCCCAACACCTCCTCTCAGAAAAGGTACTCTTTCTCAGCTTTTTTCCTCTCTCTCTCTCTATTTTTCTTCTTTTTTTGTATCTATTTTCGTCTCTTTTTGGCCGAGTATATTCACTCACAGGTTCACGTTGTTCGCCATTGAAGTGGTGGTCCATGCATATATATATATATATATATGAATATATAAATATAATCTTTCCCCTTCCTTTTCTTCCCATTGATTTTACTCCATGTTGTTATTTTACTGGATCTGATACGTTTCACGTATTCTCGCAAGTGTCAATTAAAACTTTTCTATTTGGTTGTTTTCTTTAAACCGTTTCTGAAACAAATTTTGTTTAGCTTGTTTTGGTAAATTCATTACTCCATTTGTAACCCATGCAGTTATTTTACCTCTTTCCCGATACCAATAAAATAAAATAAAATAAAATAAAATATTTTTGGTTTCGAGTTTTTACAATAATTGTGTTTTGGGCTAATTCTTTTAAACCAGAACTGCCCCGGCTTCGGTGGTGGTGGGTTGGCCTCCAATCCGTTCGTTTCGGAAGAATCTCGCGAGCACTAGCTCTTCGAAACCGGCCACGGAATCTGAGAATCTGGTCCAGAACAACAAGATCAATACTATTACAGGGAATAAACCGGTCGAAACTTGTGGGAAAGGTCTGTTTGTGAAGATCAACATGGATGGTGTCCCAATTGGACGAAAAGTCGACCTTAAAGCCTATGACAGCTATGATAAGCTCTCCTCTGCTGTTGATGAACTCTTCCGAGGCCTCCTCGCAGGTTTTTATTTATTTATTTATTTAATTATTTCACTTAATAATACGTTTTACAAATTTTCATTAAATCTGTGTTTTGTTATTGTGTGTAAATTAGCTCAAAGAGATTCCTCAGCTGGTAGAATCCAAATCAAGCAAGAGGAAGAGAGGGCGATTACCGGATTACTCGACGGAAGTGGGGAATATACTCTTGTTTATGAAGATAATGAAGGAGACAAATTGCTTGTTGGGGATGTCCCGTGGCAGTAAGCATCTTCCTCATCTTTAATCTTTTCTTCTTCTTTTTTTTCCCCCCCTATTTTTTAATTTTCAATATTGGTTTTATTCCATCATTATTTGTGTGGTTCATGTTGTTTGATAATTTCTTTGGGCAAAAAAAAAAAAAAAAAGCATTAGATTCCTAGTCTTTTTGGCCTTTTTTCACAATCTTATCTCTGTTTGTTCTGTTTCTCCTTTGCCTGTGTGCGTATGTATCTACGACATTCAAGGCAACAGCAAAAGCATGTCGTTTTGTGACAAACCTTGAATTTGGTCTGTAAAACTATCTGATAATATTCTTAGGCAATTTGTAATTGAGTTTTCCTATTATGCATGGTTGGCAGTATGTTTGTCTCAACGGTGAAGAGGCTCCGAGTGCTCAAGAGTTCCGAGCTTTCTGCTCTTAGCCGTAAGTTTTGATATATCATTTACTTACATATAATATATATATATATATATATATATTTATATGTAGGCATATATAACGTTAAATTTTTGGTGCTGTTTTTCATCAGTTGTTAGCGGAAAGCAAGACCAGATGCGTCTGGACTCTTCATCGAAGTGAAGATGGTGGGAAATTTTAACTGAAGAATGCCCACCAAATGCCAAAGTTTGGAATAGACTTTTGTGACATTTTGTTTAATGTTTTTCTATGATCAAGAAAGTATTAAAAAAATAAAAAAGGAAAAAAAAAATGTTAGCTTACGAACTCATGTAATGTTCGCGGATTTCTTTTCTTTTTTTTTTGGCTGAAAAATGCTGTTAATTCCTCCCTGCTCTTGTAGAAAAAAATGGGAAAGCCAGACAATTATAAGTTTCTTATGATGCTTTCTTTTTCTTTTTTCTTTTTTTTTTTTCCCCCTTCTTTTTTTTTTTTTTATAAATCTTCCCATGTGGCCAAAGTGATTTCATTTGAAAATATTTCGGAACTTCAATTGAAAATAAAACTTGTGTTAAGAGTATGCTAACAATGAAAAAAATCAAAAAACATTTATTGTTATAATGATATTATTATTATTATCATCATCATCAACAAAACGAATACTGTGCTTTTATTTGTAAGGTTTTAGATGTGCAGGGTTGAATTTTATAAGAAAATATTTGGACAAAATTAGTACTTTTATCATTTTGTAAGCCTAATTTAATTTCAAAAATTCTTGTGGCTTAGTCTACAGTCTGTATTTTTAATATGTGAGTGAGTTGAAACCAAGAAATTTTAAAATGAGGCAAAACTCGCGTTTAGTCGGGGAGTTGGACTTTCTGCGTTGTTTTAATGGACGGTAACAGAAACAAAGTAACGCCAAAATTTGTACTTATTATCCGACAGTCTTCAACATGATGTTTGTCATTTACCAAACTCCTGTTGGTTCTTCCCTTTTAATGGACACTAGGGTATGACAAATAGGGCTTTTTAATAATTCAGGACTTGAAAAAATTGACTCACTCTTTCAAGTGGAATTAGGTGGTAAGAATGCGTGTACAAAAAGTCTCCTATTAACTAAACTTGAAATTAAAATTGAGTTTAAAAGAGTCTGGATTACTTCTAATAGATTAAGCTTTTTGAAATGGAACCCCAAGACCCCAACAAAGGGTAGTCGGGTTCGATTTCTAGGAAAATCAGTTGTGTGCAAAATGAGCTCTTGAGATGAAAATTCCATGGTGATGCAGAACTTTGACACGGTGGAGATATCGATAGAGTTGTGATCTTTCTGATTTCCATTTTTGAGAAAGATGGACGGATGAATTATTATTTTCATATTGGCTAGACATGAAATTAGAGATAGGTTTAAAATGACTTGGATTACTCCAAGTAGATCTTTCTGGGATAGATTATGAACTTCATGGACTCGTGCTTACCGTCCTGCTTATACTAGATAGGATCGTGAAGATGTCACTGATCCATTTTTTTTCATAAAAACAAAATGACTAGGTGCAAAATTAATATATATATATATATATAAATATGCAAGTGCTAGAACGACAACATTGAAACTCATACCCTTTGCTAAACTGATCTCTACAAAATGAAGGAATGATGAGCTGTAAAGCTCCAACGCTTTTTTTTTTTTTTCCCCCTTTATGTTGATTCCTTTTTTAAGCCAGCTCTCCAAAGTACACTATTCAAAGGTGTCCTTTTAGGCTTTGGGTGGGGTGAAAGTAGATATATGTTCCCTTTTTGTTCAAAAGAGTAGACCCAAAATCCTCTATCACCACCCGCACTGACCTCCGATAGTGATCTCTCTTATTTTATGCCTTTCCTTTCTACTCCATATTTTAGGTCTCTTTTAGGTTTGCTACTAAAATTCTTCTCCATAAAGGTCATTCTAATTTCTCTAAAAATAAAAACTAGACGTTTTTCTTTTCTTAAGGGATTATTTGTCACAAATGCGAACTAAGAAACCAAACTAACAAAATGACCTTTTTTTAAAAAAAAAAAATTTTATTTTAACGTTGAACGTCTTGAAGAGTATGTAGTCATCCTGCAATTTTTATTTTTATTTTTTTTTTTATACAAAAACGTTGAACAACTAAATTTTAAAATCGATGGATGGATATGGCTTAATTATTTATTTTTAGGAGATAGAGCTAGAGTAAAATTACCATTATTCCCATATGGCTATGGCAAACGTGAGGATGAGTTTAATCAGGGGTGATGAGTTGTACCACTACGTTGAGTCCATCTTAGGCTTGGGAGCACAAAACATTGGCCTAAACAAGGGTGAACAGGAATTATTATTGATAAATATGTAAACATCTCAAGTTCGACCATCGGATAAGAACTATTATTATAATATTTTATTTTGCATCTTGTAATAATTTTGTACAAATATTATTGAAAATGTTACATTAAAATCAACTAGATAATGTACAAAAAAAAAAAAAAAAAAAACAACTCCCGTTCTGTTCAGATACCGTATCGAAGAGCTCCCGTTTACATATATATATATATATATATATATATATATATATATATATATATATAAAGAGCCCTAAGGGGTTGGCTCAGAGATGAATCACTTATACTTAGTTTCTCATGAAGCATTAGGTCTAAGGTTCTATTCCCATTGAGTGCTACAAATCTCTTGGGCCACGTCTGCGGGCTAAAGGTCCGAAATTTACGCCTGCATTAAAATATGTATGTATGTATATATATATATATATATATATAGTAATATATAAAGAGGTTTTGGGGACGACTGAAGGGTCATTGTCGTTGAGAGCTGCCTAACTTTGGGCCGAAAAAATAAGACTGGTCTTTTGATTCCAAAAGCAAATTCTGCGTTTGATTCTCTGGTTTGGAGTGTTCATGGTGAAGCTCTTTTCAAACTTTTTTCCCTTTTAGTCCCCACCCCTCGAGGCCCTTTGTCTCTGTGGATTTCGATTTATAACAAACCACCTTTCAACAACAAAAATAAAATTAAAAAAAAAAAGAAAGAAAAAAGAAAGAAAGAAAGAATTCATAACCAAAAAAAAAAAAAAAGAAACGAATTTTAGTGGCCTCTCCTCTTGTTGACTGGGGCTTTGGCCAAGTCATGTTCATTCTAACATCAGATCTCTTCAAAGATCGTTTGCGCTGTGACTTCACTGGCTTCTGGCGAATTTGCATTGAAATATTTTACAATAAGTCGTTTTCAACAGATGCTATATATGTTTGCCTGTCATTTTTAGGATATTGTGTTATTTTTCACTAAAATGTTGTTTTCAGAAATATTGTCGTTTGTGAGAGTTCCCCTTTGTTCTTATTAGACTCACTCTCATCGTCGTGTTTATGGACCTTTGTCGATTTAAGTTATTGTTGTTGGTAACTGAGAGTCGTTGCCGATTTTAGAGAATGTTCACGATAATAATAGAGTTGTCGTTCTTATCAAATTCTGTCGTTTCGATGAGAACTTTTTTAAAAGTCATTTTAGACTTCGTTTTTCATTCGTTGTCGTTCTTCCTGGCATTATCGTCCATTAAAGATGTATCGATTTCATCATTAATCGACTAGTTAATTCGTTGTTTTTGAAAGAGATAGTCGTTTTGGTAAAATTAAGTTGTTTTTAAGAAAAGCTACCGTTTTCCCAACTATAATGCTAGGGACACCAATTCTTATATCACTTTTGATTACCAATCTATATGGCAGATGAACTATTATTTTTTTATTTATAACTGTTTAAAGTATTAACACATTAATTAATTACATCTACTAATGAAAAATATGACATATGAGTTGGTACTAAAAAAGTTAGGATTGAAGTTAGTATCTTTAGCATTACTATTTTCTCAAAATTAAAGTATTACACATAAGTGTTAAATAGACTTATGTAGAATTTATCTCGAAAGTCAGCTCAAGAAAAGGTGAAGTCTAATCTACATATAAACATCTTAACAGCCTAATAATTTAATAATGTGAAATAAATTCATAATCTAATAAGAAGAACCTCAATTAGCTTAGCAGGTAAAAAGTGGTTTATGGTCTTAGATTTCAAGTTTGAAACGAAAAAGTATTTCATGAAACAAATATTGTCGTTTCTTTCCGGTTTATAGTTCATATGCTACTGTCCTTTTTAGGTTATGCTGCCGTGTAACTAAATTTAACTAAGGCATTGTCATTTTTGGAACTGTCTTTTTTGAAATATGGTCGTATATATATATATTACTGTCGTTTTTCCATCTGCTCTAGAGTGTAATTCATAAGAAATAACTTTTCTTGTTGTCTTGGAGCACGCTTCTCATCGCAGTTTTTCCCTGTTACTCTTCACGCGTTTGCGCCATAACCATTCACGCAAAATGGGCAAAAATTAGTGACCAAGTGTTGGAACTCACAAGTGGCAAAGTGCCATTTGCTAAAAGACTCACCCAACTCACGTTTATTCTAACATTTGCCTATTTTGAAGATCGAATTTGGGCTCCCAATCACTTTGTTTTCTTTTCATTATTTTCAGAAAAATTTTATACTACTACATCGTTTTCAAGCTGTATTTTACTCTCAAATTTAAGATATTGTCGTTTTCCCAAGTCTTGTCGGTTCTGAGAATTTTTTGATTTATTTATTTTCTAAACTTCGGTCCTTAGAAGATGTTCCTCTTTTCAAATTCGTTGTCATTTTATAAAATCTTCGTCGTTTTTATATAATATCGTCGCTTGGAGTTATTGCTGTTGGTAAGAAAGTCGGTTGTCGAGAAAAAAAAAAAAATTTTGGTGTTCGTAAGAGATGATGTGTCATTTATAATAATCATGTCGTTTGTTAGGTTCCCGGAATTTGTTCCAGAAAATCTGAATTTGTTTTCCCCTTTACGGCTTGCCCTTGTAATGGACTTCGTCATCTTTTGACGGCTTGTCTAATTTTTCAATAACATTTTCACCTTTATGAAACAACTGTCGTTTGTTGATGTTGTACGGACTTTCACATGAAAATTGTGATTTCCACCGTTATTGTCTTACTTTAAATTTATAAATCGCTTATAAGAAGACAGAAGTTGTTCTTTTCCGGAAGTAAATTCGTTTATAAAACGTATGGTCGTTTATTTGGTAACGTCCTTATAAGCTAAAACGTTGCGTAGCTTATTATATATGAACGCTATTGTTTTTAAATATTGTGGTTTCAAGGTTATTCTCTGCTGAAGTAGTTTAGCCCCTAATCCACGTGCTTGTTTCCCCCTATCTACTGCTCCTGGACCACTTCCCAATTCTCATACCAGTTTTCCCATGTAAATCTCGGTTCTTCCACGTATATCTTTACATCTTTACATATATATATATATATATGAACTTGGGGTGAGAGATTTGAACTCTACACCTTGTAGTGAAATTAGGTGTAGAAATTAACGTTAGCTAGGTTATGGACTAGGAGGTAAGACAGAGTCGGTATAATACAGTACTCTCAAAAATATTTATTATAGCACTTTGTAATCTCTTGCATGCATGAGATCTTGTTCGTTTGCTGCTCTAGTAAGCTGAGTATGAACGTACAAACCTCTAAACTTTGTAAACCGTTTAAAATCACTACTACTTCTTATTCTTTCCAATGCATTCTCCAAAAAAAAAAAAAGTTATACCAATAACAACCACGACGTCGACGACATATTTTTGCACATTATAAGGTATTGCCATTTCCAAGAACCACTATTACATTTACATACATCATTTCATTAATATTCTAATACGATTGAAAATTCCTCCGAAAAAAAAAATTTATTGGGAATCTCATTTTTTATTTTTATTTTTTATAGAACTCTATTTTTTCCATAAATATGTATACACTATTTGATTTTGTTATTTTTGGGCTAGAAATTATTTTCGTTTTATCAGGTCAACGGATCTCAATGAAGAAAACGGCACTCAAGCTACTCAACAGAAGGAATTAACATGGGATAATTAATACTTTTGTAATTGTGTACCCTCAGAAGCATTACTAATTAAAAGTTATATATGTTAATCAAACATGTATAAAGTGCTCATAAACCAGTACAAAGCTCATCATGATCTAGGAATTATAATAAGATTAAAAAAAAAAATCATGGATTTTGAGGAACAATATTTAAGAATAATGGAGCATCTTGAGAATATCAACTTCTTACCTACACAGAACCTCTTCATGATCATCTGATATAAATGCCCTTCACTTTTTCTGTAAATCTGCCTAGATGATATTGAGCAACCTCTTGCAAATTCTGTTGTGTCTTTCTCTTCTTCTTCTTCTTCTTCTTTCTTCAAGTAACCAAAATTGGCAGTAAAGAGCTAGAAAATTAGAAGGAAAAAAAAAATTCTCATTCCAACTTTTGAATCAATATAGATTTATAGATTATTCAAATCACCGGCCAGCTACGAACCTTATATATATATATATATATATATATATATATATGATCAGCAGCAGGCTCAGCATCATCATGTGGTTTTGAATCTCCCATGCGTTATGAACACTACTACTAGTCTTTTTGCTTTGCCTGGCTTTACCCTGTGTGCCATTTTATGGCATATATTCGTCCTATACTAGAGCATATATACATACAAGTCACTGTATATATATGTGTGTGTGTATGTATATCTATATATCTATATATATGATGATGTTGTTTCCACCACTTTCGTTCCAATATATGTAGCGGGGCCATTTACTTAGAGGGTTTATATATTTTATATTTAATTTCCTGCCATTTAATATATATATATATATAGGGACAAGAAAACAGGAAGGTTTCATCATTGGCTCTAGTAGTAATTGAGTGCATCTGTGCTTGTTTTGCGTGGAATTATCAACAAATGATGAAACTATATTATATATTAATATATATATGTATATGTATATATGTATATATGATGTGTATACAGTAGAGAGGGATTAGTGGCTATATGACAGGTTATAATGACTAAGAACTTGACTCCACATGCTAGAAAGGAGAGATCGATAGAGACCTGAATGAAGCTAGTCAACATGCAAATGAATTTCTCAAGCTGGTGGGTTTCTTTTATTATTATTATATATTCCAATATCAGTATAGCACCAACTAATGAATTTTGATTTTTAGTTCCACACTCATAATCAGAGAAAATCATTCATCTATTGATCATAACCATTTACATAATGGCAGTTTTTTTTCAATTCTAAATTCCTATATTATTATTCCTTTTATTATATATTTCCCCAATTATAAATTAACTTCTTAGAAACAATTCACATACACATGTCATTATGCATGCGTATGGAATACGAGTCTGCAGAGATGATTTTTAAGTTGAAATTAGTTAACTTTTTAAAAATTAGTTATAATTTTTATTGACTTTTCAGAAAAAAAAAAAAAAATATATATATATATATATGAAAACCTTATATTCATACTTGAAAACCAAACAAACCATAAATAACATATGAAGTTAATTATAAAAAAAATAAAATAAAATAAAAAAAATAAAATAAAAATAAAAATAAAAAACAAAACTGAATCAAGCTTCCTTAGCCTATTTTGAGGTACAAGTATCCAGAAAAGAAAAGGAAAAAAAAAAAGGAAGAAGAAGAAGAAGCTTGGGACACTTGCACCAACGATACTAAACACTACCATTAATAAAAGTCAGACTCCGTTTATAAACCTTAAATTGTGAACTTCATTTTCTATTAGTTGATAGTGCTTAACATCATCTCCACCCCTTGGTATTGTTCAAATAATTCTCTCTTATTTTAATAAACATTATGGCCCAAAACAAACAAGTTTTTTCATAAACTTCAATAATGATATTCATATGAAGATAAGACACTTCGTATCTGTCCTTGCCGTTGAGAGCAGTCTTTATGATATGATAGATTCTCTTGCATGAAATTCAACTAATAATGATAAGGAGGAAGAACAAGAAAAAAAAAAAAAAAAATCCAAAACCGACAGAGCATAATAACTAGAGAGATGGCAGTATTTTTAATTACAGAAAACTTGTGGGGCTTTAATTTTGACAAAAGAGGAAACGGTATCATTCGATCAGTTTTCACGAAGTTTCTTTTGTCCTGCAAGTGGAGGTGATGAAGAAGCTCTTTCTCACAAAATTCAACGTGGAAACTCATTGCCCTTTTGAACAAATCCATCTCTAAAGATATGCAAGGCTGAAAGCCAAAGATTTGGAGCATTTCCACTCCAAATATCCCCATGGACCACTCTATGTCGTTCAAGTACAAATATACATATATATATATATATATATATATATTTATACACACACACACACATACCTGTTTTTTTCCTAAAGGCATGTTTGATAGAGTATTCTAAAAGATACTTTTGGCTTGTTAAGTTCAAATACAGTTTTTGAAAGTATTTGAATGATTTTTCAGAAGAGCTTCAATCTCTAAAAGTGTTTTAAAAAATATGATTTTTGGTAAAAATTCTTTTGTGTAGATTTTAAAACTTATATTAAATTTAAATTAGACATTTTTATATTTTATTTTAATATTTTTATAATTTATTAGAAAACTTTAAAGATTATATTGACTTACAAAATTCTTTTGTTCTAAACACTTTAAAAAAACACAATTTTTATTTCTCTTCTTTTAGTAACTAAAAGCGAAAGCTCTGCCAATAGATTGCAATTAACTACCTTTTTATGTTCTCTTGAAAAATGTACAGTTAAAATTCTATTTGAGTAACACAAAATTTTGCCATTAAGGTTTGGTTCACATGTCAACTTTGAACAGCAACACAAAAAGGTTTGATTGATTTCTGATGGTGAGTCCAACGAGTAACTAATAATTACTAAAGCCATGGTGATGCTTTAAAATGTTGGGGATATCTTCTAATGACTAATTTTATTTTTAAGAATGAGAAAATTCAAACTATACACTTTAAGTAAAATTAGTACCGAATTACTGTTACTAAAGAAAATCATTTGGTACGAGAAGAATAACATACCAAGAGTAATATCTACTGCACAAAAGTAATGCTAATAAAAACATTTCCAACTTAAGAATTGGCTTATTTGACGAGGGGATAAAAAAAAAATCATTTATTATTAATTTTACTAGCCTTTTTTTTTTTTTTTTTTAACTTCAAAGGTAAAAAATGCAGGCCGAAGCAGAAAACCATGGCCGCTTACAGGTCCTGCTTTTATACATTTCAATCCACCTTTTCTTACAGCCATAACTTTATTAAAAAAAAAAAAAAAAAAAAGAGGAAACTCAGGAGAACGATTTCCTTAAAATAAAAATAAAAATAAAAATAAAAAAAGAATAAAAATATGCTGAAAATAAAAGAGCTGTTGTAGGAAATAAATAGGAAACGGGATGGGAATGCAAGGAACATGAAAATCTCAGGCAAAAAAGAAAACTCAAACTATTGGTAAATTCAAGACTCCTCAGTTTCAAGGTACTGGGAGTGAGAAGCAGCAAGAAGGGCAGCCCCGATTCCTGACCCGTCATTCGAGTGCTCAATAACAATGCTCTCGGAAACTCTCTCTCCGAGAAGTTCATTTAGAGTAGTCTCCAGGCACGTGCTATACTTGGTGTAATGCTCATAGAGTCCACCATCCAATGCTATTACTGTCCTTTGATCCTCCTCATCCTTGACTGTTTCTCTTCCCAATTTTTTCAGAATGCCCAAAATTCCAGCAGCAGCAAGGCGGGCCCCACGTGTGGCGACAATGTCGCATAGCTGAACAACTAGTTTTCTTTCTTTCAGAGAAGTATTGGTTATCTGAATCAAAACAAAGCATGTATTAGAGATCAATATATGCATAAATATTAATAATAGCAATAATAAAATTATTAGAGCAGTTTAACCAATAACAGCCACGGGTTTTATCATGACATTGGTGCCTCTCAAGGAAACATACATATAATCAGTTATCAGCTATGAAGTTCATTAAATAAATAAATAAGGCATTCAGCAGAGCAAAGTATGCGAAAGAATTGCGAAGGTCTACCCATAATTATAAGATAATGATGCACAATAGGTCGCCAAAAATATAACCCAGACGAGGAAGAAGACAAGAAATACCTCCAGGATATCCCTCAGTTTATCTGCTACAACTTTAAGATCAGAGGAAGTGTCATGATGCATTTCAGACATGTGAGGCGTCCTGCATATTAGCTAACAGTTTTAAGTGCGGAACCAATTTATTATCGCTGATAGGATCCCAAATTTAAGGATTTAGACCGTCAAAAACAGTATAAATTTCTAAAACTAAGCAAAAAGAAGATCATTAAACTGTTAGAACCTGGGCACTATGCTAAAGTTTTGTATTTTCAAAAATAATGGGGCTAAAAATTGTACTATGAAGAAGACCATAGATGATTTCAATGGGAAGAAAATTGATTATTGTTATAAGGATTAGAAAGCATCCAACATCCTATATATTGAACCAACAATAGCTACGGGTTAACATGATAACAAACGTTATGTAACCCATAAGTTGAGAAAACAACCTCAAAACAAATGGAACTTTTAGTTTTGGTGGAACTGTATCACCAAAAAGTGAAGCTTCTTCAGCAATCCTACATAAAACCTTGCGGACAATTTCTCCCAAATACATCCCAGAAATTAACTTCTCGAAAATCTGAGGAAAACAATGGAAAGGTCATATACGTATAGTAGTCTTAAGACTCTTAACTAAGGAAAGAAAGCAATAGCTATATAAATAGAATACCTGTTCACCAGGGTTTAGACTCTCAGCATCCAGAGAGTGATCATACTCTGTCAGCGGAAGGTGCGATGACCTAAAGTTACCCCACTCCATGTTGATAACCTGCATTAAAATTTGACATGACTTTAATACTCTACGTCCACCTTTTGCAAATTCCTCGTTTCTACTTGTAAAGGGGAAAAAAACAGAGTATTTTACAAATGAATTGCGGTAAAGTGAAAACAGACAGAGCAAACACCACTGACCATCTCTCCAGACTTTGGTAGAAGGCCATGCCATTTTGGTATCGCATGTGCACGTTCCACATATGCTGCATTTGTTCCAGTACCCAAAATCACAGCAGCAACAACATCTTCGTTGTCGTATCTGCCTCCAGCTAGTGTCCCAACCGTATCATTGACCTGGTAAGATAAATTTGGATAAGTAAATAATAATTGAAACTCTGAGGAGCATTTTCACTAACATGTAGACATTGAAACAAGAAACAGAAAATGCATTCCTAAGAAGCTACCAAGTTGAGCCTACCAAAGCTGACACACGCATATCAAGGCCTTGTCTTTCCAGTGCTCTTGTCAACTCGGCGACAACATCTTGCCCAACCTATTAATCCAGGAATTAAAACACATCAATCAGGGATAATGAAGGAAAAAACACAATGGAGTCATCATCCACATATCTAGCCAAAGGTATTTCCTACGACCTTCACATGCTATGGAATTTTGTTTCCTTACAGACACCATGTTTTCACGTTTGCAACAGTAAAGTAATCCAGGCTCTCAAATCATGATCTTAACAGTGCTAATCGAAACAATTGCTAGTCCTTTCTAACAGACACCTCTAAAAAGATGTGATAGCTACTGAAATCATATAAAAAAGAGTAAAATGAAGTAAAGTAGTAAATATTCACCGTATCTTCAACATTGAATCCTTTTGTCCACTTAATAAGGGTCCCAGAATCAATTGATGTTTGCATCACAGGGAATGAGAAGGTAAAACCTAGTTCCCTCTGCCTGCCAGGAGGGAGCTGGAAATCTTGACCTTCTTGGGCAACAAACTTTGCAAGTTCTACCGCAATAAAGTCAAACAGTGCCTGAAAACATAATCACTATCGAGACTCAAAATGCCAATTGGATAAAGAAGATCGAAATATTGCATGGTTGAAATCATAAAGTACTCACATCCGAAGTTCCAACCATCAGATCTTGAGGGATTGACACCTCAGCAAATTCCTGGTTAACAATTCCACCATCCTTCCCCCCAAGCTGCACCCGCAACACCCGGAAATTTGTTCCTCCAAGATCCAATGCATAGAACAGCCCCTTTTCATTCCTAAATAGCGAGAAACAATGAAGGCACATAACTCAACACAAGTCTTTCAAACTATCTATATAAGTACTAAAATAGCAATTGGAAGAGGGATACAAAAAGAAAATGTATGCTACTTATACATTAACGACTATAGCATAAGGTAAATCTACTATTATATTTAAAAGAGAGATAAGCTCAGCAGAAACTATTGTAACTCTAATTTAACTTTCCCCCAAAAAAATCATTGCTTTTCACATGAAAAGTGTAACATAAATAACCAAATGTTGAAAGGTCTTTCATTAGCGGAAACAAACTAAACAGAAGAATCAAATTTCAACTTAGGGTTAGCAATTAAACAACCAATTACAACAATAATGCATTCACCCAACCACGACTAACAGCCCCACATTCCTATTCATATTTTAGGATTTTAAGGGCAGTTTGGCAACACAAATGCGTCACAAGGCTGTTACATTCCCAGCATTTGAGTCCTGATAAGTATCGAGCTTAAACACACTGACTGCAAATTGGATAATTGATAAACACTCTACCAAATATATACATATATAGTAAATCGGTATATAATTTGAAATTAAAGAGGTGTCAACTCTAGGTAAAGCTTGAATTTTTAAGATTGAAATGAACGAACAGTGAAAAACTTAAAAGCAGTAGTCTTGATCATATTCTAGAGAAAAAAGACATGAATTCAAATGTTCAATAAACGATTGGATCAATATACGATAATCAGAAACATTGACGCATAAAAATTCCACGAAGACATTATCAGATTACTAGATTATATACAGCGAAAAAAAAGGGGGAAATTTTTACCCCGTGGGGAGATTGTCGACGTAGCTGATGAGCATCTTGAGCTTGCTGCCACCTTCGGAGGCGAGGCCGGCGTGCATCTCGACGGTGAGGGCGTCGGCCACCTGCCTGAGCTTGGCGACTGGGGTCCCACAGCGCTCCTCCAGATCGGCGACAATCGCCAGCGCGCAGGCCCACCTCGCTGAGCTCCGCATGCGGTGGCGCACCAAGAGCGCCGCCGCGGCGCACACCGTCGCCGCGCAGATGACCGCCGCTCCCACCGCCACCTTCCCCATTTAGCGCTGCGGCTCAGTTTGTCGAAGGAAAAAGGGGAAAAAAGGCGATAATTTCACTGAATGTGGAGATCTCTCGGTTTCCGCTTCAGTGAAGCCGTTTTTAAAATATCGATTATATAATTATTTTGTAATTGTTATTATTATTATTATTTTGTTGTCGTTGAACTTGTAAAATAACTAATGAAAAACATGTTCCATATGATGTAAATCCAATTATTTTTTATTTTCTTAAAAACATTGAATTAGTTTTTTTTTTTAATTTGTATTTACATAATATATATTATAGGCCTATCTAATTGAAAAAACATTGTCAGTCATATTTTTCCTTATACCATGTGGGATAAAAGTAGTAGTTTTGAATATTTACTCCTTTTTTTTCCCCCTTTTTACTTTCAAAAACTTGTAGAAGATCTCTTTTGTGTAATTTAATTAGTTTAAGACATCTACTTGCCTATAACATAACTCAAACAAATCCTAATTTAACAATAATTCTTACCAAAAATTTTTTTATAACCGTACACTAGGAAAATATAATACTAAGGGTAGAAAAGGAAACACCAGGAAAAAAATGAAGGGCAATAAAATATGAATTAATAAAAATTTGATATACTATTTATTTGCTTTTCAAACTTTTTAAGAGGAATATTTTGGGGAAAAAGTATGACTAAAACTAGAGTTGAAGGAAAATTATTCACTCAAAGAAACTAAAAACTTTGTCGAACTTCCAACATGGCTCTTTGACACGATATTGATCTTATTGAAGGTTAGGCTGTGATGACGGAAGGAAAGTTTTATTTACTAATTAATTAGTCAAAAGGTGTTGGAATGAAATGCCTCCTATTCGTTTGATTTTGGTTCAACTTTCTTAGAACTCCTAAAAATTTGCAAGTAACTATGAGCTAATGCTTTTATTCCTTTGAAAAACTATTTCTATGTATAAAATGTAGCCTAATTTAATTTACGGGCTAAAATCACTATTAAACATTATTCCTTTTGTTTTGTTTTTTTTTTTTTAGGATACTAGGACATTCATCCTTCAATTTCCGTTTTCTGTACAAATCTGTACACATCACATTTACAGTGACTGTTTTACAGTGACCGTCTGAAGTTGCTTGAGATTTTTTTTGCCCCCCTCGACATATCACATTTATAAAAGCACAAACGAAAACAAAACAACAGACACCCAACTGATTCAATATTTCTCCATCATGGAAATCTGAAGATCATCTTATTGCTTTATTTTTCTCTCTCTCTCTCTCTCTTTTCTTTTTTTTTTTTTTGCTAATACCATCTTAATGCTGATGACTGGGTTTCGGGACTCAAAACTTTATGTTAGTCGTATCGTATGTTTACCGAAACTGTAAATAATTGAAAGATACGTAATTGTTTGTGAAAAGGAGAACGCATGGCATGAGAGAGAGAGAGAGAGAGAGAGAGAGAGAGAGAGAGAGGATGTTAATGGACAGCACAAAGTATACATTGGTTGAACAGAGAGCACACCCCAAACTGCTGTTACATGGAATCAGTCTCCCAACAAACCCACAAGACGCTACTTAGGCCATAGTCGTCACCACCACCACCACTAACGAAAACAACACACCATTAACACTTTGCCTCACCCCCCACAGCCCCAAAAAAAAAAAAAAAGAAAAACACCAACTTTGAGTATTCAAGCAAATAACTGACTAGAACTATACAGAGAATCGGGGTCCTAAGGTTACATCTCTATCTTTCCCCCCTCTTCTTTTTTGCTCTTCAGAAACATATGGCTAACTCGAATCCTCCTCGGGTTTACCCTTCATTGGATCCACTTTGGTCCAGACAAATTCGAGTATACAAATCATGCCTGAAAAAAGGAAAGAAAATGAAAGCCAGCCATAAGAGTTACTTACCCGACCTGCTGGCTTTCTTTCTCTTTCTTCTGTCCCAAGAAACTTAAATTCGAGTCGATTCCCACTTCGTCAATCATGCTGTTGATGTTAGTCTTAACCTGCTGCTGGTAAAATAATGAAAGAATCCACCGAAAAAGATAATCAATTACATTATGCATCAAAGAAATATTAGCTAGGAAGTTGACAACACGTGCCTTATTACTGCCTTCTGCGCAGCCCTTGAGTTAACACCGATGCTGGAATTAAGTGACATCCCGAGCGTACCATTTGGCTTCAAAATATAAAGCAAAGAAAAAACAAATACAAGAAATCAGGTAGACTTGTCAGTGCACAACATACATAAAACTCCAAAGATTAAGACACATAAAAGGTAAAAAACCAAAATGCAAACATGAAAGGGGCGTTAACGTCTTTTTCATGGTATCCTGCATCAGAAGCGTTCAAAATGTCCATCACATTCGCCATCAAAAGCAGTGAGGCGTGAGGACCATGAGAAAAAACTGTAAAATACAGTATTTAGTTTGAAAGAAATGCAGCCATTTCCCATCAGTTCATCTAGTTATAGAGAACCCTTCAGTTGAACTTCAAGAAATAAGAGGTACTAGAACGAAAAGTGAGGCAGCAAAAACCAAACACAACGAAAAGAAAACCACAAAATGACGGAACAAACAAAATAGGCAAAGAACTTAAATCCAAAACCTCTAAAGCATGCTGTGATCCATCTTTAAATACCACGCTGCCCTTTACAAATCCATTCTGAAGGAGCTGCTCAGAGTCTGCCTCACATGAATCACCCCGCCATGATCCAGAGCCATTACTTGCTTGAACACTGCCTTGAGAACTTCCAGTGCCGGTCCCCGTTTCAAATCCAACATCTTCACAAGAACTGCCCTCACTTGCGATATTTGTGATAACACTGGAAGTTGAGGTACAACCAGCTTCACTCTCTGATGCAATTAATTCCACATTAGGGCTTTTATCTGTCTCCAATCTTGACACTTCCTTAACACAGTCAGTCCCTGTACTTGCGGTATTAAACACCAGATTTTCCCATAGCATAATGTCAGACTGGGGCATCTTATTATTTTCAGCAGACATTTCCACCATAGAAGGCAAATGATCGGTAGAGACAATTTGGTTAGAAATTGGGTTGGGCTGTTGAGTACCAAGCTCATTATCGAGTACATCAGGAAGTTTTTCAAGGTGAGATAAAGTGCCTTGGTTGTGAACAATAATTTCAGGAGAGATTGAACTGTCCTGCTGAGGACTAGTACATAGTCGTTTTCCAGGCGTACTCAGCTTATCATTCAAAGCATCAGAATCCTTTTTCCTCTTGAGGTCAGGAGATACACTGCTCATCTTGCGATCAATAATTTCCGGAGAAATTGAACTCTGCCATTGAGGATCAATACACTGTTTCTCTGGGGAACATACCTCATTATCCAAAACACCAGTACCTTGATTCTGCTTATGATAACGTTTGCCAGACCCAATTTGATAACGTTCATCTTCAGCAGATGGCTTATCAGTCTTCTGTATCATGGGCCTTGATGTGCGAGGCCGTCTATAACCATCTGGAAACACATAACAAGGAATCTGCCTTCTCCGGACATGAGATACATAGATCTCCATACCTGGCTTCCAAAACATGTACATGTTAATAGAATGCCTGAACTCATCCACAGACCCACGTATATCAAACTGCTGACCCTCCTGGATGGTTTCCCCCTGTTTCCGCTGCAAACCCATAAAGAAAGCACAATGAGCACACTGCTTGGTCGTATCGATGTACTCATGTGGATAAGGATGACACTGCAATTTCCCTAAAGTGTCCCGCTCAATCTGCACATTTTGCCCAAAAAAAAAAAAAGAAAGTAGCCAGCAAAAACTCTTCAGTTAAATTTTTTAGTAGTATTACAGTCTCAAAGAAAATGCATATTGCATAGATAGCCAATAATAATTTTCGAAAATACCATTAAAGTCAATTGCCTTAGTCGAGATTCCACCCAACCTTTCCAAGCACGCAAATCATCAACACCAGCTGCAACAATGTCAATCTGGAGATAGTTTTTATAGCTCTCAAAGAACAGGTATGGCTCAAACAGAGAACTCCACTGGGCTTTATTCAGCTCTATCTCCTGGAGTTGACCAATGTAAAGGAGAAAGGAAATAATAGTCAATGAAAGAAAAATAGATTTAATATCTGGAGGAAAACAATAAACGAAAACTACACCCACCTGACAAATCTTGTTACCAGATTGAAACTGTTCCATCATAACACGAAGTGTACTTGTAGAAACATTATAGCTAGAGTTCATACAAGGATAGGCAGGAGTTATAATTGGCATGTGGTGGGTTCGGTCACGAGGATTTTTACGAGGATCCCAAACAGAAAAACCAAGCTCATCCTCTTCAATGGCACATAACATGACAGGATTTGGCCATCGCCACTGTGTATAAACCCTAAAAAATCTAGAAACCAACATACTTGGAACTGCATTGGGATAAAGCTGGCACACTCGGGCAACAAGAAGGGCCCAGTTCACACCCCCAAGAAATCCAGTCACCTAAACACATTAGTACAACCAAAATTTACGAGCAATAAAAACTGAAGCAAATTAAATCTCTTCAGGAGGGAAGGCAAGAAGAACTCACATTCGAATACACACCACGTCTTTTGGCCCACAACTTCATGCATCGGAGTGTAGTGCGAAAATGCTACAATTAATAATCAACAAAAAGACAAAGCGCGAAAACAATTTCAAATAAGGATGTTAAAATAGCCTTTCGTTAAAGAATGATTAACCGTATGAAAAATACGTATCGAAACATTTCACCTCAACATTAGGAACGAGTTTAAGAATTTGATCTGCAACCCTGCAGCCATTTAGACTTCGAACAGTAGGCTCATCTACATTGCACAATACCGACAGATCCGAGATGTCCAAGTTCTGTCAATGAATCGTGTTCAAATTAACTTCAAATAATTTTCTCAAACCACCAAAAAAAAAATGCAAGTATCACAACCAGTGATGCATCTTAATAATTAAGAGTGGAATCAATCCTCACATAAATAGTTGCATTCAATAGAGCACCCATAAGAAGATTGTGGGACTAATATCTGGGATTGAAGAATCTAAACTTCCAACCAAGCAATATCATGCATCACAACATTTAAACCATAGTGTTCAACATATGCAGAAGTCAATCAATGATAAACATGGAGATCTACATAAACAATAATATACATGCAGTAGCATCTCCTTAACAATGATAAAACTTATAAAACGACCATATGCATTAAGAGCGTCGAACTATGAGAACATCAGTCTCCTTCATATAATCAGTTTTAGGTAAAAATCTCAAGAAAAAAACTAAATCATCCATATATAAGTTACTTCTGGTTTGGCTACTTCTGGTCAAGTAAATCATCCACATATATAAGTTACTTCTGATCAAGAGTATTGCAGAATGTCTGGTTTCAGTATGAGAGTCGAGAAAGAAAGAGAATATTATAAAAAGAGAACTTACTTCTGGTACAACCAAGAGAGAAATACTTGCATAAAGAAGATCAACAGATATTCCATCAAACTTAAATTTCATTACTGGGACATGAGCATCTGGGACCGGCTGTAATTCTGTAACTTCTTCCAAGTCTGCCAGAATGTTATGCAATATAAAGAAGAAATCCTCCTGTAGAAGTCGTCAGGGAAGTTCTTACACACAGAATGAGTGAATACTCGCATAAACTAATACAAATCTCCTGAATTCAAGTGCTTACACAGAATATGAGAGCATATTCACATCACTTAAAGACAAATTTATTTAATTTGCTATTTACCTCACGATTCACGTAGGATGGCCCAACGCATAATGTGTCTATGTCAGCCCCCGGACCATGTACCTACAAAATAATACAGAGTATAAGCTAGCCATCCACAATTCTAGATAAAACGAGAAAACTTTACAAAAGTATCTAAATATTCTACTGCCTTATAAATATCAATAATTAAACATGACGCTCGAGAGCAAACCAGAACTCGGTTGCTTTACAACTTAGCAACCAGAACCAACAGCCAAGCTGCCACCAACAGAATAAGGAGGAAAACGTTGGAACAAAAGAAACACAGACAAACCCACTAATTAATAGAGCTACAAATATTCACAACCGTTGAGAGAAGGGATGGTTCAAATCAAAAGAAAGTTACTAACATGTTACAGTGTGTTTAGAAATCTATTCAACTCATGAAAAGTTAAACCATAGAGCAAAATTCCCTATATAACAGAAAGAACTAATATATTCACCCCAAGCCGATAAGAACCAAAGGTAAAAATGATAGCATTTGCATCCTCAACCATTTGATCCGTGTAACCTCTTGCTCTAGTGAGTTGTTTCACCCAATCTTTGACAATCTACCAAGAGAAAGATACAAATAGTTAGCACAAGAAAGTGATACAAAAACATAGAAAACGAACAAGAAAAGCTCCTCCCCTTTCAATCATACTACCAAAAAACACATATGGCAAATCAAAAGCATTCTACGGCATGCCAAAGCACAAAGAAAGATTTTCATATTTTTCACTTATGACGCCCAAAAAAGTCTTCAAGTTTTTTGACAAGCTCAAAGCCGTTAATACCAGTTACAATTCGGTAACAAAAAACAGTTCACACAAAAAGTGGCATGTTCTCTTTCTATATCAAGGAAATGGAAATCAAGCTTAAACCGGCTTTGACATGATAACAAAGGAAATACAAAATGATTGGAAAGCAATCTTTTAATAAGATTATTTCCGTAACAAAAAAAAAAAAACCCCTTAATTGCAATGAAAATAACCCAAGATTATTCCATCAGTTATAGCTGTCCATAACACACAAAAACTGCTACCTCACCTGTCCAATACACTGTAGAACCTGTTCTCTCTTGGCCTCTTCCTCTTCGCTCTCATAAAGCTCAGCGTCAACCAAATACTTCGTTTGCCATTAACCCAAAAATAAGAACTTAACTTCAGAACGATAAGCCTCAAATACAAACAATTTCAACACTTCAATGTAATGTACATATACATATAGACATATATAAACAAGAACAATGTCGAGTCAAACCTTCTCCAACTCCAGAGTCTTCTGAATATCGGCGTCCGTAGGCCCCGCTGTAGATATCGGCTTTGTCACGCCGTACGGCTTCGCCGCAGCTTGAGGATGCGGCGATGTGTCGCTCAATCCCTCCGACCTCACCATCTCATTGCCCAATGAATTTCAAAAGAATAATAATAACAAAATAAAACAATAACAAAAGATAATTCCGAAACCCTAAGAGAATTATAATCAATTTTTTTTTTAAATTTCAAGAAAAAAAAATGGAACACAGAAACAGAAATTGAACCGAAAATCGTAACCAGAAAAATCGAAGGAAAAAAAAGGAGAGAGAAACGAAATTGGCTGGCGCTCCGTACGAGATTCGCTGGGGAGTCCACGGGAGGAAAGGAAAATCAGACAACTTTCCGGGAAAATCCAGAAAAGGCGAGGATATCGGAGATGATCGAAAACCCTAAGGAAAAAAATTTTAATTTTTGAGATATGAAAACAAAAATCACAAAAAAAAGAGAAGAGGGAAAGGGAAAACAGAAAGGAAAAAGGGAAAAGCTAAGGTGAAAAATCTATGGAGGGAGAGGGAGAAGCCCTAAAAGGAAGAGAAGGGAGGGCAATGGATGGAAAGAGGGAGGAATGGAGGGAGGGAGGGAGGGTGAGGGAGGGACAGAGAAGCGTTTTGTTGGTGGTGGCGGCGTGGTGTCGATATCGATCAGGATTTTCAGCGGTCGGTCAGTTTTTTATTTTTTTGGGAGGTTGATATTTTATTTTTATTTTTATTTTTATTTTTTCCACATTAATTATTTTTCATTTTCCAGGGTACTTATACTTATTTTCTATGAATTTTCAATATATATATATATATATATATATGTCATTAGTATGGAGTTTATTATTTCAAAAAGATAAGTGGAGTTTTTTTCCCCAAAGATATGGAGTATAGGTTTGTATTTGGTATATCGGTTAAAGATAAAATTTTTAAATTATAATTATATTAATTTTTTAATTTTTTTAATAAAAAAACAAATATGAAAAAATATGATTTAATTGAGGTTAAATTTAAATATCAAATAAATTTTTTTTTTTTTTTTGAGGTGGGATAGTCTGTTCTCATTCGTTTCTTCTTTTTTTTTTTTTTTACCAAAGTAATTAATGAGGATTAAATGAGATATCTTTTCCATCTCAAAGAGAGAGAGATCTTCACTGTCTCAAAATATATATATATATATATTCTAAAAAAAAAAGTGAGAGAGACAGAGATTTGTTTTTTAAAAGATGATATAAATTGAGATAGATCGGCTTTTCTAAAAAAAAAAAATTAAAAACAAAGAGAGGTGGATTGGTAATTTAAAAAGAAAAAAAAAGATAACTGAATAAGGGATTGATTTTTTTTTAATTGAAGTTAATGACAAATTATTTATAGCTAAATAAATTTTTTTTTTAAAAAGGTTTTTTAATATATAGCCGAAGTTTTTAAAAATTTGAGCATGTTTAAGGGAACATAGAGAAATGGTGTTTTGAAAGCTGAATTAGAAATGTGTATTTGTGGGAAAAACTTTTGAAAAAATTATGTGATTTAGAAAATAATGCAAAATTTAAAATGTATTCAGAAAAAATATACAAAATGAACCTTGTCTTGTTTCTCTTATTGTTACAGACATTTTGACATAAAAATCATCTCATTACGATTTGAAATGAAAAAATTATGAACTTTTAAAGTTTAAATTTTTGGAACTCAAATTTTATGACACACATTCAACTCTACATCAAATTTTCTCTTCATTCTATTTTCAAAAAACTCAAAGTTTAAAAGTCTGTAACTTTCTCATTTTAAATTAAAATTAGATTATTTTTATGTTAAATACTCCTAATAATAAGATAAACAAGACAATATCTATTTTGCATATTTTTTTTCGAACACATTTCAAATTTTTATACTATTTTTTATATCACATAATTTTTTCAAAATTTTTTTCCTTAAATATATATTTTCAATTCAACTTTCAAAATACACAGATGTTACTCTAAATGGATTAACTGACTACTCTTGTTACTTGAGATTCGAAGCTTTGTCTTTATGAAGTGTTGTGTTGGAGAGATTCAATACGAGGAAAAAAGAAAATCCATTTTTTTATATTAAAAATTCATGCAATAAACAATGAGCTCGTCGACGTTGTTGCTATTTTATTTTATTTTATTTTATTTTGTACTTGCTTTTGAGTTGTCGTATTATTCTGATTTTCTGCACTTAATATCATTGCACTTTCATTTTTCATTTGAATGTGATTACGGTTTTCCATCTTATAATATTTTTTTCTTTCATTACATAATTGTTGGAATCCAATATTTTGGACTTGAATGTATTATATCAGTGACTAATATTGTGTCCCATTCAAGTAAGAATCTAATCCCAGTCAATATTGACGGGTGTTCTATTTGATAAATTATGGTCTCAGTGTGCAAAAGAATATAAGTTATAACATAAAGTTTTTAATGATAGAGATCTTTATAAGTAGTGTATATTTTTTTAACATGGGACTAAAATCATATTAGATTAAAAAAAATGCAAATCTAAACTTGAAACATATCTAGCAACTAAAAATAGATATATTTTTCATCAGCATGAAATTCTTCAAAAAGTAATTAAAGGTAAAGTCTAGTGATAATTTGACACCTGACTTTATAAAAGGTATAGAATTCGAATACTCTATTCCGAATTAAAAAAAAACGTAGTCATATTATTGCATTTTCCGTTATTTTTCCTATTTTAGCTTATGTTTGGTTCAACCATTAAAGTTGAAAAATTCTAACTCGTTTTTGTATTTTTCTAAAAAATTAATTCAGTTTCACTATTTATAACTCCAGTAATAACTTAAAAATAAAACTATAAAAGTCTATAATTTTGAATATATAATTCCAAATGATATGATATCTATTTTTTTAAATTACATAAAATTTTGATATAAACGTAACAATATTTATATTGATATTTATTTCGAAAAATATTTTAAGTTTTTACATTTTTTAATTACAATCGGTTTAACTTACAATTCCAAAATTTAACTCAACTTTAATAATTTAAACTCAAAATTTTTAACTGAAGGATAAACCAAACACATGCTTAGTAGTTAATTGCCATTAGAGTCGAAGGGCTTAATCTGGGCCTCTAACTGGGTCTATAGAAGAAGATGCTAGCCCGGCCTAGTCTTAGATTGGGCCTCCAATTAATTTTTGTGTACTTTGATCAGGCAAAGTTGCCTTGCCAACCAATGGTCCCGAAACATACAGAGACTTTATTTTGAAGCCGGTGTTGGATCCCAAGGAAACAAAGGTTATGAAGTGGTCGCGCTGTCCTTTGCAAGAAAATTGCTTCATCTATTTTGGGGTGTGATCCTGCCGATTTATTCCAAATTCCGTGCAAAAATTTTCCCAAGTAACTACCATCTTTAATAGCACTGTTGGTGGTGGTGGTATAACGATAAGAGGATAATCTGTCAAAATTCTCTTGTTTAGCATATAAGAATTGAATCTCATTATCTGGAATGAGGCTGTAATTATGCATCTTTAATAGTCTGTGAAGTTTAACGGGACGTTGATAATTTTAGTTTCCCTGGATGATGTGTGAGAAAATATAAATCATGTATCAGTAGATTCTCATAATGGTGTTGATTCGAAGAGTGTGAAGACATCATTTTTATTATTTTTTTTATTTTTTGGGTTAAAAACACTATCTTTAATTAATACTGCACATATGGTCCATTTTCACAACAGCATTCGGCTTTTGCCATTAGTAGATAGCTAGTTGCGTCCACTCCATTTGGACTTGAATTATGGTAGTAAAGAATTAAATTCCCATTAAGCATTTGCTCAAATACTCTTTTCAAGGTAGACTTTAATTGCCATATTTTTATTCTTTACGAGGTAGACTTTTTTATCAAAAATAACAAAATTAATGATTTTGTAAAATTGTACAACATAGATCGAAGTATTAGTAGTTATCACAGAGTGATATACCTTTATGAAGGTGACCAAGACTAGGCTAAGACATTTATAGCGTTCATAACTACATAAATTTTTTATTTTATTTTAAATTTTCATGGGGTCAGAGGCTTCTGTTTTATTAATTTTCAAAAAAGACATCTCAGGTTTTGAATCTAGAGTAAAAGATCTGAATCCTCTTTCTCATCTATTAATTTAATCTTAGTAATTATGAATTCTATTAATGAAGTAAATATAACTATACAAATGAATAAATAAAATTAGAGATAGGTATATCCCAAACATAACAAAGTGATAAGACAAAGTTGGAGCTAGGGCCTTACAAAAGATAATGAGAGTCGAATTTGGACGGACGTAGAAGATCCCTAGCAACGACATCCTAACCCCATCACCCTTAACAAATGCATCCTAACCCCTTGTCCACCCATTCACCCCTTGTGAGGTGTAGAAAGGCCATAAATTTAAAGATTACAAATAAATAATTTTGTTTAGTGAAGACACGTTCCACCACCAGACTCTCTTTGTATCCGTTTATTTTTATATATAACCAGCTAATTTTACCCTAGAAGCACTGTTTAGACTTTTTTTTTTAATTTCATTTACGTAATATGATTGTGGTAGACCAAATGGTTCCAAAAAAATGATTTCAAGTGATGTCCAATAATGATTATGCTTATTTCTCAGGTTTTCCTTCCATTAATAACACCACAGCCTTGGTGCAACATAATTTTGAAACAAGATAGAAACAAACTGCAAGATCTGCATTCAAAAACTCCAAATCGAATCTTTTTATAGTCTTATTTATTCAACCATTAAAATACTAAGGGTTCATTTGGTGTTTGATTTGAGTTTGAGATGAGATGAACTTTTTTAGTTTGAGTTGAGTTAACTTTTTAAAAAGTAGTTATAAATTTTGTTGACTTTTCAAAAAAAATAAAAATTGAGATGAAAAATTTGAGTTGAGATGATTTACCAACCATAGGCTAAGCATGCGTTTGGTGTTAAGATTTGGACATTAGAGTTTGGATTTAGATTGATTGTATGTTATCGAGATTACTTGAGTTAAAAAGTGTAAAAACTTAAAATGTGTTATAAAAAAAATCAATATAAAATTTGTTTCGTTTGGTTTGAAATTCTATATAATTAAAAAAATCATCTAATTTAAACTTATTTATATAAAATTATGAACTTTTAAAATTTAATTACAAAACTGTATATTTAGATTGAAGGTTCAAACATATGCTTAAATTATTTCTCCACCTGAATTTTTAAATGTAGTAGTTTTTAGCACTCGATTGACGTTTCAAAAATAAAAAAAAAAAAAAACCGATAACTTATAGCTTGTTTGGGGTGTAAGTTTAAACTTACACCCATCAACTCAATTTTTGTCTTTTTCTGAAAAAAGTTTTTTATCTTTTCTGAAAAAGTTAACAAAAATTACTATTTAGGGGGAGTTTGGTTCACCCATTCAAACCATTCAACTCAAACTTTTTTTTATCTTTTTCCCAAAAAGTTTTTGTCTTTTTCCCAAAAAGTTTTTTGTCTTTTCTGAAAATTCAAAAAAATTTACTATTGAAACTTAAAAATCTCAACTCAAACTACTCCACCAAATAAACCCTTAAACTTATCAATTTCAACTCAAACTTACACACCAAACACCCCCTTATACGTAACTTCAAATCCCAAGATTTTCTTCTCTCTCTCTCTAAATCTGTGGCCTTGTTAATATAAGCAATGTAGGCAATGCCCCAAAATCCATAATTGAGAGACTTGCTTGACTGCACTCAATTGGGGAAAAGACCACTTTTCCTTCTGAAGCACATTGTTTCAGAGATTTTCTTTCAGAGGAAAAAAGAAAAAAAGTGGCAGAGAAACTAAGCCAGAAAATGATGGAGAGAAAGTCTCTCTGGTAAAACCTTTCCCTTCCATAGAAAGAGAGAGATAGAGAGAGATAGTGACACGGAAACTGAACGATTTTTTTTTCCTTTTTTTTAACTTTCTGTTTTTTGCTATTTTTAACTCATATTTCACTAACCCAATAAAGAAAGCGATGTCTCAGGCTTGTTTTGGGTGGATTTGTTTGGGACAAAGAGAAGATATAAAAGTGGTCCTTTTTGTTGGGCAAGGCCATTAATTGCTCAGCGAACTTGGGGAGACTTTGTGGGTACGGAGAGAGAGAGAGAGAGAGAAGACTGAGATTGAGGGAAAGAGAGAGATGAGAAAAAGTTTTGGCTTTAAAATCGGGCATGGGTTTTGGGGTATGAAAGCGACACTCTCCTCCTCTTCTTAATTTTACACTTACTCGAAATGATATAAACATTTTTTGATGCGTAAAAATTGAAAGAGATTCACGGGATTGATTTGTCAAAATTTTTTTTGGTATCTTTTCAATTTTTAGTACACAAGAGAGATTTCCATTTTTCTTTTTTTTTTTTTTAGATAGCAAAAAAAAAAAAAAAAAGGGAGGGAGAGAGAGCCATTTTTAGTGCTTTTTGTGGGAGGGAGCAGCAAATTCGGCGGTATTTTTTTGAATTTGAGAAAAGGTGAGTGATGCTTTATATAAAAACTTTTTGTTATTTGATCTAAACTCTCATTTTGTTCACTTGTCTCTAAATTCTTGTTTGTTTCCTGGGGGTGAGATTTGAAGTTTTTTTTTCTCTCTTTTTGATTATTACTTTTCAATTGGGTTTGAAGTTGAACCCTTTTCTCTGTATGTTTCTGTGACGCCTTTTTGTCTTGTAACGCAGTTCTTCACGAGGTCTTGTCAGAATTTTCTTTTCAAAAAAACCCGAGTCTTTATCTGAATTTATTTTTTTCTAATAAATATTTTAAGGTTCTTGATGCTTTTTGTTTGTTAATCTTTTGCTCCACTCTTCTCTGCTCGCAACCTGTAAAGATTCCAAAAGATATATCAGAACATTTCTGCTCCATAAGCCCCCACCTGGGCCTTTGGATTCAGCATTTATATTTTTTTTTTTATTTTTTTTCAAACATTTTTTTAATTTTTTCATGTCCGAGTGTCGTTTCCTATATATCTATATATATATATATATTATGTTCTCTCTCGTTTTCGTGCCCTGTTACAACGCCAAAAATAAAAAATAAAAAATAAAAAATGAAGGCATAATAACGTGTCGTTTTTGGTTCAAAGTTCATTAAACACTCACACTTCTTTCTTTTTTCATGTTCTGTGTCGTCTGTCTCTTTCTCGCCCTCTTCTCTCTACCACATAAATCTGCGTTTGCTTGCTGGGTAATCTGTAATCTGTATTTGTTTCTCTCTCTAGGACTCAAACAGCTCCAAATTCTAGAGAGAGAAAGAGAGAGAGAGAGAGAGAGAGAGTCTGCCATGGGAAAAGCTACGAGGTGGTTGAAGGGCTTGTTGGGGATGAAGAGAGACAAGGAAAATCTGCAGAGCCCAAGTCCAAACGCGTCGTCAACCTACCGGAAAGAGAAGAAACGATGGAGCTTCGGAGGCAAATCGGCGAGAGGAACGTCAAATGTGGCTGAGAGCGATAATATTCCGGCCAATATTCGGTCGAGTTTATCAGCTTCTGACGCTGCTTGGCTCAGATCCTATATAGCCGAGTCCGGGAGTGAGCAGAACAAGCACGCAATCGCCGTCGCAGCAGCCACGGCCGCCGCCGCAGACGCCGCCGTAGCCGCCGCTCAGGCGGCGGTGGCCGTCGTGAGACTGACGAGCCAGGGAAGTGGGATGCTCAATGGGAAGAGAGAGAGGTGCGCTGCTGTGAAGATTCAAACAGTTTTTAGGGGCTTTTTGGTATGTTTGTTTTTCTGTTACAATTATTCTGATTCGTTGATTAGCCCTTTGTTTATTTTATTTTAGTTTTTCATTTTCATTTTTATTTTCGTTTGTGTGTACTTGTTTTTTGATTGGAGTGTTTTTGTGTTGCAAAAGCAACAAATCTAAGGGAAGGTTTTTGTTTTTTGGTTTTTGGTTTTTGGTTGGTTGGGGTTACAGGAGTACTTTGCTTGTTTTTCACTTTTGTGTCTGGTTTTTGTCAAAGGCTTGGAAATATTTGCTTTCAAATCTAAGCAAGTACAAAAATGTTCCTTGGTCAATGAAACAGTATTTTGGTTTCTTCACTTGTTGACCAAGCATTCCTTTTAATCTCTTTAATTTACCCTTTTTTCTTTGTCCTCCTAATTACTTCATTTCTGAATCTGAAAATTTGAATTTCAAACCTTGCATTTTCAGTAGTGGATAATCATTTTAGGTTTCAGATCTTTCTAGTTCCGGTTTCGTTTTGCTTTTTATCTGCCAAATTTGGCTTTTTGATGATTATGGTTGGTTTTTTGTTGAAAATACATAATTATTACTTGCTTGCTACTGTTTCATTGAATATTTTTTTAAAAATTATTGGTTTCTAATTTTAGGCTCGGAAGGCTCTGCGGGCTCTAAAAGGACTGGTTAAGATACAAGCACTTGTTAGAGGCTATCTTGTTCGAAAAAGGGCTGCAGCTACTCTTCATAGTATGCAGGCTCTTATCAGAGCACAAACTGCTGTTAGAACTCAGCGAGCTCGCCGTTCGTTCAACAAAGAGAACAGATTCTGTCCTGAATTCCATCCCAGAAAGTCCCTTGTAAGATCCATTGATTTCACTCGCTCAAAAAAGAAGTGCCGAATTTATAGTGTCTTGTCAGGTTTATTCATTGAAATGGTGGTTTTGCCTTTTACTTTTCAGGAGAGATTTGATGAACCGAGAAGTGAGTTCCATAGCAAGAGGCTATCGACAACTTATGAAACATCAATAAACGGATTTGATGAAAGCCCGAAAATCGTTGAGATCGATACTTACAAGCCCAGATCAAGATCTCGAAGATTTAGCACAGTTCTATCAGAATGCAGCGAGGATTTGCCTTACCAAACGATTTCATCGCCCCTGCCTTATCCTGTCCCTGCTCGAATATCTGTCCCCGATTGCCAGCACCTTCAGGATTTCGAATGGTACTTCAGTGGCAACGAGTGCAAGTTCTCTACGGCACACAGCACTCCTCGTTTCGCAAATCCCCCGTGGTCCAACGCACCTGCTACGCCGGCCAAGAGTGTCTGCGGCGACAGCTTCTGTAGGCCGTACTCAAACTACCCCAACTACATGGCGAACACTCAGTCTTTCAATGCCAAATTGAGGTCTCACAGTGCCCCAAAGCAAAGGCCGGAACCGGGGCCTAAGAAGAGGCTCTCGCTGAATGAATTATTGGCCGCGAGAAACAGCATAAGCAGCGTTAGAATGCACCGGTCGTACGCTCAATTTCAAGAAGAGGCCTTCAATTGTTGAGAAAATCCTCATGAGTTTGTTTGATCCAAAATGAGAAGGGGATTCGAAATTAGCATAAGAGATTAGCAGGAAACGTCTAGAGAACATGAGATACTTGTCTATCTAAGCCTTGTTTCCACTTTGGGTTCAACAATGAATAGGGTAGAAAATAGAGTGCTTTGTGTAAATTACAGTTTTTTTTTTTTTTTTTTCCCTCTTGAATTGTCTTGTGAGCAATGAAATGAAATCTTTTCAATTCGTTTACTTCCCTTTCGTGTTAGACAATACACCCTTGGATTTAGTTACTAGTTTTTCACTACTTGTTTACCATGTCACATAAATAGGAACCGAATATTAAATACCCTTAAATAATTAAATAAGATATTAAAATTTATTGAAGAGATAATTATGAGAAAACCCATAAAGTTAGAAGACAAAAAGACAATATTACCTTAAATACAACAGAAGAACCTTTCTTTCTCTGCTTACATTTTGTAATTGGCAAAAAGTATTTTGTTTTAGACTGTTGTCACTTAGGCGATCTAGATTATTAGGCGATCTAGAAATTTGGTGTCGTACGTGATTGTGCGACAGTTGGCAAGTAACAATAAGCATAATGACAATAAGAGCCAGTTTCTGAGGATTTCAAAATCTTAATTTCATATCAAATTTTCTCTTTTCTATTTTTAAAATATTTAAATTTTAAAAGTTTATAACTTTCTCATTTTAAATTAAAAAGAGAAGATTTTTATATTAAAATGCTCGTAACGACGAGACAAACAAGATAAGATCCATTTTGCATTATTATTTTTTTTCCAAAACATATCTCAAAGTTTTATACCATTTCCAATTCAACCTCCAAAATACTATGTCCAGATATCCCTCAAATGGGACCTTAAACATCACTCACTAATAGATAGTGAGTCCCACAACATGAGACACATCAGTGGAGTCCACTTCTCTATTAAATATGATGTTGAATATCACTGATGTTCCAAAATATTTTTTATAAATATATATTTTTTAAGGAAGAAGAAAAAGATATAACAAACTGCATTAGTAGAATGAAAGATTGTAATTACAAATATAATTTAACGATAATTTCATATTTGATTTTTATTATAAGATAATTAAAAAAAAAAAAAGAGAGAGAGAGAGAGAGAAGGGATTAGGCAGAAATTTGAAATCCCCAAAGGGGGCGCCAAAAAAGAAGAGGTAGCTTTCCTGTGAACCTTCCAATGCATATGCATAGGTTAGGTTGCAACTGGGGACACCCCTAGCTTTGGATTCAATAAATTCCAACACTCGGATTGGTTATCTGTTTTTACTATTTGCTGTTTGAAAATACTTCAAAAAAAAAAAAAAAGCTGGATTCGGATAAGAATCTCTTACAAGAATCTTCCCCCATAAATAGCTAATACTAGTTCTGATATCCACCTTTTTTTATTCCTTTGTTTTTTTTTTTTTTTACTAAGTTTCAAACTTTGCATGTAGTGTGTGCTTTTATTGAGTGCTAGTTCTCATAAATCTTAATAATACAACTCGCTCACACACGCCATCATCGAGTGCTTTTATTTTATTTTATTTTTTTGTGTTTTTGAAATTTTATTTTATTTCATTTAGTTTAACCTAAATCATATTATATTTTTGCTTGCATTTGTCGTAAATACCATTTCGTGTATGTTTGTATGAAATGAAAAGCTAATATGTTTTTTAAAATATAAATATTAGTACATACTTTTAAATGTTAAATTTGATTAAAGTAACAACAAAATTAAGTCTCCATTTAGTATTTAAGTTTAACTTCAATTACACTGTATTTTTTCATATTAATTTTTATATTTTTTAAAAAATCCATAAAATTCATAATAAATTTTAAAAAAATCGATCAACTCTAACTTAAAATTTTATTTTTAATTAATTTATCAAATAAAAACTAAAAATAGATAATATTGATTAAAATCTTCATAAAAGATCGTATTTTTAAACTAGAACTATCATGACAAATAAGAAAAGAGGAATTTGGACAGAAACTCACGACGTAGAAGCGGAATTTCTCACATGCTTGAATAGCACGTGGCAATCAGAGCCGGTGAAGAAGGCAGGCGTGGATGGAATGGATGAAGAGTTTTTCAGAAAGGGCGTGGGTGTAGGCTAGCCATTACTAAAGTGGATCTAAAATTTCATATCAGCAATGATTAGGCCTTTGATTTGATTGATGGGATTTCTGAATTTAAAAAAAAAATTTTTTTTTTTTGGGCCTTTGTCTCTTGGGAATTGTTTGGTCTTTGCCTTCGCTTTGCTTGCATCATCGTATGGGTTCACGAGCTCACTCGGTAAAATAGCCTCATTATGAGGGGTAATTTGGGTAATTCAGCTTGTCTTTTTGGACCGAATCATTATACCCTTTTGCTTAAGCCATACATCATCCACATGGACATTTTCGTGTAGCGTGTGGGTAAGATCCTCCTCAGTTTTTGTCTCTCTGACAACACATTACTTTCTTCCATTTCTGTCCCTGTTCTCTTCCTTTTATTACGTTTTAGCTACTCATTAAAACATATTATTTGTAATAATCTTTCCAAACCAATTTGGTTGTAACCATAATTAGTATTTAGTAATTATATTTAATCATATGCACTTGCTTGTTTGGGTGGAAAAACTTAATAATATAGACACGTTAAGTTTGCGTGCGAAATTCAAATCCTATTGAAAATGACATTTATGCCCTTCACAACCGAGCAAGTTGTATAGTATTTGGTTTTTATAAAAGAATCTGATCAGGTCGTATAAGTTTGAACACTAGAAAGAGACGTTTGAGAACGGCTAAATCAAAGATTAAATAACTAATTTCCCCCTAATTATCAGTATGTCTCTTCTGATTCAAACAGTCCTGGAGGACAAAAAAAAATAATATTAAAATTTTTTAATTATTATTATTATTTATTTTTTTATTTTTAGAAAGTGCTTGCTCGAAGAACGTGAAGGCTAATGTGTTTGGTTGAGAGCCTATATGCTTTCGTCATCTTAGTTTGTGTCTTCCAAAATTTGAAAAAGAGTCCCATGATTAAGAAAGAGCATTTTAGTATTATATTAATACATCCGCAAATCAAATCAATTAATACAAATCTAGGATTAGTTATTTTATGTTCACTTTCTAGAGCTTTGTGGCTTTGAAAAACTTTGAAATTTGAAAAAGCAAGGTCGGTAAAGACAATGTAAAAAGAGAGAGAGAGTCTAAAAAAAATTTAAAAAATAAAAAGAGTGATAGAAAGTTGTACTAGTCAAATTTTGCATTAATCACTCTACGAACTTCCATTCGGATTTTTGCAAGTTTTTAGAGCTCGAAAAGTTAAAAAAAAAAAAAAAAAAAAAAACCAAGAAAAGTTTGAAGGAAAAATTTAAAAAACAAAAAAGTCGTCCTTTGACCATCTTGAGAGTATGGCTTTCTGGCATTGAGAGGATGGACATTTATTGTTTGTGATAATGTAGAAACCATGCATTAGTAGAAGTATTACCTCAAAAAAAAAAAAAAAGAAAAAAAAAAAACCTTTAAATTTTGTTTAGTTTAGCCACATGCATGTGCTAAGCACTATTCAAATTGGAATGCATTTTACAATGAACTTTACCTCCGGCCTTTCCTTTCCTCTACATGAAAAGCTTTTTATTAATCTTGTGTTTTTCGATTTCTAAAAGGTTTTGGGTTTGAGACCTTCATAAAGTTCACTTGTGGGCCCAAGCCTAGCTGAACATTAATACAGGAACGTAAAGACAAAGCAAAAATAATATTACTTTTGCCTTAAGGATAACATCAAATAAATCGAACATATATATATGTATATATGTATGTATGTGTGTGTGTGTGTCTATATATATATATATATATTTATGAATGTAAAAGCGTGGTAGCATCATTCCTATCCGGAATGTTATGGGTCATCAGTTTAATTATGTTACTGTCAGACCTTTCTTTGTTTTTACTATGGGGAACAAATTGGTCTTGTAATAATAATTAGAAAGGTTCATGTATAAGCTTCGGTAAATTATGGACTTTGCTTGTTTTTTAAGGCCCTAAAATGCACTGATTAGAGGTTGTGGGGACGGATTTTTATCTCATGATGTCTATAGATCATGTGGCCTAGTCAGACAAACACTTGTCGCAATGCTTTCAAACGACATTATACTATAAGGATAAAAAAAAAAAAAAAAACCCCACCATTTTGCTAGGCATTTGTGAGGCAGATCCTCACACCGCGGATATGATATAGTAGTACGTTGCGTTGGAAGGTCCACTCACGACAAGCAAAAAGTCCTATCTAAAAGAGGACACTTGTCTTGCTTATTAAGAGCAATTCCACTACAACTTTTTTTCCCCCTCTAGAAAAATTATTATCATTGTCATCCCGTTTTCTATCTTCTATCATTTATAAAGAAATTAGAATGTTATTCAACAAAAAAAAAAAAAGGAAATTATGAATGGATTAGTATAACAAAAAGAGGTTGATGTAATTCTATATTTACTAATTAATAATTTAATTTGGGAAAAATAAATTAAAATTTTGATTATTTACTTTTATATTTGACAATTAAATGATATGAATCGCATTTAAAAATAAGAAATTAAGTTCCAAGAGAAATCTATTTCAAGACTCAAGTGTATATATATATATATATATATATATATATATATAAACAAAGTAACTTGATTTCTTGATAAAAATAAAATAAAATTTATTTTTTCATAAAAATTGATTTCTTGTTTTGTGAATTCTGGAATATGAATTTAATTTCACTCCAATCATCATAAATCCAACACTATATAACATATCAATTGAATAAGATCTTTAATTAGGACTAATGAGTATCGAATTATGTTAAAAGAAAAGAAGAAAATATATTTTATCGCTGCATCATTCCAGAAGTGCTAATTCCTCTGGAGGACACCGCTTTTGTCTAAAAGAAAAGAAGAAATAAAAACTTGTCATTTTTTAACAAGAAATTCTACTTACTTCATAAGCCACCTCAAATCCTGTCCCCACTCCCCAAATGGGCTGATCATGGCCCGGCCTTTGATTCAGAAGTACATGGGCCACCTGGAGGGTGCAAGGGCCCATGATTTCCGGATCCTATTGGATCAAATCCAATCCAGTTTGGCCAATTGTAGCCGTTACCCAACCGGCACTCACTCTCAACGGTCAAAAAAAAAAAAAAAAAAAAATCGAAATTCAAATGTTCATCTACTCCCATCATCAGCCAACGGTCATCTCCGCATTTTTCTTCCAAAGCACACAATAACAATTACAAGCTTCCCTCACTCTCTCAAATTCTGCCTCCAATATTCGCACCAGAATCACTTTCTTTACTCTCTAAAGCTTTCAACAATCAGAAAGTTTAAAACAAAAATTTTCCATTTTGTCGTCAGTATCGAAGTTAAAAAAAGGAAAAAAAAAAAAAAAGGTTTGCAGAGAAATGGCCGATTCTCATCACAGCGTCTCACCTTCTCCGACCATCCACCGCTCTGCCATTCCAACCGGTAACTCTTTCACACCTCTATATATATAGATGTGTGTGTGTGTGTGTGTGTGTGTGTTTGTATAAAGATTTATATATGAAAAATACAATATGAAATATGGGATTATAAACTGGGTTTTTATTTTTCTTTCTTTCTTTTATTTTTTATTTTTTGTGGATAGATATAGATGAGAATGAACAGAACTACCAGCAAATAGGGGCCAATTTGCAGAACAAAAAGAAAACAATGGCGAAGAATTACATGGCATCAACCATCTCTGCAGCTTCCAAGGCAGTTACTCCTAGAAAGAAGATCTTAGCCGAAAGGAACGAGGCTTCGGAAAACGAGGCTTCGGAACCGAGTTATTTTGACACCGATGTTCGAAAGATATCGACTTTCGAGAGCTCTCATGAACGTTTGTCTCGAACTGAACCAAAATCTCCTTCAGTTTCTCAGTCTCAGTGCCATGAGGATGACAGAGATGCCGATTTGTCTTCCAAGCCTTACGACCCCTTGACTAGTTACCTTTCTCCGAGGCCGCAGTTCCTCCGCTACAAGCCGAATAGGCGCCGGGAGATCTTTCGAGGCGGAGAAAATGGGGTTGGAGAGGAAGAAGATGGGATAGTTAGTGGAAGTGGTTCTTTTGATTCCCTCAAAGGTATTGATGATGAGGCTGCTTCGGACACCGATGTTGGTTCTTCGATTTCCGGTGGCGGTTCTCCACCAGCACAAGAAGACGGAGAAATTGAGGAGGCTAATGAGGAAATGGAGGAAATTGACGAGGAGGAAATTGAGGAAGAAGAGGAAGAAGAGAACAAAGGCTGCAACGTGAAAGGCGTGTTCAAAACATTGCTTTTGATGGCGGTTTTCGTGCTCTCTACCGTGTTCATATCTTCCATGAACTCTTCGACACCTTTGTGTGAAGATGGTTACTGTCAGATGCGGAATCGAACATTCGAGATCGATTTAGCGAAGAGCCTTGAAAGTGGAAACTTTTTTTCGCATCAAAGAGAGACACACAAGTATTTGATTGAAGAGAAAACTATAGTTGTTGCCGAAGGGGGAGTTGAAGAAATTCAGCAGAGCGATGAGTTGAAAGAGGCTGCGAAACCGGAATCTGGAGAAGTAGATGCCGTGGAAGTTGCTGAAACTGATGACCTTATTGAACTAGGAGAGCCACAAATAGAAGATATTGAAGAAGTATCTAGTCAATTGGTTGGAAATTCCGAGTACCGGAGTGTTGAGCCTATTGAGAAAGTTGAATTTTCTGAAGATTATTGGACACCACTCTCCTCCGAGCAGCATGATTCGGGCTCGTGCGCTTCAACTTCTTCCGGCCAAAGCGGGATTGCAGTGAGTCCAGGTGAAGAAGTTCAAAATGAGGAACCAACCGCTGAGAATGTGAAAACTGATTTCTTGTTCAAAGTGCTCGTTGGAGTTCTGTCATATTCTATCTCAGGCTTATTGTTTTATTTATGCCAAAGGCCGAGGAAGAATAGTGTGAAAAAGGATTCTTGTCCGAGAGAAAATCCTTGTTCTGAATCTCTGCTAGATGAGCAGAAAAAAATCAGCGGCAAGGATTCTTCTTCTCTTCCCTCGCAGCCTTTTAGAGCGGAGACACGCAGATCAGTCCTTCCCACCAGAGAAGATGTAAACATTGATCAAGTTTACTCTTTTGGGAAGAATCCCTCGGCTGCAATTCATTCAATTGAGAAGGCTTCTAAAGAAGAGTACTCCGAAAGCCACGCACCGACGGTTGAATTCCTTGGTGAGTTTGTTGTAAAAGAGATCAGGAGCTCTGGTAAGGTAAACACGGCCAAAGAAAGTGAAAAGAGCAATTACTCAGCTTCTTCAGAGAAAAGATTCAGTGGCAAGTCCCATTCGGTTTCGGTTCAAGCTCATCAGACTCGCTCCGAGTTTTCTATTGTGGATTCGCCTTCATATGGAAGCTACACTACAGAGAAGGAGACTGTGAAGAGAGTGGTGAGTTCTTTTTTGTTGCAACATTGTGTTTAAGCTTGGCAAATCAGGATAGTTCTCTAGATCATTTTCCCTCCAATAGTCTAATTTGTATGATGTTTTTGTGTCAAAACAGGATCCTAGAGATGGAGAAGCAAAAGTGGTAACTCCTACTCCTCCAACAAGGCGATCGAGCAGAAGTGGAGAAGTCGTAACAACTCCGGTCAGAAGATCGAGCAGAATCCGCAACCGTGCTGTCGTGTCTCCATGAATGTTAATAATTCCACCTCTAATTTCCTAGTAGTCTAACTTGTTTTGCTGCTTAGTGATCATAGGTGCTGTTCTTAATCTGCAAGAAGTAGCTGTTATTATTATTGTTATTAGTATTATCCCGTTGTTTTTTGTTTCAACTTGGGCAAACAACTGAGCAATTACTTATAGTAATTGACACTTAACCAAAACCAAAATCTGTCATATTCATTATTCTTATCATTGTATTTTATTTATGTTTATAAGTTAATCATCGCTCCTTTCTCATCTTTATCTACATAGCTTTTTTGTCACCTACCACTAGGAAAGTGAAGTTTTCCATCATTATTCATTTGCCAATAGTGGAAATAGAAAAAATACAATGTTGAGAAAATAATGTTGAGATATATATTGGGATATTCAGTTGGCTGCAACTCTGAAATCCATAGACTCCTTCTGAAATAAATAATAATTAAAAGAAAAACATCATTTACTTAATTTATTTCTGAGTTCTTGAGAAATCACAAATTCATGCAGAGGAATATTCTTTATGTGTGAGTTGTCTTTGTATTTGTACATGCGTTTTTTGTAATTTCCGCGCACTTTTCTATCCATGCAATAATGGTTCGAATCGTCTTGGGTGCATTCTCTTTGGTCATGCCCCCTAGTGTAAACATTAGCGAATTACTTGATCTGCGTAGGAAAGCTCACAAGCGTATGATGCACAGATCCCGTGAGATTAGTCTGTCTCATCCCGGATACTCATTGATTAACACATTTATTAAACATTCAAACAAGTTATATCTTCCTTTGATTCTCTTTCAATAATGAAATCATGGAATATAACAACACCCCATAAAAAGATGGAGTGTGGGCAAAAGATAAAAAACATGTAAGGTACAAAAATTCGAGGGGTGGAAGAAAAAAAAAAAAAAAAAAAGAAGTAAAAGAAGAAGACACAGTCTGTTTGAATAGTGACAAATTTAAGGTTATATACAAACATCAGAAGTTTTTTGTGCAGGAAGTGGAGGGATCCTATTAGTACCTAAAAAGCTACCGGATCTTCTACTTGTAAACGACAAAGAACCTGACCTTGAGGCCTTCTTAGAAATAGTGGCCTTAGGAAGAGTATATAATTTGTGGCTATCTAAACCACCGGCATAGCTCTTACACGCCTTCATTTTTCTTCTGTTGTTGTAAGGATTTTCCTTCTTGGCAAGATCTTCTATGCTCCTCACTTTGGATAGCGATGTGAACGACTGTGACTTGCCTTGGAAATACTTAGAAAGTCCCCTCCTGCACATAAACTCTCATAATTTAGCACTTTTATCAAAGCAATCGACCTAAAAATTCATAAGAGTCATATCGGTCTAAATGCTACACGAATAACATAAGCCAGATGAAGAAACGAGTGATTCAGAAACTTACTTGATGGGCAGTTGGGCCATGAGCTCTGACAATTCAAACAAAGGTCCATTGGAATGTGAAGAGGAACATGATGATGAAGAGGCATCATCAACCAGGTCTGATGATGAGGATGTTGATCTGTGTGAAGAAGTGGAATTCCCAATAGAAGAGGATGTTGATGTTGTGGGGTTATACTTTCTATCATCATGATCTTGATCCTGATCATGATCATGATCATGATCATCATCATCTTCCATGATCACCCAACAATCCTTCTTGCCACATTCATTATATAAATCAACGGACAATTGGTTTTGGAGCATCTCTTTTTTTGTGACAAGAACAAGGAGGAGAAAGGAGAAACAATATCAAAGAGAAGGTGGTGTGGATAGGATATTGTCCCAAAAAAGTGACCTTGTATATATATATATATATGTGTATTTATCTCCAAGTCCTATGAATGAACTTTAAAAGGCATTTAAATATGGAGAGAAGTAATTATAGAGAAAAAAGTAAAGTGTTATTCAATTGTATGGATGAGAATGGTCGCCTCCCAATTCAACAAATGTGGTCCATAACACCCGGATGCATGGAAGTTCTATGGTATTGAAGAAAAGAAGCGACACGTGTAGTAAGTGGATTGAATAGTGAATAAGGAAGTACAAAAACTTCATGCACTCTGTGTTTTATTTATTTATCTATTGGAATGGTTTTTTATTTTTTTCTTTTTGTTATTCATAGGCATAGCCTTATCTTAAGATTCCTCATTATCTTCTCACATGGTTTTGAATCTGTTGACCTTTCTTTTTGTACCAAGAGAAGAGGATAAGCACTTTATCTTTCAAGCCATCTAGTCACTTATCCACATTATGTGTGAGTCATCATCTATTCCAAGAATATACCATTTTTTTTTTTTCATTTACAAATTTGTATTTCATAAGTTTGTCAAAAAGAAATTCCTTCTAGATGTGCATGAGGAAGCATTCCTTAGCTACGTATGGCTTTCTTCCAACATTACCATATTTTACAAAAAAAAAAAAAAAAAAAAAACAAATAAAAATAAATTAAAAATTCAAGGCAAAGTGAACGTGCAATAAATATATATATATATATATATATATATATATATAAAAGCTCTCCTAACTTGACAGTCGGATAAGGATAGTTATAACATTGTATTTTATATCTTGTTATTACTAGTTAATTTAAATGTAAGTTTCTATTATAATTTTGTAATGCGGACTATTTAAATTATTATTGTTTATAAATATTATTAAAAAATATTATATAAAAATAAATTGATTGTTACGATAACATAAAAAAATTACATGTATTGTTAGAAGAGCTTTCATATATATATATATATATATATATATAATTATGGCGATGATGAATACTGAATAATATCATGTTGAAAGACATAAACACTCACCAACCAACAAAAGAAGGCAAATACGACTTTGTGGGTTTTTTATTATTATTATTATTATTATTTTTATTAAGTGTCGGCCGTATGACTATATATATTTTTTCAACGCTTCAAAAGATTAGGGATTTTTTTTTTAGGCAGATAACAAAATCTAGCCGGTGGAATTAAAAATTGTACAAATTTAAGTCTTAATATCCACACGCAATGGCATGGTTTATTAGTGGATTTGAACATTAACAATTCTTCCACGTAGGATGACCTTCCCTGCTCCTTATTATTAGCAGGTGAAAAAAATTAACATATTGGCAATTTCAGCATAAAAGGCACATCTAGATCTTTTTATCTTTTGTTGTTCTATTTTTAAGTTATTAAAAAAAAAAAAGTCAGTGTTCATGATTTTCACTAATGAAATGATACAAGTGGAGCACATGTAAGTCCAACTGACCTTTTAATGCTTTTGATACATCTGTTTAGTGTAGAGGAGTTTTTTTATTTTATTTTATTTAAATAAATAAATAAATTTAAATTGTAACATCATTAACCAACCTGTTAAGCAAATAAATAACGGGTTGTAAAAAAAAAATATAGAATAAATAAATAACTACATATATAACTTAATAATAATTCTAAAGCCGACTCTAGATAAAGAAATTATTTATCTAATATATATATATATAACTTATTACTATTTATTTAAATATTTTAAAATCATATTATGATAATTTCTAACGAGTTATTAGTCAGTGTTAATTGATTTTTTACAGATTTAAGCTCTATACTTTTGATATGGAGTTTGGAGTAGGTGTTTTGGTTGTTAAAAATGATTTGAGTTTGGAGTAGGTGTTTTGGTTGTTATAAATGATTTGAGTTTTGAAAATGTTCATTTGGTGAAAATGAATTGTTTGGAGTGAAAAAATAAAAAAAATTGAAATGTGTTTGAAAAAAAATTAGTAATATAGATTTTGTTTTATTTATCTCGAAATTTTATGTAATTTGAAAAAAAAAATATCTTATTTCAATTTAAAATGATAAAATTATGAACTTTTAAAATTTAATTTTTTAAAGTATTTAAAAAAAAAAAAAAAAAAGTCAGTCTTCATCATTTTTTTTTAAACATGATTTTCCCTAATGAAATGATACAAGGGGAGCACATGTAAGTCCAACTGACCTTTTAATGCTTTTGATACATCTGTTTTTAATTTTATTTTATTAAATTTAAATTTAAATTGTAACATCATTAACCAGCCTCTTAAGCAAATAAATAACAGGTTTTTAAAAAAAATCTAGAATAAAGAAATAACTAAATATTTAACTTTAACAATAATTCTAAAATTGACTCTAGATAGATAAATAGATCATTTATCTAATAAATATATAACTTATTATTATTTATTTTAAATACTTTAAAATATTATATTATTATAATTTCTAACGAGTTATTCGTAGTGTTAATTGATTTTCTTACAGATTCAAACGTAGGTGTTTTGTATGGTAGAAATTATTTGAGTTTTAAAAATATATATTTGATGAAAATGAATTATTTAAAATAAAAAAATTAATAATATAAATTTTATTTTTTTTAAATTTAATATAATATAAAAAGTATATCTAATTTTAATTTAAAATATTAAAGTTATGAATTTTTAAAATTTAATTTTTTTGAAAGTATTAGAAAAAATAAATGATAAATTCAGAGAAAAGTGACCAAAAAAAAAAATAAAAAAGTGTGGACACAATGTTTCCAAATGTAATTTCAACCACCCCACTGAAGCTTGAACCCCAATGTTAATACCGGAGCTATTTACTTCAAGAGTTTTATTTATTTATTTGTCTATTTACGAATCCGTAAAATTACTATTTACTTTTTTCTTCCCTGTTAATACATCTTCAACATAATCAATTTATTCAAAATTTTTTTTAATCTTTAGGATAATAAAAATTAGCCGGATATCATAAAAGTTCACTTCTCTTTTTAAGTTTTAACCACCATTAAAAAAAAAAAAAAACTAGTCCTTTTAATCAAAATTCTAATCAAACTATAAAGTTATTTGTCCCCAAGTTCAAAGATTCAAACTTTCTGGCAAATGAATCCGTGAGAAAATATTTACAAAGCGATCAACCATCATGAAGCCAAACCGCTATTAGTCTGATCAAAATTTTATTTCATTTGGAATCGTAAATCTTGTGGGAAAAAAATTGTAAAAATTAAAAAAAAAAAAAAGATTCGAGAAGAAAAATGACTAGAAAAAAAGGGAAAAAGAAATGTAGGGAAGATGATTGTTGAAATTTCAACGAGGAAGATGAAATACAACTGCCCACCTTCACCCCCTCAGAGAAAGTTGATATAGCAGGAGAACTCTTTCGGAAACAGAGTGCACCGTTCGTAGCACAAAGCCGATACACACAATCCCTGCCTTTTAACCCTTTCAATAGAGTCCTAAATAATCCTATAAGCTTTCCATTTCAAAATAAATAAATTAAAAAAAAAAAGAAGACAAACAAGTTTAAGAACCCAGAAAAGGGCAAATCCAGAACCCCAAACACACCCAGATACAGAGAGACAGAGAAAGAGATACAAAACGAGGTTGTTCTGATCAGAGGCTGTGAGAATGTGTAGTGTATATATATATATCGAGGCTGAAGAAGAGGAACGACTAGGGTTTTTCTTTGGCTAGAACGGTGTGGGGTTGACTAACGTCACGGGCCTTTGAGACATTTGGGATCCAACCTCTCGGCCCAGCTCAGTGTTTAGCTAGGATGAACAGCAAGAGCGTTTTGTGGATATTTAGCACTGATACTCGTCAAACTTGTTACTTTTTAGAAACTTACCTTTTAAATTTTTAATTTTAATAATTTATCTCTTAAACTTATAAAATTATAGCAATTTACCCCCTTATCAATTAAATTTTTTGTTAAATTAATAATGAAAAAGCCATATATGCCTCATGTGAAAACTGGAAAAAACCAATTTTAATTAAAAATTTCCAAGTATAATACAAACCTTAATGTAAATCTTCTAATTTCAAATCTTTAATTTAATGTAAAATTAACTAAAAATCGTATATTACAACAATTTAACAAGTTTAGAGGGTAAATTGTCAAAATTAAAAGTTTAGGGGTAAGTTATCAAAGGATAATAAGTTTAGGGGCATTAGTTCTAAATAACCACATTTTGTACATTAGTAAGAAAATATGTACAGCCATCAACTCTGATCTCCACTTTTAATTATCAACTCATGTCACATTGAGTTGTTTGTCATATTTTCAAATTGTAGATACTTTTAATTGATATCGCAATCATGTCAATAAAAAAATAATAACTCGTAAGCTACATAAGGTGATACTCAAAATTTGAGTTTGGATTGATAATCTTAGTAATTTTGTTTCATATAATAAAAAGAAATATAGTAAAATATAGTGAAACATAAAATATTTTTAAAATTAAAATTCCCTAAATTATTATGTGATTTTGTTGTCTGAAACCTCTAAATAAAGATTTTTGTAAAGTTGTTTAAAAAAAACAAAAAAAGAATATAATTGTCGAGCTTTTTATGTAGATAATATTGATTTTTCTAAAACTATATGATCAATGAATTTTTCCAAAAAAATTTAGAAATGTTATTATTGTCTCAATGATCCCAAGTGGAGCTAGCGGCAGAGTTAGTTTTTTTGTTTAGTGGTAGCTTATACTAAAGTTAAGTCATGCATGATAACTTCATTTTCAATATGATCAAAATTTTTTTACTTGATATATATGATCAATGTGCTTGTAGATAAAAGGGTAGAGTTTTAGGGTGGATTTACATGAGTTGAATAATTGTGAGTGTGGACAAAAAAAAAAAAAAAAAAAATCACAAAATATTAAGATTGAATTAAAAAAAAAAAATCAATGAGAACGGCAACTTGCACTCGACACAACGTAGCTCCGCCCTTGAAGTGGACTAATTTTCTGTTCAACAAAAAAAGTGGATTAATTTTCTATCTAGATTATGGACATTGCTTCATGAATCATGACAATAACAAGGGCAGTCAAGAACCCAATAGCCCCTGAATTTTGAAGTAACAAACTTTCTAACCCTACGAAACATTTATTGCTTGTCGTAGGGCTTCCTAATTAAAGTTGACATAAACACTAAAAACAACCTAATGTTTGGGGGGGGGGGGGGGGGGGGGGGGGGGGTGGGGGGGGGGGGTTGAGATGGGGCGCAAGAAGAAAAGCAAACTCAAAAGTGATTCTATGGTAAGACCTCCTATTTATACTACGGCTTACTGGAAGAAATTCCAAAAAATTAAGAGTCCGTTTGGTTCGCAAGCTTGAGTTGATATTTTGAAGTTGAGTTTGAGTTAAGTTAAGTTGAGAATAAAAGTTTTGTGTTTGGTAAAAAGTTTAAGTTGAAAAGTTGAGTTTGAGTTGAGTGTTTGGATGTAAAAAAGTTTGAGATAAAAGTTTAAAAAAAACTTGGGGCCTGTTTGGATGTTCAAAAAATGAGTTTAACAAATTTTTTGTCTGTATATAACATTCTATTGTAGTTTTTAGTGCTTGTTTGGTTCACACAGTTAAACCATAATTTTCAAACAAAACATCAAATTTTTATCCCAAAAAGTTGGAAACACCGTCCAAATTTTTTTTGGCCTGTTCTGAAAAATCCCAAAAATTGTAGCACTGAAACTCACGAATTTCATCTCAAATTTTGGAAACCATCCTCATGAAAAATAGCCCAACAAACAGTACGTAGTTGTCTCTTAAAATTTTATAAGAACAAGTAGGCTGATTACACTCGTTGTATGGTGTTCTATTGTAAAAACGGGCCTTGCTTTCACGTTGATTTATACCATGGAGATGCCTGATATCTTTCCCACATATCATCAGCTATGTGGTCTCTCATCTGATTCATTGCTTCCCTACTCGAGCCATGTTGCTGCTGTCCTGTACTTGGGCCACTTCCATCGATCCCGTCGTTAAACGCGTAATCCGCGTTAACGTCGACAGTTCCCCTTACAGGCACACAATCTGCCGCATACTCTACGAGAAAGGGATCCTCATCCTGCACCATCCTTATGAAATTATGTACGACCGCACACGCCACGGGGATCATTTTTTGTTTGTCCATAGGGTAGCTGTTGATGCCTTTTAGTATTTTAAATCTTGCCTTCCAGACACCAAATGTGCGCTCAATACAATTCCGCAGTGATGAATGCGTGTAGTTAAAAACTTCACGGCGGTTGCCTAGCCCATTACGACGTCTTCGAAACTCCGGTAAATGGTACGTTTCCCGACGATATGGGCTCAGGAAACAATCCTTATTGGCATAGCCCGAATCTACTAAGTAAAATTTCCCTACACAATAAAAATTGCAATATGAAGTCAATTATCATTTATTTAACATATTTATTATATGTCAATACTAACAGCAAACCGATCCGTCTGCTTACCTGGTGGAGGTATTGGGAAACCATGGAATGCTATTGCCTCCTCCAACATTCTGGCATCGTGGCAAGATCCCTCATATCCGGCCAATATATAAGTGAATTTCATATCAAATGAACATGCGGCCAATACATTTTGTGAGTGATATCCCTTGCGATTTATCCAAGCGTCAGAATTTTCGCGCTTAGGGACACATGGTACGTGCGTACCATCTATAGCACCAATACAGCCCTGCAAGAAACCAATCAATATTTAATATGCGGACCGGTATTAACAATAACTTATTTTGATTAAAACTCAATACGATAATTTTAATTATATAACGTATGTAACGTACATCAAACCATGGCCGATATTTGTCTGAATGCTCTAGAATCAAATTTTGAGTTGATGTGTAGTCGGCTGGTCGTATGAATTCATCCTTAAGCGAACAAATAATCTTCAGCACTTTATCGAACCAACGTGAAGTTGTCTCTACCGAATGTTGGAACAGATAAGAAACGTGTCGGTTCGTAGCGCCTCGTGCACAAGTGGATAAAAAGATAAACAACTGCTCATTAACATTCAAGCTGCGAGTTGGCTTCAATAACTCCCGACTAGCTAACAAGTTACTCAGTGATCTGAAAGTGTCTGCTTTCATACTTATCAGTGCTTGAATTATTTCCGCATGACCATTTAAAACCTCGTCCACACGCATGCTCCCCGTTAGAGTTGAGTTATGCATTGGCTGTGGCGCTCGTCGCCTGTTACGCCTGCTGGTAGTGGCGGCTACCACTGCCGTCATCAGATAACGGTTATGGTCGGTGTACTCGTTTTCGGAGTATACATCATCTTGTTCCTCATCGGATGCGGAACTATACTCGTTCATTTTGAGAATATTTTTATAGCGGCTCTAAAATTTGATGTTTACCTGATATAAGAAATTTGTTAGCAAAGGATAAAAAATTAAGGTCCAATTTTTTCTCATAACCGGAACAAACCATCAGTAGTGTAAAATATCATATATAAAAAAACATATAATAGCGAATACGTGCGTAACATCTATGTTGTCAAACATGAAATACATAAATAAATTCAGAACTTATCCGCTAAGAAGATAACAATCTCAAATATCCATAAGCAAATAAAAGAAATAAAAACTGCAAATACATAAATAAATAAAAGTTTATCCGCTAAGAAATTAACAATCTCAAATATCCATAAGCAAATAAAAGAAATAAAAAATGACTCGAAAAATAAAATCAATCGGTGGGGGGCCGGTGGGAGTCAACAACGGATGAAATAATTTCTCGCCTATCGACCTCGGGTAGCTGATAGAACGTACGTTGGAGCCGTGGATGAGCGTCCAGGTAGTGCCACATTTGACACCGTTGATTTGGTGGAACACCCATCTCTGTCATAATGTTCATACACAGTAGCATGTGGTCCGGTCGATTCGCGGTGTCGTTACTTGGGCCCGATTGCGACTGTCCACGGAAATGACTCACTATTTCCTGCATTGCTAAGAATGTCATTTCATCCGTTTCGTCTCTTTGCTTCCTCTTACCGGAACTTGCCCTTGACCGCGACGGACCTGCATCGGCCCCCGAACGTAAGTTGCTACAATGGCGCGCACCGGTGTTTGGCGTTAGAAACTCGTCAAAATCCACCCGGGTTTCAGAGTAGTCCATGGAAGCTTCAACGTCGCGGTACGGAGTACTATCAGCTGGCATGGTTACCGATCCATATCCCGATGCACCGGCAGCATGATTTTTCTCGAACACGTTATAATACAACTCCCTGTTGCGCAGCCCCTCGTAGCGTAGATGGTTGCACTCCCTATGAACCTGCCAATGGAATATTAGCTTAGTACGAGTTTTCTCATCGCGTTAATGAACAATATAACGTATAGCCTTATATTAGTCTACGCAGTTACCCCTATGAAACTTTGCCACGCTTCATCAGAGCATATCACACGATCCGTCGATGGATCGTAGCCTAGACCGGTTTGTTTTTGCAACGCCTTCCAGCCCCTATATATTTTTTTCATCCTTTCTTTCTTTTGGTATAATGTCTTTCCAAGTGCTTGTACCCCACCGAACTCAGCATTAAACTGGGCGGCCCAAAGTTCAAGAGTTGCTTTGGGGGGGTGTTTGCCGCCACTGCAGGCCAGGTACTCATCAAGTTGCTCCAGGAATTTTTTTTCTTTAGCGGCGTCCCAAAAGTAATGATCCCCTGATGTTTTGCGCGGCATCTCCTTCGGAAATAGATAACCAAAAATAGGAAAATAATTTTAAACAACAGTCTGACGGTCGATTAGTTGGCTCAGTATAAGTTTATTTACACATTTACCCTGAGGCATGTCAAATACCCGATACAGAACCGGCTACCATGGCATAGAAACTATGGGTTTGGGTTTTAACTTGTTTATGGCATAAACAAGTTACAGTAAAGCAATAAAACACCAAATCCGTGTTTCTATACCGGTAACTTGTAGGCACTGACCGGGTAAACGACTCACCAGTCAGACTAAAATACAATATAGGTTACTACGCTGTATACATCATCGCCAATCTACTGCAATTGGGCAATTTTTAAACAAAACGAGCAAAAACTTGGCCAAATCATGCATAATTAAGGTCCAAAACTGCAAATTCCGAACCAAATGGGCACACTAGTTCATCAAACCATCACAGGCAGTACCAAACACGGTTAAAGGGTGGCCAACACCAATCAAGGCAGCAATTGGGCGAATTTTAAACAAAACTAGCAAAAACTTGGCCAAATCGACCAAAATTAAGGTCCAAAACTGCAAATTCCGAACCAAATGGGCACACTAGTTCATCAAACCATCACAGGCAATACCAAACACGGTTAAAGGGTGGCCAACACCAATCAAGGCAGCAATTGGGCGAATTTTAAACAAAACTAGCAAAAACTTGGCCAAATCGACCAAAATTAAGGTCCAAAACTGCAAATTCCGAACCAAATGGGCACACTAGTTCATCAAACCATCACAGGCAATACCAAACACGGTTAAAGGGTGGCCAACACCAATCAAGGCAGCAATTGGGCGAATTTTAAACAAAACTAGCAAAAACTTGGCCAAATCGACCAAAATTAAGGTCCAAAACTGCAAATTCCGAACCAAATGGGCACACTAGTTCATCAAACCATCACAGGCAATACCAAACACGGTTAAAGGGTGGCCAACACCAATCAAGGCAGCAATTGGGCGAATTTTAAACAAAACTAGCAAAAACTTGGCCAAATCGACCAAAATTAAGGTCCAAAACTGCAAATTCCGAACCAAATGGGCACACTAGTTCATCAAACCATCACAGGCAATACCAAACACGGTTAAAGGGTGGCCAACACCAATCAAGGCAGCAATTGGGCGAATTTTAAACAAAACTAGCAAAAACTTGGCCAAATCGACCAAAATTAAGGTCCAAAACTGCAAATTCCGAACCAAATGGGCACACTAGTTCATCAAGCCATCACAGGCAGTACCAAACACGGTTAAGTGCACAAATGGACAAAGCAATTCATCAAACTAGCATACGCAAGATTAACCCAGATCCAAAACTGCAGAAATTGAAAATATGCAGCCAATGCCCAACGAGTTGGCATCAAACGACCTTCACATGTGGACAATATTATCCAAAACACAATCACCCACGAACAACACACACCCATAAACGCCTGAGTATACTTCAAATCCAAAAATCAAAATGAGTGAAGGACCAAAAAAAGCTCGATTTATGGGGGTGGGGAGTCGGAGAAGTAGTGGGTAATCCATAAAACCAAACCAATTTTTAAAATGCATCTATATTGTAGGCAAATTAGAGAGAAAAAATTTTACTAGGGTTTCGGAATTGGAGGCCGACGACGAGTAGGCTGTAGTGGTTGTCGGCGTAGGGCAGGAAATGACAGGTCGGCAAGGCTTTTTGCGAGCTTGGAAATAGGTGGTTATCCGGCCCCTGGTTCGCCTTCGCTTCCCACACCTCACTCGGCGCCGCATCTGCTTGACGGGAGTGGGCGAGGGCAACACCATCAGAAGTTTAATCGCAGCGAGGAGAGAAGAAGGAAAAGCACAAACCAGAGCTCCTGCAGCAGGGCAGATGCTCGATGGGATGGGGGCAAGGCCAACAGACCCACTGACACCAGCACATGGGCGCCGGAGGAGAGGCGTGAGATTCGGGCGCAGAAGCCAGGGAAGGGCGAGACAGGAGGGCAGAAGGGATGCTCAGTGAACAGTGAACCCATTTGGGTTCACTGTATAACGGGAATAACCAAGGTTGAAGCTGAACGGTTTTGCCAAACAAGTTCAGCTGAGACTGAACTTTGGAAACACCGTTGAAACCGGTGTTCCAAACAGGCACTAAATTATTAATATTACGGCTCTTGGATTCTATAAAATCCTGTGTTGTTTCATTTGGTCAAAACTCATATTTATTAAGTTGTCTTGAGGCATCGACCAACTGATAGGCTGAGTGTAAGTTTGGCCGCCAGTCCATTTACCTCCATATTTAGCAGTGGTCGTGAAAGGATCGGTTACAATATCAAAGTCGTCATCCGCCGCATTTTAGAGATTCAAAAAACCGGTTCTCATTGTTCATCGGCATTTCGAGGAGTTCAAAGTTGAACTTGGAATTCTCCTCATTGCAAGCCAATGATTGCCTAGGTTCTTGATGATAAATGATTAAATTCACCCCGTTCCTAACGTTTTGATGAGAAATACCAGAGTGCCATGTTTGAAGCATTTTCGACTCCGATACTACTCATGTGCTCGTCTTAAGTCATACTATCACAGGCTTCCAAGAGATATAGGAAAACAAGATTAGTACTTTTTTTAAAATTTATTTTGGGTTTTTTTTTCTATATAATTTTGCTTGGTGATCAACCATTATTAATAAAGTAGTGTATGATAATTATCAGGTTAAATAGTATCAACTCAATAGTTAGGGTGCTACTTTTTGTCATGTGATAGTTATGATTTGTTGTTTCACAGGCAATGTATACAAGATCACAAATAACGCAAGATCATTTAATTTCCTCATTCCAAAAAAAAATTTTAAAAAATAATAATAATGCTTTTATCTTATCATACCATAGGCAAAATTCACGAATATTTTAAAATTACAGAATCACAGGTTCAATAGAAGCAAACTATGGGGGTGAATAAATACACAAATAAAAGAAACAAGATAAGTCGGAAGAAATAAACAAATCATCACTCTTTGCTTCAGTCCGCAAACGGTTATTTTGGAAACAACTCTAGTACCAATTCAAGGCCATGGCTGGAAAACAATGCAAGCCCAAAAACACGAAAAAGATCCAAGTATGGAAACCGCGAATCTGAGATAACTTAGTAGCTCTGATCAATCAGGTAGTCTCCCAACCTCTCCACGATCATGTTACATTGTCCCGGAGTCAACGGTTCGTCATATATACCGACGATCAGAGCTTGGATGGTTTTCTTCACAGTGATGCCACCAGAGCCCTGCATCATAAAGGAAAAATCAAATCAAACTTCCGCGCAAATGAAAGGGCACAAATGCATTTAGGTGGATGCAAGTGGTGAAATAAAAAAAAAAAAAAAAATGATGGACCTCATGATTCGGAGAGCACATTCAATTGTTGAGGACAGTTCACTAATTATGAACTTTTTAAAAGAAAATTCATAGACAATCTGGCATCCATGTGTTTGTGTACTCGTGTTTACGCGAGACTGTTTCCAACATGGATTGTTAATACAAGTAGACCCCAGGAAGAGAGGGAAAAAAGGTTTAGAATTTGTGAGAGGCGGTCCACACGTGGGACTCGTAAAGATCTGTAACATTCCTTCAAGGACATGCCAGGCTTAAAGGGTTCATGTTTAGAATCAATCAAAATCAGGAGGTAGGGCTGTTGACTGGGACACAAAGGTACTTTAATAGATGGATTTGATGGTTATCAATCTAAACTTATCAATTAAAAAAAAAAAAAAAAATCGAAAAAGGGAAAACAGAACATTTTCGGGGGGATTTTTATGTTTAGCACCTTAGTGCTATGGACGTGCTTAGGGAAGTTTGGTTAACTACACGTATCTCAAATTCACACTCATGTTATAGTGAAGATGCTTGTAAGCAGTAATTAATTGAAAACAGCTAAATCTTCGGAAAAATTGACACTTTCATACATGACATCCAACCAAAGATCAGTTTTGAGAAAAAAGGAAAAGCGTGACGACGTCGAAAAAATCAAGTGTGACAGAATGAAGCACCAACAAGGAGAAATTGAAATAAGGCAAACCTTCTTTCCACGAATAACAGCTCCAGGCTCTCCCTGAATAACCATGTACTTTGTGCCACCTAGGTGTAATCCAGTTGGGGCAAGAGATCCAGGCTCATCGAAATCTTTTTTGATTGCATCAATTTCTTCAGGCTTAAACTGCATAACAATTGTGAAAGAAACATCATCACTGTATCCAACAACGAAAAGTTTCTTGTAAAGCAAAATACCAACCAAAATGCCAAACTATTAAAATCGGATCCGTGCATTTGAAGTCAACCAAAATTCATGAATGCGTAATGTAGCTAAATTCTTTGTCGGGTAAGTTTCAACCCGCACAAATGGCACTAAATAATCCAGTACAATTCGCCCAAATATCCGAACAAGTTTTTCATCATCTCTAAACAAGTAAGTAAAACAGAAACAGAACCAAGAAGTCGGTGTCACCTATATTGATCAGTTTCACCATTAAGTAAATATTTAAAAATCGTGTCCCTTGCGAGATGCGAGTTGTAAATTCGACAACTTTCCTTCCTTATTAATCAATAAATCTTTAAAAATTAAAATTCACAAAATTCAATGAATTCTGTTCTCTAACTGACAAATATTTTTTCTCGGCAATCAAACGGATTAAAAAAATTCTGGATGTATTTCACCAGAAAAGACTAAAACTTCAAATGAAAATCAAACAAATTGAACAAGCTAATCAGGCAAATACACACATAGATCCTTAAGAAAAGAAGGAAAAAAAAAAAAAAAACGAATCAGTCACCTAGATTCAACGTTTAATTATCAATTCGATTGTCATGTTTTTGCCGATCAATTTTCCAGGAAAAATGAAGGAGATAGATAACCGATCAATTGGAACACAAAAACAATTCATTTAATTGAAAACTAAGAAATTCAACAACCTCGGATCCATTAAAAACAGAACAAAACATCATAGGAACCAATCGATCCACTAATGTTAAACTAAAATCAAGAAACAAGAAAATAAAAAGAACAGAGACGAACCTGAGGGAAGTTTGCGCTCTGGGCCCACACACTGCCGTCGAGGCCGATAATGGCAGCGGCGGTGAGGTGGTGACCGTCGATCTCGCACATCAGGTGCTCATCAACGTAAGCTTGCCACGACATTTTCGTGATTGGAATCTCACCGTCCGATTTCCTTGTTTAAGATTTTTCGGTTTCGGTTTCGGTTTCTACGTTCCAAGTGAATGTTTTGAGGTTCAGAGGAGCGAGGAATAAATAGCCGTGTGGGAGAAAATAAGAGATTTTCTTGGTGGGGCCCAGTAGGTTAACGACCGTTTGGATTAGTGGGTTGGTGATCTTATCTCAGCCGTTGGTTTTCGAACATGATTGAATGAGTGCCGTTCACGTTCACCTTACTCTGAGTCACGGCCCACAGGAAAAGATTTGCCTTTGAATTCTCCCACCCATCTGACCACCGGACACGTGGTAAAGAAATTACAATAATTTAATATTCTCTCTTTCAGAAAAAGAAGGAAAGAAAAAATTAAAGGAAAGAAAAGAAAAGAAAAGAAAAGACCATACATTTTAGCCAGGGCTGAAAAAAAAAGTTAAGGAACTTTCATCAATCAATTAGCCAGGGCTGTCACGTGGCCCCCACGTGACCATACATTTTCTTAACTTTTAAGAATTTAGGATGTTTCCAGGAAAAAAAAAAAAAAAAGCGAAGATTTTTTTTTTTTTTGGATAAATAAAGAGAGAAGCATTTAGATGTTGATTACACAATCTCATGTTTGTTTTTTGAGGAAGAAAAAAAAATTTGAATTTCATAAATTTTTTTTTATAGAATTTTGGGTTAGATAATATAATAGTTAATAAATAGAGTCGTTTCTTGATTTAATTTATACGTTCATTTCTTACCTTTAAAATAATATTATGACACATCTAACTATCTTGATTTTTTAATTAATATAATATTCTGGTTTGATATTGTAATTAAACATATATTTTTAATTACAAAACGACATGAAATAACATAGGAATAAGAGAATATATGGGTCAAATCTGTTATTCGATTTATGTATCGGCACAAGTACAAAACCGATTAGTCAATAGATCGATGGACTTGAAAAACCTCCAGCCGCCAACCAAACCGCCCCAACAACGGTTTGTTCGTTAAACCGACCTATGTCATAAGTTGTGACGTGGCACCAATTTCCTCAATCGGTTACTCGACTCTGCCTTTTTTTTTTTTTTTTTTTTTTTTTTTTGGGTGATTAGTCAAACATTGATATTGTTCACTGTTGTGTATCTGCTATTGTTTTAGAAAAAGAAAAAACTTGCAAATTCCATCAGACAAGGCTGGGTCCAGTTGAAAATCCAAGTTTCATGACGCTCACATTCTTGAAATAGTGATTTTAACCATTTTCCTTCCTCCACAAGAAATACACAAAAGGAAAACATAAAGCAAAATTGCATTTGGACATCTGTTAAGACAGAATAAAATAAAATCCGAGTTTACAAGAGAGTAACAAGCTAAAGGTTATTATAGTATGTTGAGAAAAAGGTATCTGGATCCGGTATCTACAAAACTTGCTCCATGATATCGGCGGAAATCAAAAGAATATTCTTCAAGGAGCTACTAATATGTTATTTCATCTGCAAACACAATAGAAGCCATCAACAGAAGCTCATGTTAAGTTTAATCATGCCACGTGTCAAAAGAAAAGGCCTAATGTTTGAGGCGTAGGAGTAAATTAATCCTAAACGCATTAGGAAAAGAAAGAAGATGCCACGAAAGAACAGTCGTACCTTCACCGTCATCTTCCACATTAAAATCATCTTCATCATCGTCGAAGTCCACATTCTGCAAGATTTTGCAGTAAAAAATATTTATATATATATATATATTCAAATTATTAAAGGAAAAATGCATTCAGGTTGTTTTCTATGCTCCAACTTTTGAATGGAAAGAGATCATGCATGAGGACCCTAATAGAACAGCTATTTCTGGCCAACATATGAATGAGAACCAAAATACAGACTTTAAAGGCGATAAAGTTGAGACTGCTTTTTTAAAGATGCATTATTAATTTCTTTTTGTGAAATTGACTTCATAGAATTAAAAGAATTAATATGAATGAAAACGAAAATTAGCTTGAAAGGGAAGGGGAATAAAAGTTGAACTGCTTTCACAAAGGTGAATGCATTATTGGTTTCTTTATCTTTTTAGCAATGCCACAGCCCACAGTTATCCAAATCAAACTATAACTAAAGACATACGAAAGGAGGCGAGCTGGTATACGAGATGGTACCGTGAGGAGAGTGTCTCATCTAGAAAAAACTTCTGAACTAAATCAGAAAGACCACCTAAAAGTCGAAGTAATTTCATACTTCATACAGTGCGTATGATAGCACAAGCAGGGATTTTTTTTTATTTTATTAATTTATTTTTTAAATATATTAAGGAAGCCAGAAACCAATTAGTTGAAATGCCAGGACTGCTGATCAAAATTTCAACCTTAGTAGACAATTTCTTAGATACTCAGAAATAGAGTTAAGGAACCCAAATAAAAAAAAAAAAAAGGCCCCATCATAACCTGTCAATTTATTTACTTCATGATCCATTTTAAGACAAACTTAATGTGGTGGGAATCAAGTTTAGTAATGACTAAACTAATAGAAAATAAGAAATTCCCTTGGCATAGGTTTCTATGGAACTAAGATTGTTTTGTGACATCTTTTACTCATACTACCTGTCATTATCACTTTCATTTGATAAATGAATTGTTTTGGAAGTTCTTTCATTAGTTGTTGTCATGGTACGGGCAACTTGACAGGACGCTTGCATGCTTCCACTTGTAGAGTTTATAACCGTAAAGAATGTGCATCACAAAATGCAAAAAAAAAAAAAAAAGGACAAAAACCAATGTGGATTTTGTAGGCGACAATATCTGACAATGATGGAAATATTTGTCCAGTAAGAACCTGATTGTAGTCATCCTCATCACTGGGCTCTTCTTCACTCTCTTCATTTTCCTGATCTTCATCTTCGTCCTCATTTTCTCCTTCTTTCTTTTCCTTTTCTCCTTTGTTATTTTGTGCCTAGTCATGTGAAAAAACAATCGAACAGAAGACTTTATCAGAGAACCAAAATAATTCACGTAAGCCACAAATATAATGCATTTATGTTTAAGAAAAGAATCCCTAAGATTCCATTCCCATGGAGTCCATTTTTTTTTTTTTTTTTTCCAAACAGAAACAGCTTAGATAAGAGGTAAAAGAGACAAATGGTCTTTTACCTCACGCTGTTCAAGCTTTTCAAATAGATCTAATTTGTGCAACTCTGCAATGGAAAACATTTTAATCAGTATATGGTTCGAGAAGCAAAAACTTGATTTTGTGAAAAAACATTAGATCTTATCAAGTGTAAATATTTCGTTTCACCTCCAAAACAATATCTCCCACATAAGAAGAGGGGAAAAAAAGGTGACAGAAAGAAAGAAAGCAAATAAAATATTCAATCTCAAAGTACCAGAATCGGGATTCCATCGAACTCTCTTTTGACTAGGCTGTCTCCGCCATCCTTTTGAACCTGAGATTTTTGTTTTTTTGTTTTTATTAGAAAGGATACAGGCTTGGATGCCATTCTAATATATGATATTTTTTTCAACAAGGTTTTCAGAATGCAAACCTTCAGTTAGTTCCACAGGAAAACTTCTGTGCTCTAAAATTTGCGAAAGAAAATCCCGTCTTATTGTGGTACTAACCTTGTTCCTGTCCGAGAATTTTTCTATCTCTGTGCTCTGTCCCTCTGAAACAAGATGAAAAATTTCCAATTTCCATGATCACAGTCAATTCATCTAAAAATCATGAAATTCTTCATAATTGTAACATGCTTTAGTACTCACTCTTTGATTTGGTCTCCTCAAGGTAGTAAGGAGAGGCTTTCCAAAAATTATGCAACTTCAAACTTCGACGGACCAAGTTTTCTTCCACAATCACACCTTTTAGAGCGGGCAGCTCGGCATCCTGAAAACCATAAGAACGGCTCTGATATAAATGTGAAGAGTAGTAACACTTTTCTAAGTCGAACACATAACACTTTTCCCTTTTCGAGAATTGAAATCTAGCTATATACAATGGCAAAACCAAGTACCGGAAAACAGATGAACGGCTCCTGCTTAGCATATCCGTGGCCGCCGCCGCCACCTCGATATCCACGGCCCCTCCCACGTCCTCTATATGCCATTTAATTTGCTTTAAAAAAAAAAAGAACTAGAAATCACTCTATTAAAAGGGTGTTTGGTGAATGAATTGAGTTGAAATTTTTAAGTTCGAATAGTAATTTTTGTTAACTTTTTCAGAAAAGATAAAAAATCTTTTCAAAAAAAAAAAAAAAAAATACAGTTTGACTTAAGTTAAACTCAAGTGCCAAACAAGCCAGTTCATGAAAACATAAATCTAAAGTACAAAATATGAAACAAATCAGATTATCAAACAACCCAGATGAAAAAGAACAGGCATTAATCTTGTAAGGCTCAATAATACATTAGTATTTCTTCTCCAATCAACATTTAAAAAAAAAAAAAAAAATCCAAAAACCTTAAAAACTTCGAACTCTACATTAAAAACACAAAAAACAAACCACTCGGTGGCCAAAGAGAGTTCCACATCCGCAATTGGGTGTCGCGTTGGAAAAGAAAAGAAAAAGAAAAAAGAAGTTTTTCAATAGGAAATGGCCATCATATTTTAACTAATTATTCATCAAAATCATATTAATTAGGGTTTTTCAAAAAAAAAAAAAAAATCTAACTACTGATAATTTCGGGATTTTAGGGTTATATTAAATATATATATATATATATATATATTGGTAAAATCAGAATGAGAAAAGAGATTTTAGCACACTTTAGAATTGAAATAAAGAAGGAAAAACCAATTCAATAAGGAAATTTCGGATTAAGGGCATTCAAGAGAGAAAACCCTTACCTCAAAATTTCTACTTGCCCCAAAAAGTTACGCTGCAGAGAGCTGCTACTTCAGTGGAAAGAAAGCTTCAGTCGTGCTCCCGCGAAGAGGAGGGGAGAAAGAGAGAGAGAGAGAGAGAGAGAAACAGAGGGGGAAGAAGGCACGTGAGAAAGGAGTTGGGGAAAGATTAATGGTTGGGGTACTTCTACAAATTTCAGAATATTTTGGGCCAAAACGTAATTTTTCAAAAGTTAGGGACCAAAATACAATTTCCAGAAAAATTCCTCAAATTTTATAGACACTAGAAAGACCAGCTCTTCAACTTGCCGGAGAGGATGCTGTTCGACAAATCCAGAGACTTGAAGCTCTTCCCTGCTCGGGCATCAGAGGACCAGAAAGCATATTCATCTGGAAAACAGAGTGTCGAGCTTCTGAAGCTTCCCTAGCTCCAGCGGGATCTTGTCGGACAATGCACGGTTGGCTCCGTCGAACTGTACAAGCTCAGACAAGTTACAGATCTCGGTGGCGGAGACAAGCGGCGGCAGGTAGACATTGAAGTTGTACAGGGAGACGCCGAAGGCGGGGATTTGTGGCTTGTGGAGGGCGGTAGACGAGCCAGAGGAAGAGGTCGATGACGCCGATGAGGAGGGATACGGCCAGGCCTTGCAAATAGCCCTGCGGGCATCGCCTGCCGACCTCCGGCAGATGCGGTGGTCGGGGTTGATTTGTCGTCTATGAACTGAGAAATGGCATATTTCATGAACAAATTAGCATGTATAATTTAGGGAGCAAACTTGAAATTTATCCTCTGTATAAATAATGTTAACGTTATTGCATTAATGACTAAATAGTAAAAAATTATTAATTTTTTTTCCGGTAAATAAGATATATCTTTCGATTAAAAGTTATGATTTATATTTGCTGGTCAAAATCTGTCATTTATTTATTTAGTTATTTATAGTCATAAGATAAAAGTAAGCGGCTGAGGCCTTTCAGTTCATGTTATTTGTACACTGTTGAATGTTGATGGTCCTTTCATGCGATTTTTCTTTCCATAAATTGCTTGTTTGTGTTGATATTTAAGAACATATATGATAGGAGGACGACTTAGCCAAATATAAATCTAAAAGACAAATTTGTTCAACTTCTACTGTTGAGGAAAAATAACCACCAAGTACATAATAAAGTAGCCCTTTCGAGAGAAGGGGGGGAAAAAAAAAAGGAAGAAGAAATAAAACAATGTAGCTAATTAGCTTAACTTGTTTAGTACCTCTAAATGGCAACTTACTGAATAATAATGAGATTGTAAGTAAACAAACAATATTCAAGAATCAACTGATGTAGTACATTGGGTCGGGCAACTTGAAGGTCCTAATGCCTGTATTTGTCCCCAATATATCACTCCATTGATCCCCTATGTTGCCAATAATTCTATATCCATCCTTATTCTCCAACTTCTTCCTCTGTGCTGATTTGTATTCCACTGATGTTTTTCCTACGTACTCTGATCCTCTGCAATCATATTATATATATATATATGTTATATAAATATATAAAAGTAGTGTTAAATTACCAGTTGGACGAAAATTATGTACCTCTGCTCAGCTTAGAAAGAGGTTGATAATTCTGGTCAAATTTGCTATCAAATTCAGATATACATACATATATATATACACACACACACACATATACATACATATCAAAATGGAAAAGGAGTTTTCAAGTTTAAAAGTACCAAATTTATTATGCTCTTAATTTTTTGTTTAATGAAGCCAGATACCGAAAAGTGTCAAAAAATTTATGCAATTTCCCTCTAAACAAGCCCTAGAAAGTAGGAGCTTAAAAATTTTCAAAATTAATTAGATATTTTCAGCTAAAAGCATTACTTTATCATTTCAACTCCTATACATTCATACATACTGTGGGGATAAAAATTAAATACGACAAGACGTTTCAGTAAAGGAGAGAAACGACATCGTTGCAATAAAACCAAAGAAGGAAAGAAGCTTACTAAGCGAGAAACCACGAACTGAAGCAGAAAACCATGTCAACAGAAGTTAATTAGAAGACACGTCATCGAAGTATAATGATTGAATTGACACGTGTACTAATGATTGTAACATCCAAACCCCCAGGAAAAAACTATAAATAGGGGTGATGATAGGAAATTGGTAGACTTTTGGGAAACAGTGAGAAATAAAGAAATTCAGATTCATTTGAGAGAACTCAATTCTTGTTGCTGTAGATTTCATTGATTCCAATAAAGTTTAATATTTTCATTGTTGTTGTTGATCCAGATTTTGACACAAACACATACACATGCATATATATATATATATATGTATATATATTTATACAAGTTTCTTTCTCTGTCTCCGTCTCTCTCTCTCACTCATAATCCTAATTTAACTTCATAGAGTTGAACAATACTAATTAATATTGTCCATTTTAATAGGTCAATTGAATATTAGTAAACACATGCGTGGATTCGTGTCTCCATAGCATGATTAATAAATAGTATGTTAGAGAACATATATAATTTCAAAGACCCACTTGAAACTTTGTAAATTAAGAGCTTACTTGAGTAAAAGCTTATCCCACGTATGGAATCCAACTCTCTTCATGTTGGTCGTAGTGACAGTTCTCTTGTCTTCTGTTCTGCCTGTAATGAAGATAACCTTGATCCCCAAAGACAACAATATTTTGTAAAGTTTAAGAGTCTCCGGCAATGCTGGGGCTTTTCCTGTCAGAACCCACGCGTCGAACGATGTCGAATTGAATGGCTCTACCCTGATATATATATATATATATATATATATATATGTATATATAAGAATATCATCCCCATCATAACCAAATGAAAAGTTTAGTTACCAACAAATATATATGTTTTTCATTTCAATATATGATTTTAATTATGTAAGGGAGAGATGACAACTAATGTAAAAGAAGCTAACTACTACACAACTCATTTTATATTAAAATCTTATTTTAACTTATAAATAAAAATAAATAAATAAAATGAAAGAATTTAAATATATATATACATATATAGTGGTAATATCATACATGACTTCACCATGAAATATATATTTATACGATTGTGAGGCCTGTAATTTTCTTTTATTGCAAAAAAATAAAAGCACTCTCGGATTTCAAATCTGGTACCTCCTACTCAAACTCCGAGTTAGAAAACACAAAAGTACTTGAGTATAGCTTGGGAAAATCAGTCTGTACATGATCGATGCACATCATCACGTATTCATGTTAGTAGTGATCTCTTAATTACTGAATGCAATGTGTGCACACTAAAATGATAGCCAGAGATACTTGTAGGAATACAATATTATTTGCACAAAACTGTTATATATTTAAATATATAGCTAGCTAGTTTCAGAAAGTACAGTTTTGTTAGATGGTATACGTACCCAAATCCATGTTTCGCTTAATAAGGTAGGTTAGATAGAGTAGTCTCATCGATGTCAAAGACCCACAAGTCCTCGCCGTCCTTGGAAATGTTGAGACTCTTAGCATAATGAATAGCTTCGTCAATAACCATTTGTGAGTCTTCCCTGTACTCTTTGCCAAGCATGTAATGCCCTACGTAGCCCTCACACGCCGTGGGAATCGTTTTCCATCCAATGATATTGTTGGTCTCCACCGCCACCCGCCAACTCAGGCACGACAAACCGTCGACGTGTCTGCCTCCGGTGCCGAACCGCGGTCGTAGGTTGTGAATTTGGTTGGTTATAGACGTAGGAGAGTCCTCTGAGCCTTTGGCTGCTGCAACAAGTAAGGCAAGAGAGAAGAATAATAACAATATTATTCTTGCCATATTGCTCATGAAGTTACCTAGCTTTGGAAGAGAAATTTTGATATACCTTAGGCGATTTGCATGAATTCTTTATATAGAGCGTCGTGCTTGTAATTAATTATTGACCCACGTTTTTTTAATATAGTTAGTAATTAAATAGTTAATTATAATTAATGTCGGTGGTCAAAAAAGCATCGAAGGTCAGATAGGGTGATCCGGTGAGATCTACGTACATTGGAGAAGTATTAAGGGTTGACAGCTTTGCGTACTAATAACTTGGGTGTCTCTTATATATATATATATATATATACACGTGGGTACGACTACACATGGTATCAAATCTTCCCACATGATACCAAATCTTCTCGTGTTAATTAATAATAAAAAGAAAAATTTCTTCTCGTGTGAATTATTGTACTTTTCCTCTGATTATATCCTATATGTATGTCTGTATGAATTGGTCAGACTCACATTAGTAATTAGTGAATAAGAAAAGTAACGCATATGTAAGTTTGATAAAGATCTCGGAACATTATATTAGATACGCAACTTTTTGAACAAACTCCAACATAAATATTGTTCATAATTTGAATACACATATTTTAATATACACATTTTTCAAACACTCGTTTACTTTTACATGCATGTATTCTAATATTAACATCAAAACGCATATTTCATTAAAATGCATATACTCAAATTTTATAAAAGTGTGGTATCCAAAACTCACATTTCCATACATATATTGTATTTGAATACAATATCAAATACAATACTGGACATCCAAATGGATCACAATTAAATACAAATTATTACAGTCACAAGCTTATGAATTTTTGTAAGGGTTAATAATTATGTACATAGGTAAATTCTTAAGGGGTATAGATTAATTAGTATGCCGTTTGGCATTTACATATAAAATCTTTTTTTTTTATTTTTTTATTTTTATAATTCTACTTCTGGCTATAGTATTTTCTCTTATTAAAATTTGAATTTAGTGTCTGAAAGGTGGATCTGAACCTTAGGTACCAAAAGAGAGTTAGATTTTCAATTCTTTTGAAGGGGCTATGTACAAGTTTTTCATGTATATATACTCGTATATATGTAGGTTAAAAGAAATTGAGGAAGGCTTGATCTTCCTGGGCCTTAATTGTCCAAGTCCTTGCTGACACCTCTCTCATCATTCTATCTTAATATATGCATGGTTTCACATTTGTAAGCATTCGTCATTGCTTTTTTTGAACAGAATAAAAATTTAAAATTATCTTGTGAGTTTTTGTTTTATATTTACTATATAAATTGTGGAGTTTTTTTAATGTCCAACGAAAAACACTTTATGCAGAGATAGTACGTGGATCGACCTTACGTGGCAATTAGCCAAAGCCATCATCTTTATTCTTTCCAGTCAGTACTGTTCAAACACGGCAGGAGTATTGAAATAAACTTTAGAAGCCCAATACAATCCCTCGCCTCAAGCTACTCTGGTGGCAACTAGTCAATGCTGCCAGTCCTCTCCATGCAAGGCTGCTGATCAGTGTTCCAAATTCAAGACCAAGCCTGGCCTCTTTGCGGCTCGAGAAACTGCCTCTCTTATTTGGGAATGCGATTTGGCGAAAAGAATGTTCAAGACACACCCGCCAGAGGCATTTCTTACTCTTTGCATTCTGTATTGCCCATTCATCTATTTGGAAATTAAGTCCGAAATTAAGCCAGCCACAGAGGTAGGGCACCAGACATCAATCAAGGCTATCCGAGTCATCTCTTCCTCATCGGTGTCCCCCACCGGATGGTTGGACAAAGATCGACTTGGATGTGCAGCTTCCTTCTCCAAAGGGATTGCCTTCAATGCCGCTATTGCCCGAGACCATTACACACCAAGGTCGTACTATATCATTTCCTCTTGTTAGGCCCAATTAAATGTAATTCCCTGCTGGACTATATTTTCTAAGGTATAGTTAAAGCTTGTAACACAGTTTAGTTAAATGGGTCCGTTTTTATGATCACAGTGGTGAGATTCCCATGGAAGATGTACCTGGGGAGATAATATATATACTCTTCGACTCTGGGAGATGGTTCCCTGATTTGTAATTTATCCTTTTGTTTAATTTGCAATGATATATATTCTTGTCTTTTAATTTCCTGATCATTTTCTAAAGAAGCAATCAAAGCGTTATTTTGAGTGAGATCAATCCTATTGTTATGATCAATGATAACATGATCTATATAGATTCATTAATGAGAAATGAAAAAAAAAAAAAAAAAACCTAGGAGCATTACTGATGCAAGGCGCCTTAACTAATTAAAAGTGGATCTTATTAACGGATCTTCATATATTTTGTGCTGTTGGCACTATCGATACATACCCTGAATATATATTGTTAACAATTATAAGTTCGCAAAACACAGAGACAACCAAAAGGAAAGAAAAGGAGAGAGAGAGAAAGATATCAGGAAGGGGGCAAAAAAAAAAAAAAAAAAAAAAAAAGAAAGAGAAAACTCGTAAAATACGATAACACAACATCTCTTACCCATAAAAAAGGGGTAACATTATAATGTCTCCTTAAATGGTTCAAATAACGTAGTACATGGGGTTTGGCAACTTAAAATTTCTATAGCTGGAATTTGTCCCCAAGATATCACTCCATTGATCTCCTATGTTCCCAACGATTCTATATCCAGCATTCTCCAACTTCTTCCTCTCAGCTGACTTGTATTCAGTTACTGTTTCGCCTGAAAAAGGTGGTCCTCTACAGCCATATAAAAGTAGTTCAAATACCTATATATATATTTGTATTAAATGGAGAGAAGGGATTAACGTCTCCCCTCAAATTTCTTAAAAGAAAAATACAAAAGAAAACATAATAGAGAAAATCAGAATCCAGTCTTAATATATATACACATATATGTATATATATTGAAAAGAGGAAGAGGTAAAAAGAGGTACGTAATGCAATTTTTCACAAAGAGTAACACTGAAATTTAACTAGCTATTATTTCACAATCAAGAACTAATTAGACCAACTTGATATTTTATGTTAAGAGAGCTTACTTGTATAGAACTTTTTCCCAAGTGTGAAATCCGGCACATTTTAGATTTTTCTCAGTGAAACTTCTTTGGTCATCTCTTCTTTCAGTGAGGAATATAATCTTAATTCTCAGACATAATAACCTTTTGTACAGCTTAAAACTCTCCTGCAACGCTGGGGCACTCCATGATATGACCCAATCATCGAATGATGTGGCATTGTAAGGCTCCACCCTGTTAATATTGTTGCGATTATCATGAATACACAACAAAACATACAGACTTATAAACTTAGTGGTAATTTCACTACTAACTTCAGTATCGAGTTCGAAGATCTTCCATCTCAATTAAAAAAAAAAAAAAATTACACAAACGTATAATGTGCCATTAACACATGAGAAGTGGTTATCTTTTCGAATGATATGCCACACTAAAAAAAAAAAAAAAACCATAAGTGGTATCAATTAATGTAGTTCCGTTACTTCCCCTTTTATTTTAAATAAGCAAAATATACTTTAAAAGTAGGTAAAGAAAAGATGTTATAAGTCTAAAGCAAAAAAGTACAAAACTAATTTTTAAAAAACAACAAAATCAAACAAAACAAGAAAAGTAACTGAGAAGTCGTTAGGATTTTTTTTCAATTTATAAAATCCATCCCTTTACTAGCCCTAAGTTTATAGGAGGTCTTTTTCTATTATGACTTCTTATTTGTTTATATTTCTCAAAATTCCACCTTTATTAATTTTTTTGACCCAAAACGACCATTTTTATATTTAATTGAATCATATTTACTTGAGACATAAATTAATATCTTACTTGAACACAAATTTGCACATAGATTGACTTTACACAGTGAGTGAGCCATAAATTTTTATCAATAGGGTCGCCCGGTACTACCATATTGGTTCCTGACTAGTTTTCATGACTCTTAATATATTGCATATACAATAACTAGTTGGGCTTGAAAGTGAAATTTGCCAAACATTTTGGTATTAAATGAAAGAACTTATTGTGGGCTGAATTTAAATTACTTCCTTCAAAACACGATCTCTAAATGTCCCCCAAACGGGCCCTTAGTGTAGATACATTACATAATTTAAAAAAAAAAAAAGTTGAGGGACCTTCATTAGCGTTGTCACTTAAAAAAAAAAAAAAACAGTAATAAAAAAAGGGAAAAGAAAAGAGTACGTACGTACCCAAATCCATATCTGGCGTAATAAGGTAAGGTAGAGAGAGAAGTATCATCGACATCAAAGACCCACACGTTCTTGCCGTCCATGGGAAGTCTAAGGCTGTTGGCGTAAGCTAAAGCTTCTTTTATGACCGCTTGCGAGTCCTCCTTGTACTGATTTCCGTACATGTATTGCCCTACATATCCCACACATGCTTCCGGGATCGTCTTCCAGTGAAGATTGTTGGTCTCGAAACCCGATTGCCAACTCGGGCACGGCAATTCGTTGTCGAAGCGACGACATCCTCCGTTGCCGCCGCGGCAACTCGGACGCCGGAGGTCGAAATTATCTTGGGCTGCTGTTGCCACTATTAGTAAAACAACTATCATGAACCTTCTTGCCATGCACATCATGGCCAACCAATATATCAATTCGCTTGCCTCTATATATATAAATATATATATCTGTGGCTTGGCATATCTTGATCTTAAATAGGCTCTTTTATTTTAAACTAACCTCAGATTTTGATGGAATTACTTGGGATGCCATTTCTCTGCTTTGTCGTCGGATGATATATCCAAAGTAATTAGTAAGATAGTACATGATAAATGCACTTGGGAAAAATATGCATTTTGGTGACCGTAAGTCTTCGGCGCATATAATTATTTCCCACATTGCTTGCTTGTGTTGGATTCAATAATTTATTAAGTGGGTTACAAGCAATTTACTTTTATGCATCGTAAAGCAGTGGTCCCTAATTAATTTATATATATATATATATATTTAACTTAGAAATGTAGAATCCAAACTCTACATCTCATAGTAAAATCATGTATGAAATTAATTTACAGATATTTGATAAAACATAGTTAATTGAATTTAATATTAATTAGTTATTTTTTTCAAGCTATTTCAATCTGACAGTCACTATTAAGCGAGAAATGATTTTCCACACATTAGTATGATTCATATTAAAAGATAAAAGGAAATAATGGGAATTTTACAGATTTTTTTTATTACATCTCCCATTTCGCGATGTACATATATATATATATTTATGAAAACTGTATACATATATAACGTATATTATGCACCAATATTGACCTATAAAATAAATATCCTTTTACCATTATTAATGTTGTTTCCTTTTGCTTGGAATATAGATTTGCTTATAGGTTTCTTAAGTGAATGAGACCGATTTTGTTAATTAAATTCAGGAACTATTTCTCTCATTAATTTCGAATATAGGGACAGAAACCAAATTGTACAATTAGCTATAGGAATCAAATCAACCACCGGAATCCTATTACTATATATATATATATATATATATATATATGTGAAACTGATTTCAATAGTGAAACAAATTTGATATCATGTTTTCATTAGATTTCAACTTTTAAAATTTAAAATACTCAATTTTCTTTTTAATATAATCTGAACTGTCGATTTTTTTTTGGGAGAGAAAATATACCATTTCTTAATTTTCACCATCCAACCATTCGCATTACAATGTAAATTTGCAAATAAATAGAAATTAAACTGATTAAATGCTCTAAACATTAAAAATTCACATCCAATTGCCAACTTAAATTTCCCTACTTTTTCCATAAACCCGGTTTGCATTTTGAGAACCCAATCAAGCATAGCAATAAAACAATCGTCAAGATTAATGTTGTTTCTTTTTACGCGCGCGCGCGCGTATATATATATATATATATATATATTTGTAAAAACGCATTATTTTTTAAAATGACAAGAGGAGGTAATTACATCGGAAATCTAGGGCGTATTACTTTTGTACTTACTATACCTTTCATCCCATAGGAAGATCCCAGTCTTAGTCAAATAATACCGTCGCACCGTCTCGAGCCCTCGTCAGAAATTTTATTTTATTTTTTTTCTATTAAAACAAATCTTAGGTGTTATGTTTAAAGGTTAAAGGGACATGATGTTGAAGTATAAATTTATATTTAAATAATGAGAGGAGACAACAAATATCATAAAAAACTAACACATCCTAATTATATTGACATCTATTAGTAGTTTCACCCCCTACCAAGGATCCCCCCCTTAATTTTATTAAAATAAAAGAAAAAACACAAGAGTTAAGAAAGACAAAGAAAATACAACTCAAAAGGGCAAAAAGGCCAATTAGAAGGGGGGAAAAAAAACCTACCCATAAGAATAAGAAGAGTCTGACGCCAAGAGGAATGGCTAGGTCCGCACCTTTGAAAATAAGATGGTAAAATAGAAATCATTAAAAAAACCTTGTTAGTAAAACCTAAATGGAAATGTTAAACAAAGAAATCAAAATTCATCAAGAGCAACACCTTTAAATAAAAGGCTGTTGAAGAGATTGTAATAACTCTTAGAAGTTGAAAAGCTAAAAGTCTCACATTAAAGCAAAATGGTTTAAATGTAAAATAAATATATGTAGGATCATGTATGTGCTACTACTTACCATGCACCACACACGCATGGGTGATTGGGCGCTTTTGTGACACATGCTCTCAATGAACTACTAAAAAGCTTTCTATTTTATTTAATTGCGGTTTTTTTTTAAATTTAATATAGATTATTGATTCGATCAATTATGATCTGGCAGTTAGAATAAATGATTTTGGATTTAATATGAGTTGTTGATTTAATAATTATAATTCAATAATCATAATTAAATGATTGTAACTTAACAGTTGTATCCGTTGACTAACAGATCATGTTGTAAAAGTTACTTAAGATATCTTTTGACCAAAATATTATGTCTGTCGAGTTGAATCTTTTCACGAACAGACACGTATTTGGCTATAAAATAAAATTATAAATTGATATCATAATTCACTTTTGTTTTGGCAATTCAATAAGATTGCTATTTATTATTAAATTCAAGGTTTGTGGTATATTAGAGGCCCTTTGGCAAACTCTGTAGTAGGGGCAACTAAAACCATCTGGATAGTAAATTCCTTACGTTTCAAACCATTTGTCTCATTTTTCTTTGTATCAAAACAGTTTTTCACGAACTTTTTTCAAGAAAGACAACCCATAAGGGCCAAAAAACCAACTAGAAGAAAAATTAAAAAATAAACGAAACTAAACTAGACCAAACATTTAGATTTTGATACCAGAAGGAACAATTAGGACCGTGTCTTTGAAAATCAGACAGACATCATTAAAAATCTTGCGAGTAAAACTCAAAAGAAAAATTCCAGTTGAGAGAAAAAAAGTGTCGTGCGCTTGACTGGAACTAAAACCCACCAACTTTAAAAAAATAAAATACAAAATTCATCAAGAGCAAAGCCCTTGAAGTATCATCTTTTCTTTCGAAATACAATCTAAACTTCTGAAGTTTTGTTTTTTTTGGGAGAAAATCTACCATTTGTCATGGTCAATTCTTTTAAACGTATTTAATATTCTCTGTGCTAAAAAAATACTTTATATATGCAAACACTCGTATCATTACCGCGCGTAACTCTATATTTTCTTGTGGAAACTGTATTCGATTTCGATTATCATAATAGCTGTCATATCATACTCACCAATATTTGACTCGAATTTATTATCTATTATTTTTGGTCCTGTTCATTGTTCATTCAATTATTAGTATAGTCATATTTACCAAACAAAATTATTAGTATAGCCATGATAAGAAAAGGTTATGTTTATCTATCTACTTTTTATTTCAAAATTTCTTAAAATCTTAACCGCGGATAAAGTAGATGTGCAATAAAATCAATCACGTAGGTCACAAAGAAAAGGACAAATAAAATATTGGTACGTACAAACTAATAATCGATCGAATATAATTATTGATATAGGTCTCAGCTGACAAGTGTTGGAAAAATAAACCATTTTGAGGAGTTATTTTTAGGTCTAAATTTGAGTGGAGTCTATTTAGTAAAAGTACCGGTTTTGGTGGATTTGCGTTCTCCGTCACAAGGAGACCGAAATCATATATTCATACGCTCAAAATAGTATTCGGGTGAATGAGAAATTGATGCTCAAAGTATGCCCAATGGAATAGAATTTTGTTAGAAAATTGCTTATAAATGTGAAGTCCTACATTGCTTAGGTATAAAAGCTTCATGGACTTTGTAAGAATTTGTACTTGTGGATTTGAGTAAAATGGTGTACCTAAAAGGTTCTCTCACGTGCAGGGGAGGTGCAAATCACCGTCCCGGTGGGTTAGGGGCCCAACGTGGATGACGCAAATGGCAGCTTGTCAAGCTTGCCCTCACACGGGCTTTGTTTTGTAAATTTATTTTGCTCTTTTCAACATAAATTCGGATTTTTTTTCCAAGAATATTAACATCCATCTATTGATATTGCATGGCTTTAGTGTGCAGTTTAATATGGGCATTATACATGATTAATCCAAAATTAATCAAAAGATTAATGGATTACATTCTCATTAATCCGAATTAAAACCTATTGATTTTGGTTTTGTAACATTTCCTCTTAAAGTCTATAAAAGGAGGTCTCCACAAGCTTGATGAACACACACTTGAACACACAACATAAGTTCTTTGTTCTTTGTTATTTTCTCTGTTCTTGGGCATTTTCTCTTGTAGTCGGTTATTGTAGTTTTTTGATGATAGAGAGAAGGCTTTGGTTTCAAGTTCGTCGGAAGTGGTTTTCGATCGTGCTAGACTACTATTGCTCGTCATTGTATTTTGAGAGACAGACGTCCGTTGAAACCTCCTGCACTTATCGGAGGGGACTAATTTGTTTTAAGGAAAGCGTGTCTCATGTGCCTCGATAATCTTCTTCTGTGTGTCGTTTCATTCAAGTTAAAGTTGAATTTCGGTTGTAACAATTTTCTTTATATTTATAATTATTCACTTGTTCGTTGTTTATGCTCCATTATTTTCTAACAAGTAAGATAAGACAAATACCTCGTGATTAGGCTGCAATATAAACCATGGAAATCGAATATACGTACGTACATATATAGAGAGAGAGAGACAAAATAACCAAAAAAAAAAAAAAAGCTACAATACACCAGCAAATGTAGTAGGGCCGATGCCAATACACATAGCCTTGTACATATATTACTCAAGTGCCTATAAGAAAGAAAGGCTTTTTTCATCATTACTCAAAATAAACTAAGAGTTTCTTTTACTGATATATCAATTTCGCTATAACACACGAAATCATAGCAACATATTTATAATATAATATGTTGCTTATTTACTTCAAGTACTTATATATATATATATATATATATATATATATATAAATAGACATATAGGTCACAGGTAATATTTATAAGTAAATCAGCTTTCAACTGATGTAGTACATGGGGTCAGGCAATTTGAAGGTCCGATCGCCGGTATATGTCCCCAAGAGATCACTCCATTGATCCCCTATATTCCCAGCAATTCTATATCCAGCATTCACCAATTCCTTTCTCTGAGCTGATTTGTACTCCACTGCCGTTTTGCCTGAAAAAGATGCCCCCCTATATATATACACCATACATATATATTTGTTAGTTGACAAATTATAATGTGACATATACATTGTAAACAATAATAAAAGTGAAAAAGAAAGTAATGATTATTAATTTAGTCACGATGATCACAAAGTTCACCATCATATATGTATTAATATATATGAAGGGTGTTAATTAACATAATTAAAGAGACTTAAAATATTCTAGTTAAGTTGATAATTAATCATTAAACAACTTGTCCTATATCAAACCTTCAGTTTAATTTATTAATAAATTAGAAAAAAAAAATACAATAAATGAAGAAGTTATAGCTAGCCTTTAAGGCTAACAAAACTAGAATATAAGAAGTATCTAAAAAATCTTCTAAAAAAGGTAATCAAACGAAAACAACTGGAATGGTAAAACGATCTACTCTTTTTATAAAGAATAAATATAGGTCTCGTTTAAAAAATTCAGCACTCTAATTAACCATTTAGTAGGTGAAGGTCAATATGTATATAAATATATACATTACCGGAATATATGTGGTATCCAATGTGGAGTCTATTAATTTAAAAAATATCCCACTTGACAATTTATAATAACAATAATAATAATTAAGAGCTTACTTGAGTAAAAGCTTTTCCCAAGTGTGGTATCCAACACTCTTTAGATTGGTCTCACTGACGGCTCTTTGGCTTTCTGTTCTTCCTGTGAGGAATACAACCTTAATTCCCAAAGATAGTATCCCCTTGTACAGCTTTAGACTCTCCGGCAATGCCGGCGCGTTCCCCTTCGATACCCATTCATTAAACAACGTCGAATTGTATGGCTCCACCCTGAAATAATTTTAATAAATACAATTGTTTTTATTGAAGATAATAACCATTTTTTTTTTTAAGAAATAACAGGGATAGAATTCAATAAATGCATTCAGATATATATCCTAATTAATTAGTTTGGCATTTTTTTATATCTTATTATTAATAGGTTCATCATAAAATTGAATAACGACTATGAAAGTTCTCTGCATCTATACGGAAGAATATTCTTATGCTATCGTTTATGGACCATATACAATGTTGAGACGAAAAAAATTATTCATGTCACTTAATTATGTTGCAATAATTGTGGGGCTACTTGCAAATGGCAAGGCTCAATATTTCTAACTAAAAAAATAAAACCACTGACAATGCCTATGACAGTTTGTCCAGTGGCACTACAAGTTTGGATGGGATGGGAAACGTTTCGGGTTCGATCCTACACTTTGTATTTGACAAAAAAAAAAAAAAAAAAAAAAAAAACAGTATGCCTATGATGGTTTGTCTAGAGACATTGGGTGTTTGGGTGGGGTGGAGAAGGTTGTGGTGGACTATATACAGCTAGCAAGGCTCAGGTCAGTTTGACTCTCAGGTTCGGATTTAAAATTTTCATTTTAGTTTTTATTTTTTTTTGAAAAGTTAATTAATTTTAACCTTAAAATTTGTTCTAAAACGGTATACCAAATACAAGCTCATTTCTCCCAAATTAAAAAAAAAAAAAAAAACATAGACAATGCCTACGACAGTTTGTCTAGTGGCACCGAAAATTTGGGTGGGGTGGAGGAAATTGAAGGTGCAATCTTGCTTTGTATGTATATATATATATATGTGTGTGTGTGTGTATAAACCAATGACTATGTGTGTTTGTTTAGAGACACTGGGAGTTTGGGTGGGGTGGGAAAGATTACAGATGCGATCCTACTTTGTGTTAAAAAACAAAAAAAAAAAAAAAAAAAAACAGACAATTTTTATCCATATCAAAAAGAAACCTAATATGTGTTTTGCATCTATGTATAATGTCCTTTTGTAGTTTTACTATTTATGCACTTTTTTTTTTTGGGTTTGACTACGTACCCAAATCCATGTTCGGCGTAATACGGTAGGTTAGAGAGAGTAGTCTCATCTACATCAAAAACCCACACGTTCTTGCCGTGATTGGAAAGGTTGAGGCTCTTGGCGTAGAGAAGAGCTTCGTTAGTGACTACTTCCGAGTCCTTCCTGTACTCACTGCCAAGCATGTAATGCCCTATATACCCCTCACATTCCTCCGGAACCGTTTTCCAGCCAATGACGTTGTTTGTCTCGACCCCGAATCGCCAACTCAGGCATGACACTCCGTCGATAGGGCCTCCGCCGGCACCGGATTTCGGGCGGAGAAGGTGGATTTGGTTTGTTATCATAGGGTAGTCAAAAGAGTGGGTTGTTTTTGAAACAATTGTGGCAAGAAAGAAGAATAACAATATTCTTGCCATGGTCTTTTATAAAAGCCTAATTATAATTGGTCTGTCTCTTTGGAATTGGAATGAATTTGATATCTTTGTGTCGGCAATAATTTGCTTTATATAGAATCGTCGTTTGTTAACTGACCCGGGTTTTGGATATAATTACTTGGGATGCCAGTTTGGTTTGTGATTGTCAGAGGTCGGGAGCATTGGAGTGTAGGTGCAATCGGAAAACAACAGCATAGTTTGTTTGGATCACTGTTTTGAAATTATTATTTTTTACATAATTTAAAATTTTCTATAAAATTTAAAATTTCTTTTCAAACATATAATTCAAACTTGAATTTCTTTTACATAATTAATCCTTGTGATTATCTCACGTACGTTCGATATTCGATAATTTATTAAGTGGTCCACTACAATTATTACATGCATTTGGTACACATGGATTAATGAATTACCTGCCACCTACAAAATTAGCAAAAAACAAAACATTTCACAAAGAAGTTGGACTTTAGGCTTCAATGCAATAGATTAATTAAATTTTTTTTTTTTTTAAATTTTGGTGGAATATTTTTAAAATTTCTAGAACAGTACTATATGATGAATAATGTTAAAATGTAAATAATTTTATCAAACGGCCGCCCTAGGCGCTTATCTCTTTTTTTGCCATATTTCTTCATTATTTATAAAGCTCTCTGTCTACATTCTTCCCACCGAAAGAGGATTCTCAGTACGATTCCTTGTCGGAATATTATCTACCATATTATTATTATTTTTTTCCCGAATAAGAAAGTTTTATTTAAAAAGAGAACATAAAAGATATTACAATAATTTGTTTTGTAGGCATTTTTTTTTTTCAGAATAATCGTTTTTTTTTTGGCACATTATTAAATTTTGCAATTTAATTAATGAGGATCAACTCTAATAATGGTAGGGGTAATTTATCAAAAGATTTGAAGAGGTCTACTTTATATCTTTCTAAGTTGCGTACCCATTAACTCGTGCAAATAAATAGATCACACACCATATAATAGGCCTCACCTTGTTTACCGTATATATAGGTCGATTGCATTTAGATCTTATTATTTGTATTTGACTTGATCATACATGTTTAATTATGAATATTAATGTTAGGGTCTAACTCTGATCTCAATTCAATATTTCTAATTTGTATAATATGTTAATTGTCATTTGTTTAACAAGCTAAGTGTTCAAAATATTTAAATCAATTAATTGTAATTACATGATCACTGAAAAGATGACAATTTACTACTATACGAGTTATTTAAAACATTAGGGCCGGGGTTAAAGTGGAGAACCTTAGCATCACTCATTTTATTCATTTGATTGAATGAACGGCATTTTAACTTATAAACATATTATTTCTATCAAGAAAATATAATTGATTTTCAATAAATTACTATTAAAGTTTTAATATGGTCTATTTGTACGGGGTCTGATTTATAGAACAAAGGTTTTGGTATTTTTTTAAGAGTAATTGGTCCAGTTAGTCCCTAAATTATTTAAAAGGTAATGATTTGATCCTTATTTTATTTTATTTTTGGTCGAGATGACCCTAAATTCCTAAAATATTGGTCATTTTAGTCATTTCTATCCAATTCCATTATATTTCTAACGGAATCTTGCTGAAATGATCAATTTTTATAATAAAAAAATCAAAATGCCCCCCTCTATCTCATAACCCCCCAGCACGAACCCAATAATCTCGCAACCACCCCCCCGCCCCCTGCCCCCCGCCCCCTGTGTCGATGCAGTCGCTCTCCCCAACCCCTATTCTATGTCTCTCTCTCCCAATCCCTCTCACAACCCCCCCCCCCGGCACGAACCCAAATTTGGGTTGTGTTGCTACCCCTCCCACGCAGATCCCAAAAACCCCGATATAATTTGGGCCCCCTCCCCTCTCCCCGGACCAAATCGATTTGGCCCCCTAACAAAACCAAACCTAGCGCCACCCCCTTGGGACCAAACTCTGATATGGCCCCCCAACCGAACCAAACCCTAAACCAAACCCAGCCCCCTAAACTGAACCAAACCCAGACCCAATCCCAGGACAAAACCCAGCATCGCTGGTCCTCTGTCGTCGAGCTCAGACCCGCGACCCCTAAACCCCCCTCCCCCCCGGAATCCAAAGCCCCCCGCCCCCAATCCACGAATCTAAGAAAATGGAGAGAGAGAGAGAGAGAGAGAGAGAGAGAGAGAGAGAGAGAGAGAGAGAGAGAGAGAGAGAGAGAGAGAGAGAGAGAGAGAGAGAGAGAGAGAGAGAGAGAGAGAGAGAGAGAATTTTTTTAATTTTTAAAATTAATTATTAGTAAATTACTAAAATACCTTCTCATTCTGATAGAAATTAACATATAATTGGACAGAAAGGACTAAAATGGTCAACATTTTTAGAATTCAGGATCATTTCGGCCAAAAAAATATAAAACAAGGACTAAACTGTCATCTTTTAAAAAATTCAAGGACTATATGAACCAATTACTCTTTTTAATGGCGTTCTTCTTGTTCCTTAGCCTTCTACTGTAGGTATTTTTAGGATTTTTCCCTTGTTCATTCTTTTTATATATGGGTTTACTTTTAGCTCCTATAGACCTATTATATTTGTATTTTTCTTTTCTTCAAAAAAAAAAAAAAAAAAAAAAGCTAGAGTGGGGCACTTTATTTGTAATAGATTAGTAACAGGTAAGTTAACCCAAGTGGAGTGTTACATTTTCTTAAAATATAATCTTTGATTATGGTCGTGTCCTTACATTATCTATTTTAAAAGTTCATAAATTAAGCGATTCATATCAATAATACAAATATTTTAATATAGCGTACGGGTAAAAATTGTTATAAAGACATATAGCTTTTTCCCTTAAAAAAAATAAAGATTTATATAGTTTTACCTAGCTAGCTAGTGATCATTCAAATGCAAATGGATTCAGTCATTTAGCTAATTAATTAATGTGATTCACATTTTTATATTTTCGCACCTTCGACTCTTTCAGAATTAATGAAAGCTTATTCTATTTTCTACTCCCCTCCAGAGCCCAAATTCCTCAGTCCTCACATTGAATAACTCAAAAGATTAGGATATTTCATTGAAGAAAAAGCCGAAAGGGAAAAGGACAAAAAATTACAGAACGTGATTCATATTTTTAGATTTTCACAATCTTTCGTCCGTGACCCAAATTGCTCGAATTTAATAAGTCAAAAAGATATTATTCATTGAAGAAAAGCCAGAGGAAAAAAGACAACAAATTACAGAACGTGAGCTGTAACTATACGAACGATAAGGACACGACACCGAGAGAAACTAAAACTAAAACTTAAGGGGGAGTTTGGTATATACACTCAAATTTAAGGTTTAAATTCAAATTTTTATCTTTTTTTAAAAAAGTTTTTTGTCTTTTCTGAAATTTTTTTTTATCTTTTCTAAAAAGTCAACAAAAATTACTATTTAAACTTAAAAATTTCAACTCAATTCAAACTCAACTCAAACACCAAACACCCCTAAAAAAGCACTAAAAACAACCCGGTTTTCGACCATAATTTAATGATAATTTTATAATTAATTTAATTTCTCTTCATCTCGAAGTTAAAAAAAAAAAGAAAAACCACCAAGCTTTCTCATTTCTGAGTTATTCACTGATGTTGCAGAATGTATCATTATAATTGAATAAAAAAACGTACTCGATAGTAATTAAGCGCACGGCTGGTAATTTTTCTGGCATTTATGAATTTTTTTTTAATAAAATTTTTATTAGTAGTAAGCAACCTAATTTGAATCATTGTGTATGCATATATACAAAGCATTTTATGTGATAAATGATGAGAGAGTAATTAGTGTCAAGAAAAACTAATATTACATGACATGATCTCAATTAGGTTTGTACCTGTTAGTAATCTTATTACATGCTAAGCTCACAACTCATCACAGCAATTACTAAAGAGACAAGTGTACAAAGTTTCCCCCACGATCTCCTAAGTAAACTTTAACCCCTTTTATATTTTTACTTTTTAACGGGCTTACTTCGACCCATACATTTATCTTTTGAATCAAGGATCATTTACATAAACCGTCAAATTAAAGTTATGCTTTTACAAAATGATTACAAACAAACTTATTTACAAAATCGAATAAAAAAAAAAAGCTGACTATATTGTACTGACATAAATATCCTTATATCGAATTTGAGGAAAAAAAAAAGAAAGATATATTCCGTCTTTAAAAAAGCTGCATAATATATTTCGTAGCCATATATAGAAATTGATTTTGGAAAAAAAAAAAAAAAAAAAAAAGCTGTATAACCCTCACTTACACCCTTGATTTCATGTAGTTGAATCCCAAACAAACTTAGAATCATATCCTCCATTATTACATTGTGTGAATTTGTGAGTTAATTTGGTAAATGGAATCGGTTATAATATAGTTTCATGTTTTATTATGACTTGGTCAATATCATATTCGTTCATGGATTGCAATTTGAATTAGTTTTTACAAACATTTTTTTTGGTTGATTTTCTGTATGCAATCTCAAACATATGAAAAATTAAAATCACATTACTCACAAAAATCGTTAGAGAAGAACTTTCCATTTAAAATCCAAAACACTAGCAAAATAAAAAACAATGTTCGTAGAGAATAAAAAAGATTTTCTTCAATAACGTTTGTTATCAAATAATTAAAAAAAATTCTTCCTCCCTCAAATTGGAAAAAGACTATAAAAAATAACTAACCAATTTGAAACGAATATTTAAATTAAAAACATTAATCCTTAATTTAAGGAGAAAAAATCCGGATGTAAAATAAATATGTCAGAATATATTTATTTTCCATAAAAGGTAAACCTAATAAAAGGAAAAAGTTGAGGAGAAAGTAAACATGGAAAAAAAGAATGAAATTCAAAATTTGTTCAAATTTACAAATAGACTTAAAAATGTTTTTTTGTTTTTTTTTGTTTTTTTGTCTTTTGTTTTTTATTTTTTGAAAGAGGTGTTCAAAAGTGATCATTTTGTGTAAATAATTCGTAGGTCGAGATTGTTGTATTTTTGGATTTCAATATTCAGAGCCTTTCATGTTTTTCAAGCTCGCACAAGTCCAAGACCTCAAGACAATTATCTCTATCTTTTTATAAGCAATTGCATGATTGTCGATCTTAACTAAACTAGCTACCAGTTTTAGACGTTGTTTATTCTGTACTCGATTTTTCTTGTTTTTCTATCTCACTCATTTCTTGGTGTGACAAAAAAGGCAAAAACGACCTATAGACTTTAATTTTAATTTATTTAATTATCTTTTAATTATCATTTGAATAGGAGTAGGTTTTAGGGTTTACAATTTAAGGGTTTCTTTAGTACTTTATTATAAGTTTTGATCATATTATTAATAAAACCCTTTTAGAATTTTCTCAATCTATTATGCATAGTTTTCGATACTTTCTAAGTGTGTTCATTATGCCTCTGTTATACAGTCGCAGTTGCTAGTATATATTTTGATTGAAAATATTATAAAAATATTTAGGCTTTGTTTGATATTTAAATTTAACTCTAATTAAACTGTACTTTTTCATCTTAATTTTTTTTCTTAAAAAGTCATCAAAATTTATAACTAGTTTTTTTAAAGTCAACTAACTCCAACTTAAAAATTTCATCTCCAACTGACGAACCAAACACAAGCTTATTGAAACCCATGAAGTGCTGCTAATGATATGAATAAAATTAACAATAAAGATAGCGGGAATGTCTGCATCATAAATAGGTTAATTTTGATTTGTTATTTCTATAGAAAGATAGCCAAGGGGACGAGTAACATTATACTTGCGATGTAAATATAATCAATATATATATATGTGTGTGTGTGTGTGTGTGTAAATAGTTTGAACATGACGTACCCAAATCCATGTTTGGCGTAACAAGATAGGTTAGAGAGTACTGTAGTCCCATCAACATCAAAGATCCACACGTCATTGCCGTTGCCAGAAAGGTTGAGGCCCTTGGCGTAGTTAAAAGCTTCTCTAGTGACCACTTTTGAGTCCTTATTCCTGTACCGCTAATTGCCAAAGCATGTAATTGTCTACATAGACATATCACATTCCTCCGGAATGGTTTCCCAGCCAATGACGTTGTTAGTCTCGACGCAAAATCACGAAACTACATCGATGTCGCTGCCACCGGCACCGGATTTTGGTCGGAGAAGGTGAATTTGAACAAACAGGATAATCGAAACCACCAGCTTGGGCAGTTGTTGCCGCAAGTAGTGTGGCAAGGAAGAAGAATAGCAACATTTATGGCATATATGTTCAATATCACTTAATTTGTTTCATAAATTTACAATCTTTGAGATCACATGTATCGTATTAAATAATTCTTGAAGACCCAAAAAAAATCCTCTTTTTTTTTTGCTAAATAAAGGATCATTTCCTGTTTTTTATTACTCATACAGGCAGTGACACTCTCTTGGAGTGGTATAGGATTCGAGCCTCTTACCTCTCATTTGGTAAGATCCTCTTAATCACCCATAGTTTTGGATATTATTACTTGGGTGCCAAGGAAGTAAGTCAATATTGACAATTTTGTTCATATATTTTCCATAATAATATTCATAATTAATCATGGGTTCTCGATATAAATATATGATAGAGAAATTTCTTTCTTTAAGTATCCATCAATTAACTTCAAAGAGATAAGCATGGTCGTTACTAAAAACGTTGCTTCCTATCTAAACCAACCTATTAGTAGGATGACCAAGTGACTGATTAAGGGTTTAGTACTCTAGTGTATAATAAACAACAGGAGAAAAAAAGTTTCAAAAAATGACAACATGATGGAGACTTTTTGATACCAAAACCAATGATTTCGCAGTTGAAGAGTTTTTGTAGGGTCAAAGTACCGAAATAATTGAATAATCGTATACTTGTTCAAAAAGAGATCAAAATTGTCATTTTGAATTCACGGAATAAGTTAGTAAGCTTGGATATTTTGAGGGAAAAATTGAATAATAAATCTGAAGAGAAAAAGGCCTCTAACCAGCTTTGGATTTATAAGGAGACAGGTTTTAAAATGAGAAAATCTTAATGATTTCTCTTTAGTTATTTTTCTTGTTATTTTGTTTAATTTAGTTGTCTTTCTAGTTTTATTTTTTTCCTCTTTTTTTTTTAATAAATATTTTAGCTTGTAAGATTTTTTCTTTTGTTGTCAACAATATTTTGCTTCTTAAAAAAAAAAAAAATCCGTCAATTAACATCGACTGTCCAAAACATACTATTTTTTTTAATGAATATATTCGCAAAATATCCACCTTTATTCATGCATAACAAAATGCATTATTAAACTAAAAAAAAAAAAAATCTTTTGAGAAAAAGATTTCAAAGTTCACTTGTCACTACCATAAATTCTGCAACATGAGTACATATCTTTGTATATGTAGGTCTGCAATCAACATCTCCATGTTTGAGTAAATTTTAAATTACCCAATTTATAAATAATAAGTACTGGAAAGACATCAAGATCAACATACATTTGGCATGTCAATAAATATTTTAAAATTCTCCAAGTGTTATATCTAATTAAAGAAAAATATTGTTTAAACAAGGATGAGGTGATATCTTTTCTTTGAATCTTAGCCGAATTCGTTTTGATACTAAATTTTAAATAATAATAAAGAATATTTGAATCCAATTATGTGTATGTATTCTACTTGTGTCCGTATTGTAATGTAAAATGTTACGACCTTTTATAACTTCTCTTAAGATTTTTAATTTCTTTATATAATTATATCTTTTTATTATTTTTACTGATGATATTAACATCGGTATCGACATTAATTATCACTATTTTAATAAATATGAAGCCTCGATATTTCCGTAAACAATGAGTTCTTGATGCGAATCTGGTTTTTGGTTGTCGGCAGTCTAAAGCATATATACTGTAGGAATTGTGCGTAAGCAACATCTAGTGGGTGGGTCACTTAATATATATAAATAATGTATATAGATATACAATATTACATGACTTTGCACTTGGCTGTTCATATATATATATATATATATATTTGAAAATATTATAACATAATATTCTCGTGCTGAATTTTATAATTTATTAGCTAGGTGGGTCACTCTTGAAGAATTATTGTATGGCTGTATTTTTATTATGTAACGGTAAAGTAAAATTAGTAAACAAAAGTTGTTATAATCTTTCCATGATAGTTGTCCCTTCACTTTATTTATAAACAAAAGTTTGTTGGTGTAACTAGATCAAGTAAAATTATTTTCCAACATAATCAAATAATAATTCCGCACTTAATTAATCTATAAAATGTAGAGTTCAGTCCTTAAAAAAAACTACAAAATATTTCAACTAAAAAATAAAGTAAACAAGCCCATTGAACATAAATTAAAAGTACCAAATTGGTTCAAGCTTTTGCATAAAATAATTGAGATATATTTTTCTACTTAAATATGTGGAAGATGTCTCCTCAAATCTCTCGAACGACAAAACCCAGTGGAAAAATCTCATCCAAGGGAAAAAGGATGTCCTTATAACATCTCTTATAAACAACAACTAAAATCATGAACTAAATTTCCGATAGACTTACTATTCATGCAGAGTACTGAAAAAAAAAAAAAAAAAATTTGCAAAATGACATGAAAACCTCTCGCTCAACCATCAATGAGTCCGGTAGATTCCCGAGACGAATCAAGAAATCGACACACGAGAAAAGTGAGCAAAATCATCGCCAATGGTGGCTCTTTGATCAACATTTAACGGCACACTCCGGTGGCTGATTAAGGAATTTCGGTGAGAATTTTATAAGGATGCCAGTGTGCATGAAATCTAACCCACACTTGAGCATTAGTTGTTTTGTAAGGTTTAAAATCCGATATATAAGGTTGCGGTTCCTGGTTTAAACCTTTAATTTGTCAGCTTTCACTTTAAGTGAACATTGTAAAATCCAGAGCCTAATGAGATTTAAGGCCGTTTGGATATAGACAATCCGGACATATATATAATCCGATTTGAATTGGATTATCAAATAAGAGCCTCATTTTTTTTGAAATCCGAACCATATGATTTATTTTCTCCTCCTTCAAAAGCCTATTTGAATTCACAATTCTAACTTAAACAATAAAAGTTCAAAAACTATCCAGTCCTAACCCATTTGCCTTACAACAACACCAAGTCTCCAAGCTCCTTCTAGCTTCCAAATTGTTAATGATGTAATTAATTTCTTTAAGCTCAGGAAGTTTCCAAGGGAAATTTATTATTATGAAAAATGTTTTCCGTTAACGAACTTTTAAAATAAATCCAACTTGCTATATATTAGTATATATCTTCACAAAATTATATCTTCACAAAATTTCATCTTCAAATAAGCCGTATGTTTAAAGCTCTCATAGAACAAATTGGCTGCCGACATTCTGTCTTGGCACTCCCTAAACTAATAATCTTAATTTAAGCAATTCCTCGTTGCTTCTGAAACATAACCAAATTAGCATGCCGAAGAATTAATAGGTTAAGAGGCCAAAGCTTGTGATGATTTTTGGTTCGTTATCTCTGCATAAATAAGCTTGGGTTTTAATAGAACCTGCTCAGGCTAGCTTAATGGATGGAACGCACAATGCCTCTCCAGAAAACAACCTGATCTCCCTACCTTGCGTTTATTTTTTATTTGTCGAGAAAAAAGTGTTTTCTCATATTATGGCTGATCCTCCATCAAAACCAAAAGTTTTATTTTTATTTTTATTTTAATATGTACACACTTTATTAATTTGAAAAAACAAAACTCTTAAATTTTGAATATGAGATTTATGACAGGAACCGTCCCTTAATATGTATGTACTAAGCGAGTTCAATATACTTACTTCCATGTATCAAATAAGATTTTTATTTAAACCGAAATTAATGGACTCAACTTGTCCAAGATTAATCGTACAAGTTCCCAACAGCACACATGAAAAATCCTTAAATAAAAAAATAAAAAAAAAAACAGCGACATACAACAACAGATGTAGCTTGCTTACTTGTTTCTTCATATATATATACATATATATATATATATAATAGTGATCAAGTACGATGTAGCTAATTTAGTCAAACTGAGCGAAGCATTACATCAAGTACATGATTATTATAATGAAACGAGTTCAAGCAACATAGTATATGGGGTTTGGCAATTTGAACGTTCTAGTCTCATGGTTCGTCTCCAAGAGATCACTCCACTGGTCCCCTATGATCCCAACAATTATATATCCAGCATCCACCAACCGCTGCCTCTCAGCTGATTTGTAGTCAAGTGCTGTTCCATTATAATCCGATGGCCTGCAACAAAACAAAAAATTAAAAATAAAAAATAAAAAATAAAAAAATGATAATAACAATAATATTAAAAAATAAAAAAAAATAAAAGGGGAGTTTTACGGCCAGACATCCCGATTTTACCCCATTAATGGGTAAAATTTTTTTTGACTGTTCAATTGGTTTTGAACCGTTGAGATCGAAAAGATATATCAAAAAAATAATAAAAACCTAACATACCTTATTTTCTTTTACAAAACATTTCAAAACAATAATAATAATAAATAAAAAAAGGACCACCGGCAGCCCTTCTTCCAACTTCATCTTCCCCAACTCCAACAGCCGTGCCGCCGCCCCTACTTCGAGCATCAGTAGCCCTTCCCACACCACCCCCACCGCCTATGCCTTCCCCTCCGACTTGCGACCTTCAGCCACAACCACAGCCAGCGCCGCCATCCTCATCGGAGATCAAGAAAAAGGAAAATCTGGCAAATCGGATGGAGAGAACGCGACAAGCCTACGACGGTGCCGACAACGCCCAACCCCACGACCAGACGAGCGCCGGCGTGCACCTCAAACCCCTACCCAGCGCGACCCACCCACTGCCGAAATCGAGACGAGATTGCGATCTGCAAGCCAGCGGAGCCGTTTGCTGTCGAGCCCCCCTCCTCCTCCCCTGCTCGCCATTGACCCCCATGATCGCCTCCTCCCGTCTATTCGAAGACATAATCAAATCTGGGTTTTTTTTTTTTTTTTTTTTTTTTGACAAAATCAGATGCAATATGATGCACAAGAAATTTTGTGTGTACGTATTATCTAAACTGTTGAAATGAGTTCCAACGGTCAAAAATTTTACCTCATGATGGTGTAAAATAAAGGATCTCATTATAGATTCTCGCAAAATAAAATCCCATGACATCAAAAATTGAGGAAAAAAGCACAGTAATTCATTTTCTTCACAAAAATGCAGGCACTGATATATTATTCAACGATCGAAAGAACCGCTTACTTATGGATAAGTTTGTCCCAATTTCGGTAGTCAGCAATTAATAAGTTATCATGAGTGGCTTCTCTTTTGTATTCTCTTCTTCCTGTGAGGAAAACAATCTTATATTTCAAAAGCTGTAACTTTTTGTACAGCTTAAGAGTCCACGACAATGCTGGGGCTTCTTTTGATTTGACCCATTGATCGAACGCTGCGGAATCAAAAGGCTGTGTCCTGAAATTAAACATTGTCATTATTAAATTTCAAAGTTTTAGTTTTGGAAAAATGTTAATTTTTAAAAGTCTCATCACAAATTAGAAGCACGAGATATATTGAAGACCCAAGATGCGATAATAATAAAGTGATTAAAAAGTGTAATCGTAAGGATTTAAACTCAGGACCTCTGATACAATATTAGTTTATATAAAAAGAAAAATTAAAATAATAAGTGAATTACATAAAGGTTTAACATGGAGAAGATGATCCGTGACCTATGAAATAAAAGAATTCACTAGTATATGGGAGATTCTATAAACACCTGAAATGCATAAACATAAGACATGCCGAGGCAACGTTTTATTTAATTATTATTTATTTATTTCTATAGTACTTATAATATATTCATAGACATATAATATATATATATATATATATATGTGAAGTACGTACATACCCAAATCCACGGGAGGCGTAATAAGGTAGGTTAGAGAGTGCAGTCTCATCTATAGAAAAGATCCAGCAGTACGAACCGTAGCTGGATTTGTTGAAGCTGAGGGCATATTTATAGGCTTCTCTAGTAACCACTTTTGAGTCCTCAGCGTACTGTTCACCAAGCAAGTACGCTCCTACAAAGAGCTGACATTCCTTAGGAACAGTTTTCCAGTTAATGAGGTTGTTGGTCTCGACGGCGAATTGCCAACTCTTGCACCTATCTCCTTGGCGGGGGGCGCTGCGTCTGGCATCCGATTGCGGACGGAGAAGCTCACCTTTGTTGATGACCGTTGGGTAGAGGATACCAACTTGGGCAGTTGTTGCCCCAAGTAGTGTGGCAAGGAAGAAGAATAGCAACATTTTTTGGAATATTATAAGGCTCAATTTTGTTACTTAAGAAATTTTCTAGGTTTGAGTTTGGGAATGTGTCTCCTTAAATAAACCTCATTCTTTGTTAAACACCCCTTGCTTTTGGATATAATTACTTCTGGTGCCAATGAAGAAAGTAATTATATATATTGACAACTTTATTGATCATATATATTTTTTAATAATTAATATTCATAATAATTTATATCGGGTCCCTTGATATAAATTATATGGGTAAAGATGTTTGATACAAATTATTTTCAGATAATATTTATCAAGTATCCACAATATACGTTTTCACATTTTGTTTTACAATTTTATCCAAATAGTAGAATATACGATGCCATTTTCACAAATATATACGAATAATATCCATTATTGTCCATACATTTTATACAAAAAAAAAAAAAAAAATCATTACGAAAACAAGAAAAAATTTTCTTTTATTTGAGAAAGAGAATTCAAAGTTCACATGCCTTGTACTTTTTGATGTCGTGCTGCGTTATAATATGTCTTTAATATGACATAGTTATGCACTCCCACAATCAAAATGCACCTTTTTGGGTAAATCTAAATAACCCAATTAATAGATAATAAGTGAAGTAAAAGAGATCGAGATCAACATACATCGGACAGGTCAATAACTATAACTACATATATATATACATATATATATATATTAAATTAATCATTTATATCTTGTGAAAAATATTGTTTAGTAATCAGGCTTAGGTGCAATTTTAGGTCTTTAAGTATGTACGAAATTCATTTGGTACTGAATTTTAAATAATAAAGTATATTTGAATGCAATTAAGTGTATACTACTTTCCGTGTTTGTATTGAAATTAGGTCACACTGTATTCTGTTTTAAGAGTATTTTTTGAAGTAGTAATTTTAACATAATTACTTCTTTAATGTTTATTGCACAAGAAATATATATTCATTATATATTGACAGAAATAGACTCATTTAAGTGTTATTTATTTCTTTTACATTATTAAAAATTTATTATTTCACTTAAAATTTTTAATCTTCTTTGTGAATACACCATTATTATTTTTAAAATTTTTACCAAATTTCAATATTTTAAAACCTTACTATTTACTTGGCTGTAAGCGAAACATAGGCGCTTTAGGTGTGTATTGACCATGCACTTTTGCGCCATGTAATGTCATATGTATGATTAAGGTGGTGTGGTGTGCTAATGGTTATCCCCAAGGTTCAACGAATGAATGAAGCTATGATCGTACCCGGATAGAGACTTACTCTGATGTCTCCAAGCCGGCTCCTTCGTGCTGAGCCGTCAGAGTACAAAAGTGAATGCTACAATAAAGGTGCATCAGTAGATATCTTCTGCCTCAAACATATTTAATTATTTGTATTAAAATACTATTTACAAGAATTTTTCTAATACTATTAATTCTTAATTTTTTATAAATCCGAAATCTTGATATTTCCGTCAACGAGAATTTTATGGTAAATATTTTTTTTTTTTGTTTAGTTGTGAACTGTGGTTTATCATGTGAATCCACAACATGCTTGCTGATACTGTCAGCAACAAGCAGAGTAAAGTATAGCTTTTTTCTCGATTGATCTTGGCAAAAGCAGGTAATAGTGCAATGCAAAGGAAAACAATAATATCCATTTGTGGATCGGAAAAATGCATAACTGAAAGCCACTTTTTTGTATGTTGCAAAAGATTTGCAATAGGACTACCCATAATGTGGCAGAAATATGCGTGTAGAAAATGAAGCTGCTAATTAAGCGCTTTTGGTAAAGATAAAGATGCAGAACTTGTAAAGTTAATTAAAGAAAAACTTTCTCCACTCTCCAATCCACCCCACCAGCACTGTTACTAGAAGTAGGTAAACCAAAAAAAAAAAAAAAAAAAAACCCAAATTATTAAGAAGTAGGAAAAAAAATTTAAATTCCATGTGTTAATGTTTAGTTGAAATATCATTGTTATCCCGATTATTACACAAACGTCTAAACTACTCTTGCTTTTGTAAAAACATTGTTACAAAAATACCCTTATGTATAATACTCTTCATGTTTTGAAAACTTTCAAGAAATAACCCTTTGTCCCATGGTCCAACTTTTAAAAATCATAGGTTATCCTCGATAATATGTATGCATAGTTTATTTAACTCAAAAAATTTATATACTTAAAAGAAATTCATAACTTAAAACCAAAAAAAAAAAAAAAAGAAAAGAAAAGAAAAGAAAAACATAAATAAAAACAACAACAACCACCCAGTACCCCTCCGGCAGCCAAGCCTGTCACCTCTTCCCCTGATGAGAAGCCAAACCCAGTCTTGCACCGAGGCAATTCGATCGGGATCATGAGCCTAATTGAGTCGCCGGCTCATATGATCATTGGAATATCATTTCTCATGTTGCCGACCTCTCAATCGGCCTGACCCTAGCCTCCGGCGCAAGTTTCCTACCACCCCCTATGCGATCTCCATTGTCACCCTCCCTCTTCTGTGAGAATATCACCACCACCCTTCTAGATCTCCTCCACAATATCTTTTCTTTTTCTTTAATTTTTGTTTTAGTTTCTTCATTAGTTAAAAAATAATTAAAAAACTATTTTCCTTTAAATAAATGTAGTCATGATATTCAGCGACAAGTCGGGAATTCTTACCAGACATCAGTGGGGACTAATTCCTAAAACCAAAGTTTATTAAATTTTATGGCAAATGAGTAAATTTTTAACTTTTAGTGGGGGCTTTCTGTGCATTAATATAAAAGAACACATAGTTATATGTAGATTTTTACAAACAAAAAAAAATTGACTGATGATAGTTACTAATTTGAATTAGGGCAAAGTCATATATTTCTGCAAATTTAATAAACTTTGTATTTTGAAGGACCACGGTTATTTAAGGCATTTTCATAAGAAAAGACAGAAACGTCGCATTTTTGAAGTGACAAAGTGGATAGTTTGGATAATTTATCTTTAAAAGGTGAAAATAAAATTTGATCAAGAAAGCAAGAAAGAGACGAAGAGCTCGGACTAAACGAAAGCTATCGTGTTTTTTCTCTTAAAAACCAAGCCTCTCCTTTGATCATCTTTATCCTCTTTTCACCCATCTTCCAAAAAGAAAAAGTTAAAAGTTCTAAAAACTTATATACAGTCGGCTCTGGAAAAACACTTTATTAGTAAGACTCAGGTTTTACTCATCAGATTCTATTAGTTTAATTTGTATTATTATTTTTTTTTTGTGTTGATATGATTTTAATGACTAAATTAATAAAATTTTGAAATATAAGGATACCCTAGCATATATAGCTGTAAAAGTTCTAATTAGTAAAACCTGTTCATTAAATGATTCATAACAAAAAATTAGTGACCATATTGACTATGTAAGTGCAATCTTTTTTTCTTTTTAAAAAAAAAAAAAAAAACCTCAAATCAGGCAAGACAAGGTCACAATGATAATGAGCATCATAATGACGCTTTGTCCTGTAATATTGATTTTAATACGAGATAATATTATGCAATTTATTTTATTTACATGCTATAACCTGTAGTTTCGTGGACAAATTAAACTTTCTTACAAGTTTAAAAATGTCTTACTAGAGTCTATTAGCTTAGGTGTTTTTTTACAAGTTCAAATTTTTACATCCGCATATGGGTATCTCACTTGAACTAGTTCCGTCATCAAATAACCTTTCAAAAAGGTCTTGCAACTTGCAAATCTCCATTTTGAATAAGTAGATGGAGAAATACTATATAACCATTCTTATTCAAATCTATTCTTTTTTTTTTTAATTGACATGTGTTTATGGGTTTCAATTAAAAAGAAACCAAAATCAAGTGTTTTATTCTATCAGAATTTGACACATAAAACATTATAAGGACAGATAGAAGTGAGGCCACCTCTGGAGTCAAACATTAGAACTTTTGTAGTTTTCTTGCAATTGCAGCCTAGCTATGAATGTATTATAAACGTTTTCTTTGTTGTTGTTTTCTTTTTTTTTTTTTTGCTGAATTATGATAAACATTTTTCTTATTCTAATGCTCAATGCACAAATAAAATTCTCAAAATTTTTTAATCAAATATTTTCCACTCGCATTGGAGTTGCGTATTTATCACGAAAGTAGTAAAATTTATACAATATTTATCCTTTTACCAGTTAATAAAAATATAGAAAAACTCAGTGCTATTTTCCTATTAAATATTTATATATCTTGGAGTTTGATATTTTTATCCGTGAATCAAAACCTCAATGCATAATTCATCCTCAAATGTATGATATGAGGCTTTAATATAAGATGTATTATAAAAACCCACTATCATTTTATTGACTGAATAATATATTTTAAAATGTTGGTATGTATACACGTCAAAATAAAATAAGTCCTATTCAGTACCTACTAGATTAAAATTTAATAGATTATATTGTTTTTATAAGTCCTATTCAGTATCTACTAACTGAAAAATAGAAAGTGTGTGTGTGTGTGTGTGTGTGTGTGTGTGTGTGTGTGTGTGTGTAAAAGAGAAAGAAAGATCTTAAACACTCTTGTTATTTCTAAACTTTAAAGTAAAAAAGGCTAAGATCCATATCCATTATTGATATGTTTGAATGAGTAAAAACAACGAAATCGGCTATAAGAGCCAGGATAATATCAATGAAAATAATTATCAATTGATTGAAAATTATTTGACGACAAGGTATCAAGGACAGATAAACGAAACCAGACCAGTAAGGACTAGTAGGGTTGCATCTCGTGCACTGATGTTAATAATTAAAAACAAAAGTCAACATAGCTTACAATAATCACGTTACTAAAGGTTGTCACTATTAATTTCAAATTTTAAGGTCCCCATTTTCTTAGTATAAAAGTCTTCGGAAAATATTCAGTAAATACAAAAAAATTTCTGTATTAAAATTGCGCTTTCAGTGAGATTGTATTAAATTTTTGTATAATTTCAAAAAAATTGGGCAAAGTAAAAGAAACTTTCGAAAAATATGCAAATCAATTATTATTTTTTTTTAAAACTATAAATGTTTTATACTGAATAATATATATCATTATCATGATCTTACAATAAAGAAATTACAAAAAAGGAAACAAAAAAAAAAGGAATAAAATATGTTTACCAAATAAGGCTAAAATTGATTTAATAGAATTGTAAAAAGAATTGAGAGAAAAGAAAATTTTGAAATTTTTTTTTTTATTTATTGTAAAGAAGATGTAAATATTCATAATGAACTAAAAAAGAGAATATTTTCTCAAAATCAGATTTCATATTAATAAGAAAAAACTAAATAAAGAAAAAGAAAAATCTCAAAAAAATATTTCGTATAATGAATCTGTCTTTATCATAAAGATATGTTTGATTTCATTTATACTAAATGATATAAATAATAGTATTTTTTTTCATAAAGAACTTGATTTCATTTATTATATTATTCTTCAATTTATTTGGTGAAGACATAAATGACAACCCTTTGATTTATAGTGGATTACATAAACAAATAGGTTTTTTCATAAAGAATTCATTGGTTTTTATATGAAAAGTATGAATATTCATCAATATTTATCGTTAATATTTTGTGTTGTGTTCATTATTTAGTATAAACCATCATCTTTATAGTAAATATTTTATATTAATTATAATTACTTTGATGTTTATAACTAATTTGGTTTATTAAAGGTAATTTATATTTATCAACAAAAAATACTCATTAGTAAAATAAAAAACAAAAGAAGGAAAATAAAAAAAATCTGTATAAAAATAAAATGATGTCAATTATAGTAAAAGAGTAAAATAGATATTACAGATATTTAATTTTTAAAAAATAAATATATACATAATATTGTTGAAAAATAGACATATTTCAAAACGGGACTCTAAAAATAGACCTTTTGTGTAATTATTTCTTTTTCTTTTCATCATCACCGTAGAGCCCGTTGAGCCCACGAACAAGAACTCCACTTTAAATAAAATTAATGCAATAGCCTTGGGCATCTAACATGAGATTCGGAGTGATCTTAAGGCTTTTTATTTTTTCTATTACCTATATATAAAAGTACGGATGTGCTTTTCGTCCTGTCTCCAGCGATTGTTATGTGACAGCCACATATCAGCACCACGTAATGGTCCAGTCAATGTCATGTGGTGTTTTTTTTTTCCTTTTTTTTAATTGCTTTGCTTTGTTTTGTTCATCTATTCCGCACGCACAAAAGGCGTGCAATACAACTAGGAGTTTTTTTGTTTTTATTGATTTTTTTGGGGGTTTTACTTGTTAACTATGAATCATCTTCCAAATGGGTAAAACATTTAATCAAGTAAAAAAGCCCACCGAGAAGATATCATGACAAAGCCCAGCTAATTTTTGTTGCATGCAAAATTGGCGAAACCGAGAAGACAATATCATAACGTTTCCTTTCGTGTAAAGGACTTGGCATAATTTTCAGTTTAGGAACAAAACTTGCTTCTTATGTTATCATTTTAATTTCATCCATTTATTTAATAGAGGAATTAATTTTGGCACAGTAATTTTTTTATCCATTTCAACATGTGAACTATTTATAGAGAGAAGAAAAATCAAGGGTTTTTCAAGAATTTAACTCTAGATATACTTTGTACACCATCTATCAAGGAAAAAAAAAGACTTTTTTTTTTCTTCTCACATGTATGTGAGTAGGGTTCGAGTAGCTAGGAAGCACAAGATACATTTACTGAGTCATTGCTATTATAGCTAGGAGCCAAACACAAAATTTCTTACCCCGAATGTCACTAAGTAACCTTTATTTAATATAGATACAAGAAAAGAGAAAATTAAATGATCAAGAAGATACCACATATCTTGTTTAGTTCAACTATCGACACTAGATAATTGGTACAATATTATTTCAAGAAAATGTGTTCAACTAATGTAGTACATTGGGTCTGGCAACTTGAAGGTTCTATTGCCGGTATTTGTCCCCAAGAGATCACTCCACTGGTCCCCAATATTCCCAATAATTCTATACCCATCAGTATTCTCTAATTTATTCCTCTCAGCTGACTTGTATACAAGTGCTGCTTTGCCTGAATATTCCGCTCCCCTGCAACCAAATATGAGATTTGTTAAAATATCATGGAATTATTAGTGATATTAGTCTTTTCAACCTCAAAAAGTTAGATCAAAATCTGCAACTTTCCTTAATACTTATAAATCGATCAACAATCATTTCAACAATGGATGCGTGATTATTTTAACAATCTACCCCATCACACATCTTGGACCATGAGTCGGATAACCATATCCTAACTTATGATATATTGAGCTTTTTCAATCCCAAAACTAGCTCAAGAGATGAGGATTTCGGGGTAAAAGCGGTGCAGTTTGGTGTGGTTTGAAGCAATTTTCAATCCAAACTGTCATTTTCCAGTTTGAGAAATTTCAAGCCAAATCAAATTACTAAAACTAACGGTTTGATGCGATTTGAAACTGAGCGGTTTAGGTTTGGTGCGGTTTGAAATCACAATTTAAGATTTTTCAACGATCTATTAAAATTCTAAATTATCGTGTCAATAAATCATAAAAATATGGGCATTAGATTTGTTTTGAATTATTAAACTCTATAAAAATAAATAAATAATATTAATTCTAGTTTAATGCTTTAATCGGATTACAAAAAAACAAAATAGAAATGAAATAGAAATTATCATAAAAGTCGTAATCTTCTAGATGCTGCAAGTTACCTTCACGATTGTCTCCGTGCCTTTCAAAAATATATCAGAATTTCTTCGTTGTAGAAACACGGCCGGAAAGAAACATCACAGAAAATGATAAAACAAACGTTTGGCTTCTATTTGGTTGTCGTTTTTCTATTTAAGGACACGCCATTCATAGTAAATATATTATCTTTTTCTACAACTATTACCAAATAATTTCATGGCGAGGGTTAAATAAAAGGAATTTACAGTTTGACGGCTTAGACCGTGGTTTCAAATTTTCAAACCAAATCAAGTTAAAAATTTAGCAGTTTAGTTTGAAATCAAACCAAATAATTGGCGGTTTTAGCAGTTTAATAAACCGACAGTTTAAACAGTGTCGTTTGGGGCGATCACCTCTTTACCCACCAACTCATGTAGAGCTCTAGAACTTAAATGAACTTACTTGAGTATAAGCTTTTCCCAAGTGTGAAATCCGGCAGTCTTGAGGTTGTCGGCAGTGACGTTTCTTTGGTATTCATGTCTCCCTGTAAGAAAGACAACCTTAATCTCCAAAGACAGTAACTCTTGGTAAAGCGTAAGACTCTCCGGAAGCGCCGGGGCTTCTCCTTTCAACACCCATTCATTGAACGCTGTATCATTGTACGGCTTCTTCCTGAAATTCATATCATGACCACTTCTTAAAACAATGCATTTTTATACAAACTTTATTATTATTATTATTATTATTATTATTATTATTATTATTGTTGTTGTTGTTACCCAAATCCTTCATCGGCGTAAAAAGGTAGGTTGGAGAGTGCGGTCTCGTCTATGTCAAAGATCCACAAGTCTTTTGCCGTCCGAGGAAAGGTTGAGGCTCTTGGCGAAGAGCAAAGCTTCGTTGGTAACAACTTGTGAGTCCAGCCGGTATTGGCTGCCAATCATGTAGTGGCCTACATAGTCTGTACATTCGTTGGGAATCTTGGTCCAGCCAATGATTCGTCTCGATGCCGAGTCGCCAATTCAGGCACGAGATTCCGCCGACGTAGGCGCCGCCGGAGCCTGCTTGGGGTCGGAGGAGGTGAATTTGGTCGGTTATAAGATTGTAGTTTGAAGATTGGGCTACTGCCACTATTGTGGCAAGAAAGAAGCTTAGCAACCTTTGGTTTGTTGACGTTGGCATGTGCTTGCTAATTAAATTTTCAATGCTAATTAAATTTTCAATATTTAATTTCTTTGGAGGTGAAATTTGATGAATTTGAACTATTTATTTGCCTTGTTATATAGCCTCGTTCTTGTTTAATTGGCCCCCGTTTTGAGTATATTTACTTGGCACATGATGCTTGCCGTTGGTGCGGTAGTGGCATTCAACTACCGTTGGTGCGGTAGTAGGCATAATGGCCTTTTCTTAGCAAATAATAAAAATAATATTAAAAGTTAAAAAGGACGTACACTTTATATAAAGGCCTTTTTCACTGTTATTTCTAAACTTTTGACTTAGTTACAATTTACACATGAACTTTTAATTCGTAAGTCTCATCACTTGGACAAACATAATTATACAAGACAGTAATACTTATGGACACACAAGAGTACCTGACTTGTCATGATTTTAAAAATCATAAATAATTCTTTAGAACCATATTCTACACGGAGCATCAGTATTTTGTTCAAGCACTAGAAATAATCTTATTGTTGTCGGCTAAAATTACAAGCGTTTAAAAAAGAAAAAAGAAAAATGTTGTCGGCTTGCTTGGTATATAAAGGAATCAGTCCTATGATTTCTTTTTTTCTTTTTTCTTTTTGAGATAAAATAATCAGTCTGACTTCTTTCACACAATTATTTGATATTTGATAATAACTTTGATGTGAATTCTTTTCCTATAATTAGATCAAATATCTTTTGCAATCCATATGAAGCAGAAATATTAATACATATCTACCACAACAAAATATGAAAAATGTGGGGAGTGGGGACCATATCTAACTATGACACTGATCTACCTCATAGGGACTCGTCTGGGGACCAAATAATTACTACCATAAAATGATCAACCCGGGTATCTTTGGTAAAAAGGATTAGCAGTAAAAATGATAAAAGTCACGCCATTTGTCCGCACCTACCAAACCCTCACATGGCGCTTCCAGCTAAATTTGAAAAGAGGCAAAATGTAAATTAGATGCAAAGTTCATTCAAGTTATTTTATACGAGTAATTCTCACCCTCCCTCCATCTTCACCTCAACCAAACATTATGTTACTCTTGGGGCACATTTTGTTTATAATTCTTCCACACATATATATATATATATATATATATATTATATAAAATCAAATTTATACACGTTATATAAAAACTATAATACTGATTTTTTTTACCAATATCGATATTCTCGTCCGATGTAATGTAAGTGCCATGCTCTGCAGTTTTGATTACATTACTATCTTAATTAATTAATTTTGATAACTCTCGAGACCAAGATGGAAAGCAGTTAAAAAAAAAAAAAAAAAATCAAGCAGAAGACAGAAAAATACCCGATCCCCTAGCAAGATTGTAGGAACTCTTACGCATCGTTTCATACGACGTTAAAAATCCATTTGGTACCCATTTTCTGTTTTCTACAGTTTTTACAACCGAAAAAATCAGGTGTTCTACTAAAAATAAAAAAATAAAAATAAAAACTTGAATCCCCTTCGTTTATGAGATCTAACTAACAACCTTAATGTAATCCAAACGAGCCAGATCCTAAGACAATTACTTAGGAACTAACAAAGCTCAATTCAAACAATTTCATGCACAGCAATTTACTAAACCAACTCGCCTTTCTTTCAATCCAAAGAGGTTCTCACAAGCAAGTCTTTCTTCCAAGCCCCATCTTCCTCTAGTCTTTGATTCATACTCGGCGAAGGTTTCCAGCAACAAATGCTTGACGCATAAGGAAAACTACCGAATGGGACACAAGAATTTCTTGGCAATACAGTCATCAAGTCCCTTTCCAGTTTCCTTCATCACCTTAGAGGGCTGACAACCCAGCCTGTAATTGGACTCTGCCTGCGAACTCTAGACTTCCCACGGGAACCACTCTGCAACCTCTCAAGAATTGCATATGTAATCGAGTCTGGGGTTAGCCCCTGCTGCTTGAGTTTAGCATATAAATCGACTGCCTCGGCAGTTCTCCCACACCTCTCAAGACAGTCAAGTAAGATGTTGTATGTCACAATGTTGGGACTGCAGCCATCAGCAAGCATCTCATCAAACAGCCTGCAGGCCATCTCGACTTTATCAGTCTTCCCAAAGCATTCAATGAGAGTGCTATACGTAACAACATCAGGACACAGTCCCTTCTCTTGCATCTCCTTAAATCTCATGTGGGCTTCGTCTAGATCGCCGTTTTTCCCTAGGCAATTGATCAAGGAGTTGTACGAGATAATATCAGGCCTGCTATTGCTGTTCTCAAGTTCTTCAAACAGTTTGACAGCCTCATTGACCTTCCCAGCTCTACCAAAGCTGGCAATTAGGATATTGTAAGTGAATATGTCCGGCGGAGGGCCGTCCCTTTTCATCTTTTCATAAAGCTCATGAAGATGGGATATCTGCTTCAACCTGCCAAGGGCCGAGAATACCGTGTTATACATTATAGTATCAGGAGTTATACCCTTCTCGTGAATCTTACTGAGCAGGTCCATAGCCTCCGTTGTTTTACCCGCGCTACACAAACGCTCCAACATGGACATGGATGCCTCTCTATCACCCTTCTCATAGAAGCTCCACATGTTGCAAAACAACCTATGAGCTTCACTAGCATGGCCTAATTTGCTCAACGTCCTGACAAGATATGCATATATCGACTTAGTCATGTACTCCTTCGATAATTCCACCACCTCATCTAATCTACCAAGCTTCCCTTCCGCAACCAGCGCATTCAAAATCACACTATACGTGAACTCATTAGGCCTACAATTGTTCTCCACCATTTTCGAGAAAACAAAGATGGCCTTCTCAACCATCTTGTTCCTCGAAAGAGCCTCAATTACAGTATTATAAGCAATCAAATTAAGAGAATAGCCCTTTGTTATCATTTCCTGAAAAAGAGCCAGAGATTCATCAGGTTTACCAGATTTTCCAGTCATTCTGATCATAATCGTGTATGTAAACTCATCAGGCCCGCAATGCTTCCGCTTCATGTCTTCGAAAACCTTATAAGCTTGATCAACCTACCAAAAAGCTGCATATCAGAAAATCAGAATTCCAACAACCAAAATCCGAGAAAGTTTCAATCTTTCTTCGAAATCGAAATGAAATCTGAGGAAAAAACAAAATTCTGAAACCTTTTCATCTTTGGCCAAGGCATCCAATAACATGTTGTAACCGAAAATGTCCAATGTATAGCCTCGCCGGCGAATTTCGCGAAAGGTCTCGAAGGCTCTAGAAGAATCGTAGGAGCGGAGATAGGCCTGAAGCAAGCACTTGTAGGTGTAGGAGTTCATCTTGAGATTCCATTTCTTGACCAGGCCTAGGCACATCTCGAGATCCTCGCTGTGGCCGAACAGTCCGATCAGGATGTTGACGGTGGAGATCGTGCCACGCACGCCGGAGCGGTCCATGTCGGAGAGGACGGAGCGGACGAGGTCGAGGCGGTCAGCAGAGACGGAGTTGGAGAGGATGAGGAGGAGGCGGGTGAAGGTGAAGGAGTCATGGCGGAAATTGGGGGAAATGGAGGGGCAGAAGTGGAAGAATCGGAGGGCGAGGCGGGGGTTGTTTAGGGATTTGAGGATCTCGGAGGCCTCGGAGGGGGTGAGGGAGAGGGAGCTGAGGAAGTCGGCGAGGTCGGAGAAGGGGTCCGACGACGGCGGCGCGTGGAGGAGGATGCGCGTGACCTTGCAGATGAGGTCGCGGCGCGGCAGCGGGTAGCCTCGGACGTCGGAAGGGAGTGGCTGCGGAGACGTGACCTCCGCCGAGAGGGACCGACCGGTCGGGGAGGCCGAGATTATTTTGGCGGTGTATTTCGTGGCGTAGTGGCGGCGTGCCGCGGTGGTTATGGCCAGGCTGAAGCTTGGGTGGCGGCGCATCATGGTGGTTTCTGGCTAAAGCGACCAGACAGCGGTGTTTGGTGTAGAAATGAGTTTGGGTTTACTGAGAACATGAAACGACAACCACAGAAAACGACAACAAGTAGTAAAGGAAAACGTCATCGTCAAGGATTCAGAAAACGACTAGAATTAAAAAAACGACACAAAAAAGCCTTGATGAGAAAGGAAAAGGCAGAAAAACTGAAAAATACGATATTACCTATAAATCTGAGGACTTTTACCTAAAAAAAAAAAAAAAAAACCCTATAAATCTGAGGACAGATGATAAAAACAATAGTGATGTGAAAAAAGTATATGTATGTATTGAAAATCATGTAGCTCTTGTGGTATAATGTAGTTGAAAATCAATTTCTACAAAGATTCAAATTAACAAAATGTATCGGACAAAAGGGTACTCAAAAGGTGCATGTTTAATTTAAAAGAGGTAACAGGCATATATATATGTTTGTGTAGTAATTTATGTCATTTTTAAAGTTTGTGTGTAAGTCTTTATATGTGGCATAGACTAAGTGTTTGTTTAGTTCACTGACTGAAATTAAAATTTTTTAATTTATTTTTATCTTTTTCTGAAAATCTATAAAAAATTTTAACTAGTTTTTAAAAAGTTAAATACGCCAAATCTAAATCAGTTTTAGTCGGTGAACCAACTTCAAACTACTATATATGTATCTCAGTCTCATCTTGTATACCATAAAAAGTTTGTTGTACATATATTTAGAATCTCTTTATCTGTAATACACTCATCATATGTTATTATTGTTTAGACGGAATGAAAATACTATTTGAATTCTAAAATACCTTTTCATTCTAAACAATTAAAAGAGGATTTTAATTCTAAAATACCTTTTCATTCCAAACAAATAAAAAAGGACAAATTATTATTGACAAATTATATGATTCATAACATTCAAGGAGAAATATTTTAATATAGCGTGTTAACAGTACAAAAGATTATGTTTTCTATGTAGTGATTACTAGCGAGAGCTAACAAGTAAATGGTAACTCAAGATAATATTTTCTAGTGATTATCAATATGTAAATGATTTAAATACGACAATGAGATTCACATTTTAGATCACAAACTGTCTCTTTCAGAATTGAAAGCATCTCTCGATTTAAATATTTATATATATATATATATATGTGTGTGTGTGTGTGTGTGTGTGTGTGTGTGTGTGTAAATGTAAAACCCAGCTTGATGTATACGCATATTGGCTCCACTGCCATTTTTATAGATTCTCTGCTTGATGTGATTAACAAAGTTCAGGAAACATATATATTTGTTTATTTTTATAGATTATCTATTTTAAGTTTCTTCTTTTTATCTTGTTTAATCTACTTTCGTTGTTTTTTCCCTCATTTTTAGGCCTTTTGTGACTTGAATTTTCTATTTGTTCTTTTTCCTTTTTTTTAAATAATTTTTTCTCTTATATTAAAAACTATTGCACTCTCTATTAAGAAGAAATTTAAAAAAAAAAATTTCACATGTATATGTTTTTTGACATCAATACGAGTAGGAATGATGATAAATTTTTTATAAAGGTTATAGAGAGAGGGAATGGAGAAGATTAACATATCTCAATTAGGTTAGCATTAACTAAATAAACCATCAACTTTAATTTTGTTATAAAAGAAAAAATATATATTTATATATATATACAACAAAAAGAGGATATTAATGAGCTTCTATGAAATAGTTTTACGGGATTAGCTAATTGTCTCGATAGTGGGATTTCATTGAGAAATAGATTAATCTATACTGTAAAACGATTTCCTGTGATTATTGCGATTATTTTTAATATGAAATGAGTGCTATCATCTACTTTGGTATCTTATTAAACAAAAAATGTGATATTATTCCTCCATTGATCAGGAATTTCGATTTTTTTTGGAAGTATCATGATCATTTAATAAGAAGGGGTTTCAATTTTTTTAAATGAATGATTTGAAAACTTATTGATTCTAACAACTGATTGCAGAGTTGATCATTCAGACCTTTCAATTCATATATATATATATATATATATATATAAATAAAAGAAGAAACAGGAAAAATAACTATAATACTGAGTGAGTTCTACAAGGTAGAAGACAAAAACTATTATTTCTTAAACAAATATCACAGCTAAAATCTTTATTTACTACCGAAAATAGACTTAACTTGTCCAAGATTAAACGTACAATAAGATCCCAACATAAATGAAAATTATTATTATTATTTAAAAAAAAAAAAAAAAGACAAAGATTATAAGAAAAGAAAACATCAAGAACATACAGCAACGACCTGCTAGATTGTAGCTTATTTTAGTTCAACTAGTTATTAGACGTCGACACTGCAATTGGAACATGGTAAGAAAAATCGTTCAACTAATGTAGTACATTGGGTCCGGCAACTTGAAGGTTCTAATGCCGGGATTTGTCCCCAACAGATCACTCCATTGGTCTCCCATGTTCCCGACTATTCTATATCCACCCACCTCCTCCAACTTCTTCCTCTCTCCTGATTTGTACTCCACCGATGTTCCTGAATATTCCGACGGCCTGCGACCAACCATAATATATATATATATATATATATAGTTCAAATCCCATGACATTAAACACTCCAAATTAAAAAAAAAAAAGTACTAATAACTTTCTGTACAAAGTTTAAAAAAAAAAAAAAAGGAGCTTACTTTAGGATAAGTTGTTCCCAAGTTTGGTATCCGACACTTTTCAAATTGTTCTCGGTGGCTGTTCTAGTGTTTTCTTTTCTCCCTGTAAGAAATACGATCTTAATTCCAAAAGATTGTAACTTTTTGTACAACTTCAGACTCTCCGGCAGCGCCGGGGCTTTTTCTTCCGCGACCCATTCATCGAACGATGTCTCATTGTACGGCTCCGCCCTGAAGTATTATTAATTATATGCACACCATTTTTACACAAAAATTTAAGAATGACAAAAATGGAGATCGAAACCATTCTTAAAACATGCTTCTTTTTCCTTTTTACATGACGTGAGACCTCACTTTTTAATGAGAAACGAAAATATTCACGAGACGTTTTAAACATGAAAACTCCTACCTAAATTCCTCATTCCCACGCGTTGAGCTACCCATACGGGTTCTTAAATGTGTTTTTTGAAAAAACAATATGCATGTTTCCCCATACGTGTGTCCATATATATATATATATATATATATATATATATAATATACATAAAGGTGGAAGGAAAGTCATGCATTGGGGACGAATATTATAGTTTGATATATATATATATATATATATATATTTACACGTACCCAAATCCATGTTTGGCGTAGTAAGGTAGGTTAGAGAGTGTAGTCTCATCTATATCAAACACCCACACGTTCTTGCCGTCGTTGGTAAGGTTGAGGCTCTTGGCGTAGCGAAAAGCTTCTCTAGTAACCACTTGTAAGTCGTTCCTGTACTGATCGCCAAGCATGTAGTTCCCTACATAGCCCTCACATTCCTCCGGAACCGTTTTCCAGTCAATGATGTTGTTGGTCTCGACGCCGAATCGCCAACTCAGGCACGACACTCCGTCGATGAAGCTGCCGCCGGCACCGAGTTTCGGACGGAGAAGGTGAATTTGGTTTGTTATAACGGGATAATCAAAACCACCAGCTTGGGCTGTTGTTGGCCCAAGTAGTGTGAAAAGGAAGAAGAATAGCAACATTTTTGGAATATGCTTAATGTAGCTACCTATGACACTAGCTTGCTTAAGAAATTATGTCACTATATGTTTGAGTTGAGAATATGTTTCCTTTTATAACCTAATTCTTTGTTAAACGCCCATTGTTTTGGATATAATTACTAGTTGTGATCTGGTAATTTGTGGTTCTTTGGTAGTCTAAAAGCATTGGGAGAAACGACATTGAATAAGGGGATCATTTGACTTTGCACGTGCATATGCCTACTCAGTGATATAGCATAATTCTCACGTGCTGGATTTTATAGTTTTTATTTATTTATTTTCTCTTCTTAAAAAACGTGTCTCTCCATGCATTGAGAATTGTATGCCCGTAGTCAAATTAGTAAGCAAAATCAATAAAATAAATCATTATTTAGTTAAGTATAATTACTTTATTCATCAAAAAAAGAAAATTTACTATATTATGTATATCTTTATCTCTACTATATGTATATAACCTTTAAAAGCACGAATAAACACATCTACAATGCCTTTTTGTCCCTCCTTCCAGCTCGTCAACACCCACCACGTTTTTTTTTTTTTTTTTTTAAATCTATTATGCACATGCCGATCACAAGCAACTAATATTTGTTAAAGGACAGATGAATGAGACATGAGGTAAGGAGCCGTGGGGAATCCTCCCATATCAGCGTTAATATATATTTATATACACACACACACACACATCTATATATTTTAAAAGTTGTGTTTCTTAAGTTAAGCCAATTGATGGATGGGTGTTGATTAGGTTTGGGTTTAGTTTATTATTGGTCTAGTTTAGTGAGAACGAACATCGATTGTTGTGTTAATTAAAAAACCAAATGTGTTTTATACGAAAAGCAATTATCATCGGAATTGCTGACTTGCGACACATTTTGGAGAAAATAATTTGGATATACAGCCTAGTTGATAAGATGCGATTTTATCAAAATTCCTAAATAATCTCTCCGTGATTTGTTTATATGTGTTAGAAAAGCTCGGGAAGAAATGAAAACGACAACAAATGACAAAAAACCATATATAACTAAAACGACAAAAAAGAACAAGAACGACGTCAACTGCTAGGTTTACCAAAAAAAAAAAAAAAAAGGGCCGCCCCGGGGGGGGGGGGGGGGGGGGGGTGGTTGTTGGTGTGGTTGGGTGACGGGGTGGGTGTGTGGCTCGGGACAAAAGATTGAGCAAAGAAAACTACTGAAAAGGGTAGGAAATCAAATTAAAAAGATGCCAAAAATGAAAAAACGACGACTGAGAAAACATAAATAACAACCCAAAGCGACAACCTAACATAAAATGGCGGAAAAGCACAGCGACGGGTAAGGTAAAAAAAAAAAAGGGAAAACGACATAGAAATTATGAAGAAATTATAAAACGTCAAAGAATAAAAAATGATGATTTAAGTTTAGAAACGACAAGAGTATATTAAATAGCGATAGGGGACGAAAACAACAAATTAAACGACCAAAAAAGATGAAAAGACTCAAAAGAGTACGCCGAGGAATGACAAAACGACACTGAAGAAAGAAAACACACCCTTTATGATAAATGAGAAAGCAGCAGCACAAGAATAACGATATTAACTCTAAGCCGAGACCAAATGATTATTATTTATTTAAAAAAAAAAAACAAGAGTGAGAATATCTGGAAATTGGAAAAACGACAATGATGGGAAGGAAACGATGCTCAAAGAAAGTATGAAAATGACGGAAAAAAAAACGACAGCAATTTTGAAGCGACATCGTGACGGTAAAAAACAAAAACCACGAACAAAAGATGAAATACAATGCAAAAGACGACTCAGGCCAATAAAAAAAAAAAAAAAAAAAAAAAGAGTCAGAAACATTAAAAGCTACAACTGAAAACAACCATGGACTTCGGAGAAATACAACAAATTGAATAACCAGAAACACACACACTGACACACACACACACATATATATTATTGCGTCATTCTTCATTCAAAATCAAACTCTACCAAGACTCTTGCTTTGCACTCCTTCCCTCCCACTTGATCGAGAAACGACTACCATCCAAGCAACACGGTGCCAAACAAGGGAATACAAGAAAAAAGAAAATAAAACAAATGCAAAATTTTCATTTATCATAAAACGTTTGGGAAAACACCCGCTCAACAATTCCGAGCGAGGGAGCTGAGAAAAAAGAAAGCACGAATTCAGATATACTCAATGTTGACTATTTTTCTTCCCAAAAAAATTTTATTTCACTATTGCGAACCCGGCTAATGGTGATTCTGATCAGGAAGGTGCAAAAAAATAAATAAAGACCTATGGTGAGGTTGAAATGAAAAGGCACCCTCACTTTGCTTTGAATTTGCAGCTCACAGATTCGTAGCTTGGCACATTAAGAACTGTCAAAATGAAAAGAAGAACACTGTTAAACATCGAACGTAATTAGTTAGCATCAACATAAGTTACTTTTTTCTTAAAAAACAATTACCATCCCCAAATGATGCCAAGGTAAGAGGTGAAGAAATAATCTTCTTGGAAATGCTAGCAATGTCCTCCAATGTTATTTCATCCACTGCCTTCAAGAAATGTTCCACGGGTTTCCTGTACGATTTACCAGATGGATTAGAATATCACGGTTACTCTTATAGATAAACCCCCCAAAAAGATTAAAAAAAAAAAAACCCGAAGCTCCATTAATCTACTCAATGCATACCTCTCTCCATATGTCAAAACTTGCCGACCTATATCCTCTGATGCAATCACCTGTAGAGAATACCAGGAGAAACAGATATCAAACGACAGATTGGACTAGAAAATAAACTTAAAATGAATATCTATCCACAGTTGCACTATCCAAGAAGAGAGAGAGAGAGAGAGAGTACTCTAGACTCAAGGTTCATCAAGACCGCAGATTTTGTTGCCTCTTTCGCACGATTGAGCTGTACCTGGGTGACTGTACAAAGAAAAAGAAAGCACTATCTAAATTATGAACCATCGAGGGGAAGGGAAACCGGGGATGAGCGAGAGAAAGAACCTTGTCCAGGTGTTGCAATTGAAAGTAATTCTGCTGCTGCTATATCAACTGCCTTTGAGACAAAGTCCGAGCTCTACATCAGTAGATTAAACATTTTCAGTAATAAAAATAATAATAAAAGATCAATCAACCCAAATGCTAGGACAATGAACCTCTAAATCTGATGAGAGAATGGCAGATTCTCTACTGAAGTTTTTCATATCAATTCAAATTTCTTATTGTTAAAAATTTCCCCATCCATAACACAAAACTCCTAAGTAACAAGTGTGCATGGATAAACTAGCATCGTCGGTTGGGCCACCATCAATAGCTGTAGCTAATAACCCTGAGTTTTTTCCCCCCCTTCTTTGGAAAAAGTAATAATCTGACGGCCATTTTACTGATGAGTCATGTTGATCATCATTTAAATAGAATAACGTTCTGAGGGGCTAAAATACACCCTGATCCAGACAATCCCAGTAATATATCCAACAGATAGTAATGATGGTCACCAACATGATTCTAAATTAAAAAGTAAGACTTACAGTGCTGGCGTAGATGCCAAACAATCCAGAATTATTGAAGATGCTGTTGAATGCAGAAAAGGACTGAATCTGTTGGTATTCGTTCAAGACCCGGAGATCTGAGTTCATATGAAGGGAAAAAAGAAGCAGCAGAAATACAAATGTGAGCACATCTATAAGAATTGGGAGAGCAAAAGTGAAATTACAACGAAATGAGATGGTCAATAAAAGTAATGTGTGAAAAGCTAAGAGTAATGATCGTAACCAGGATGAATTAAGTGGCAGTAAAAAGTTAGCAGTGAACTGGAAAACAAAAGTATGACTTACATAGCCTTGAGTGCATCCCTTTTCCGGGACCCCCTGCAGAGAAAGAACCACCTCCTCCCATAAGCAACTGCAAAACAGAGTTCATTGACGCATGACAATCAAACAAACGATGTGCATTTCACTCTTCTTGAATAAGTGGCTTGAAACACAAATCTTCCAAAGTTTGCAAGATCAAAGTACAGCACCTGAAGAACAGTCAGAAGAATAGCTTGCCTTTCCTGACGCCAACCACCAGGGACTTCAAAAGCAAGAGCAACATGTGTGCTCTGGTTCCACAAGGAGTAAAACAGATTAGCACTGAATAAAGGTAATATTATAATTTATGAAAAAAACTCTACTAAGGTACTCGAAAATGTTGAATAAGAGGATCAACTCGCATGTGAGGAAACAACAATGACACATACCCCTACATCAGCCTGTCGGCGATAATCTCCTCCAACATACACGGACTTAGGTTCCACAGGTTTGGGAACACTCGGTAGGTCAGAAAAAAGGGGCTGTGCAATGGATATTAACTCCTCATGTTCAACCCCAGATGCTGCAAGAACTATCCGTGGAGCAGTGTAATTCTCCTAGAATCCAAACATAATAAACAACTACTAAAGGCACAGAACAAGAACGAAATGCAAACTAGCATTGGTAAAAACAATAAGCAAACACATAAAAGAATATAAATTGAAATTAAGGATAAATACAGGGCTGCATGTAAAAGATTAGAAATAAAAATTTTATGGTCCTTACAGCAACAAAATACTCCAGAATACTGCCATTCAATGTGTTCAGTGCGGTTTCAGGAGCCAAAAGAGGATTTGCCAGTGCACCAGCATAACCAGCTGAATGAATTGCCTCCAAGAGTAAGCCTTGGGGGTTGTTAGACAATTCTCCAATCTCAGCTTTCACCTTTCGGAGCTACACAAACATTAAATCTATTAAAATCAGAACAAACTGCGAGCTGCACCATTAGAAGGCAGATGACATGAACGGTTCTTGTTGATGCAGACCAAATCTAAGCAAGTTTTGATACGAAGAATCTTCCAAAACTATAAGCATACACTTCCTTCTAATGTCAAAGTCGAATTTTGTGTTGGGGGGGGGGGGGAAGGGGGGAATAATTGGTGGAGATTAAATTCTCTTGTTTCTTTCTTGACCCTACAACATTAATATCTTCAACGAGTAACTGTTTGAAAAATAAAAAGGGATCATGTCATCATTCTTCTCAAACTTACCCTAGTTTGAAAGAAATAAATGAAACAGATGAAGACTAACTAACTTTCCTTTTCAAACTGTAAACGCATTTGACAGTTGATCTTATTTTAAACTGCACAAGACGATATCTTCTTACGACGAACTCTAAAACCAAATGATCACTTTAACAGAACGGTAAAAATTAAAAAGGTTTCCTACCTCTTCATTGACTTCCCAATCTAAGAAGGCAGGATTTCTCACAGAATCAACAAGCAATTCTACCATCTCAGGTACATGGGTCTTCAGAGCATCAAAAGTGTACCCCATTTGCTCCCTTGATGCTGTAGCATTTATGTTTCCGCCAATTGCTTCCACTTCTCTCACAATCCTCAAGTGGCTCCGATTGGTTGTACTTTTAAAAGCCATCCGTTCCAGCAAGTGTGTAGCCCCATGAGTCCCCGGACCCTCATATATGGAACCACAGTCAAGATACAGCCCAATAGAAGCTGCAGGGTTCTGAAGAAAGGACCAGTAAAAACTTATCAAAAGAACAACGGCGAAATCAAAAGCATTAAGCCATAAAACGAAATGGCGTTCGATAAACCAACTTATAGACAGATTGAACCATCGAAACAATTCTTTCATACCGACGACGTTTCTGAAGCTATTTTGACACCATTAGGGAGAGTGGTAATCTTAGTCTTGCTTGGCTCGACGTAATCGGGTAGTGGAGGCGGCAGGTTGACGCCTGCAAGAGGGATTTCAAGAGGAGGTAGAGAACTTGAACGCTCCCCAGTCAACCAACTAAAGAAACCCCCCGAGGATGGTCTTGTAGCAACTCCGGTTGCTGTCGCATACCTGGCAGCACCCAAATTCCCTACACGGCCCTACTCATAAAATGGATTAAGCATTGCCGCACAATCAGCATTACAATGTAAACAAAATTTCTAATCACTTCTATGTCCGAATTAAAAAAAAAAACAAAAACAAAAACTTTTTATTATTGTTGCTTAAATTAAAATTTTCCCTCCCCCTACTAAGGATCCCCTTCTACTTTTTTTTTTTTTTTTTTTTTTTTCTAATTCCTTCTAATTAGCGCAAACAAAAACAATCATCAATTTGAATAGCTGACTAAAAAATCTTCCATTTCCAACACCAAATCATAAAAAAGACTTTAGAGGCTAAGGCCAATAAATTGATTTCCTTTCTGTTCCTCCATTTTCCCCGTAACCAAACAAAGGGCGATTATAAATATATATATATATATATATATATATAAAACAACGAGAGAAAAGATTCCTCTTAGAAGAGAAACAAAGAGAATCAAATTAGAATAAAACGAAATGAAAGAGCTTTGATGAAAAGGAAAATGGATCTAAAAAAGTAGGGATTTTTGGGGAGTTGGTACTGACCTTGAGGGACCTGAGTCGTGAGGGCGCAGTTCTGTACATGGCGTTCGATGGAGCTCCGTGTGTGTGTGAAATGAAGCCCTAGACAAACACAGAGACAAAAGAGACTCTTTTGCAGACTCTCCGAACAACGAAGGAAGGTAGCTGCCAGAGAGAAATGAAACAAACCTTTTGGTTTTGGCGACTTGGACCCTCTACAGTAATATTAACCAACTCTTGTGCTAATTAGCAAATCTTTTTTTGTTTTTTGTTTTTTGTTTTTGTTTTTTTTGTTTAAACTTGCTTACTATAATTAAAATTGCATCTCACTCCCCTTAAAATATAAAATTTTAAATATATTTGTGTGTTTTAATGGTAAGATGTTTTATTTGCACTACAAGGAAAAGTTGTTGTTTTAAACGATAGATTAATTTTTCAATTGTTTGATAGATAATTAAAGTAGTTATGCTTAGCATATTGTAATTTTTCAATAAAAATACTTATATATTAATTTGTTAAAAACTTAATCTATCAGTTGAAAAGTAATTTTATACCTAATTCCATAAGTTGATTATAAGATGAATGGTTCAAATCTTTTATCCCAAATAAAAAAAAAAAAAAAAAGAAAATGATAGTGTAAAATAACAAGGCCTCCCTAATTTTGCCCCATTTTATTTCTTTTAATTTTTCCCTTTTTTACTTATATAATTTGGTCAAATTTTATTTTAGAACAACATTATCAAACCCACACTTATAACTCTAAAATTTAAAAAAAAAAAAACACATTAAGAAAAAAAGAATGAGAAAAAAAAAAGTTACAAGAAAAAAAAAAAAGTAACAATTATTTACTCTGGAAATGTATAACAATGTTAACTAATTTGGTAAAGTGTTTATTTTTGCTTTTAATTAGTATAAAAAAAAAAGTAAAAGCTGTAGCTTTTCACTAATATCTGAGAACCACTCTTTTAAAAGAGTTTTTAAAATCAAAATGACTTAAAAATTTTTCAACAAGTAATAGAAATAAGAAATGGAAATGTGAAAATAAAGTTTTTAATGTATAATTAAATTCTAATAAAAGTTCAAAGTTAATTCAAAAGAGCTTTTTTCCAGAAATCATATTTTTATACTTTGACATGAAATTCTTTTGAAGATCAAAAACACTTTTGATAGATTATTCAAGTAATTTCAGAAATAATTTTTAAACTCCACAGGTCAAAAACAGTTTCTAGTAAATCCTGCAAAACAGGCACTAAGTGGGATTTGTGGGATGTCGTTTGATCAAATGAAAGTTTGGGCCTTTGACTAATCTGCTGGCCTTTACTACCACGGCCTCTTTCTGGCTTGAACTGTTCTCTCCTTTTTTCGGCCTGTTTCCGAACTATAGTCCTTTTGGGCTTCCTGTCATGCCCGTCTAGGGCCCTGCTGCTATATTCGGGCTTCCTGATTTTTAGCCCACAATGACTGTTGGAAGTTTTTTTTTTTTTTTTTTTAATGAATAATGTTGTTTTAAATATTTTGTTATATGTGATTGTCATATCGGTGTATTATAAAACATTGTTATAGGATACAGAATCATAACTTGTGTTGATTATTCGTAAATACTGAAATAATCCGAATAAACATTAAGATAATCAAAATCAGTGCTACATCGTTCTACATTAAAAGATTTTATTAGTGTTTCCCATTTATCAAGTATAATTTTTAGACGAACTTCTGGCTAGAGGCCCTGATGTTTGCCATGACATGAGCTAAAAAGAGCCACAAATGTTTTATATAAATAAAGTTTTCAGTTCTTCACTTTGATTTCCTTTACATGCCATGGTAACTTTGAGAACGTCATTGACAATGCTAATTATTTGCTTTTAAGAAACCCAATAATAATAATAATAATAATAATAATAATAATCCCATTTCCTATGTATCAAGGCTTTGTCATGCGTTCATATAAGTGCATTATTTTACATAAACATGAGTCAGAGAGTCACAACTCACAAGCATGTACTTTGATGTCATCCTCTCGATGCTAATTACTACCCAAAAAAAAAAAATTTTTTGCAACATTAAAATAATGTAACAGGAATGGAACCTAAAATTGAAATCAGGATTGACTCTTGCATATTAAAATTGCATAATGTTGTATAATACTAAATAATATGATCATGTAATCATACATATTAAAAAAAAAATGCCGCCCATTGTCTTTTAAAACGAGAAAAAAAATATATATTTCATGGCATTAAAAGACAACATAACACAAATCACAACCACACAACCTTCTACTAATAGAAATTAGACATCAATTAACAATTGCTTCCACGCTTAAGGGGGGAAATATTGTGCATGGACTCCATAAAACCAACACCTAAAGTGGTATACCAAATGTCAAATACACACACAACTTTTTAACCAATTCTTCACGATTCCGATTAACTGATGTCGAGAATAAAAAAATACCAATAATCAAATCTAGCAAACCAAAAAACATAATGAAATAAAGCAAGTGCACAAACAATCGGGATAATATCACTGTTATTACAAATTGAAACCAATCAAAAAAACAAACAAACAAACAAACAAACAAACGCGCACACATAAAAATCAATGACAAAGCTTCCAATGGTGAGACGCGGAAATACCATAAGAAGTTCGAGCACCACAAGAGTGAGAAACATTGTCGACACCCCGCCAAGCACCTCGACCTAATACAATCACCCAACAAATAAGATTTTTTTTGTTTTGCCGGAAAAATGGAATGAACAATGTTAGAAAATATCAGTGATATTTACTGATATTTAACATCACTCACTAATAGAATACATTGTATAAAGTGCATTAAATTGCGTTCAATTACAAGTTTGGTGACACGTGTCATCTGTCTGACTTGTAAAATTCCAGTATTTCTGAGGTCGCAATCAGTGGCTTTCATTGATCGCTCTGAGGACTCTGTGTGTACCTTACAAGTTCTAACTTTTTTGCTTCCAAGGAAAATCTTCAAAAAATAAAAAAATAAAAATAAAAAGTTGTCTTTTTGGAAATTATTTGAACTCATTATTCGTTATTTACTAAAATATTCGAAGCTTTCATCAGCAGCTAACTCTCCCACCACTACCACCACCACCACCACGTTCACGCCTTCTTCTGGAGTAGTCTGTTCCACTCTTCTAGTCCCTAATACAATTTTTTTTTTTTAAGTAAGAAAAATTAACAAAAATAGATTCTTTAAAAACAGAAAACTACTTTTTTTTTAATCTGCTGGTGATCAATACGACCAGCACCGTAGGATCAAATCATCAAACGGGTACAAATACGGTTGCGATCAGTTGGTCTGCACACAATTCCACAACACTCTTGAAATGGAGTTGATATCCAGCTCTGCGTCTATAACCAGTCCAAGGTTCCGGTGCTTCGATCCTACCAACACTTATCCTGAGACTCCCAATCACCGACGTTACTTCTCCAGCCCCTTAAGTTCGTCGAGTCCCAGATCAGAAAACTCAAACACCACTTCGGCTATGGGATTTTCCATGACCTCCGAACCTAAAATCGAAACCGGAGACTTTGGCTACGTTCTCGAAGATGTTCCTCACTTGACTGATTACTTCCCTGACCTCCCCGTAACTTAAAACTCTACTTCTCTCTTCTCTTCTCTGTTTGGTTTCTGAGAAAAGTTTTCTTCTTTCTTACAAAACCGATTTCCATGCAATTTTTCTTTTTCGATTCGTTTACGTTTTCTGTGTTCATTCATCCAGACGTATCCAAATCCATTGCAAGACAATCCTGCTTACTCTGTCGTGAAGTGAGTACATGCACTAAATTTTGAGTTCACTTGCTGTCAATGTTAAATACTTCTGTCTAAATCATGACTTTGAATCTGTTCAGGCAATATTTCGTTAATGTCGACGATACTGTCGCACAGAAGGTGATTTTTTTTTTTTCGAAAATTTTCGTCTTTTTTTTTTGTTGGTTGCTATTAATATTTATCCTATCAGTTTTGGATTCCTTCTAATTATAATCCATTTTTCTCTTTTTGTAGATTGTTGTTCAGAAAAATAGTCCAAGAGGGACACACTTTCGGCGGGCAGGACCGCGGCAGAAGGTTCGCCTTCTAATCAGTTTTAGCATTTCCAATCGGTTTCTTGTTCTCGAATCAAACTGAAAATTCAAAGTCCTGAAATTCTGTTTCTTCAGGTGTATTTTGAATCCGATGAAGTTCACGCCTGTATAGTAACATGTGGTGGTCTATGCCCTGGTCTAAATACAGTTATCAGAGAGTTAGTTTGTGGCTTATACCACATGTATGGTGTGCACAGAGTTCTTGGGATTGAGGTAATTATGCATAACGAAACACCCGAGTTTTATAACTATATATATATATATATATATATATTTTGGGGGGCTCGTCTTACTTCTGTATTTGTAGGGAGGATATAAGGGATTTTATGCAAGGAATACGATTCCGTTAACGCCGAAGGTTGTTAACGACATCCATAAACGTGGGGGTACCATCCTCGGGACATCTCGTGGCGGTCATGACACCTCAAAGATTGTGGACAGCATTCAGGACCGGGGCATTAACCAGGCATGTTTTGATTGATTCTAAATTTTGATGTTAGTTTTCGTTCCATATATTTTGGTTCTGCCTGGTTAAACAAAAGGACTAACACTTGATGCGCCTCAGGTTTACATAATCGGCGGAGATGGAACTCAAAAGGGTGCTGCTGTGATTTTTGATGTAAGTTTCAGTTTGCTGTCCCGCGGAGACTGATACAGAGAGACTGTTAGGAAACGTTACACGACAATCTTTAAAGCAGTGGTAATTAGTTAACCGGTTGTTTACTAAGCACTCATCATGCAGGAAATTAGGAGGCGAGGCCTAAAAGTTTCAGTGGCTGGAATTCCGAAGACCATTGACAATGACATCCCGGTACCTTCCATGAAATTAAATACTTCCAAAAAACAAGAAGTACTATCATGTCAAATGGTCTCATATCGGATGCTTTTCTCATTCTGGTTCAGGTTATAGACAAATCCTTCGGCTTCGACACTGCAGTTGAGGAAGCCCAACGAGCTATCAATGCTGCTCATGTTGAGGCTGAAAGTATTGAGAACGGTATCGGTATGGTGAAGTTAATGGGACGCCACAGTGGTGAGTTTCATTTTCACCAACTATTACCAAAATGGTATGCTTGTTTAATCTGACATAATCCAGTTGTGCAGGATTCATAGCCATGTATGCCACTCTTGCCAGCCGAGACGTGGATTGTTGCCTGATTCCGGAGTCGCCCTTTTACCTTGAAGGACCTGGTGGACTTTTCGAGTACATCGAGAAGAGGCTTAAAGAGCTCGGTCACATGGTCATAGTGGTGGCTGAAGGTGCAGGACAAGAGATCCTTTCTGATAGTATCTGTACCGGACACCAGCAAGATGCTTCGGGAAATAAGCTGTTTCAAGATGTTGGCCTGTGGTTAGCACAAAAGATTAAGGTACATCTCATGCCACGGTTAATTTTATAATGTTTTAGACGTGTTTTATGTGATCAAAGGTAGGTTTCTTTATTGTAGGAGCACTTCTCAAAGAAGCAAAAGATGACTATAAACCTCAAATATATCGGTGAGTTCAGAGAAATTTGCCTTCACAGTCCACAGTTCTTCATAGATGTATGTTTCCTAGAGGCTAACAAAACAGTGTATGATTGTGTGACAGATCCGACTTACATGATCCGTGCTGTACCGAGTAATGCATCTGATAATGTGTATTGCACTCTCCTTGCTCACAGTGCCGTTCATGGTGCAATGGCGGGATATACAGGCTTCACAGTTGGCCTTGTTAACGGAAGACATGCTTACATTCCATTCCATGTAAGTTCATTGTTTCATGTTTGATCTTTGTAGATTGCTCAAAAGCAAGACTGTAACGAAAGGTTTTACTCAAGTTGCAATTCCGATCTTCTTGTGCAGCGGGTGATCGAGAGACGGAACAAGGTCGTGATAACAGACAGAATGTGGGCAAGGCTACTATCTTCAACCAATCAGCCAAGTTTCCTGGATCCTAAAGATATTTTTCAGGACGAGGACGATGTGGAAACACTAGTCCAAGGTAAAGATGGGGAAAACCAGGCAAGATGTGACAATGGTTAGGTGAAGAGTATTCCGACACGTGTTTAAATTTCAGGGTCACTAAAGTTCCTTTCGTTGTTTATTTGCTTTAAACTTTTGAAGCAGTTAGTTGTTTAAATAACACCCCAAATCAAATGGTGTTTCATAAGGTTTTAACGTGAATACACCCGAATATATGTGGTTTTCCTTTTAAACCTGCTTAACTATCCTCTGAATTGAGTGCCATTAAACGAAAAAGAAAAAAAAATGTTGCGAATTCGATAATCTTCAGATCTGAAATGTGATCTGCATGCATTGAAGCATTGATAGTTCCAAAGATTTTCTCTACAAAAAAATTCAAAAAAAAAAAAAGAAAGAAAAAAAGGCATGAATAGAGCAAGAACATAGGTAAAAATCCTGGCCTATTCATTGCAGTAGAAACTACACATATTAAAATATAGAGAGCTAACCAACGGATAGGAAAGTAACATAAATCTTAGCTCACTTCAATGTGCCACAAAGACATTGTTGATGACCTCTTTGAGATTCCTGCATCCAACGACTTTCATCCCGTTGTAAGCTGACGTTTCTATAGATTTCTCAGCCGATTTTGGTATGATACACTTTTTGTAACCTAGTTTGGCAACCGTAAGTATTCTTTTCTCCATTAAGGGTACCTAAGAAAAACAATAAGCAGTAGGACACCAAGTAGTCAGACCACCATAAATGACTAAGTGTAAATAAACAAAGGGAGAGATTCAAACTATCTTATTATGGATAGAGAATCTAGAAATGCTGTTGAGGAAACCCGGCTTTACCAAATTACTAGTGCAATATTCAATCCAGTAGCTTTAAATTACATGCTTACCGTACGAAGCTCGCCGCCAAGGCCAATTTCGCCAATGAAAGCAACATTATTAGGAATAGGAAACTCCAAGAAGCTGAAGGGAAAAAAAAAAAAAAAAGAAGAAGAAGAAGCTCATCAAACACGTGCAGTTAATAGTAATCTAGAAGCTACATCAAAGGGGAAAAAAAAAAAATAAGTATTAGCGAAAAATCCTGTATAAATTTTTCAGGCGGAATGGTAGTCATCATTAGAAGACATGCCTGCTACAAATTGCTGCGGCTATAGCAAGATCCCCGGCAGTCTCTGTCAGCATAATCCCACTTACAACGTTCAAGAAAACGGCCTAGAATGACAAAGTCAAAATTAAGTGGACATTGCAATGAACTGAACAATACACTGAGTGACAAAATGTGAGTTTAACTTACATTCTGTTGAAGCTTTAGTCCAGCTTGTTTCATTAGAACCTAAATTTGGCAGTAATTAAATACATAAGTACGTAGGAATCTAAATCGATAAAAGAAGTCCAGTTATTAGGCTCAGCCCTACATTAACAATAATATGAACTTGTTCAGAATTAAAAATAAGAAGCTAATAGATAGAAGAAGTCCAGTTATTAGGCTAGTTTTTCCTTATATATATATAATATGTGTATGTAAACTTGAATAAGTACTTACTGAAATAATCATATCAGCTCTGCTAGCTTGAATCCCATTAACCTGCCGTGAAGAAGTTGAACCAGATACACATAATGCCTGCACAAAATTAAACATAACAGTCAATGTTGAAAAAGACAATAATCACAGGAGACGCCCTACAATTATGCGAAAGAGAACGAAGAGGCAATTTGTGGAAATAATATTTGAAAAATGTTTAGGCATGGAACTCGGAACACAAATTTAAATTAAAAGTCAAAACCACTAGTGATCTGAACACAATTTGAAAAATAAGCTTCTAACCAATCGCAAAAGTGCGGAAAGAGAGCCTTCACAATGGTATAAGCGTACTCTACTATCTAACATGATTCGAACCACATAACATGGAACGGGAGACAATTCAGGAATCATTGTTGCCTCCAAGAAAAGACAAAAAGACAACCTTTTGGTTATTTGAACTAGTTACTTAGAAGAGTTACCTGAATCTCAATGAGAAAACTTCGAGATCCATCCATAGTAACAGCAACAGCTAACCCAGCTAAAACTTCTGAGCCCGAATATTCCTCACTTAAAAACATCCCACTGGGATTTAAAACTGCTTTCAATCCTGTTTGCGACATCTCAAATACCCCAAGCTGACAATAAATATATCCTATCATGTCAGAAAACGATTTGATTTCAATACCTTACACAAGAATTTTACAGGACTGCTAACTTAACAAATAACTTCTAGGACCAAGGAGCAGCAATATCAGTGCAGAAATGCATACATCATCTGTGGACCCAAAACGATTCTTCACAGATCGAAGTAAACGATGAGACGAGCACTTCTCTCCCTGTGAATTTGTAAAATAAATCAACATCAGCATTAAAAATACTATTAAGAAAAAGAGCAAATGAAATATTTGGAAAGACATTCTCAACTATCCAGAAAAAGAAATGTGTCAAGGTACCAACTTCCATATATAAAACAACGTCCACTATATGTTCCAAGACGCGTGGTCCAGCTATATCTCCAGATTTTGTTACATGTCCAATCTGCAAGGCAAAGAGGGGCATGTAAACAAGAAGATCATGCAACAAAATCACAATATTAAGATTTGACAAAAGATCCTCACCAAGAGAACAGGTATGTTAGTCTTCTTGGCAAAACGCAGCAAAGCTGACGTGCATTCCTTTATCTGATATGCAATGAAAAAGCATCAACACACGTGCACTATGGGTATGAGATATAGTCTTGCGACAAAAAAATGTACTTAATGCTTTCGACATTTTCATCCTTTAAAATTTATGCCACAACATAACGACCACATTCAATTTTTCATATGGAATGGTGACCACCTAAGACCTAATAGTCATAAGTGTGAAATTCAGATGCAAAACAGGAGAAAGGCCTGTGTATTACGAGCAGAAAGAAGTTGTCAAATGTCTAAAAATTCCAACTCATAGAACATTCTACAGGGTTCTTACAGGAAGCAATTATAAAGATCAAAACTCGAGAAATATAACCACATCATTCAAAGAGACTACAAGCAAAGAGTTCAACCTGGGTTATCGATCCAGCACTTCCAGTCACATTGTTCAAATAAACTGTTTGAATTGAGTCGATAACCAAAGCCCGAGGTGACAGATCCTGAGCTTTCTCTATTATGTCCTGAAAGAAGGCAACAATTGAATTTACGACCTTACCCCCTTGACCAATGTTCCAGGTCAGGCAGATAATGCAACATGATCCAGAAGTTGATTCAATCTAAAATATGGTGCAAACATGTCCACAAATGAAATAGAAATGGTAGTAAAATGTACAGCACAATAATAACAGTAAATCAAATAAAGTTGTAATATGAACGGCAAAAGAAAAAGTCTAAAAATATGAAACTAGAAGTATGCACCTCAATATCAGTACTCGAATACAAGAATAGTTCCTCAGTTTTAATCTCTAGACGGTCCGCCCTGTTTCCAATTTGCTCAATACTCTGCCAGCAGGCAGCAAAGTAAATTACCAAAATTATATTGCTAAGGACACGAAAAAGGTGAAATTTTCTTTTTCACAAGGAAAGTGCAAAGTCAATATCTCTCCAACGAACTTTCAAGAGTACATAAGAAAAACAAAGCCAGCCTTATTGCATATCTCTTTAACTAGAAGATTAAAAAAACAAAATAAATAACATTAAAAACCAAAATAAAAATCTTTTAAAAATCCTGTGAATCCGAAATAGTTTTATGTCCAGCACGCTGATACAAAGCAAGTAACTACTAGGATAGAAAATGCTAACCTCTTCACCAGAGACATATACTACTGGGGCTGGTCCACCAAGATCGCACCCATCAGATATTAAGGCAGCAGCCTTCCAAATTTCAGATTCAAGTTACAATTCGACATGAGAATAAACCGTGAATACATAAAGCAAATTAAACTACGCTTCAGAAATAAATCTTCAGAGAAACAATATGGTCCTACGAAAAAAGGTTATATGTATGATACAAGGTAAGATCAGCTCAAACATTACAATTAATTACTACCTGCAACAAGAGTGTGCTCTTGCCAACACCAGGGTCACCACCAACCAGCACCAAAGAACCTTCAAACACAAAAAATACAAGCTCATTGATAACATAACACCGAACACATGAAAAGTCCATGTAAAGAGCAATATTAAATGTCCTTAAAACATGTGTTATTCGTTGCAAATCCTCTACAATTATATATATATATATATATATATATATATGAGTTTTTGAAATGACTGGTGAAAAGGTAAATATAAACAACTTAAGCCTAACCTGGAACAAGACCACCACCAAGCACCGTAGCAACTTCATTCCCGAAGAGTCCAGGCCTAAACATCAAGAACACAGATTAAAAACATAAAAAATGGTTATGCTCTTTTACATTAAAAGAACAGAAAAAATACGAACTAACTCAACTCAATAAGATTTACAAGACAACTGACAAGGAAATCCGCCAATTTTGATGACTAATCCCACGTTGCACATCCTTGAGTTTCGTAGGAAGCACCTCACCCTCCTTCTTCGGAAGCCAAGACCCGACAACTTTCTCCGAAACCCCAACAATCTTACCGCCACTAGAATCAGCTTCCGAGACCTCCGTCATCGTCCCAGGCGCATCGCACCCCCGGCACATTCCCCACCACTGCCCATCCGTGTGCCCACAGCTCGAACAAACCCACAAAGTCTTCACCTTCCCTTTCTTCTTGTTGTTCCCCCCCACCACTATGTCCTTCAAGCTAACCGCTTTCGCCTTCCTCACACTCCCGTATGTCCTCTCTTCCGGCGAATACTCCTCAACCCCACCTCCATTACTCGACGAGCCCTTCTGGGCTTCGCTTTCCAACCCTCCCCCGCCACCGCCACCGCCGCCCCCGTCGTTTCTTACTTTCTGAGTGACGGTTCGGCCGGACAGAGGGTCGTAGACGGTCCAGACTTGGGGGGGTTTTGGGTCCGAGCTCAGCTCGTTTCGGGCGTCGAAGCTGAGGCCTGTGGAGTGGAAGTTCGGGGAAAAGCTGGCGTTTTGGAGAGACTGAGAGGAGATGCGAAGTGGGTTTGGAATGGGGTTGCGATTGGCGGCGGGACAGAGACGGTGTTTGTGGATGCAGAGTGCTCGGAGTCGGAGGGCTTTCATGTCGGAAACTTGCATGAGAGGGGAAGGCTGACTGAAACCCTAGACAGTGGAGTGAGATTTTAATGGGGACTTGTCGGGTGGAGTCGTCGGAACCCGCGAAAGTTCAAAAGACGGTAACTTCAGTTTTTGTTCCCAGACGAGTTCGGAACACTAACCTTACATATGTCAACTGTCGTTTCTTCTTTCTTGTAGTTTTTGAAGTTCTGTTGTCGTTTTCCTATATTTGAAAAAAGAATCACCACAAAAGTCTATTTCTTTTATTTATTTATTTATTTATCTGAATAGGAGGTGTGTTTTTCTATTAATATTTCGAACTAAAAAATTTTTGTAATTCACCTCTTAAAATTCAAAATCCATTATAACAGTAGTACTTTTGATCATGCTTGTTAAATATTATAAAAATGGTTTTAAACACGTGATTCACATTGTTTTTTTTTTTAAATGGTTTTTGAACCTCATTCATTGTTTATGGCATGCACTGATGCACATTTACATCTTCATCAAAAAAGTTGACAAGTTATTAAAAGAACCGTTGATGCAACAAGTTTAAAGTTTGAGAAGATTAATTTTTAAGATTTGAAATTTAGAGGCTGATTTATAAATCATGAAAAGTTTAACGAGTAATGATGCGTAAAGACAGTTTCAAATTTGATCTAGAGAATAAGAATTATCTCACTCCAAAAACTAATAAAATCGTATTTAATCTTCAAAAATTGTTCAAAGGAAGAGAAAAAAAAAAAAAGCAATTAACTATACTATAGTGGCCATTTTCCTTCTCTCATCAAAACAAAACTGAACCACATTAATTGTTCTGCAATGGTTATTAATTTAACGTGTGAATTAATGGAATTATATTTTGCGTCCTTTTATTTTTCCCCAAAAGTTGTCAATTAAGTGTAAAGTTATTAGAGTTGTTGGTAAGGAGCTAGTACTTACTACTTAGTTGGCATGTACGGTCCACTTTCATTCAAAACCATTTTTAATCAACACAAGGGGCATCAAATTTCTCATTATTCTAATTTGACGCCTAAAATATCATCATTCACCTCAACAAAAATCCATAAATGACCCAAAAAAATAAATAAATAAATAGGAGCATCATATTTCTGAATCTCCTCTCAGTTATGAGTATGGCATGTTCATTGTTCAATCTCCTAATCTACTAATAGCTTTTTTGACTTTTTTATTTTTATTTTTTATTGATTGCAAAATTTTCAAAAGAAAAATATAATACTATTGAATTAATGTTACCAATTATTGTAGCTCAAAGTCAAGATGCATGCATCCACGAGTTTCTTTTTTCTTTGTCCTTAGCTTTAGAGATGATAGGTGTTGTTAGGGTTAGATTTCATCTTAATTATAATCTTGATCCTCCGCGTACAATTCGATGATCAAAATGATCGACTTTTAACAAGCAAACACATACGGCAATTCAAAAAAATATTGTAAGATCTTATTCACTGTTGATCAAATAGATTCATTCCACATACGTATAAAAATAAGTCTTAGTCCCGATTCACTTGACTTTAGCAAGAGGAATGAGACAATTTAACGCAATATTAACACTTGTACAAATATGTTCTAGTACTAACTTTTCAGCCACAAGGAAGACTACTTGCCCCGAAATGGTTAATCGAGTGCTTGATTTGATTAGAATATTCACTCGATTTAATTAAAATAAACACCACATTTATGATAATGTTAGCACCTTTTTACTTATATTTGGACAATTGTTGCAACACAATGTAAACACGAGAGATGGTGGAAAAATGTACCACCCACGACCTAAAATGGGGAGGACATTATTAGACACAGGTAGAAAACGCCCACATTTAGGTTGGCGTTGAAATAACTAATTCGAGGGAAAAAAGAAAAAAGGAGCTAACTAACTCTTTAGTTGCCTCACTTTATAAACAGGGTTGAAATACCCATTTCATTAGCATCTTTTAGGCATCATTCTAATATAGACACTTTCATATGCTTTTTAAATTTTCTTATTTCTCTTCTTCAATATATTCTACCGACGTAAGCATCGAAGCGCAAGTTTTTCTTGTGAAATCTTCAAGTGGTCGGAGTCTGACGGACACGGAAGACAACAACATTTTTTTTTTCATGAATTAACAAGTAATCACTATTTTCAGATTAAAAAAATGATATTTTATTCCACAATGGTTGACCTTTGACCGCCGCCCCCGAGCATCACATTCCTTCCTGAACAGAGATTGTGATCTGTGATCCATGGAAGGAAAACTCTCCAATGACATAAAAAACACAATTATTAAATAAAAGTGCTTAAACAGGTTGTCCATTAAATTATGCCAAAACCAAACCACCTAATTATCTTAATTAATCATCCCTCATTGCGTGTCCCAACCGCTTTCTCTCTCCTCTTTATTTCTCTCTCTCTCTAGTTGGCCAATCGGAAGTCAGGAATCAGAATCTCGTTCCCCTCTCTGTTCTCTCTCTCTCTCTCTCTCTCTCCTCAAGGCCTATTTTTGCATGTCACATTCAGCATGACACGAGACAAATTTTCAGTGGCCAATGTTTGTCCACTCTATAATAATAAAGAAAGTTGAAACCTTTGACATGTTTCATGTTTGTTTATATGACCATCTGTATTCTCTGAGCATGAAAGAGACAAACAAATCTTCCTCTGAATCCCAACTCATCGACGAGATCAAAAGGTTGCTGTCCTTTTGATCTGCTCCATTTCTATAGAAACTCCAAGAGGGTATTTGTAATTTCTCATAAAATCACAAATTTCAACAAACCCAGCCTAATCCGGTAAATGGGTTTTTCATGTTTCTGGTGACGAAGATGGAAGATGATGAAGAAGAGGAGATTTTTTGGCCGTGAAAATGAAAGAGAAAAGTGATATAAAGCCGATTATATTGAAAGTTGGTGTGGCTTTGGCTCTGTCTTTCGCTAGTTTTCTGTATTCTCGCCTCAGAACCAGACGAGTCAACCGGTCTCTGCCTCCTCCTCCTCCTCCACAATCCCCACGCTCCTCAGGTTTGGAAAATTTTCTTACTTTTCTTTTTCTGTTTTATTATTATTATTATTTTTAATTTTGATTAGACTTTTAGATCATGGAAATGAAGTTGATTCAAGAGGAAAAGCTCGACGGAGAGATGAGATTCATGGCAGGAGACCAAGACCCAGTTCTAATGGTGCTGCCTCGGTTTCATCGGAAAAATATGTTAGTTTATGTTTCATCAAGGCTTATAAATTCTTTTGTTTTGCTTTGCTTTTTTGTTTTTTTGTTTTTTTAATTTTGGAAAATTGGCTTCTTATTCTTTTCTTTCCAACATAAGTTGCTTGATGTTTACTCAATTTATGAACTTGATTCCATTAATTCCTTCTGTAATTGTGAGTCTGATTTCTGGCAACTTTGTGAAAACTTCAAGCTCAAGGTATTGAAAATTTCCATTCTCCTCTGTTTCTTAGATTACTCTGTTTTTAGCTTTTTGCATTTGTTATGAACCAAGAAAAGACTACTTTTATTAACATAGTTTCTTTCTTGATTAGGACGAGGCATACACGCAAAAGTTCAGCGGAGATAATTCCATCATAAGCCTCTCTCCGCGTGGTCGGCTCAGTGGAGACAAAGACGGGTTCCTCTCATCGGAGTTTAATGATCTAGTGAAGGAATTCGATTCTTCTGCAGCCACTGCCGGGGTTTCTCCTGAGGATGTGGATACTCCTAGCTCGGATGTGAAGACTCCGAAAGCGTTTATTAGTGCGCAGAAGGACGAATACGAACAAGAGATCAGCCACCTTCAGAACATGGTTAGACTACTTCGCGAGCGGGAGAGGAATCTTGAGGTCCAGTTGCTAGAGTACTATGGCGTAAAAAAGCAGGAGACCACAGTCATGGAGCTCCAAAACCGATTGAAGTTGAACAACATGGAGGCTAAGCTTTTTAGTATCAAGATCGAGTCTTTACACGCGGAAAACCAAAGACTAGAGGCACAATTCGCTGGCCATGCTAAAGTGGTGGCTGAACTGGAGGCTGCGAGAGTGAAAATCAAGCTGCTTAAGAAGAAACTAAGATTTGAGGCTGAACAGAACAAGGAACATATCTTAAATCTTCAGCAAAGAGTCACGAAGATGCAAGACGAGGAATTCAAATCTCTTGCAAGTAATTCCGATGTTCAATTGAAGCTGAAAAGGATCAAAGACTTGGAGGGCGAGGCTGAAGAGCTGAGGAAGTCGAATTTGATGTTGCAGCTCGAAAATTCTGAATTGGCTCGGAGGTTGGAATCGACCCAGATACTAGCAAATTCTGTTCTAGAAAATTCTGAGGTAGTTATCGTTTGTTTCATCCGGTCTTCTCTCTTTTTTTTTTTTTTTTAAATCACTATTCTTGTAAGTATTTCACATATGTAGATCACATGCTTATTGCAGACGGATGCATCGAGAGAGGAAAGCATGCGTTTGAGCCAAGAAAACCAAGATCTGAGGCAGGAAATTGAGCAACTTAAAGCGGATAGATGTGCTGATATCGAAGAATTAGTTTATCTGCGGTGGATAAACGCCTGCTTGAGATACGAGCTGCGTGATTATCAGCCTGCAACCGGTAAAACGGTTGCAAGGGACCTAAGCAAAACATTAAGCCCGAAATCTGAGGAGAAGGCCAAGCAGCTGATACTAGACTATGCAAATACCGTAGGGATAGGAGAAAAGGGGACCAGCATAATGGATTTCGATTCTGACCAATGGTCATCATCCCAAGCTTCATACACAGATTCCGTTGACTTAGACGAATCGTCTTTAGACAATTCATCCGCTGCCAAAACCAACACTTCAAGCAGGAAGAAGTTCTTCAACAAGCTCAGGAAACTTGTCCGGGGGAAAGATGGTCATCACAGTAGCCATGTTTTGTCAGGAGACAAACCTGAGTCCCTTGAACTAGATGTCGATTCGCCACGGTACGGTTCAAGTATATTAACAGGAGATTATCCTATAGCAGACAGTAATAGATTTGGAACTTCATCTCCGAATATGTCTAGGCATTCTTTCGATATGTCCAGATCGCGGAGCTTGAAGGAAGGACACGTTTCGGATGTACAGAGAAATAGTGATGTCGTTGTCAGGTCCTCCTATGTGTACAAGAGTTTTGTTTTGGATGGTGAAGCTGCTAACGATTCAACACCCAAAGACGACAACGAAAAGCACTCGGATTATAGCGAAAAATCCGAGCTGTTGAAATATGCAGGAGCTCTAAGAAGATCTCGCCGTGGGACTCCCAAGTTGCATAGAAAATCAGCTTCTTATAGTTCTTTTTGACAACAATTTATATGTTAATTAAGTTTCAACGATATTTACACTTTTGCCTGTTTGTATATAAAGCTGCGGAGTCGGTTAATACCATGTACCATATTTTTTTGGTCAGATATGTGTTAGTAGGAGAGGAGAGCTAAACACAAAATTTTACAGTGAGTGAATGATAAGTGCCGGACAAATGATTAAGAGACAACCGTCTGAGGGCCCTTTATTATTATAAAGGCTTTTAAAATGTGGGTGAGAGTTTGGCGGTTCGGGAGGGTGTTTTCTTAATCCAACAATGTGATTTTGGTAAATTATATTGTGGAGTCTGATGCCTTGAATGTGGTTCGTACTATTCAGAATCCTATTTGTTGGGTCCTGCAGACAAATGCGATTGATAGAATTTGTGATGCTCTGGTGATTAATGGTAATGGTACTGTTTGTTAATTTCTTGTGATGGCAATGTTATAGCCACTTCCCAACTCAAGATGCTATTTCCAATTTGATTGATTGTATTTAGGTGGGCATTCTCCAAAATTGCTTAACTCGTTTGCAACAGCTAATTTAGCTCGCTTAGTCGTTTAATGAAATTCAATTTTCCCTTTTAAAAAAGTAAAATTTACAAGATCAAAACACCTAAACTACCCTTAGTAATGTGCGAAAAAAAAAATTAGGTTATATTTTTTTTATTAAAAAATATTTAAATAATCAACTTATATAAGCTATTATATTAAAGAGTAGAGTTTAGGACACCAATTTTAATTTTTTTCAATCTTTTTATACCTACTTATATAACCTATTATCTTTTCATTAATAATACTATTTTAATCGTAATAATGTCCACGTACGGCTCCATGAGAAGGGCGGTGGACAGAAATGGCCTTGTTGTACCTCACTCTCGTCTTCAATGGGGCCTGCTCTTTTTTTTTTTTCTTTTTTTTTGGGAGAGTATGCCAATATGATCTTAATGAGGAGCGGAGCTTTGCATCTGACATTCGTTGGGCTTCCCTCTTCGGGAGCCTGTGTTCTGGCCTTTTTGTATAATAAACCCCTCTGGCTTGACAATCTCAATAAGGGTATATTTGATTGGAGGGAGAGACTCAATCCCTTATTTGATTGGAAAGAAGAGGGGAGGGAGAAGAGAGGTTGTATCCCTCCAAATTCACTAAATTGAATCCTTTCATTAGTGGAAGGATCCATCAAATCTATCAACTTTTGAGTCAAAAGTCTATTTTACTCTTAAAAAAAATTATTAAAAAATTATATCAATAGACAATATATTAATTAAATAATTAATTATCATCTATCATTTGAACTCTCATTCTATTTTCTCAAACAACATTAAAGATTCTTATAATCTTCTACATCCTTTATATTCTCTATTTTTCCTACCCTCTCTATCATTTCTATTTATAAGTATTTTGGGATATGAGCATTCTTAATAGATTTTAAGATAATTTTATTATAGGATAAATATGTAATAAGAATCTTTAACGATTTGGTAGGAGTATTTATTAATAATGAGGATACAAATAAAATCTTCCTTAATTAATATATGTTGGTTCACCTTATTTAATTTCCTAACATTCCATTCATGGAGAAGAAAAAAGCCATGGACATAAAGCTAGAAAAACAAAATCATCTTCCAATCCATCATTCCAACCACACAAAGCCCAAAGGAATTTCGATGTAAAATCTTATCTTTTATTTTTTTTTTCTTTCGAAGTAATATAATCTCATCTTTTACATTATTAATAAAAAATATTATTGTTTCAATTAAATAATTAGATTTGTAATTAGAGTAAGAGAATTATAAAATTATTTCAAGAAAAATATTAAAAAATCATATCATTAAACAATTAATCAAATAAACAAAAGTGGGCCTTTCCTACCAAAAAAAAATCAATCAAATAATTAAAAATATATATTATTTAATATAAATTTACAACTCCTGCTTGAAGCGACCCGTATAAATATAATAAATTAATTAATTACTAAAAAGACCGTCTTTTTTCTAAAAAACCTTCTCTTTATTTTTAATTAATTAATTACTAAAAAGACCGTCTTTTTTCTTTTGTCCGGACCTTTGACCTTTTCTTCTTCAACATCATCAATCATCATGCTACGTTCTCGGCGATGGCCGGCAAAAATGTCGGAACCGGACTTCGTAGTGAGGGATGGAGACCCAAGGGAATGGGAGGAGCTTTTATCAGTTCTTGTATCGAATTCGATATAGAAATAACAGAAGTTTACATGGAGAATCTTGACCCACGTGTGACGGAGCAAGACCTGGTCAGCACATTCAACAGTAATGGCACGGCTCTTGTCGCCGTTCAGATCTTCCACCGTTCCCTCGCCGCCAATGGAAGAAACTTTTGTTACGCGTTCCTGACATTGTCCTCCTACGATGACGGTAACATTCCTCTTCTTCTTCTCCTTCCTCCCAGTTCCCATTCCCTTTCGTTTCTTGGTTTTTTGTTTTTGTTTTTGTTTTTGTTTTGGTTGAAGAAATTGTTTCTTGGTGTTTGATGCTACGATTTTGGACGAATTTTAATGTTTTATTTCTTGATTTATTCTACAAGAATGATGTAGGAGAACGTCGTTTGTCATTTTAGTCCTTTATATTATTTGTTTGTCATCCCTGTATACTACTTGTCGTTTTGTATATATAGCTTTAGTAAGCTATTTACATATTGAGAAAAAGAGAGGTGCGCCTCCATTTACCTTCCTGCCATGGATTTGGCTTGTTTCTAAGCTTCTTGCTGCGTCAAAGAATTAAGAAAAATAACCTCTTTCATTACTTTAGAATGGGAAAAACACTTTTGGAATAACCAACGAAAGAAATTAATATTTGTTGAGAAATATAAGATCCTATGGGTACGGCCCTCATTGTGCGTCTTGATCAATAGGATCGTTTCGTTGTAAACCCTGATGTGAAGTTTTTTGTAAACGCCTTTCTGGGTAGTTCTTTTAGCATTTCGTCAAAGAGGGAGAGTTCTTCTAATTCTATGAATTTTATTTTTAAATGCAAATGCAGTAAACTCATTGTGGGCTAATTCATGAGTTGAATCGAATGATCCCTTTTATGGTAGAGTCACGCACTTTGAACGCCGAAAAAATAGGCGTAAGTCATAAGTTCCAATTCAATCCGATAAGGGCCTTTGTATTTTCCACGATACTACTGTCTTAGTTTTCATTTTTCAGCTGAGAATATAGATATGACCCTTTATTTTCCACGAGTTGTTTCGTAGAAAAAAAAATTTTCCCTGTTGATTAGCTAAATTCCATGTATGCTTGCTTATGAATGTTGTTGCGGTTTTGATTATTTTAATTTGTTAAAACCTTCTTCGTTGGCCTCTGCTTGATGATCAGCAATGAAAGCTCTATCTCTACTAGACCGCAACCAAGTGAAGGCGAGGCACATTAGGATGATGTTGTCTCACAGAGTGACGCGTCTTGCAGTTAATCTCACAGTGGACGGTATTGATCATTCGATTGACAGTGAAAAACTGAGAAATCTATTCAGTGCATATTGGAACATAGTTTCATACAGAGTTACTGCAAAGGGTTCAGGCTATGTTCATTATGATTCTGAGAATAGCGCCATGGCTGCTATCATTAGCCTTCATGAAACAATAATGCAGGGGAAAAAATTGTAAGCATCTTTTCTTTTCTTTTCTTGCAGTTATTAGTGTTTTTTTTTTTTTTTTTTGGATTTGAATTCAACTGATCTCCATATTCTTTCATTTTCCTAGATATGTTTCGAACTTCCCTAGCCGTTTGAGAACTTATGAGGGCACAAATAATTTGCACGTGAAGTATCTAGATCTGTCTGTGAATGACACAACACTAAAAGATTATTTCAGTCGCTGTGGCGTAATGGTCTCAGCTAGGGTCATGCGAAATTAAAAATATATATCAAGCTGACCATCTTTGCGTTGACCAAGGTAGTCTTTTCATCTGATGACATGGTGGACTTTCTTTTCTTTTTCTCTTAATTTTTTTTTTCCCTTTTTGGTTGCTCTATATGAATACTTGCAGCTCGCTCTGTCTTGTTTCTATTGTTCTATCTTCAAACTCTCTTTAATACGAACGATTAGCAAACTAAGTTGATGGTTTTAACCTATACATGCCTTTGTGGCAAGGAGTCGTTTTTTCAAATTAGCAATCGTTGACGAATACTATATATTTTCTCGGGGTGTTCATCGATCAGATTAGGTGACTTAAGGCTTAATCTGTAATCTATTCCATGACATTTGGATTGGGAAAAATCCGTTAACAAATCTTTGAGAATTTCAATCTGTTACTACTTCTTCGACAAATACTATGTTTTCTAGTGTCCTGTTCTTGAAAATAAAAAGAAAGTAATGGATGCTGATAATCCTAGAACTTTGACATTGTTGTATTATATCTTATTCACAAAGTTACCATATGGTATTCTTCTAGAGGAGACATCACTCAAGACTATTTGAAACGGATGGACTTCTGCTGGTTTTCCCCTGCACTATTGTTACTGCAATATGCAACAACCCTACGTGGATCTTAACAAGAAAAACATCATATGGAGTTATCATGATGTTGGCAAGGTTTGGTTTGTATGGATCGTGAGCGTTTAAGTGATTTCAGTATTCATAATAATTCAACTCAAATCAAAATATAAATTTTCACTTTTTAGAAATTTTTACCACACTCAATTTTCTTACTAGCCTCAAGGGTTAAGTAGCTGGCCTATGACAAACGTTTACACGATTTAAATATTACCTTTAACAAAACTTTCTAAAATACATATTTGATGACAAACATTATAAAACATTTAAATATAACCTATGATTCGAATAGATGCTGAAATTTCATTATTAGGATAACAACCCAACGATGTGTTTGTTGAGGATTCTCCAATACTGTGATAATCAACTCCATTAGGTATATCAAGCAGTACAATAGCCCAAGGGAACCCAACGATGTCCATCCTTGCGGGATCTGATCATGATATTCCCAATGAAGTAGCCACCACGAGTTGACATAAAATCGAGAGCCCGCTAGCTAGGATCTGGTATTAACGCTCTACTTTTTTACATGATTTTTTTTTTTCCGGTTATACACAAGCAAATACACACATTCTCACAAGACATATGTCTTCAGGAGGAGGATCAAGTAGATTCAATAAATGAATCTAAGTAAATTATAATTTTAGGCAATAGCTAACGAGTTCTATTTTTGTCAATGATTGTCTGGAGGTCGATTTATGTGATGTTATTAAAAGTTTAAGTGGTTCTATATATATATATATATATATTTTTTTTTTGTTTTTGTTTTTTTTTTTTGGACTCCTAAAAGCTTAAACTTTAAGAATCTTGTAAGAAATATGTACAAAGGGCGAAACAAAAGGCACCATCGATAATATTATAAATACATGAAACGATATTAATTACCTGACTATGAATCGAATTGTTATCTATAATATTAACCTAAAAGCGATATTGTTATCTATACCTGTCTATGAACAATATATGTAAATATATATATATATATTTTCGGAATACATGCCCTTACTATATCAGGTCAGGGATAGGATGGATAGGATACCTTAAAAATAACATAACGTTAAAATCATTAATATCTATTACCTTGGATGTTGTTCGAGCAATTCTCAATCCTGCCTCAATCATTGATGACATTAGAGAGGATCGCACTCAACCTATTAGTGGTTCTGTTTGCTATACCCCCATCAAGGGAATATGTTAGCCCATTTTTAAACTAATTTTGCTTGTTCTAAGTCTTTGGATTTTGTTTGGCTTGAATTTTTGCCTTCTTTTCTCTTGTAAAAGCAGACTGCTTTCACACGTTTTATTAACAAAATAAAAAATAAAAAATTTGGCGTCGTCTGTTGACTTCGAAATTCAAGATTCAATTATTTAAACAATACCAAAACTTTTATAATATTGCGTCATAGTGAAACAAACTAAACCGGGACAAATATAATATTTTGAACCATTACACATCTTCTCCAAGTTTACAGACCTTGCAAATGAAATGAAATAACATATATATATATATATATGTATAGTACTAGAAACATTACAAACATTATTAAGACAGTTGGGTAGGGATGTTGTAGCAGTCTTTGATCGTACACTCACATTGAACCAAGAAACTACGTATATACTATGTCCTCATTAGATGAGGGACAGGCCTTGGACTATCAAGTCATCAGCGATAATCCTATTCGCAGCATCCGTTGGATGAACGGCGTCGAAAAACACGTATTGAGTCGCGTTCGAGCAAGTTCCCGGTGTGTGAGGATTGCACAGAACTGTTGTTAACTCTACCGTTCCTGTTCCACAGCAACCTCTTCTTGTCTCCACAAAGCCTGCAAAATTCAAAACGTAGGGGACATGGTTTTGAGAACTAAAGAATCCCTAATTTGTACCCTTATGAACTTGGAAAATGTAACAAATTTTTTAAAGTACCATATTGGGACGGCGATTTGATGACGTCGTAGAGAGGCTTGTAAATGTCGAAAATGACTAGTCTAAGGTCAGAATGCTGCTTTAGGATACTGGCAGCGGCGGCGTTCAACTTCTTGTTGAAGGATTGGGTGTCCGAGTTGATGCGAGCGACGCAGCCTTTCTCATGGTGCCCAAACAAGGTGATAACCTCCGGTAGACAACCGAGTGGCGGCAGTGATGTCACTCCGATTTTCCTAGCCCCCGCGCCATACAAATTCTGATTTTCAAGAAAACCAATCAATATGTTTTCTTTAGGAGAGAAAATGTTCGGGAAATTTTACATAGCATTTTCATTTCTATGCTAGAATTTTAGAATAAGGTACACAATTTTATTCTAGTATGATTGTGATCTAGTTATTGAGAGACTTACAGGGTAACATTGATATGTATTTTTCAATATTTATTGACGAATTGATCGGATGTCACATCATAATACTTTTGGAATGCATGTTCAATAAATAGTTGATATTTGATTTTTTTTTAATCTATGTAATAGAGGTGATTTTGATAGTCTATTTATACAATTGTGTGTGACCAGCAATACACGTACGATACTTGACATATGGTTAATCACCTAAGTTTTGGGGTCCGTTTGGAACAATGGTTCCAACCTATGTTTTTCAATTTGGTTTTCAAAAACTCCAACTCCAGTTAATTACAGTGCAAATCCCATATCGTTCTTTTTTCTCTTCTATTTCTATAAAATCTAAATTTTAAAAGTCCATAATTTTCTTATTTCAAGTCCAAATAAGATGATTCTTATCTCTAAACGCTCACAACACCAAGAAAAACGAAACAAGATTTATATCGCCTATTTTTTTCTAAATACATTTCAAATTTTTTATACTATCCAAATATCACAGTTTATTTTCAATTCACATTTAAATCAAACACATATTTCGAACATATCTTTAAAACTTCAACTCTAACTTATGTTCCAAATGGCATTTAATTTTTATTTAACTAGCATACAACATTATAAAAAAAAAATTGTTATTTTCACATTAAGAAGGTAAGTAGATTTTCGGCGGAATAATTTCCTATATTATGAGATACTCGTTATACTCGTTATGAAGAAAGGGACAGAGGTGTATAATTACACCTTTTTTTTTTTTTTTGGTAGTAGTAGTTTGGCAAAAGAATAAATATATAAAATAAAAGAAATACCTGAATAAAGCTTGTGAATGAGCTAACAAGGAAGTTTGAATATTGGTCAACGGTGTAGACTTTGTTGACGAGAGGATTGATGTAGTAGTTCTGAACGAAATCGCCACTACCAGCTCCAAGTAGATACAGTGCGTCCTTGATGATGGAATCTGCTTTCTTTTGGCCTGCCACTTTTGCCAGCTTTGTCTTGTATTCCTTGAATAACTCCAACTGCTCAGACAATGGAATTGCATGCTGCAACCCAAAAAAATAATAATAATAATAAATCAATAAACTGACTTATTTGCAGTTTTATGTAAAATTATATATAACATGATACTATTAAACAACTATCAATGTAAAAGATAAGTAATTAATACTAAAAAACATTACAATAAAATCAATTAGTTGTTACAATAATAAACAAAAAAAAGGTACAACAGCTAGATGAGAGATGCATATAATATGCCTATATTTATAGCTATAAGTACTGGGAAATCATGTGAAAGTTTTTAATTACATTTAGGACTGAAGCTTTCTCATCGTAACCAGCTGCAGCTGAAGCAAAGTTAGCTCCAATGAGAAGGTTCTTCCCTGATGCCTCCGAGCTAAGATACGCCGCTGGGTACTTCTTGAAGCCTAGAGTTTCAGCTGCATAAAATTTTCCAACTCAAATCACCAACATTTTCACATCAACAAGTTGGGAATCAATCAAAAAAAAAAAAAAAAAAGTTTGTACATTGTTTTGTACTTTACCAGTGAAGTCAGTGGCAAGTTTCCCATTGCAAAACCTCCCCGTGGCTTCATGGTTGATGTAGTCCCTTCCGTAAGGAGGGTAATTAGCCTTGAAAAGAGTGGCGCGATAATTGTTGTTTCCGACATCCACCGCAGAGTCACCGAAAGAAATAATCGCCGGAACGAGGGTGTCTTGCGCATACCCGCCATTTGCCAATGCACATAACAGGATCAAAACCAAAGGCCTTCTAATGCTGTAGAAATCCATCTTGTTCTTCTTGTAAAAACTTGTGTTTGAGATTTTTAGATTTGAGTGAGACCTTATAATATTATTGTTTGAGTATTGAGAACCACCATAGTGAAACGGCTATTGAATAAGGAGGGTGGGAGTTGTGTCTAGGCATTAAATTGATTGTCTTCAAATATTGCTTCTAACAGCATTTAAGGCTCACATATTTTTAATTTTTTTGCTTATATAATTTGTTATTTAAAGAAATTCCAACAGGAGCTTATTATCTACATTTTTCCATGATTCTTATTTTTTATTTGTTACATTTTTCTTTATTTTGTAATTTCATGAGTTGTACCGAAAGACAGACCACAATTGATGTTCTCTCTTAAACATTGAATAAGGAGCTGGCGTGGTAGTTGAGAGGATATATATATAAATAAATAATATATGTGTAATATAGGTTATGTGTGTGTGTGTGTGTGTGTGTGTATATATATATATGATGAGTAGTGCAGCTGGCACTGAGAGTTCTGGTCAGGAGAGAAGGGCATGTGATGGATTTATTTTGGTGGTTGGACAGAACAGATAACTTGTTTCAACTAATTGAACAAAGTATGGCAGCTTTGGATTAATTGGCCTGAAAGAAAAAAAGGTCACTTGAAAATGATGTATAATTAGACGTTTTGATTTGATCAGTTTTGACGAATATTTTTTTTTCGTTTAAATTTGTCTATTTTTTTTTATGGGAGGGGCTGCTGTTCTGCACTCTCCTTTTATGGTATTTATAATTTTTTTGTAGTACGATTGTATCCGTCATGTAATTTTAATATAATATTTTTTAATTGATATCATGTGACAAGATTTTAAATAAGAATATATATATATAAATCAATTATAGTTATTATAAATTTTTAAACAAAAAATTACAAGTATCAGATAATATCCTATACTGGATACAAGACTTTATAATGTTCTCTTTTATTTAAAAAATATATATTTTAAGGACTAAGAAAAATAAAAGTCAACGGATGACCAAGTCTTACCAAGCAAAACATGCTAACAAAAAAAATGTCGTGAATATATATGGACCAAGCAAAACATTACTATATTATTTACCCAAAAAAAAAAAAAGCAAAACATTACTATATTTCTCTAAAAAAAAAAAGAAGAAGAAGTACTAGACAAGAAAATAATTAATAAAGAAAACATGCATTACCAAATACCAATCAACCAACTAAATTTTATAATTTTTCCAGAGCAAATTACCAAAACAGACATTTCTTTTTCATTCTCTCTTTCTCCAAACAATTGAATGCATGTCCAGCAAAAATCGACATCAAATTATAGCCGGATTCTAATACTTGAAAATATGGGCGCAACTAAATTATATTTCTTGTATAATTTGGAGACCAAATTAAATGTAGGCGGATGTCTGAAGTTGTGAATATATATATATATATATATATATATATTTATGTAACGTTGATAGGAATTAAAGTTCGTAAATCTGGGATATATATTTATAGAAAGGTATTGGTAGAAATACATGAGCAACTTGCAGGAAAGCGATCTGTGCTATAAGACACATTGTCATATATACAAATATATGATGCCCAGGAATGGATTTAGACGATTCTGAAGATATTTGTTTTTTTTGTTTTTTTTTTGTTTGAATAATTACACAAGGATATATATAAATATATACAAACATATATACGGGCAAGTTGATCAGTACCATAGTCAGGCACTGATCAATCTGTTGCTCCACAGACCTCTAGCCAAGGTAATTCAAAGACAAGAATCCAACAATGTGCCAAAGTTGTAATTTTTTGTTAAATATTAGTAGTTGTAGTTATTTATTTATTTATTTATTTTTGGTCCAAATCTATCTTCAGCTCCTAATAAAATTACGGGAAAAGTAAAGGACGTGTATCAGATATCCCGAAATCCTTCTGACAGATAGATGGATAGCAATAACTCGGTGCCGGGACTAGATCCCAGATCGATAGAATATATAAAAATGATCGGTATAACTACAGGTGTTGTTGAGGATCATAAATGGATCTATGTGATAATACACATTATATATATATATGTGTGTGTGTGACTTTGCAGGAAATGGGCGTCCACCACCATAAATATATGCAGATATTATCCAACAACCATTACTTGTATAGTAGTACTCCTAGCTATTACAAGTGACATAGTCATCAACATTTGCAAGGCTGTCTTGTTCTTCCTCGCGGCTCATAGCCAGATCTGTTGTTGGGTTTTTTTTTTTTCCACTATAATCCTTGTCCCCGAATTATGAAGAATGGCAAAAAGAAAAAAGATCCCTGAAGCGTATACTATCATGTGTAAATCATACTTTCCAGAGTGGTCTTTAGGGGTAAAGAGAGTATACAACGAATATGGAAATAAAAGTTTGAGAAAAAGTCGACAAAAAATGGGCACAAAAAACAAATTCAATTTATCAACGTACTTACCCTTAGGGGATTAATCCATGTCTTAGATATCAGGTTTGAAATCTGAGAAATTTTCAATCAATTTTATTAAGTGATCAATACATCTAGGTCCCCATACCAAATATGTATAACACACACACACATATATATAAACTCAGACTATATGGTCAGATATGTGAGATATTTTATTATGCCTTCTCCGATCTTTCCAAAGAGAAAGAAAGAACTTTAACTTGATCATTGATGAAACTAACGTAGTTACAAGCAGTACGTAGCTAGTATTTGTCCAAAATTTAGAAGTAACTTGATCCGTAATATTTAGTTCTGCTGACCAGCTTTACTTGATTTGATGTACTTATAAATTCGTTAGTTTAATTTGTACATGTCTGTTTTGACAAATTCAAAGTATGGACGTATCATCTATATTTGTGACTAGTTAAATGTGCATATTCAACATGTATATATATAAAATCAGCAAATCCTTGGTGGGCTATAGTAACCCCAAGTTGGTGGAGCTCTACATCCTTAATGAATATTAGATGTCATTTAATTCTTAGCGTTAACGAGTTAGAAGTTCTGTACTTAAACCAATAGTTAGAATTAATACAACTTTATACTGCAACTGATTAGATTTAGAATTGGTTAAATTTCTAGTTCAATCATTATCGACATATATGTATTAAAAGAGTTTAATAGGTCAAACTGATTTTAAAATTTCCTAATAAATAAATTTTAGAGTAATTTTATAATTTTTTGTTTAAATTATGATATAAATTTTAAATTCTTTTCACAATATCTTTTTTTTTAAGGCATATTTGTGGATTTGATTGTAAGATCTTCTATAGGATTAAAGCTCCTGTGGTAGTTTTTAAATCAAGAAAGTCGAAGCCAGTCTTAAGAAAGCTCTTCCAAACAAGTTCTAACTAATAGCACCAAAATAAGTTAATTTAAGACTGAACTTATCGTGAATTGGTTAAGTTTTAAAAACTACAAGACACTAAATTAAAGTCCTCCTGAAGACTTTTGTGATCGATTTGTCTCGTGAAAATGTGTGTGTTCTTACTTGTATAAATATGCATATGCAGGAAAAAAAAAAAAAAGACACTAACTAAAATAATTAAGAGTTAAAAATCGAGTCGCTAGGCTTAGCTCCACCACATATAAGCCGTCCTGGTCTGCGAATCAGGAACCTAGGCCCAACCCGCACAAAATGTATGTCATACATAAGATTTGGTATATATACCTTATTGATTAAGAATGTTGAACAAGAACATTACAGTGATTATTGAACATTTATATATATATATATATATATATATAGCTAGGGCTTCCCATGTAAAAGTTCCTTTGTTTATAACACTAATGAAACTTGCTTTTCCTATTTGCCTTAAAACATGGACAGTACAGCTTATTCATGTAACAATACGAGTTGGTGCTCTCATGGAGATCCTTGGACAGACATAGTTTCACCTGGACCAGCACAACAATCGGTGCAACAACCCCCGGGTGGCGGCGGCGTGCAGCATACACAAGCAGGACATATGGGAGTTGAATCTGCAAATACACGATCAATCTACAAATTTTTAATGAGATAAGAACAACAAATTGATTTCAAAAATTGAGTGCTCGATTGAGTTACCGAGAAACACGACACGAGCAGTCTCAGAGGTAGAGGACGGAGACAGAACCATAGCAAAGACGAATATGGTTGCGAGAGCAGACCTCAAACCTCCTGCCATTGCTTTTTAATTTCCGCAAAAATCAGTTACTTTTTTTTAAACTGTTGTAGAGATATGATCGCTATATATATAGCTATATATATACGCGTAGTGAGATATAGCATTGAGGAAAGCCAATGCCGATAATGGTTATAAAGAACTTTATGAACATGTAAGGTATACTTACGTACCGTCTTGTTTGAATATAATTAGAGAAGGTTGATTTTCATTGTTTGCTGCCAAAGACCATGCATATTACAATGAAATATTATCTGAACTTATATAATAGACCCAATTATTTAACTAGGTTGACACGTCAGTACTCTTTATATAATATATAGTTCATATTACCTTATCGCGTTTAATATGCATGTGTAAATTTGCGCCAAGTATACTTTTACAATTTCAAGCAGATTATCATATTAACAGGTTCTCTTTATATTGATTATAAGGTAGAATATTATGGAATTTTGCTAGTTTATAATTGGGTGGTAATTTTTGAGAAATTTGCAGGTTAATTATCGATAGATACATATATAGATTCACTTTGTTATAAAGTTTAATTTTTATACGTTATTTCCTAGGGGGAAATTCGGGTCTCCTTTTAGTACTATCATGGTTTTTGTATATATATATATGCATTTGCTTAATTATTCAACCGCTCAGCTTTGCCAAATTATTTTCCTTTTTGTCATATAGATCATAGTTGACTTGGCATTGTACCCTACAAAACGATAGCAACAGATATTTCAAAGTTTACCTAAACGTACGTGCAAAATTTATTGAATCCAAAATATCAACTAGAGCAACTAGCTAGAAGGATTGAGCCAAGCCACCTACTTTGACATTGAGTTGAGGGCGTGCATGTTCTAAGCCTTTGGCTCAAAAGAAAGAAAGAAAGAAAAAAAAAAAAAAAAAAAAAGAAATATTTAGACCCCGGCCCCTCTCTATGACACTAGCTGAAGGTAAAGCTGAGCCCCTGTGTACCCCAGCCTCGTGTGTCGGCGCGTATAATGTGATAAAAGACAACCATTGTTAATAGTATTTTTACTAATGACGTTATATTAATATGAGAACTAAACTAACAACTCTAGGTTTGGTTATTCCCAAACTGTAAATTTTAGAAAGTATAAATATAGTATAAGAACTTTATTCCATGAGAAGCTAGCATTCAAGCTACAAAATAAATTTATATAATGAAAAAAATTGATCTGACTATAAATAAACAAAATGAAAATTAAAAGAAAAAAAAAATCAAGATGTATAAGACAATTGTCATGTACAATTAGAAACACGTTATAATTTAATCACAATCATAATTAGTAATAATAATTATCAGAGAATTAGTATATATGTCACTGTAATTACTCCTGATAATTGTTATTTACGAGCAATGAGTTTTGAGTTGAAAACTCTGGGATATCTTCGACAGTTTAACTTAAAAATGTACTGGAAAATGGTGTTAAGTTTTAAATAAATATTTTCAGAAGTGCTATTATTATAATTAAAAAGAAGGGAAATTTGTGTAAGATATGTTGAAGTAATTATTGGAATTAACCTTTATTGATATTAAAACATCAACTAGAGCAACTAGAAGGATTGAGCCAAGCCACCCACTTTGACATTGGGTTGAGGGCGTGCATTCTGGCCTTTGGCTCAAAAGAAAGAAAAAGAGCCAAAGGAATTTAGACCCCCCTCTATGACACAAGCTGAAGGTCCAACATATGAACCCGTATCCCTCGACAAAATGGGTGTCTGACATCAAATATGCTAATGATAAGAATACGTAAGGACAAATACACTAATTTCCATAGTAAATATACATGTATATATATATATATGGGAGTAATTTACTACCTAGCTGAGGGAGTACTGATATCGGCACTGCAATTTATGCTCATCAAAGCCATCATTGGAGTTGTATCTTTTGATCCAGGACTCTGAAAACATTCCCTTGTTTGTGCGAGTCCTATTTTTACAGACTCTTTTAGCTCTCCCACTACCTGACTCATCGTTGGCCTTTCGGACGAATACTGAGAAACACAGTTCATTGCTATTTCAACCATTTTCCAGGCCGAGTTGACATTGAAATTTTCCTCTAACCTTGGATCAACAATACTTTTAATATTGCCGTTTTGAACCATCAACTTAACCCATTGGCTAACGTGACTATTCTCATAGGATTTCGATATGGCAGGTCGGCCGGTGATGATCTCCAACAGTACAACTCCAAAACTGTAGACATCACTTTTCTCATTCAACCTGTTTGACATGTAGTACCTGAAATACAGATTAATCGTTCTGCTTGAGTCTCACCATTTCAACTTCGTTTGTCACAATATTTAGAATGCTTATTTAAAAGATAGGAACTGCAGTATTAACTGTTGGATTAATTTTTCAATAATATGGGGTAGGTTTGAATCATGTGCAGTAAAATTTCAACATGAACAATCATTTATGGTTGAAAAGTAAATCCAATAGTTAATTGAAAGTGCAGTTATTTCTACCAGTAATGAAAAAAAGACAGTTTCTATCTTAAAATTCTATTCCAAAATCCATGCCAAATAAAATCTAGAAATTTTCGTTCTTTTCTGTTGATACCACGTATTTTGAATAAAAAAATTTTTGACAGGTAAAATAAAGACGAAATTGTACTCACTCAGGATCAAGGTATCCAGGAGTACCAGCCACATCTGTAGAAACGTGAGTGTCCCCATGATTTGGAATAATTCTGGATAACCCAAAATCAGATAATTTGGCTTGGAAACTTTCACTCAACAAGATATTTGTGGTCTTCACGTCTCTATGGATTATGGGAGGCTTACAGCCATAATGTAGATACTCCAATCCTACATTTACATATCAAAATAAAAAATTAATTTACTATGTGAAAGCCATTTGCAGCATCATTTCATAATGTACATATAGACATATGATAAAATTTATGTGTATATATATTTATATATTTACCTTGTGCTGCATCTGTTGCAATTAGCAGCCTGTCTTCCCATTTTAAGATATTTGAGTTGCTACCTGAATGAAATAATAAATTGGATAGTACTTCCAAAAAGTTAAGCCTAGCTAGGATTTTATTTAAAAAGAAAATTGAAGTTAAAATTTTCTCTTTCTTTTTCTTTTCCTTTTCCTTGTAATAAATCGATTAGTAAACAAAAGAAAAGTAATAAGTATCCCAACTAAGTTAGCATCTAAACTTCTCATCTATTATCGAGACTACTAACTTTCCACTCAACTGTTGACAAATTAACCTGAAAGATTTTGTTGCAAGTTTCCATTGGCCATGTACTCGTACATGAGCGCTATGTTCTTTTCATCGTTGCAGTATCCAACAAGGCTTGTCAGGTTTTTGTGATGAACTCTCATCAAAAGATTAACCTGCACTTATTAGAGAAACTTTATGCACCTTCCGAGTTAATTAAAACATTATTATGATCAAGTGTCAAGAAATTACAGAAACATTTTGTATAATAATTAGTTACTGATGATGTCGTGCCTCTGCCTGAAATTGGTGATATCCTTGACCTGACGATACTGAGAGCACCTTCACAGCTACTTGAGTGTCATTTATCTGGCCGTAGTAAACTTTGCCGAAACCACCTTCACCAAGGATTCTCTCGAAACCATTTGTAACAGTGACTATCTCCGAGTAGGCAAATTGTCGTTTTCTTGCATCAAATGACCTATTTGGGAAGGTAGATTTTGCATCTGCCACGCACATATATGTTAGTCCAACTCAGCAGATTGGATTGGAACGGATTGAGCAGATTCAAGAACTCAATAGAATTTTTTTAGCTAATAATTACTCTTATTGATTTGTAAGTCTTACCACGTTGCCTTTTTCTCGTTAAGACGCAGCAGATTGCTGCCACAATTAGCACGAGAATAAAAGCTCCACCAACTGATGCTGCGAGAACAGGAAGGAGTACAGAGTGTTTCTTCTTTTCGCAAGAAGCCTTTGAAGATAAATTTGGATTTCCGCATACACTGCCACACATATCAAATTATGATATCTGTTTCATCTATAATCATCACTAACACATATTTTTGTGAAATAGTAGTTGCTCCGCCTTTTTTCTTTTTTCCTTTCGAAATTCATACGGGAATTAGTACTAATTTACTCTCATTTGTTGATCAGTGAATTATTTCATCGTGAACGAAGGTTACTTAAAGGATGCAATTATCAAAATTTGGGGTGATTGACACTGGTTAATATAAACTGTTAAAGAACGAAGCACACCTTAATGAAAGCGATCCGTCCTTCCATTTCTGTGCGATTTCAACTGGAATTAAGCCTTCAAGATTGTTGTTCTCCAAGTTTCTGATAAGGTTATATACAGCAATATGATGATTTTGTCAGGAACACATTATTTATTAATAAAGAATGGATTTGTATAATGATCAGAGTTTAAAACAGATACAGGGCTTTCAACTTCGGCAATTGAGATAAAAACTCTGGTATCGAGCCTGTCAAGTTGTTGTTTGATAAATCCCTGTTTGGATAAGATGCATAAGTATTTATATTCACGGATAATTAGACGGTTAGCAATATCCATCCCAAATGTGACCAACAAATTAACATATATTTACACACATACACTTACAGAGTTTGTATTTCTGTGAGATTGGAAATGGAAGGAGGTATGCTGCCGGTTAATCCACTTGAGGACAAGTCCCTGATTCATTAACATTGAGACGTAATAAAATTTTTGTAGAAATTAACTAGTGGAACTGAAACGAAAAGTCGATAGTTAATAAAAAATTAGATGAGTTGGTGATAGAAACTCACAAGGATATGACTCTCGGTGGTCTGTTAGCATCGTCATAGCTGCAATGTATACCTTCCCACAAGTACAATTTCGGAAGACATGGATCTCCTTGCCAGTTTCTCTTAACGCTGTAAGTTGACTTCATGACCGTCATCGCATTAGCTAATATAGATTCAGATAAAGTTAAGAAATTCAGATCAAACTAAACCATCTAATTGTCTGGAAAAAAAAAAAAAAAACCATACTATAACCGAATTTGCTCACCATCTTGTTGGTCTGTTTCTGACTGTAAGAATTCTTTTTGCCTGTAAATCTCCCACCCGTTAATTATCGGTGGCAGGGTTGAATTAGGAGTCTTCGATATCATAAAGGTATGTGATCCTCCGATTAAAGCAGTCGGGCTGTAGATTGTTTGAGCTACTAAATAAGGAGGAGTAAATGGTCCATAAAAGAGATTTCCATTGTGACGAATCTCGAATGCTCTAGACTGGTTGGCCTGTGGTTTTTTGATTTCGGCAAAGTGCATGTACACGTAATATGAGGAGGTATTGTCAGGATGATCAGCTGGTGCCTGCCAACTTAAATCCAAGTAATTCAAGGTTTTCGGCATGGCAGCAGTTTTCATAACCACCACCGGCGGTTTTAAGCCATTGCCATCGACTTCTACGCTGCTTGAGGTATTTAAACTTGTCCAATCAGCACGCTGAACGAGTGTCCAAAATCGATCATGAGGATCATCAGCATATCTATATCATAGAAAGCATTGCTTCTTCAGTACGTTGCGTTCACACACATAGATACAATGCCCTGTCTACATATTTGTCTGTTTTTATTCTTTCTTTAGCTAGAGTTCTAAAGCTTGAGAAATGTAGTGTGTAAAATAATTGTTATTTTTTAAGTATGCTAAATTTTATTTGTTGAACAGAGAAATGAAAGGTGGATCTAGTAAAAAGGAAAGTCCGATGATCACCTATGTGCTTCTCCAGAACCAGCGTCGATCCTTTCTACTAAAAGCAAGGAGTAGCCCATTTCAGCATGATAAGAAGTGCTGGCCAAGGGCCTAATTTCTAGCGAGGATATGAACGGAATTCCATCTCCCGTTTTAGCCAGGCAAACATGGACAAAGTTATGTCGAGGGACATGTATGATCTCCGTCATTACGGGCTCCAACGGGCTTGCGAAGATGATTGAATCCCATAAATCAGTCCCCAGATACAGGTCGAATGCCGGCGGTGCACCTTGTTCATCATAATTTCCGTACGTGAACAAAGCTCGGATTAAATATTTGGTTCCTCTCGTGATCCCGGTTATTTTGTAACAATTCCTATCTCCTTCAGGGAAGCTCCTAAGAGTCTGGTAGCTTCGCGCGTAGTTTTTTTGGTACTCTAGCATTATATACTCATTTTTACCAGTGTCTATGAATGCCGAGTCTGAGATGTATTTCAAACCTCTAACCGGATCGGTATAGTTAGAAACATCAGGTAACCCGCAGTCTATGCTTATAAACCCTGAGACATAATATTCCAGATATGCAATTTTCTAACCAGATGGACAGAAAAAAAAATATATGTACATATATATTTTCAACAGAAGACACCTTAACAGAAAGATGTTAATAAAGGTAGGATTTATTCGCATATTGTCCCCTGAAGTACTTGTGTGGTGTTTTGGAAAATTGTCCACTAAACTTTAAATTTTAGAAATTTTGGTTTTTTCCATTAATTTAAATTTTTTTTTTTTTGGGGTGCTAGTCAAAAGATTGTCAGATACAAGTAGATCAGAGAAGGTTATTCATGTGATGAGTTACAAAAGAGAAGAGAACTAAATTGGTCAGTATTCTTGAAATTTTAAAACTAGATAGTAAAATGCCGAAGTTCAATAAAACTTCAACACATGTGCGATCTTTATAATCAATATCTTTTTAATACTTCAAGATTCTCTCTCTCTCTCTATATATATATATATATATATATATATATTTACAGTTCTTACCTGATTGATCGTCGGCACGGACCATGAGAGCTAAACCACCGATCAATACAAAAGAAACAAGAAAATGCTTGAATGTCAGCATCTCATACTTTTCTGGGCTGATCACGAAATGGAAGAAAGAGTTGTAGTTATTATATAGTTAAAGGAAGTAGAAGAAGAAGAAGAAGTCAAGGGATCTATTATACTCTAGATAATGTTTTATAAGTGCTTGACTCAACATTAATTAAATGATCCCTCTCAAATTTTTCTTTCTTTTTTTTTTTTCTTTTTTTTTTTTAAGAAAAAGAAGGAAAGAAAAGTTTTCCAGATTATAATAGAGATAGGTTGAAGTATGTCAGATATAGACGAATGAAGAGAGAAAGCCTTGTACCAGCAACCGGCCAAGACCGCACGCGCCCGTTGTGAGCTTAAAAATTGCAGTACTCCTTGCTGTTGGCACTGTAACATATGCATTTTAATGAACTTCTGATTATCCAAGCTGTACTACTTATAGCGGATACAAATACTGCATGGTCTTTGGTATATATATATATATATATATATATATATATATATATTTTACTTGGGCTGCGGATTCAAACTCTTTATCTTAACAGTGAGACATTAAATCACCGTTAAATTGTATCATGGTGCATAAAATTTTACTTGCAGTAATTTCTTTCTTTTCTTGTCTTTTCTTTTTTTCTGGTCGCTCATAGAAGGACACGTACGAATACATAAAGCCACATATATATATCCTGCACACTATATTAAATGGTATTAAATTTTCAAGTTGTGTCGCAGTACTAGTTAACATTCAATGTTTCCACTTATAGGTACTAGTTAACAGTATTAGTTCTTTTCTAGTTAATAATTATCTGAAAATTATAATTTATGAAATCTATTTACGAGTCCACTTGATTCATCCTCCAAAAGCTCTTATATAGTCAATCTGTTTTGTGAGAAATATGTGTACTTGCATATGTATATAAGGAAAAAAAAAAAAGAAAAAAACGTTTAATGTTTCGAAAACAAGTAGAAAACTATCGGTATCAGTGGCTTGTATTGACTCAGTTGTTTACTTGTATTACATAACAATATGGAGAATCTTTCAAGAGATTGACAAAAGTATCGACTCAGTTGTTTCTTTTTCTCGTCGTGATTTGTTTCCATCTTCTTCACATGTCATGTGAATATTCATCTCGACTGGGGATTAGTGGGGCATAGGGACTCACAATATTGGGTGATCATCTGTCCCTCTAATTTTGGGTTCTTCCCGACTCGAGATGGATAATATTTGTAGTATGATATATATCTATTTATTCACTTCCTATCTAGCTCTATATCAATTGATATATAGAGTAGAAGCTTAGTAAAATACATCTAAGATTAAAAAATAGATGTAACAGAATATTGCAAAAAAAAATGTAAAGTATTCATCGATCAAGAAAAAAATAGATGTAACAGAATACTGGAAATAAAAATATAAAGTATTTATCGACCAAGCTAATATTAAAATCTTTTATCCTTAATAAGTTCTTATTTTAATTTTAAAAATTTTGTACTAGTTAATTGTAATGTCCCTCCTAAATTAGCAACTGTAAACTCACACGCCAACTTGGGAGAAAAGTTAACTGAATTAGAAACTTAACTCATATTATCGAAAGCTTACAAAAATTATTACTCTGAAACGGAAAATTTATCTTTATATTTTATTGGCAAATGTTGTCTTCATACAAAGTATCTAGGATACAAAATTCAAATCCTAAAAGTTTTACATTGCCATGGGATTTTGGAACCTCTTGCTCAAACAATCTCTAATAATTATGTAAGTTTTGTAAATTGTATCACAAAATTGATATGAGCGAAAACTCAATAAATAAACTATACAGTATCTTTCCAAACTTTAACTATAGCGTCCACTGTACGAAATTATTTCTCAAAGATTTAGCCCTTTGACTTGGTTGGTTCGCGAATCTTAACAAACAAGATAGTTCACGTCATACTTAAAATACTCCTTATAAGCTCTTGATAAGCATGATTATCGAATCATGGTAGATATATAATTAAACATCATATAAATCATTAAAAAAGAATGCTTTTAGCTCATATTACAGTTCTATAATCCAATAGAACATATACTTACCTCAAACTACTTTCTAAAGAATGAAAAGGATTCGTATCTCTATTTTTTGTTCCTCTCTTTTTATTTTTCTTTTATTCTACTTTACGTCTTTGGTTTTTTGCAGAGAAAGGTTGAATGACAACCCATTAATAGAAAACAAAACTTGGCTACTTTATAGTGATTTACTTGGTCAAGAAGCTTAAATAATATGTATGCTTGCCAAGGTCCTAGTTTTCTGGTAGCCTTATGGAAGGCTATGGATTGCATTTTGTTTATCTCCGTCCTTCTTAAACGAATAATACTAGGGAATATCAGTGATATTTAACATCACTCATTAATAGAATACGGGTCTTATAACATGAGACTTATTAGTGGGATATATTTCTCTATTAGTATGATATTGAATATTATTGATATTATAAAGTATATTTCTTTCTTAAAAGGGGAGGATAAATTCTCTCTTCGCCACCTAGGCCCATTAGGTGTCACTATACAATATAAATCTAATGATAAAGAAGACGCCACATGCTTGCCAAGAAAACCTCATGCTTACTTTGGAAAAACATAATTGACTTTTGTAAAAAGTTTTTTAAATTTTTTTTAAAATTAAATTTTTATTTAAAGTTGTCACATGACAGATTTAAGATCCATCATGTAACAGCCTTTCGTCCTTTTAAAGAGCGTTAATAGATTGGCTTTTTAGACAAATGAAAAAAAAAATCTAATTATTAGAATAAAAATATAACAAAATATTCAAAATATTTTAAGAATGAAAAATCATAACTTATGATAACATAATTACAGTACTTATGTTATATGATTTTTTATATTTTAATTTAACTATCAAATTTTCTTATAAAAGCCGATCTAATAATAATGACATCAATTAATCTAAATATTAATTCTCAAAATATCTATGTAGGTTACAATTACAATAAATAATATTGTAATAACAATGTATAACTAAGTATTGGACCTGATTCATATCATTATGTATAAATGTGTTATTGTGATAAATACATTTATTTTATTATTAGATCTCCAACGATATTATTGTTATTTGTAAAATTTGTAGACAATAATCTATTTGCTATATCATTGTTATTCGTATAATTGTGATACTATTATATCACCATAATTCGTACAATTGTTAAATCAATGTAATTTGTATATTTATCATTTTATTTTTGTTATCGTATAATTGCAATAACATAACAATTGTCGTTTGTAATTTTTCATTTTGCAAATATTAGCTCAGTTAACTTTAAAAAAAAAAAATAACGTAAACCTAAAATTTTATATTTAAAAAAATCAACTAAATGGTAGGTCAAATTCTGCACTGCAAAAATATGTCATGTGGACCAACTCTGGGTCAAAGTTCTGACGCGGATATCATCAATTCATTTATTTGATAGCTGTTTGCTGAGATGTCATGAATTGACTGTGGGACCATTGAAAGTGTACGTAATAGTGCAGTGGTTGACAGTAATACTGTCGGTGGCGGATAACATTTTGACATTTCCAAGACCAAGAGAGATAGACCAAAACGGATGAATACCGTGAGAGTAACATGAATGTAAAACAATCTATAAATATGAATTAATAAATTCTAATATTCTATATAAATAAATTTGATAATTCAACATATGTTTTTGAGTGCAATAGAATGATGAGTCTGAAAGACATTTTAAGTCATTATTTTAATAAGTATAATTAATATTTACTTAAATGTAAATAGTATTTCAACCTAAATATGTTTAAAAGTTAAAAATTAATACTCTGAATGACTATTTTTGACTTTTTTTTTTTTTTTTACATTAAAAGTCTTTTAAGAACGATATATATGCTCCAAAACAAATTAGTGTAATGTGAAAGCAAAACAATCTACAAATACGAATATATAAACTCTAATGTTCTACACAAACAAATTTGATAACCTAACATACGTACACTCACAAATGGTTTAGACTGTAAAAGTCTTATGATCACAAAAAAATGATGACTCTAAAAGACATTTAGAGTCGTTGTTTCAATAAGTACTATATTTGATATTTACTTGAACGCAAAAGTCTCTCAATCCAAATAAGTTTAAAAGCTAAAAATTAAGACTTTGAATGATCATTTTTGACATTTTTTTATGCTAAAAATAACGGATGAGTGTAATTTGAATGTAAAACAATCAATAATCCAAATATATATATATATATATATATAAACTCTAATGTTCTACACACAAAAAATTTGATAACCCAACATACGCACACTCAAAAGTGGTTTGGATGACAAAAAACAATTTCTTGACAGCCAAAGACTATCTGTTAATAGCAAAAGTCTTATGAGAAAAATATAAGGACTCTCATTTGTAGTCATTATTTAAATAGATATATTTGATATTTACTTGAACGCAAAAAGTGTCTCAATCCAAATATGTTTAAAAGCAAAAAAATTATGACTTTGAATGACTATTTTCGACATTTTTTTTTACGTTAAAAGTCTTTTAAAAATGATATATATGTTCCAAAATGGTTGAGTATTGTAATATGAAGGCTAAACAATATATAAATTCAAATATATAAACTCTAATGTTTTACACAAACAAATTCAATTACCCAACATATGCACACTCGCAGATGGTTTATACGGTAAAAGATAATTTCTTAGCGGCAAAAATTCTATTGACAAAAAATTGATGACTCTAAAAGACATTTAGAATCATTATTTCAATGGGTATATTTGATATTTACAAGTAATGATTGTCATCGTTTTCTGTGACCTGTCGTTTCACTTTGTCGATGTCGTTTGTTTTTTCTATTGTTATATTTTTTCATTTGATTGTCTCTAGTCGTCTGTGGATTTTTCGTTCTTTGTTGCTTTATTATTAATTTTTTTTGGCGTCGTCGTAACAGTTTAATCATGTTTATCACTTTATCTACGTCGACCTTACCTTTTCTGTCATCGTTTTCCAATTTTTTATCTGATTGAAGTTTCACGATTCGTCATTAGTTCGTTACCGTTTCTCGTGTTTTGTAGAGTAAAAAAACAAAAAACAAAAAACAAAAAAAGAAGAAGAAAAATAGATTGAAGTGTTTAAAACGACGAGCTCAAAATATATCATATTATAGCTCACAGATAAACTTCACACACTCTTCTTTTTCTTGTGACAGGAACGACATGAAAGTCCAAGTTCCAACAACTTGAATAGTCCGTCTACTACACAAGACTCTTCTCATTCGTATGCATGCTTATTGGTTATATATATATATATATATATAGTTATATGTATATATATATATATATATTGTATAAGTGGGTAAAGACCCTCAAAAGGATGTTCACATAAATCACGACTCATCTCACAAGAGATCTTTATTTACATCACCACGACAAAATACAACCATATAATAATAATAATAATATATATATATATATATAACTCGAAATGCCATACGAAATCTAAACACGGCCAAACTTGAAATCACCACCAGATGCGCTTCTTCACTAAAAAAAGTGGAAGAGTTGCTCAAGTATTTCACCATTTCAGCTTAGCAGGGAAGTACTGCAATTAGAACAAAGTAATCACTTAAGATCAAATAATCTAGGACTAAAGAAATTTTGATGGAATAAAATGGGTTAATGTGGGCGCTAATTACCTTTTCAATGAGGGAGAGATAGTATGGTTTGACCTTTTCTACATCAACCCGAACCTTGCTCTTGCTGTACAGATCATACTTGCTGCAACAATATATATATATATAAAGCATATAAGCACTTGGACTAAGCTGAGAAATTATAAGTGGTCAAGTAATAGACAAATGATGTGGTACTTGAATATTTGGAGCCATTTCAGGTTTTCAAAATCCTCTCCATTCATTAAGTGCTTATAAGCGCCTGACTTGTGTAATGCTGCGATGTCAGTTTCATCAACATTTGATTAATATTGATCAGAAAAATGGTTATCTTTTGAGTGTAAAGTACTTAATTAATTTATGAAAATAAAAAAAAAAGTACTCTGTTTCTCTACTCACCATAGAAGGAATGGTATCTGATTATAAAAAGAGCTGCTGAAGGCAGAGTAGTCTTGTTCTCCTTGGCGACCTGAAAATAAGACTCTGACTTTAGCTCTCTCTCTGTTTTGTCCCCGTGATATATATACAAATGACAAAGTGTTTGAAATTTATAAAGTGGAAATTTGACGGCATCAAAAGCATTCCATGGGGCCACTTTTTAATATGGGGTCCGAATATTATAAGCATTTTTGTGCAATGATTTTAGAGTTCGTAAATATTGTCGAATGTAAATTGTACGGTTGCAGTTCAACGACGTTATGGTGTTCGTTAAATTCTGCTTTATAAAGTGTTTTTAAAAGGGAGAAAAAAAAAAAGAAAAGAAAAAAGATTGAGCATGTACCAAATACATGTAATCATCATGTCCCCATGACATCATTACATTGTTGAGTCCACATCCCGGTGAGTAAGCTCCATACTTGGTTTTGTAAGCAGGATTCTCGTAGTCTGGATTTTCCTTGAAATACTGCAGTAAACTATAAATATAAGTAATTCAATTGGTAGGAGGCCTTTCTTTCCAACTTTATGAGAAACGTACCTTGTGGTGAACAATTGACTCGTCAAAAGCACAACCAACTGGGTACGTGTCACCTAAAATTAATATAAGTTAGAATTTTAGTAATGAACAATGCTATAAGACATCAGTGATGTCTAATACCATACATTAATAGATGGCATCAAAATAGACTATACTTTAGGACCCATTTTCTGTTTCTTGTGTTGCTCAACACTATTGGTGTCCTCGGGTATTTTCTTAAGTTTCAAATTGAACAAGTTCGAACAAAAAAAACAAAAAAAAAAAAAAAATTCTGATATTTTGTTTACCTACGACAGCCCATTGAGGAAGCTCCCCAAAGCTAGGAAGAAGTAGCACCTTTCCAAGATCTAAGGCATACATGTTTAAAAAAGTCTAATTATGAAATTGAACAAAGTAGCAAAACAAAGGTCGAAGAAAAGAAAGAAATACCATGGATAAGGGCAGTCAAGTGCAACCAATCTTCGTTGGGATAGTCCCTCCTAATGGCTTCAGCAGTTTGGAGCAAGTGTTCAATTTGAGGCTCATCCAAATCAGGGTCACTCTCATCCACCACATCATTCAGAAGCTCACAACATTCCCATATGCTCATCTCCACTCTGTTCAATTTACTGTACTCTTCCCTCATTTTTTTCACCTACGTTACATGCAATTTGCAAGAACAAATCAAAAATTACTCTTACAAAAAGAAAAAAGAAAGAAAAAAAAAAAGGAGTTAGAATAGAGTATATCTGACTTTATTTTTTTTTTTTTACTATTTACATGTTTCCTAATTTTTAGCCGTTGAATAAAGCGTAAAAATGATCTCATCTGTTGAAAACTAACGACTAATTTTCAACGACTCGGATTTTTTTTTAAATCATCTAATGACTTAAAAAAAAAAAAGGAAAAAGAAAAACAGATTAGACAAGTCAAATTCTTATCCAAAATTATTACTCACAAAGGCATAAGTCTGGTTGAGGTGGTTGATTCTATAGAAGTTCTCCACACCCGGCTGCCTCTCTCCTTCAGCATCATAGTCCCTGTTTTTGTCGTTTCACATTAAAGCAATTAGAATGAATAAAGCATAACAATTTTGGAGCCAAAAAAAAAAAAAAAAAAAGAAGAGTTCCATTTCCATTTCTTTTTCCTTTGAAAAAAAAAGTTCAACTTATTTTTTAATATTAGATTTTACAAATTTTGTTATTTTGGTTTGGACTTTGGAGTTTGAAGCAATCTAGGCCACGCCTCATAAATAATAGGCTTTGCTGCTGAAAACCTCAATTTTGGGTCACATGTCTTGAACCTTGGACTATTACTATTAAAAGTAGGAACTGGTTCTGAATTAGAGGAATACAACTTCTCAAGTTGTGAAATTCAAATGTGTCGTTTTTATAAAATTTTTAATTTTTAATTTTCACGTCATAGGTAAATAAATGAAAATTTAAATTTTAAAACCCGTAATTAACACTTAATAAATTAAGGGAAATTATCATTCAAATAGGCAATTCCTTTCCTTTCATTAGATAAGAGTTATACTGTTATAATGTGTTTTACAGATCATGTTGTCCAAAGCTTAGTTGTCAATATTAAGATTGGCCTAAAAAAATATGTCTATTTCTTGGACAGTCGTCTCGATATTAAGAGCAACCAATATATGTTCGACATAAATACTGTTAAAGGTGTCCCCGAATAACATAGAGATTAATTAAGTACCTTGTGCAAATCTTAATTAAAGATCAATTATGGGATTTTATATATTTGCCTGGTCATGTATATTAATTATTAAATTAAACAAAAAATTAAAGCATAATGCAGAGAGGATCATAATTAACCTAAAGGTTTGACCAAAAGAGTTGGTCTGTGGCACCAAAAATCCGCCATCCAACACCAATTCTTTTTCATCTATGGGGACCTTCTTTTCCTCTGCTTCTACTCCTGTGTTTTTGCAGAAGATAATGAATACATATATGCATATATATACAGATATATATTGGAAGAGTACGGAATAGTGGAATTTTGTCCTGTTAATTACACTTGACTACTAGGTATAAATTTTGATTAAAGAGATAAACGACTTGATTTGTTAGAGTTTAAATTACATCTGAGAAGAAAAATAAAAAAGCACGATGGTGAACAGTACGGATAAAGTGAGCCAAAAAAATTATATTCTTCGACTTGGTTTTTTTTTTTTTTTTTTTTTTTGAATAGAAGCATTTATTTGGAGAAATAGAAAAAAGAAGAAAAAGTGGGAAAATTACCAAGCTCACAAGGCTGTTCAATGAGGATAGTCATGCTGAATCAAAATATATTCCAAGCCAATTATAACAAACGAAATTAAAGAGAGAGAAAACCAAAGTATATAGCAAAGAGATTAAAGAGTTTGTAGATGGAAATGCATTTTATGGGGTTGTATAAATTGTCCATATTTATATTTGGCCGGAGAGTCCTTCCCTGAGAATTCGGAATTCTTGAGTCCTTACCAGAAAATCTTATATATATATATATATAATTTTCCTTCCTTACTTGCGCTATTTTATAAAACGGCCCAAAAAAAAAAAAAAACAAACAAACAAACAAAAAGTCAGCATGTAAGTTGGCGGTAGAAAGGGGAAAGATTAATGTCTGGTTAATTGTCTTTTTGTTATCACTTAATGGTTTATTATATTTAGGAACTGGTCCCCCCCAAAAAAAGGTCAAAAAAAATATCTGGGTGGTGGTGGGTCCCAGAGGGAAACAGAATGTACTTGTTTATCATGAGTGACTCAGCTTTGCGTTGGACACCACGATATCTTTTTTGTGGGGCCCACCTGACGTGGCCTCCAGTCAAGTTGGTTCCCAGACGTCTACTGTTATGTCTACGTCGGTTTTGATATTTACCGCCTTTTTTTCTTTTCTTTTTTTAGGGAGTGAGGATTAGTCAGATTGATTTCCACGTGTCAGCACGATGATTAAACAATTTGGGATTGTTTTCCACGTGGTGGTTGTATTGGTGTGTGCTGGCAGGTTTGTTTGGGGCCAAGATTTTTATTTTTGTGTTGGACAGGCATGATAGTGGGATTTGGGACGGTCAAATGTACCAGAAGTACATCTATATTTCTTCTCTCTCTCTCTCTCTCTCTATTTTTTTTAAAATTTTTATACAGGGAATTTTAAAGATTTTTCACATAGTCACTAATCTATGAATATGAGTTTTATAATAGGGAAAAAAAAAATAGTTTTCTTTTTCTTTGTCAAAAAAATTTTTTTTTAACACAAAAGTAAATTTGCTACTTTTTTTCCCCCTTAAATGTATCCGTAAATTCAGCACTTTCCATTAAATATTTACAAAGTTAAAAAGAACATTAAATGTTTTTTTTTTTAAACTGAAAAGGAAATTATCCATGGTAATTTTCTCTAATTTTATCCATTAATAACTGTTCCGTAACAGCCTAATTAAACAGAAGAAAAAAGGATAAGTCAACTGAGTTTATAGCAATTTATCCGGCCTTGTCTCCCCAGCAGAAATGGAAAAGAAAAAGAAAAAGAAAAAAAAGACTAAACAATATTGCTTATTATCCTTTTAATTCCAGAAATTAATATAATGACTTTATAGATATAGGTGGACACCAACATTTGTTCTTTGATTTCCACCTGGTACTAAAATAAAAGTTTTCCTATAGACTGTTTTCCCTATAATGAATTTATTATAGTTTCCCTATAGGATGTGAACTTAATTGTAGTATTTTCTTATACTAAAATGTTCTATGAAAGTGATTTTCATGACGATTTGAGCTGTTGTTAGTCATCTTATTCCGGGATCTCGTTCTATTGTAAATCGCCACATAAAAGATTGTTTCGGATAAGGTTCAATAATCACATACAAATATAATAATGTTTAGTACTTGGTCACAGAGACTTGATAGCGAGACAATAACTACAATTATCTTACGTGGTAATTATAGACACAATTTAATTCCATTAATTTCACGTCTAATTTCATTATAAATAAAGATATAAACGTCCGAATCTTTATATCTTAAATTGAAAAAGAAAGGGCAGGAAAAAAAAAAAAAGAAGAAAAAACTACAAGTATATCTTACGATAGTCCCGTATCCAGAAACATGTCGTGTTTCCAACGCTAAGTAAGAATGAATTCAAGTGAAATGGCCATAGGCCACGTACCCTTTTCTATTGTTGACCAATTAAACTACATGTGTGGTATGCTTAATAACCCGCGTACACATAAGAGAATGCAGGTCAATTCTAAAATAATAATAATAATAATAATAATCCGGTGTATATATTTATGTTTATCTTGTTTCTTAATGCCTTGTTGTCGTAGTACTTACGATAATAATAACAATAATAATAACGTAATATCTAAGTCAACATGCCAATATCTCAAATCTCAATATTGGCTCAGTCATTTTAGGATCTTGTTTTGTAGGTAAGAATATATATATATATATATATATATATATATAACATGTAATTTTGACAAAGTCTGATATAATAAAAGGAATAGAATCATTGACCATTTTCTTATATATCTCCCACGAAATCCTCTTGAAAAAGTAATTGTAGGTGTAATATAACCGTATTTTTATATAATATTTAAAATTCGAGATCTCCCACCTTAAAGTAAAAAAAATAAAAATAAAAAATTATAATTAACTAGTCGATGGTCACCGTGGAGCTATAGATGCAATCGTTATTAATTTTGAAAAGGTATACGTAAGAAATTAAAAAAAAAATGATTGTGGGCAACTTGCGTTTGTTTATTTAAGGGAGAGACGTGAATGGATAAGAAAAATAAAGAACGCCTTTTCTTCTGTTTTTATTATCAATGTTTTATGAGAAGTACTAATAGAAATTAAATAAGAAAAATAATAATAGTAAAAAAAATAGAAAAGAATGGAACATAAAGATATTTAATGTGGATGTGCTTTTATGGATTAAGAACAATGAATTCATTAGTAAAGAGCATTATGAATGAGCTCTCATATAAATACAAGTTACAATGTATACAATCGGATAAGTTTCTTAATACTTATAAATCTACTAAAATCAAGACTTATTCTAAATTACAATAAATATAAATAAATCTAAAATTCCTAATAAAGATAATTACATACAAAACTTTTAACTTTTCTTAATGTTAATACTAACTTTCCTAATATATCCCCGCAAGATAGAGCTCCGATAAGATATCTAATCTTGAATTATAATAAAAGAAACTTGAATAAATAATCCCCCCCCCCCCCCCTTTTGTTGTTGTAATTTTCTCTCTTTTTGTGTGTGTGTGTGTATTTTTTTTTACTTTTAGAAAAATCAAAATAAAGGATATCGAGTAGCAAAAGCACAGAGAAGAGACGACAAGCATCGAGAGCAGGTGGACGGCAATCGTCAGAAGAGAAGGGAGAAGACAACATATACTTGGGTGTAGGGACAACAATCGTAAAAAGAGAAGGGGTAAGACAACGGCCATTTGGGAGCATAAATAAAGGGCACATGGGCTCTAGGATGGTAATTGTCAAGAGCAAGACGTAATAGCATTTGGATCAAATATAATTGCAATGATAAGATATTAAATAAAATAAATTAAACAAAAGAGATGCTGGTATTTTGTTTTTTTAAGAAGAACCTTTTTTTTTTCGGTGTTGGGGATGGATGTGAATTTTTTTTTTTTTTTTCCTTTTTTTCTTTTGTGGGTGATAGAAACGTGAAGCAAAGAAGTTGGGGAAAGAGATATATTTGGGAAAGGGGATTACATGAAGTGGATGTTGGGGGAGATTGTGTTTGGATTTGGTGGCTTAGGAATTACGTGAAGAAAAAAAAAATAAAGGTGGGAATGGGAATACTGTTTTAGGTATTGAAGTTCAGGATCTAAGGCTCTAATACCATAATATAAATTAAATAAGAAAAAAATAAATAAAAGTAGAGAAGAAGGGAACACAAAGATATTTAACGTGGATGTTTTTCTACGGATTAAAAACAATAAATTCATTAGTAAAGAACATTATGAATGTGCTTTCATATAAATACAAGTTATAATATATACAATCGAATAAGTTTCCTATTACTTACAAATCTACTAAAATCAAGATTTATTCTAAATTATAATAAATAAAAATAAATCTAAAGTTCTTAATAAAAGTAATTACATACAAATTTTAACTTTCTTTAATGTTAATACTACTAATAAGTACATCTTTTGGAAAGTTCCATGCTGCAAGGGCAAGTACGTCCCAGCTAGCATATTCTAACTGAGTGTGAAGTACACTAATTTTTTTTAGGACATGATATGAAAATATAAACATAATAGAAAAATTATAATAAATAGCATTTTTGAAGAACTACAAAACATGCACACAAACATCTATAAACCAAACACGTGTATACATAATACAATAGTTTATGATAAATTTTCATGTTTTAAAGTTCCTTATGATAACTTTATTTTTAATGTGACTTTGTTTTTTGTTTTTTTTTTTCCTTGATTACTCGATATTTATACTATCAATAAATTTATAGGCTAAAGAGTAGAGTTTTTAATAAGAATTTATATGAGATAATTATTTTTTATATTACAGATTAAAATTTAACATAAAAAAAAAAATTCAGAGGGAGCACAACTTAGCTCCCTTCCTGCCATCCAGACTCCTGCAAACCGCCCTATTAAGTAAATGCAGTTGAGTGCGCAGAACAGGACCGACTGTATCCGTTTAGTTCTTTATCTTATTTTAAATTAAATTGTATTTTTTTCATCATATTTTTTGTCTTTTCTGAAAAAGTTTTTTGTCTTTTCTGAAAAAGTCAATAAAAATTACTATTCAAACTTAAAAATCTCAACTCAACTCAAACTCAACTTATACACCAAACACCCCCAAGTCTACATTTAAAGCTCATGACATTGACTTTATAATATAAATATGACTTGCTAATTAACAACAAATTTTTATAAGGAGCTGTATATATATATTTGCAGAGATCAGAGAGACATATAGAACCGTAATATTTTTCACTTTTTGATTCTGTAGTATTTTGTTTTTGGCTGTGCAAGTTGATTCCCATGGTTGGTGGCAAGGCAAAAGTCATTTTCATGGCTAGCTGTTACACTGCAAGTGAACTATCCCCATTCATTTTCTACCAAGAGGTTTGCCATGCGAAAGTTGCACACTTTACAAGAGCCCATCAAACCCTTCTCTCTCTCACTCTCTCTCTCTCTTTCTCTCTATATATATATATATATATATCACCTTCCAGGTTACTCACAGACTATATATAAAAATTGCAACTTGTTTCCCACTTCCCTAGAAAAGAGCCTTTTAAGCGAGGAGATAACATAAATATATCGCACTAATTTACTATATTGATAAATTATTTGGCTGGCCAGCACGTATGTTCCCATAACCTCTTACTTTATTGACAAAGATATTTTCTTTTCCAAATATTATTTTTTCGAAAAAAGTTATGTTCAGGCAAAAAAAAAAAAAAAAAAAAAAATCTACCATATGGTGCTTTTCCTTATATAGTATGTAATTTGTACAAATCAATTAATATGTAACTTGCTTGTTTAGTCACTAAATTTGACTAAATTTTTGATTTTGTGTAACTTTAACTCATGTTCTTTTTTTTTTTTCGTATTTTGATTGATACTAAATAATTAAAATATTATTACAACAATCATTTTTTTTAAATTTTTGGATGGAATCATTTAATAATTTGATCAAAAAAAATGATACTCTCTAGTGAATTCCGTTAAAAAGATTAATGGAAAGAAATATTGTAATAATGTTTTTAATATTTTGTGAACACTCTGTGAAGATTAAAGAAGAAAAAGAAATTTAAGACTGCTAAAGGATAGAGCTTTCATATAAAGCTTTTTATTTTAATTAAAATGTCGATCTGTTAAGTGAAGTGACCTAATATCTTTATTTGTCTATTATTATTGTTACATATTTATGATATGAGCCTTGAGTTTCTTTTACCTTTAACACACTCTAATTATGAAAAAAATTAGGGATTAAAATTACATAAATTTAAAAGTTTTGGACAAAAATTACCAACTGCTTCTTCAGAACCAACAAATAAAATAAACACAATATGATGAGTTTAGAAAAACCAGCCAATTACGAATTAAGATTGGTAGTTTAATTAATGAGATATATTTTTTAATTTAATATATATATATATATATATATATATAAATCGTCGGCAACAACCAAAATCATGTGTCAAATGTCTTCCGCATGCGTTCCAGCAAATGGTAGCATCATCATCTTCTAACTTTTAAGATTTATTTGCGTTTTGTTTTATGTTTACCACAATATTAATCACCCGATAGCATATTCCTTTTTTTGTCGACGACACTGTTTTTTTTTGTCTCTTTACTCTTTTCTTATTATTATTATTATTATTATTATTTTTTTTTTTTGTGTCCAATCTTCTTCTCTTACTATCCAATGTTTGTTCTCACATATGAACTGTCTCGCAGTAAGCTATAAAGTACATTACATATATGTTGTTAAGATGGGACCTTGCTTCCGAAACTAAAATGTTTTTGCAACTAATTTGGTTGGTCACATGCTTTGATATTACGAGGTGTACAGGTTTATACTATGTTGGGACTTGGCAGGGCATTTTCTGCTCTGACATTGAGGGCATATATTTGAAAGACTTTTTTAAATGTTATTTTTTAACATATACGTTTGATACTAAGATTTAGATAGTTAAATTTTAATTTGAATTGATTATATATTTATCAAGATATTAAATTTTTTGAGTTAAAAAATGTAAAAATTTAAAATATGTTCAGAAAAAAAAAATCTTTATAGAGTTTATTTCATTTATTTTAAAATTTTATATATTTAAAAAAAAAAAACCATCTCATTTGAACTTGTTTATGTAAAATTATGAACTTTTAAAGTTTGAACTACAGAACTGTTTGAATTATGAAGCTAAGGGAAAAAGACAAAAATTGAATTGTAATTTTAAAGTTTGGATTGTGCATCTAAACATCCTATTAGTTTCTTGAGTCTAAAAGCCACTTTTGTTAGTGTCTGTAGATATGTCAGAATATTTTCTACTTCTAGTCTCCAAAAGAATTTCTTGTAAAAGCTAGAAAATATGATTTCAAGAAAAAAAAAAAAGTAATTTGAATAAATTTTAAAACTTGTAACAAAGTTTAAGTTAAACATTGTGAACTTTATTTAAACAGTTTATTATTTATTAGAAAATTTTAAAGTCATTTTAATTTCAAAAGCTCTTTTAAAATATGGTTATCTAACAATTACTGAAAAACCATAGTTTTTCTTTTCTTTTTTTCTCTTCTACTATTGAATAAAAACAAAAGTAAAAGCTCTTTCAAACGGACAAAGATTTTGCTTTCTTCTTAACCACAAATAATGGTTTTCACTTTTCTTTCACCCAATGAAAGAAAAAGAAAGGAAATTGTAACAAATAACATATTTTATAGTTTTTTTTTAAGTTTATAGTAGGTTTTTTTAAAAGATTATGAATTATAGTATATATTTATATGCAAATAGTTGGATTTTCTAGTAAATCCCTAGTAAAGAACGAATTTGCAGTTGATTTTTAATAATAAATTTATATGCACCATTTTCATGTTAAAGAGAGAAAGACAAAGGAGGAAAGAAGATGATATTTTTTTTTAATTATGTAATCACAAATATAATTTATTATTACATTTAAAATTTTATGCTCTTCAAAAATATTAAAGCCCATATTTTGTTTTAATTTTTATTTTATTTTTCACGACTTACGCAACTACGGTTCAAAGTAGGCAATTTCAATGTCATATGATGATGATTATGTTAGACAATGAAATGCCTATTTGCCATCATGTTAAGGAGCTAACTAATTTCAAAGAGCAATCTTATATGTCATTATTCATCACCACACGTCTTTTCAACCATACCTAAATTTACATGACCCAATAATTTTAACATAGCATCTGTAACGACGCCAAACATTTTATCAATAGGATTAATACTATATAGTGGATAATTATAATAAGATTATGAGCAAGTTTTCATCTTTAAGGGGAATTATTACGAAATTTTCTTCAAAATAATAGGGTTTTTTTTGAAAAAAAAAAAAAAGAAAAAAGTTTTTTTGGGCGGGGGGCGGCCTGGCTACTATGAAATTTTCTTCAGAATGGTGGGGTATTTTTTGAAAAAAGAAAAGTTGAGGGGTACCTAAACCCCCACTAGTCCTCACTAATAACGCCCCCGCATGGCATGCCAGTAAAACTATAGTACTTTGGTTATTAAAAATTTTTTCTTTTTAAATCTCGGTTATTAACAAATTATAGAAAAGGATGAATAATTGTAATGAATAACAATAACAATGAAATCTAGCATTTACTATACGATGCTGGGCACGGCACTAACACACCCACGTTTCTACTCCGACACCGGCATCACCAATTTAGGCAGCAATTCAATCTACGATGCCGGGCACAGCACCAACACGCCTGTGCCTCTGCGCAACGACTGGGATTCAGGCAGCAATTTTCCATCTCGATACATCCAATTAAAAAATTCCACCGTTGGTTCATTGTGTGACTTGGAATAATTTTTTATTACAAGTCCAAACTACAATTCATCATGATGTGGCGATATATTTTTGGCCGGGACAACATCAAACTATAGGAGCTTGAAGACTTATCCTGATAAAGCAGACTGTTTAATAAAGATTTTTGAGTAAATCAGATTACACTGATCCACGGAATGCTTAACTTGTAGCAGCTACATCCTGACGCAGTTGTCCAGAGAACTTCAGGCTAAAGTAGCAAATAAGAGAGAATCAAAACTTTAGGGCAAAACTTTAATATCTATGTGAATTGGATTCTCATCTTACAGACCTACATTGAACTTTAATTAAGACCACACATCCCATACTTTAGCAGAAAAAGAGGGGACAAAAAAAAAAAAAAAAAAAAAAAGCCCATGAGGTTAGTTTAGATTAAAAAAGTTGTAAGATAATCCTCTTGCTTTACCTCAAGAATTTTACATAGTCTTGTCCACAGATGCGGATGTGGTAAACCTTGTTCAAAATCTCATTCTTTTAGCAGGGCCTTGATCAATGATGGGATCAACAGTAGGTTGTTGTGCCTCTCCTGCTTGCTGGGTTTCAGGGTCTTTTTCTGAATCTGCTGTAGGCGGGGGAACATACCCTTCTGGAAACGGTGGTGGGGGCGGGGCTGGTGGTAGCTACATAGACGGAGTGATGGAAGTAATCTCTTAGTAATGGGTTTGTTACTAGATAGCAATAACGGGGCCGAACATACTATAATGCTTTAACAAAAGCAGTTATGGCTAGTACTAATGCTTCTCCTACAATTCTTTGTTTTCAGTGCAGAATTTCGTATTTGTCAACAAGTACCATAAAATTACTTACCAAAAAACACAAGTACCACAAATTTCTATTAAACTCCGACACCTGAGACGGGATGGCCATATCAGGGGAAACATACTAGCCCATATTCCTTTATGATTAGCAGGAAAACTGATTATGAACGCATAGAGTCTAATCCATGTAAAGCAAACACTATCGAAACAAGTATCACATACAAAAGCTCTCACCCCCAACATTATAGCAATGTGGATTTGCGCCACCCCAGATTCAGAGCTAACTCTAGAGTCTAGACACACTGGAATAAGATATTCTGCGATCTAAAGTGTAAAACTTCAAAATTCAGAGGAATAGAGATGAAACCAAATATGTATATATTTCAAGCGATTTTTTTTTTTTTAAATAACATTTCAGTGGAAATTTACTTTTCAAGTGCATATCCTCCATTGCCATGGACTTGTGATTCTTTTATAATATCTCTATGCGAGAACATAGCTACCTTGCGCTGTAAGGATGCAAGAATATGATCTATTCGCTTCATTTCCTTAAAATCAATTGTCTCTTTGCCAACCTTTGAATCCAAAGGCGCATTTTCATTTTCAGAATCAACTGCATCAACAATAAAATTAAAATTTTGACGTCAACCAAAAATCTATCGACTACCTAGATTAAAACTCTAACGGAAAAGATAATAGTGTACCAAATAAGCTTTGCTATTGGAAATCACAGAACATTACCAACACACACCACAATAAAAGTACGACCATTCTAGTAACCCTTTTAATATCCTTTAAAATGACAAGACGTCATTTGAGAGTGATTTTTGTTCCTACTCATAGCATACAGAAGTAAAATAAGTGGCAATCAGAGAAAGGTACCATATCCGATCTTCTCCAACTTCGAGGCGGCATTTGTAAAAGCTTTTTGTAAGTAATAAAGAGCACGTCCCTGCAGCATTCGTCCAAAACCAAGATTAAAACATTTCCATTTTACTGATAAACAACATACGCAACTGTGATGCAGTGTTACAAAATAGTCTGAAACTGAGCGATATATGCAAACTAAAAAATTAAACATCGGCAAGCACCAACAACTTGAGCAGCAAAATTACTATCAAGCTGTGGTCTTGATATATTCCGAGTAGTTTTGATAACTTAAGAATGACAAAAGGCACCTACAGCTCGAGCAGCGAAAACATTGCAAAGCTGTGGTGCTTGGTAAATCGACCCGTCCAAAACGTAATAAGTGAGCATTGGTGTAACTTTTTCGGGTCCATCCCTCTTCTGCTTGCGGATAACGAAAAGGTTGGGCTCCAAAACTTCGTTTAACATATATTCTGTGCCAGTCATTTTCCTGAATAACAAACATATTACTCTACTTAAACCGTGCATTTGTCCCACGAGCTAATCTAGACCAAATTTAGTGTAATATAGTCTTTGCAAAATCAAAACAGTCGGACTCATGTTTCAATTAAAGTGTTTGTGGAGTACACTCAACTATGTCTAACAATTAATTTTGCAGCTAATTCAGAGTAAATGAAACCTAAATTAAGCTAACCAATCTGCTTAACGAATAAACAATGTAATAATTTTGCTAATTAAGAAACCAGAGGATGATCCCAAAAAACCCCAAATTTAAACCCAAAACAAACATTGGAGGAATTCAACAGGAAAATCAATAAAGTTCAGAACTTTAACACACACTCCATTTCCATTTTGCAGGATCTCAGCAATTAAAGAGAGAATTTACAGATCAATTGAAGGAGAAAATGAAGCGGGAAAAGGGATTACGAGAGATGAGAGAGGTCGAGAGGGTGAATGGAGCGCATGCGAAGCTGTTCATTGTTGCATGTCCAGTCGTAGAAGGGGGAGAGGGCGAAGTAATCGAAGACAAGATTGCGATCAAGAGGGAACGAGTTGAGCCAGAGCTGGTCCCTGAAGCATATCCCCGTCATGTCCGTTCCCGGTGGCGGCGGTGGACCGCCTTCCATGCCAGGCGGCGCCGGCGCCCCCATTGGTGGCGTCGCCATTAGTGCACCGCCACTGTCTTGGCTTGAAGAAACTTTCGATTTGTTGGAGACTTAGGGTTCGTGGTGAAGTTGAATCTGTGTCCTTTGTAAACTATTGTGAGAGTCGCCGGAGAAGAAAAGGGCAATCTGGACAAATTGCGTCGTTTTCGAGAAACGACAACTTTGATTTAGTTTCTAAAAACGACATGTCGTATTTAGTCAACAGCTTTTGTCGTTTATTACCTTCAACGACTTACCGTTATTTCTTCAGAAATTTTGCTAATAAAAGTAAAAACGACATCACGTAAAACAAAGGCTAAGCGACAAGTCGCCTTAATACATTAAAGGGGTGTTTGTAGTAACCTTTCCAACTTAAAAAATTCAACTCATTTTTATCTTTATCTAAAAAATCAACAAAAATTTTAATTAATTTTTAAAATTCAAACAATTCAAACCTAAAAAATTCAATTCCAATTTATACACCAGATGCATAGTAAATGCCATACATATATCTCATCATATACATTTAATGGAGAGTGAAAAGATTTTGGCTATAAATATTTTACCAAAAAAAAAATATTTTGCTATAAATATGCAAAAACCACATGCTGTTACTTACAAAATTTTGCAGCATAATTACAAAATTCTGCTGTCGTTTTGCTGATTTTAATGTAAAAACGACATGGTCATGTTAATGCTGCTTTAGACGACATGTCGTTCAATAGACGTCATATCTTTCAAATTTTGTTTTGCTTGGACGCTAACAAGCGCCATGCCATTCACTTTATTTGTAGTTTCGTGGAAGTTTTAAAGTCCTAATGATGTATGTCTACCTAAAAACCGGATTCCTGTCGTTCAGTGAAGCTTGTTGACCTCAACTATAAAACGACATGTAGGTTTTAATTTTATTTTATCTTTTGAAAATTCACTTACTAAATACGATGCTCATTTTGTTTGTCTGATAGGAAACTCAAAATAATAATAAAAAAAGCTATACTAATGTTAATATCAATTTTAAATATAGTGACACATGAGTTATCTTTTTTTATTGATATAATTGTCACATCAATTAAAAATATCTATAATTAAAAATGGGTTAATTTACTGTCACATGAAGGTATTTAGAAATTAAAATTATAGTTGGTATCCTTAATATTAATTTATATTGTTCTAAAATGACGTATCATTCTTATGTAATTTTTCCTATCAATTAACTTTGAAAAAGACAAGTTCATTATATGTCTAAACTACCAGTAATTTCACATATCTCCAAAAGAGAAAGAAAAATAAAAATAAAAAGAAAAAACTAATGCCAAAATAGGCCAATCCACAATTTTAGCCAATAATGTGGATCCTTCTTTGCAGCAAACAGCCTATAAATAAACAATTAGGCTGCATTTGGCATTTAAGTTTAATTCTAATTAAATTATAATTTTTCATCTCAGTTTTTATTTTTTATTTTTATGAAAAGTCAACAAAATTTATAATTAATTTTTGTAAAGTCAACAAAATTTATAATTAGTTTTTGTAAAGTCAATCAATTTTAACTTAAAAATCTCATCTCTAACCGGTGAACGAAACGACATTCTTAGCCGCAAAATAGAAAATAAATAAATAAATGAAACGTATTGGATCTCCCCTTTGACGTTGACTATGTGCAGAAAATATTGGAAGTTTAGAGTTGTGGACCATCATTTATCGCGTTGCAAAGTTGTGGACAAAAATGTAAAGTAAGTTTACTTTTTAATTAGACAAAAATTGAAATCACAAATTTATTTGAAAAATTAAATTTCACTCTAATTTATTTAACACCATCATTTTTGCTTTTAAATGTAATTATTTTTACCAATAAATAAAAATTTGTACACACAACTATTGAAATTGTTAAAAATTTTAAAATCAATGAATTTTTTTGAAAACAAATAAAAGTTAGAAAAATTAGAAAAAAAAAAAGTAGATAAAGAAATTAGGAGGAAAAAGGGAATCAAATGTTGGTGATGGTATTAAAATATAAGAATAAGTTGAGTATTATAGGGCACAACTGAGAAAAAAAACTTTTGAGTGCGGACATATTTGAGAAAAAGCTTTTGAGTAGGGAAAAATTACAAAATTGTAAAGAAAAATGGGGGTATAATTTATATTTTAAGAATTTGAGGAGCCACCTCCTCCCCGGCCCTTACGTAAATCCATGGCTGGCCAATCTCAAGCGTCAATTCCTCTTTAATTTCTTGGTCTGATCTCAAGACTCATATTTTCCCTCTGAAGTTGATTAATAATTGACTTTCAATATTAATTTGAAGTGTATGTACCACAAAGTCGTCGTCGTCGTCCACCCCACTCACGCACCATCGTGTAAAGTCCGTTTGAGCAGAGAGGAATCTAGAAGCCTACATATCACATTAGTCCAAACCGATTAGACTGAAAGCGTTGATGAGATTGCGGACCTGGGCCCCCTTTGAATTGCATGTTCATTTTTAAAAAAGGAATTTTTTTTTTAATTTTAAATATAAAAGTTTTTAATTTTTAGAATAAGATGATATTTGGATTTTTAAAAATTTTTTTCTTAAAAATAAAAAATTATTTAGAATGAGAAAAAATGATGTTAAAAATTGTGTATTGTGAGAAGATTTTAAAAAAATTCTTTTTTCTTTTTTCAAAAAGATACTGTATAAAATAAATTTAAAAATGAGATAATTTTTTTTTCAAAATAAAAAAAATGATGAAAAAAATTAGAAAAAAAATACTATTTTACAAAAAATTTTCAATTCTTAAAATTGAATATCTCATCCAAACAAATGGTTGATATAAAAAAGGGTTATTTAGTAAATACCAAACTAATTAAGATATGTTACGTTTCTCTTACATAATTTTCCCTCTTTTCATTTAATGGTGACGTAAAATTATTTCAGGTTCAGATCATCTGTCCTACATCTAAATAATAATCTCTTAATTTTCAATACCACCGACTTGATATTTGTTTGTTATACCACCAACTTGACAAATGAACACCATGGGCTTATCAAAGCCACCTTTATTGACCTCCATTGGCAAAAGCATTTACATGCATACTAGAGAAGAATTCAATGTACGTACAGTCAAGCAGCAAACAAACTCCAAGGCAGTCCAATGCTATTACCATATTGGACAAATACTCTAGGCGTGATAGTTGAGCTTGAAAATAATAATACTCGGTCAAAAGAGCAAATAACTAAGAATTTGAGGGCTTATATGCTTATTCTTACACTTTTGTCATCAATTTTCTCGGGATTGTATTAGACAAAACAAATTGGTATGAATTGAGAGCAAGTTTTCAGCTTACTATTAGTAACCCGGTAGAAGAACAGTACTAGAAGTGATCGTGAAGAAGATGTTCATACAATACTTCCTCTTTGCAATATTTCTGGCTTTGTTTTCTCTTGTAGTTCATGGACAGGATGATCAATCAGGTAAAACAATCGTCTAAATCTCCGACAAATACTACTTTCTCGAGTTTGTTCATACGATTAGCGGTACATAATCAGTAACAAAACTGCAATATTTCTGTGTGTGTCCCTCACCTTTCTCACAGGCTTCATTAGCTTAGATTGCGGGCTGCCAAGAAATTCCAACTACACAGAACCATCAACACAGATAAATTACATCTCCGACGCTCCATTTGTTACCACCGGTACAAGTAACGGCATAGCCCCCGAGTACAAGGTTGGTCGCCAAGAACAGGTGAAGAATGTCCGAAGCTTTCCCGAAGGGATTAGGAACTGCTACAAGGTAAACGTTAGAAAGGGAACTAGGTACTTGATCAGGGCAACATTCTTGTACGGGAACTATGATGGCCGAGATTCCACACCAGAATTTGATCTCCATTTAGGGGCCAACTTTTGGGACACCGTCAAATTTTTGAATGTGTCCATAAATGACATCAAAGAGATCTTGCATATTCCATCACAGGACTATGTCCGCGTTTGCCTTGTCAATACTGGTTCCGGGACACCCTTCATTTCAGCATTGGAGTTCAGGCCTATGAGCAGCCAAGTTTATTACAACAACACCGCTCCGTCGGAGTCTTTGGCGCTCGTTTTGCGCTTCGATATTGGCTCAACTGCAGGTGTAGCAGTCAGGTTAGTGCTTCTTAATCTAATAATTTTAGTAGATTAAGTACTGTGCTAATTGTATTAATGCTTCCTTGTGTGCTTTAGGTATCCATATGACTTTCTTGATCGGATTTGGACTCCTTTTGGCTTCAATTGGTGGACTCAAATAAATACATCTCAAACTATTGACTCTAAAAGCGAAAAAAACTACCGTCCGCCGTCTGTCGTCATGAGCACTGCTGCTACTCCGATCAATGAAAGCGAGACAATGGACTTTTCCTTGGATGCCCCGGATACGAGTACTAACTTCTACTTCTACATGCACTTTGCCGAGCTTCAACAGCTCGAGGCTGATCAGTACAGAGCATTCAACATCGCTCTAAATGGGGAGCCCTGGTATAGATCTCTTGCTCCTGATTACCTAAACACCACCACCATCTTCAACCCGACTGGACGTTCAGGATCATTAAGCTACAACTTTTCAATAATTAAGCTTGAGAATTCAACTCTGCCGCCCATCTTTAATGGCTTTGAGGTATACTCGTCGGTGGATTTTCAGCAGTTGGAGACAAATGAAAAGGACGGTATGTTCTTCCCCACATGTTCTTTTCTTTGCTTGCTTGGTCTATTATTCTGGTTCCGAACAATTGTTCTTTACAATTTTTTTGGGGATGGATGTGAAAACTTGAATTAGTGGATACGATTACGAACATAAAGTCGACTTACGGGGTGAAGAAGAATTGGGATGGAGACCCTTGTGTCCCCAAGGGATACTTGTGGACAGGCCTGAATTGTAGCTACGATGGTTATGCTCCTCCTAGAATTATATCCTTGTAAGTTTTTCGATCCAAATTTTTACCTCTATAACATAGCGGTAGTTTTGATTCATTGTCGAAGTTATTACAATCAGGAACTTGTCTTCGAGCGGATTGACGGGTGAAATAACTACACACATATCAAAACTCTCCATGATTCAATCTCTGTAAGTACCCGATTGTGAAATGCTTGTAAAGCTAGTTGCCACGATAATCCCCATAAATTTGGTTACAATAATGTGTGTACCTTATTTCAGGGATTTGTCAGACAATAATTTAACTGGTTCAGTGCCTGATTTTCTATCACAGTTGTCAAACTTGAGGGTCCTGTAAGTTATTTAGTCTTTAAGAGTAGTCAGTTACCTAAAATTTTCTTGTTATTTGTGAATTTCAAGTTGTCTTTTCTTTTGCAGAAACTTGGAAAGAAACAAGCTTACAGGTTCAGTTCCAGCTGAACTCATTGAGAAGTCTAACAATGGTTTCCTATCATTAAGGTCTGTTTCTTCCTATGTCTTGTAATTTGTTTTTAAATAAATATTTTACTTCTGAAGTAAGGAACTTAGTATGTTTATTTTCAACTTTGATAATCTTAGCGTGGGCGAAAATCTAAATTTATGCGACCCAAATAAATGCAAGAAGAAGAAGAACAACAAGAATATCTTGGTTCCAATATTGGCATCAATTGGTGGACTAGTTCTTCTGATATTAATAGCAGCAGCTGTTCTGATAAGCCTGAAAAAGAAGAAGAGACAAGGTATTACATTATATATCGAATATGCAAGTCTTAAATCAACCAACAGAAAAGTTTATTTGACACCCTTTCGGTGACATTCGCATTTTAACTAAAAATGCAGAACCCAAGCCTCGAAAGGATTCATTTGAACCCGTAAAACGACAGTTTACATTCTCTGAGATCCTCATAATGACGAACAATTTCGAGAGAACTCTTGGGAAAGGTGGATTCGGAACAGTTTACCATGGCTTCATAGATGACAATACTCCAGTAGCTGTTAAGATGCTTTCTTCTTCTTCTGTTCAGAGCTACCAACAATTTCAAGCAGAGGCATGTTTTCTTCGCCTGATATACATACAAAGCTGGCAATTTTTCACCTTCATATGTTGAAGTTAATTAAAGTGAATTTCATTTACAGGTTCAGCTTCTTATGAAAGTTTATCACAGAAACTTGACCAGCCTTGTCGGGTATTGTAACGAAGGAACCAACATGGCAGTTATTTACGAGTACATGGCAAATGGAGACTTGAGCTCGCATCTTTCAGGTTCAGTTGTCTTCTAACAAATCGTCTCTTTTTATCAGCAGAAAACTGATGTCACTATAACTTGACATAAAAGCATACCAAATTGACTTAATTGCTTCCGAATAGGTAATAACAACAAAAGCGTGTTGAGTTGGGAAGGAAGGCTTCATATTGCAATGGATGCTGCACAAGGTTAGCAAGAAAGTTGACTCGAAGCGTTTCTTCTCGAGTACATTCTGTATTAGTTTTGGGATATAATTAGCAAACATTTTGGATCTTAAAATGTAGGATTGGAGTATCTGCATAGTGGTTGTAAACCACCTATAGTCCACCGAGACGTGAAGACCGCAAACATCTTGTTAACGGATAATTTTCGAGCAAAGCTAGCTGATTTTGGTCTATCCAGAAGTTTCCCTACTCAAGAAGGCACTCATGTGTCCACAGTTGTTGCTGGCACCCCTGGATACCTTGATCCAGCGTAAGTTACCGCGTCTAAAAGCAACTCCGACTAAACAAAACTGAGTGGAACTCATGGGAAAATAGGCACTAATGATTTTAGTTGCATCGTTTTCTTTCTTGTAGGTACTATGTAACGAACAGGCTGAACGAGAAAAGTGACGTTTTTAGCTATGGGGTTGTGCTCTTGGAGATAATCACAAACCAGCCTGCTATAATTAGGACGAGTACAGATGGGACGGAGGAGAGGACTCACATAAGCCAATGGGTTAGTTCCAGGCTTGCTAACGGAGACATTAGGAGTATAGTCGATCCGAGGTTACGAGGAGATTTCGAGACTAACTCTGTATGGAAAGCCGTCGAAATAGCAATGGTTTGTTTGTCTGCAACAACCGCTAACAGGCCAAACATGAGTGAGGTAGTGAGTGAATTGAAAGAGTGTTTGGTAGCAGAATTAGCTCGGAAAAACCAGAGCCGTGTGACCGATTCGACGGGTTCTGATGAAGTGATGTCTTTGTATATGACTACAGAACTCAGTCCCTTGGCAAGGTAGAACTACACTTTGTCAAAGGCATTAATTTGGCTGTGCTAAGTGTTTTATCTGTGATTATTAAAAAAAAAAAGTGTTTTATCTGTTTATTTTTCTTCTAGTACTTGTAATATTTAGTTTAGTGAAAGGATATGTATCTTCATTGTGTTACTCGTTTATTCAGTATCGGACAATTCATTGCGGTCATATCCATTTTAGTAAGCTATTGGGTGTTAAAATATCCAACATAGGCCTTTGCACTTTGAAGAAGCTTTCATACAGAAATAAAAAACCATCAAGTTATTATTAATTTTTTTTTGAAGGAAAAAACTAGCAAGTTGTATGACCACTTTCTCAGCACACACACACACACACACACACACACACACACACACACACACACATATATATATATATATATATATATATTTTGAAAAGAGCTTCTTTTTTTTTTTTTTTTTTTTTTTTTGCAACACCATTGTATTTTTTTTTTGAGGTTTTCGCAACACCGTCGTTGGTTACACATAAAAAAGAAAGACGACACGAAAAAGGTTAAAGAACAACTAATTGAAAAGCATCACAATTAAAAAAAAAAAAAAAAAAAAGAAGATGGGAAAAAATTAGAAACGGCAATAAAATACAAAAACGACAGCCACTAAAACAACAGTAAGCAAAAATATAAAAGGAGGAAAATTGAGAAAACGAGGAAAAGTTACAACAAGGAGATTTATATGTATAAAACTGAAAAAAAGACGAAAAGCAGAAACGAAAAAGGAAAAAAAAGCTAACAAATGGGGAAACGACAACTAACTGTAAAACGACACTAAAGAGAGAAACGATAACAAAAGGGGAAGCAACCTGCCAAGGAAAACGACAAGAAAATTTGAAAAGGAGGACAAAAAGGGGAAACAACCAAGGAATTGAAAGAAATAACATATAACAAATCGAGATATTGAAGTCAAATATATCAAAAGGCTGATCATAACTTCAAAGGATGCAACAGTTTTCTTAAATAAGATGTCGTTCATCCTTTAACAATTTGTTATGATAAATGAACAAAAAACGACATATCGTTTTTGCTCAATTTCCAGTCGTTTAATTTTAATGAGGACAAGCCCATCGTTGTTCTAAATTCTGATTTTCCACAATGTTTTTGGAACGATTCCATTGAAAAAAGATTTATCAATCAAATTCACTTATTACGTCATTTAATTTGATAAAGTTATATATATATATATATATATATATATATATATATATATATATATAAAAGAGAGGATGTCAAATTTGAAGGGAATAATGTGAAACTGAAGCTAGAGTACTAAACCTCCATCGGCAATAAGATAAATAATTTGGATATTTTTCCATCTAAATGTCAACGGTTTAGCGGTGAACAAACCGTGAATGATAAACAAGACATGAAATAGATCCATTGACCTCTGACGCTCATCACACAGAAAAAGTTGAAAAGTTGACTTGAGACCATCATTCACATGCTGTTCAAAGTTTGAACTAACAAAATATTTTTTAATAATTTTTTTCTAAGGAAAAAAGTTATAAAAATAGAGGGCGAGGTACCACATCACTTCAAGATATGGTATGTGTAGTTCCCACTGTATGTTATATGGATTCCTTTCGCATTAGATTGTTCATAGATCGTAATCATGGTGACAGTTCTAATTCTAACCCTTGACTTATTATATGAGAAATGTGTCGACCCGCACCAATAACTAAAGCGCGTTTGGATAGGGGAATCAAAAAGCACCTTATATTTTCCACGGCATATTGTGTCACAAAGTTCAAATAGTTTAAACTGTAAGCTATTTGGCAGTACAAATTCAAATCCCCTAATTTCTCTGCCCAATCAATCATTAATCTTACCTTTCATTACAGAATTTGTTTGTTACCATCAACTTGATAAATTAAGCCGCCTTTGTCGCAATCCATTGGCAAAACATTCACATCTACTTTAGATTAGAATTCGAGGGCCAACAAACTGTAATTAGAGTCGTTAGACTGGTTCCATATTTTACAATAGTACTCTAGGCACAATAGTAAGCAACAACTGTTGATCGTTTGGTCCTTAATTTTTTTACGAAATTACGATATGATTTTTAACCTTTTTCTGTGACTAAAAGATCTCTAAACTCTTTAAAAAATTACAATAGATCACATGTATTAGTAATACAACATGAACGTTGAATTATATAAATTATTTTCTTAATTACCCTTAAGTAGTAAATCATATGTGATTAACATGACAATTTTGTTAAATTTTTAACATCAGTTAATAAAAATAACCATTTTGTAACATTTTGAAAAATTTAAAGACCTTTTAATCATAAAAAAAAAGACTAGAGATCAAATTATAATTTTATAAAAGAGTTAGGGACCAAAGGAGCAATTTATTTATAAAGATATTTGGTCAAAGATTTTATTTTTATTTTTTATTTTTTTTTTGGGTCACTTTCATTTTGCTATGGTACTATCATTCGGGCATTAAAATAGGTTCAACACGGCAGTAGAGAAGTACCAGAGGTGATTGTAAAGATGTTGACCAGAGAAAACTTCCTCTTTGCAATATTATTAGCAGTTTCTTTCTCTCTTCAACTTCTCGTTCACGGACAGGATGATGATCAATCGGGTAAAACAATCATCTAAATCTCCGGACATTCGTGTTTAGTTTTTTCATACGACAAGCGCCTGAGTAACAACATTGTACTATTTTTCTCTCTGTTCTCTTCACCTTTGTCACAGGCTTCATTAGCTTGGATTGCGGGCGGCCAAGAAATTTCAACTACACAGAAAAATCTACATTGATAAAATATATCTCCGACGCTTCATTCATAACCACCGGTACAAGCTACAGCATAGCTCCCGAGTACAAGGACGGAGCCCAAGAACAGATGAAGAATCTCCGATGCTTCCCCGAAGGGATTCGAAACTGCTACAAAGTAAACGTTACAAAGGGTACTAGGTACCTGATCAGGGCAACATTCTTATACGGGAAATATGATGGCGGAGATTTCACACCGGAATTTGCTCTCCATTTAGGAGCCAACTTTTGGGACACGGTCGAACTTGTGAATGTGTCAGTACCTACCATCAAAGAGATCATACACATCCCGTTGCAGGACTATGTTCGTGTTTGCCTTGTCAATACCGGTTCCGGGACACCCTTCATTTCGGCTTTGGAGTTAAGGCCTATGAGCAGCCAAGCGTATTACAACAACACCTCTCCGTCTGAGTCTTTGTCGCTCCTTGTGCGTTTAGATATTGGCTCAATTACAGATCTAACATACAGGTTAGTGACTCTTAATCTCATTAGATTTATTTATCAAGTATTGTGCTAATTGTATTAATGCTTTTTTCTTTACTTTAGGTACCCAGATGACTTGATTGATCGGCTCTGGACTCCTATTCTCTTCGATCGGTGGACTCAAATTAGTACTTCTCAAACTGTTAGCCCCAAAAATAAGAATAGGGACCGGGTGCCGTCTATAGTCATGAGCACAGCCGCTGCTCCGGTCAATGAAAGCCTGCCACTTGAGTTTTACTTTAATGCCGCGGATACGAGTACTAAGTTCTACTACTACCTGCACTTTTCTGAGCTTCAACATCTCAAGGCTGAGCAGTACAGAGCATTTAACGTCACTGCAAATGAGGAGGACTGGATTGCAGTTGTTCCTGTTTACCTAAAAACCACTACCATATTCAATATCGGTCCCATTTCGGGATCACTATCATACAATTTTTCAATAAGTAAGCTTGAGAATTCGACTATGCCGCCCATCCTGAATGCCGTGGAGGTATACTCGTTGGTGGATTTTCAGCAGTTGGAGACGGATGAAAAGGACGGTACGTCGTTCTTCCCCCACATGTTCTTTTTTTTTTTTTTTTTTTCCCTTGCTTGGTGATCTACTATTCTTGTCTCTAATGATTGTTTTTTAAAATAATTTTATGCGAATGAATGTGAAAACATGAATTAGTGAATGCAATTGCGAGCATAAAATCAAAATATGGAGTGAAGAGGAATTGGGACGGAGACCCTTGTGTTCCCAAGGCATACTTGTGGACAGGTCTGAACTGTAGCTACAGCGGTTATGATCCTCCTAGAATTATATCCTTGTAAGATTTTCCTCTCATAATTCATGCCTTCTATAATAATACCAAACATGATTTATTGTTAAAATTTGGTCATAAATCAGGAATTTGTCTTCGAGTGGATTATCCGGTGAAATAACTACACTCATATCAAAACTCTCCATGATTCAATCTCTGTAAGTACCCGATTCTGAAAGCTTGTAATGCTAGTTACCACAAGAATCCTTATAAATTTGGTAAAAAGTAATATAAGTGCCTTATTTCAGGGATTTGTCAGATAATAATTTAACCGGATCGGTTCCTGATTTTCTATCACGACTGCCAAACTTGAGGGTTCTGTAAGTTCTGTAGACTTAAGAATATATTGTTACCAAAAATATTATTGTCATATGCGAACTTCAAATCATCTTTCCTTTTGCAGAAACTTAGAAAGAAACAAGCTTAACGGTTCAATTCCCGCTGAACTCATTCAGAAATCTAATAGTGGTTTCCTAACATTGAGGTCTTTTTCTAGCCATGTCCTGTATATAATTTCCTTTTTATCTAATTTCTTTACTTTTTTTTTTAAACAGTTTGAAAACTTGCTATGTTTTTTCCTTCAACTTTGACAATCTCAGCTTGGGAGGAAATCTTAATTTATGTGACTCCTCTAATTGCACGACGACGAAAAAGAAGGACAGCAACAATATCTTAGTCCCAATAGCGGCATCAATTGGTGGACTAGTTGTTCTGTTATTAGTAGCAGCAGCTGTTCTGGTAATCCTGAAAAAGAAGAGACAAGGTAACTTTATTTCATATCCAATTTCCAGGTCTTGAAAATAACCAAAAAAAAGAAAAGAAAAAAGATTCATTATAACAACTTTTGTTGATATTAGCACTTGTACTTCATGCAGAACGCAATCCAGAAAAGGATTCGTTCGAGTCCATAAAACGACAGTTCACACAAGCTGAGGTCCTCAAAATGACAAACAATTTTGAAAAAATTCTTGGAAAAGGTGCATTTGGAACAGTTTATCATGGTTTCATAGATGACAATACGCAAGTAGCCGTGAAGATTCTTTCTTCTTCATCTGTTCAGAGCTATCAACAATTTCAAGCAGAAGTATGTTGTTGTCGTGTTTTTTTATTTATTTTCATTTTTTATCTTTTTCACTGGTATGCATACACAAAGCTACCTAGCTTATTCACATTTCAATAATCAATTACAGGTTAAGCTTCTTATGAAAGTTTATCACGGAAACTTGACTAGCCTTGTCGGGTATTGTAACGAAGAAAACAGCATGGCACTTATCTACGAGTACATGGCCAATGGAGACTTAAGCTCACATCTTTCAGGTTCAATTTTCCTAGTCTTATTAAATTTTGTCTCTTTACCAGCAGAAAACTTTGGTTAATTATATCATCTAAACAAATTAAAGTTTCTAAGAAAGGCTAACCAAATTGACTTAATTACTTCCATTTAGTTAACAATAACAACAAAAGCGTGTTGAGTTGGGAAAGAAGAATTCAAATAGCAACGGATGCTGCACAAGGTTAGCAAAAAGTTGTCTCCCAGAATTTTCTTTCCTCAGTATTTTTTCGACTCACTTTGGGAATTAAGTAGAAAAGTTTTGGATATTAAAATGTAGGATTGGAGTATCTACACAGTGGTTGTAAGCCGCCTATAGTCCACAGAGACGTGAAGACTCCGAATATCTTGTTAACCGAGAATTTTCGAGCAAAGCTCGCTGATTTTGGCCTGTCCAGAAGTTTCCCTGCCGATGGCAGCACTCAAGTGTCCACTGCTGTTGCTGGCACTCCGGGATACCTTGATCCTACGTAAGTTATCGTGTTTTAATCAAGCAATTCTCTTTATTGCAAACATAAAAAACTAAACATGCTTTGTTGATTTTTTATTTTTTATTTTTTATTTCCTGGTAGGTACTACGTTACAAACAGGCTGAACGAGAAAAGTGACGTTTATAGCTATGGGGTTGTGCTTTTGGAGATAATCACAAGCCTACCTGTTATAGTTAGTACAAGTACAAACGCGGCCGATGAGAGGACTCACATAAGTCATTGGGTTAGTTCCAGGCTTGCTAATGGGGCCATTAGAAGTGTCGTTGATCCGAGGTTAAAAGGAGATTTTGAGACCAACTCTGCGTGGAAAGCCGTAGAATTAGCAATGGCTTGTGTATCGCAATCACCTGCTAACAGGCCAAACATGAGTGAAGTAGTGAGTGAACTAAAAGAGTGTTTGGCAGCAGAATTAGCTCGGAAAAACCAGAGCCGTGTGACCGATTCGATGGGTCCTAATGAAGTGTTATCTTTGGATGTGACTACAGAACTCAGGCCCTTGGCGAGGTAGAATAATACTTTGTGCAAGGGCATCAATTTGGCTAAGTGTTTTATCTGTTTATTTTTCTTCTGGTTCTCGTAACAATTTGTCTAGTGAATGAAATAAACATATCTTTGTTGTGTTGCTTTTTACAGGACAATATGAAGTTTGTCCCCACCTTTTTTTTTTTTTTTTGGTGATTATAAGATATTGAATAGAAATCAATGACAATCAAGTTATAGGTCCACTTCTCTCTTCATTTCACCATTGTTGATTACACATAAAAACGAAAGAGGGCACCAAAAAGAAAGGCCAATTGAAAAACATCACCAATAAATTAAAGAAAAAAAAAAGATGAAAAAAAAAATCAGAAAAGACAAAAAAAAAAAAACAGTAAAAAACGAGGAAAATTGAGAAAACTACCGAAAATCTCAAATAAAATAAAATAAAATAAAATAAAATAAGAAACGAAAAAGAAATAAAAACGAAAAAAAGGTACAAAGTGAAAACGACGAAAACAACTAAGAAAAAGTTAACAAATAGTGAAACGGCAAGTTAATTAAAGAAATACGATAGCAAAGAGAGAGATGATAATAAAAGTGGATAGTAACCTACCAAGGAAAACGACAAGAGAATTTGAAAAAGGAGAACAAAGGGGAAACGACAAAATAGTGGAACGAAATAACATACAATTAATTGAGAAATCTAAGTAATTAGTTATATCAAAAGGCTGATCATTACTTCAAAACATGCAATGGGGGACTTGCAATAATGTCCTAAATTTGGCACCTTCTTCATCAGTCTGTCTCTGATCACCGGTCGGTCTTCAGCCTCTGATCGTCGGCCGGTCTTCGGTGGTTTCCAACTAGCAATTTCCAAGTGGTTTCTCATGATCGTACGTAGCAACGAATAAGGCGCGTTCGAGTTAATTCCATGCAAATACTTTTTGACTTTCAGTGAACGTCAACTACACACGATAATTACTTATCCAGAAAAAAAAAAAAAAAAAATTCCCGATGATTATCTCATTTATATTGATTTTAAGAGCGTGATTGGGGGTCTTGATTGCAGACCGTATTTGATGGTTTGGTTTCCAAACCTTTGTTTGGGGTAGATTTTTGGTTTCGAATGTTTGCTTTCGAAACAACATGGGTTCACTTTTCCATATTCCATCTGTCAGTGGGCAGGATCATTCTTTATTAATTGTCAATGATTTTACAGTGAATAAACAAAACGTATCCGATCTGCCATTGACGTTGACTTTGCAGAATAAATAAAAAAGTTGACTTGGGACCATCATTTATGTAGTTAAGCCGAAAGCGTAACTAGACAACTTCTGTGCTATATATTCACATTAAATAGTCCACATTCCACAGCAAAGCAAACAGATTGTAATTTGTCATTTTTCGGTCACTAACTGTGAATAATTAAGACGTTCCAAAAAACAAGTCGTCAACTTGCACCATCCAAATTATATAAAAGCGCGTTTCAACGAAGAATCAAGAAACAACATATATATATATATATATATATATATATATCATCCATGGTATTGTGCAATGCCATGTCACATCAGTCCAAATAGTTATACTCATTTCTGCACGTAACATCAATCAAATTTCAAATCACCTTGCTGCAAATTATTATATTTTATTACTGATCTTATGTAAGTTGAAATATGTTTACAGAGGCAGAGCCTTTTAGTTGATTTGACCTATTAGTTTAGGAGGCGTTACGTTATCGAGTAAAGGTGGCCTGAGAGAAATGGACTACCGCGTGGTGTGTCTATAGTCAAATATAATTGAGTTTGAGAGGACTAACATAAGCCAATGGGTTAGTTACTAATGGGGCCATTGGAATGTTGTTGATCCGAGGTTACGAGGAGAGTACAAGACCAACTCCGCATGGAAAGCCGTGGAATTAGCAATGGCTTGCGTATACGACATTGTAAAGGAAATACGACAGTAAAGAGAGAAACGACAACGAAAGGGATAGGGTCTTAGAAACATACAAAGGAAAACGACAAGAAAATTTGAAAACGGAAGAACGGTTTGAAAGTAAAAACATAATAAATCGAGAAATCCAATTATAATTATATCAACATGCGACAGTTTCAGTAACCATCGAACTTTGAAGATTATAGATAGGGTGGACACTTTAATTATTTTCTTAGTTATAATAGTTTTAATTTTTTTTTACTTGCAATTAAATAAAAAGTAGTGCTAGGGATCATACCAACTCTAATATCAATATTTTAAGTATCAAATTACGTGTTATATTTTTATTAATAGATGTAATTTATTAATGTGAAAATATTTTAAACACTTATTAATAAAAAAACGACAACTCATATAGTATATAAGTTAGTATTTGAGATTAGAGTTAATATTTCTAATATTTTTCTTAAATAAATATAATTTGTCAAAAATCAAACATAAAGATAAAAAACATAAACATATTTACATGAAACGCTGTTTTCACAAATTTATCTTTCAAATACCCAACGGATTACGAGGGAAAAAAAGAAGAAGAAGAAGAAGAAGAAGACAGAAAGAAAAAGAAAACGACAAAAAAGAGGGAACACACTACGAAGTTGCGTAAATAAAAAGTCAAATCATCATGCAATTATGTCTTGACAAAATTTGCTCTCGAAAAAAGTCGTTGACTGGCCATCCAACACACTACGAAGGTCGAAGGGGGACGAAAACTCTTATGAAAACAAAACCATCCGCGGCATTATATACTGTATTCGTCCGCACTGCTTTTTTTTTTTTTTTTTCCTTGTCTTTTTTGTAGGTTTTTTTATGTGACTTTAGTATTATAGATTTCTCATCATTAATTAATCAGATACTTCTTTTAACTCTAGAAAATTTATTAAAAAGCCATGTATATACTCAATATTTGATATATCTTCCGTTTCTAGAGTAAAATACACTTATTTTTCTGCACGTATCCTCTAAATGTACTGATAAAATTGATTATCTATCGAGTTTTTTTTTATATTTTATAGTAAAAAATTCGTGTGTGAAAAGGCAATTATGCTGCCTTTGTTTTTAGAATATGTAATTTTTTCTAAAGAAGAGAATTCGATGTAGACGAGGAAATTAGTTGACATCACAGGAAGAAAGACTTGAAGATCCAATTGCGCGTTGTATAATTCGAACTTGGAACTTGCTAGGGAGGGACTAGAGAAGTTGCTTATTCTTGACTTGGAGTACTTGTATGAAAAGTAAAGCTTTTTTTTTTTTTTTTTTGGGGTAAATTGTATGAAAAGGAAGTTGGGCATTGAGTTGTAATATTCATATATTAATTTTTGTAAAATCTGTTTTTATCAATTACCGAATGTAATTAAATTAAATTACTGAAAGCGTAATAAAATAAAGAATACAAGTAATTTTTATGAGGTTCGGTTATCCTACTCTTCGAGGTTATGTCCAGACGATGGATAATCCACAAACTGTCAAACGGTTACAAGCACCAATGGACTTATACAAATTGAAGACTCCCTCTCTTTATTGCCACCGGTCGTCTTGAACAAAGTTAATGAATCTATTCTACGATATCCCCTCGCTAGATACGTTGAACTCCCTTCAACCACTAATGCCTTCCCTCGAAGACTTCAAATCTTTCTACCGAAAGACATAATAATGCAACAACTTCAACAAGGTCTTCAAGGTACTCTGATATATTTTCAAGCTCGTACACACAATCTGTTTTTGAGTCAATAAATAAGCAGCCACACAAAAACACCAAAAAAATCCGGATTAAAAATAATTTATATTTCAAAGTGTTTTCTGATCTGTTGCAACACTTCCAGAAACTCCCTGAAATTCAAGTATGGAAATTTCCTCCATAATCCAAATTAACTTTCCTTCATCATTGCTGCTGATAAATCACAAAAAACCTTCAAGAAACTCCAAAAATAAAATCTTCCAACCTTCTAGATTTCAAATGCAAGATTCTTCTCTTTTTGAGATAGTTTGAATTTCTAATTTAAATAGGATAAGGAAACCAACTCAAATTAGAAATCTCATATTAAATAAAATCCCAAGATAATGTCCAATTTAATGCAACCAATCATCCGTGATTTTTACCAAAATAGAAACAACTAATTTGTAGACTATGACAATCAAGTCAAATACACTCTGCTATGTCAGCTTCCAAAACAAGTAACTTTCCTAATAAACAGCTAGTCACATCTTCAAAAATATACCAACTTCTAAAGCTAGCTAACAAAATATTGTTTTTAATTTTTCGAATAAAGTTACTATAAATGCCAACGGAAAAAAAAAAAAAAGAACCTAACAATTTCAAACTATTATGAGACAGCATATTATTAGCACAAGGTAAACGATGACTTGCACAAGTCTTCTCTCTTGGTCTTCCTATTGTTTAAGCACGCTTGGCAATGAGTAATTAGAAATGTTTGATTCGAATTATTATTATTATTGTTTATTATTCTTTTCCTGTGGATTCTTTTAATTGTGTGCTCTCTCAAGCTGTCATGACATGGCATACATACATATATATATACTTTCGCATCAATACTGATTAAATTATGAAATTTTAGTACTCTTCTAGAATATGTTTGACTAGATGCATGGATGTAACCTTTTTATCAATCGGTGCGAAATTTGTGTATACGAGAAATACATTGTCTTCCCAACCTACTTAATTATCTTAAAATATTTGATCTTATTATGCTTACTTTTTTATTAATCCATCTTTACTTAAAAAACAGGGGAGAAATAAGTAAATCACATTTTAATACTAAATAATTAAAATAAATAGCAAGTTTTAAAAATACAAATAAATATACGATTATATGTTTAATGTTGTTTATTTCAAATATTTTAAAATCATGCTATTGGTTTAGTTTACTTTTATTATAATTTTTGAAAAAATAATGCCATTTTTAATTTTTATCTTTTACAAATGCTGGTAAATATGGCCTAAGAATGACATAGTATTATATTCTCTTCTTGAGATAATTTAAACCCTAAATCTTATAATAAATTTAGATATATATATATATATATATTGTGTTGGAAGCTTAATTAAATATCCGATATAAATGAATTATTCATGGTCATGCATGGTTATGGCCTACTATAGAGAAGGACTTGTTCAAACTAATTTAAGTAATTTCTTAGCGATTTCCCATCCTCATCCTCGTTTTTTTTTAAAATTATTATAGTTTGCAACTTGCAATTTTCAAGTGATTTCTCATAATCCCATATATAGGCGAATAAGGCGCGTTCTGAGTATTAATAATTAAATAACACAAAGACTTTTGACTTTTAGCGATCGTCAACTATACTCCATGCCAACCCCGATCCTTATCCCATTGATCTGGGCGTTGGGTCAAATGTGCTAATGCAAATTCAAAATTTTCGACTAAAAAAAGATGTCGTGAAAGCAACGTGAGAACTCGTTTGATCAATTTTTAAAGTATGTACTCACTTCCCTACAGAATCTCTAGGGTCCCACAGAAATAGAATATATATATATATATATATATATATGAGAGTAGACCAAGTCCTTAATCCTTTTAAGAAGTTATTATTTACACCTTGTTTGGTCACCAATTCTGTTTAAACTAAATTGTACTTTTTTTATCATGTTTTTTGTATTTTTCTGAAAAAGTTTTTTGTCTTTTCTGAAAATTTTTTTTGTTTTTTCTGAAAAATTACTATTCAAACTTAAAAATCTTAAACTAAACTCATTCACTAAACACCCACTTAGTTTTCAACTTTCCTTTTAAAAGATCCCGAACTCTTTAAATAGGTAAAAATTAGTCATTTTTACTACTAAAGGTTGAAAGTTAGATGGCACAAATCATGTGTACGATACCTTGGTCTCTTCCATGATATATACCTACCGGACTACACGCATCAAGTAATTGGTATATTGCAAATATTGCAAATATGAGGGTAAACGAGATGTTCAAGCATTTCCACTTGGCAACATTTTTGCTTGTTGTATTTGCTCTTCTCATTGTTGTTCATTCCCAAGGTCAAACAGGTATGGTTATCAAAAATCTTGAATGCTAATTATTGTTCGAATCATAGCTTCCATAATATAACTATAGCTGTGTTACCTCTGTTTCAGGCTTCATTAGTTTAGACTGCGGATTGCCTGAAAACTCGGGCGGCTTCACAGAGGCAACAACACAACTAGATTACATCTCAGACGCACCGTATATCAACGGCGGTGAAAGTTACAGCATATCGGCCCAATACAATGTCAACATTCAGCGGTGGGCAACGACGGTGAGAAGCTTCCCGGACGGAACCAGGAACTGCTACACAATCACCACCAAAAAGGGCACCAAGTATCTGATCAGGGCGATCTTCATGTACGGCAACTACGACGGCAAGAACAGTACGCCGACATTTGAACTTCACTTGGGACCCAATTTTTGGGACACGGTGCAGATTATCGATTCTTCGTCGAGTGTCGTAAAGGAGATCATACATTTCCCGTTGCAGAACTATGTTCATGTTTGCCTTGTCAACACCGGATCTGGGACGCCGTTTATTTCGGCTCTGGAACTGCGGCCTCTTAAGAACACTACTTACATTGCTCCATCCGGAACGTCATTGGGACTTGCCTTCAGAATGGATGTTGGTTCAAACTTAACTACTTTAGTAAGGTACTCTTCAAATTCCAGATAAATTACCAAATTTAGTACTTCACTTTTTTTTTTTTTTTAATTTGCTACAATCTTCCAAGAATAGTTCAAATGATGTTTGTCAATTTTCAGGTATCCATATGACGTTTTTGATCGCATTTGGACGCGATATATCAGTGATGAATGGACGGATTTAACGACATCACTCACCGTCGATGCCCAAGACCACATAGATTTTCAACCACCAAATGTCGTGATGCAAAATGCCGCCATGCCAGTTAACAAAAGTGGTCCATTCCAATTAGGGTTGAATTCTGGGGACACAAGCACAGGATACTATCTCTACATGCACTTTGCAGAGCTCCAGCAGCTGAAAGCCAACGAGTCGAGAATATTCAACATCAACGTAAACGGGAAGCACATGTACGGACCGGTCATCCCTTCTTACTTATCCTCAATGACCACCTACAGCACCACAACCATTACAGGATCATTAAACTACACTTTTACCCTTGATAAGCTTGAGAATTCGACTCTGCCTCCGATTGTGAATGCGATAGAGATTTATACGCTAGTCGGTGTCTCACAATTAGAAACCGACCAGGATGATGGTACGTGTACTCTTAAACATGCCACATTTGATTCTCCTTTGTCAAGTATATATATGTACTCTGATTACTTTACTGACGAATTCGGGGGAAAAAAAAAATAGTTGATGCCATGACAAACATAAAGGCGGCTTACGGAGTGAAGAGAAATTGGGATGGAGATCCTTGTGTTCCCATAAAATACTTGTGGGCGGGTCTAAATTGTACCAATGATGGTACTGATGCCCCTAGAATCACATCCCTGTGAGTTCACCGCCTTAATTTAGTTTATCTGAACTCTTCTTTGTCTATTAGATTTCATTTCCTATCTGATTTTTAATGAAATTGCAAAACCAGGGACTTGTCTTCGAGTGGATTGACCGGCGAGATAAATACAAACATATCGATTCTCAGTATGCTAGTGTCCTTGTAAGTATACCTGACAGCTCTCACAATTTTTAGTTGGTGATTGCTGAAATTTCATATGAAATTTACTATTTGTGGTTCATTGCAGGGACTTATCAAACAATAGTTTAACAGGAACTGTTCCTTACTTCCTTTCTCAATTAACAAATTTGAAAGTCCTGTAAGTAATTTAGAGATAAATGAAGCTACAAACTTCGTCGTTGAAATTCCCCGAGCTTATTTAACATATATGTCCTCTGCTTTTGCAGAAAGTTAGGAAACAACAAGCTCACAGGTTCGGTTCCAGCTGAACTCATTCAAAAATCGAACGATGGTTTGCTATCATTAAGGTATATTTCTTATTGAAAACATCAAAATTATTTTCTACTGCAAATGATTCATAGAAGAAACAATTTGATGTGTCATGTCAATAAATTTGTACATAATTTAGAATTTGAAAAGGGATAATATTTTCCTTACTAATCACAGCGTTGAAGGAAACCAAGATTTATGTGCCTCGACGTCTCTGTGCAAGAAGAAGAAGAGCAACGTCGTGGTTCCGGTTGCCGCATCAGTTGGTGGCTTGTTCGCTGTCTTGTTAGTAGCCGGAGCTGTTTTTATACTCGTCAAGACTAAAAAGAAACACGGTAATATCATTAGTTTGTCAAATTGTACATAGAGAAAGATAACAGATCAGGTGACAGATTTTTCCTCATGCAGTTTCAGGCAATGAAGAATCCGACGATCAAGAATTTGGCACTAAAAAACGGAAATTCACCTATGCAGAGGTCAAAGGAATAACAAACAACTTCACGAGAGTTTTGGGAAAAGGTGGATTCGGAACAGTTTACCACGGCGTCGTTAGTGATGGTACTCAAGTGGCTGTCAAGGTCCTTTCTCGTCCACCGGTTCAGGCTAGTCCTCAGCAGTCTCGAGACGAGGAGAGCAGAACTCAAGAACAAGTTGAACAACAAAATAAACAATTTGAATCAGAGGCAAGAATTCATTACTCATATTTATGTACTCAAAATTATTGGTTTATCCAAATATATGAAAGAAAGATGACACGCGTCGAATTACAGGTTAAGCTTCTTATGACGGTTTATCATGGAAACTTGACAAGCCTTGTTGGGTATTTCAAAGAAGGAACCAACATGGGGCTTATCTACGAATACATGGCTAACGGAGATTTATCCTCGCATCTTTCGGGTATACTAATTTGTTTTCGTAATTCCTTTCTTTGTTAGATCTTCTTCGCAACCACGTGTATTGTAGAATTCTTTGCAAGTATGCTTTTATTTATTTATTTTTAGTGTCATTCCGTCCTCTGTTTATATTTTTCAGGAATTTTTTGTTATATGGACTCTGTCTTTGAATATTTTTTAGGAATTTTTTTTCCTTCCCTCTTGTGAAGGCATTAAAAATTATGACATGTTTGCATAACTCGTGATTGGAAATGCAGAAATTATGCGGAAACGCTCTAATAATGTTTTTTGTTTTCGTATTATAGGAAGGCAAGCCAATGTCTTGAGCTGGGAAAAAAGACTTGAAATAGCCATTGATGCAGCACAAGGTTGGATAGAAGTTTGACTTTTTTATATAAATTTTTATTGAAAATTGAATTGAGCATGAGATATTTTGTTTTGTCGCAATAAGTCACGTGGGGATTTAAAATGTAGGATTGGAGTATCTGCACCATGGTTGTAAGCCACCTATAATCCACAGAGATGTGAAGACTCCAAATATCTTGTTGAACGAAAATTTTCGAGCGAAACTAGCTGACTTTGGTCTGTCGAGATTTTTCGCTGCTGACAATGCCACTCATGTATCAACACGTTTTATTGCCGGCACTCCTGGCTATCTTGATCCTGAGTAAGTTTAATGAGAATATTTGATGAAAATTAAACATTGGATCTCTTAACAAAGAAATTAATGCGTCTTTAATTTGTCATATGCAGCATAACAAACAACAGCTGGCTCAACGAGAAAAGCGATGTTTATAGCTTCGGGGTGGTTATCCTACAGATAATCACAAGTCGACCTGCCATAACTAAAACTAACGATGATGAGGTTGCTCACATAAGCAACTGGGTGCAATCTTTGGTGGCTAATGGCGACGTTAAAGTTATCGTCGATCCAAGGTTACAAGGAGATTTCGATATCAACTCAGTGTGGAAAGCGGTCGAGATAGCAATGGCTTGTTTATCTTCAACAGCTGCTAGAAGGCCCAACATGAGCCAGGTAGTGATTGAATTAAGGGAGTGTTTGGCATCGGAATTAACTCGGAGGAACAACAGCCGTATGACTACTGATTCAACAGATTCATATGAGGACTTGCCTCTGAATACGACTACCGGATTTAGTCCCTTGGCAAGGTAGAAGCACCGTCTCCGAAGGCATTGATTATGTGTTCTTTACTTTATAGGTTACTTGAACTTTTTTTTTTTTTTTTTTAAGGGCCAATCAAAATAATTCAGTCCAATGTTGTTACGTACATTTTTGTGGTTTCATTGGCTTTGTATCATAATGTACTATATATATTTATCGGCATTCATCTTTATTTGTTTTGGAAAATTAAAAAAAATTAAAAAAGAATCGATGCAGACGAGGAAATTAAAAGGCATCACAAAAAACAAAAAAAACAAAAAAACAAAAAAAACAAAAAAACAAAAAGAAAGAAAAATAAAAACTAATTGGTGGGTAAGCTTGTGGAAATCATACAGTCCTTTGAAATTACCATAATTTAAATGACATGTATCCAAAGATTTGAAGATCGAATTGCGCGTTGTAATTCGAACTTGGAACTTTGCTAGGGAGGGACAAGAGAAGTTGGTCATTTTTGACTTTGAGTACTTTTGTTTGTATGAAAAGGAATTATTAGTTAGGCATTGAGTTGATACATTCCTGTATATTAATTCCAAACTGACAGCATATTATTAACACAAGGTAAACGATATCTTTCCCAAGTCTTCTCTCTTGGTCGATCTTCTTATTACTTAAGCACGTTTGGCAATAAATAAGTAGAAATATTTGATTAGAATTATTATAATAATTTATAATTAATTATTCTTGTCTTGTGGATTCTTTTATTTATTTGCTCTCTCTCAAGCTGTCATGAAACAATTCTTAGTACCAACCAATGTGGGTTCTTTTATGATCTTGTGGTCACCTATAGTTGTGTAGATTTTCTTTAACATATTATATAACAAATTATACTGAATTAACATTAATTTTCTCAAAAGAACTAGCCAACATATATATAGTTGAGATTATAGTTGGTATCTCTAACATTACTCTTTATGCGTTAGCATTTTCATGTCATTAACATAAACTTATGAAATTTTATTTTTCTTCTGGAATATGTCTAACTAGATGGATGTAAACCTTTTTATCACTTGGTGCGAAATTTGAGCATACGATAAACACATTGTCTTCTCACCTAATTAATTATCTTAAAATATTCGATCTTATTATGCTTTCATAATATATATTTTCTTAATACATCTTTTTTTTTAAATGTTATAATTTTTTTTAAATGCTGGTAAATATGGCCTAAGAATGACATGGTACTATAATTATATTTTTTTAAAACTTCAAGAATTGGGAGATTCAAACTCTATAACTTATACTTATAGTGAAATTAGGTATATATACTAGCATTGTACAAATTATAAATTTTTACAAGATTTTGTCATGAAATTGGAGTTGAAATACTCCTTTTTAATTTGATAGCATCTTAATTTAAATCCGATATAAATTAATAATTGCCATCATGGTTATGACCTACTAAAAAGAAGGACTTAATTACTCTAACTAATTAAGTAATTTCTTAATGAACTCTCATCATCATCCTTTTTTTTTTTTTATTGTTGTCGGATTCTAATAATTTCCAACTAGCAATTTCAAAGTGATTTCTCATCACGATCCTATCATGTATCGCCCAATAAGGCGCAGTCGAGTAATTTATTGCAAAATATTTTTACATGCAAGACTTTTGACTATTAGCGAACGTCAACTATACTCCTTATTGCCACCCCGATTCCATATGGATCTAGATGTTTGGTCTAAAACGAAAATATCGATATTGGTGAAAATATTGATAGATTTTATGAAAATTTCGAAAATATTATCAACATCAGTGGAAATATCTAAAAGAAAATATAGAAAAATTACTTGAAAATATATTTTTACATTTTAGAATAACATAAACATTAAAAATATACATAAATACACAAATTTTACATAAGTAACATTTTATATCTTACATATGTTAATAAATAAATAAAAAGGTCCTAAGAAGTTCAAACATAGTTGGCATGCCATCATGATTCAAGAAATATTGATGTTATGACATGTTATTTGAATAGAATTGAATATAATTGTGAACATGTTATATTTAGTTGGTTTGTTAATCTTTTCACACTCTATTTTCATAAATAGGAAATTGTGCAAAATTTATAGAAGTCTAGGAGAATATATTCTTTTAGCTTTTATGTGTTACCTTTTATGTTATTAATTTTTTTAATCTCTTTTGTTTTTGAAGATAACTATAATGTGCTATTTTCTAATTGCTCTCTCTCACCATTTATTTTAAAAAATAGGAGATAATTATAACATGCTTAAAAAGATAGTAAACGACAGAAATCCAAATTTTCATAATTTCCAACAAAATTTCCTATATTTCATCAATATTTTCTGATATTTTATAAAAATTGCACTAAGTTTTATCGGTGTTGATATTTTTACCGATATTTCTGGATATTTTATAAAAATTGCACTATATTTAACTGATATCGATATTTTTATGAGTAATTAGCATAAATGGTCCCTAAACTCTAAGAGGTAACACTTTGGTCTTTGTTCTTTTTTTTTTTTTTTTTTTGGTCGTGCTCACCCTAAACTCTCTAAAAAGGTGACGGTTTGGTCTTTTTCGTCTACATCCGTTAAAGTTCTAATGGAATCTTACTGAAATGATTAATTTTTATACTAAAATGACTAAAATACCCTCCCCTATCTCTTTCTTTGTTTTTGCCCACCCCCCTCTCTCTCTCTCTGGCCCCCCCCAACTTCGACTGGGCTGCCCCCTACTCCCTTTCTCTATTTCGCTTCCCCCTCATGTGGCTGTTCACCCCCCACCCCCTCCCCCCCCCCCCCTCTCTCTCTCGGTCAGGCCCCCTCTTCTGCCGTAGTTCGTTGCGAGCCCCTCCCCCCCCCCAAACTGGAACCCAAATCGAAGTTGCCCCCCTCTATCTTCGCCATTGTCGAGCGCCCCCCCCCCCCTCCAACCGGAACCCATATCAAAGTTACCCCCCTCTGTCTATGCCATCGTGGAGCCTCCCCCCCTCCCCAACTGTCTTCGCCCTCACCGAGCTCGACTAAAAACCCATAACCGAATTGGGTCCCCTCCCCCTGCCCTTGTTGCTACCCGAGGTCCCCCCCGTCCACCCCGCCCTAGCACTCCGATATGGGTTTCTCCCCCCGCCACTGAGCTTGACCTGTCCCAGTTCTGGGCTGCTTTGTTTTTGAGGGGAGAGAGAGATTGAGGAGGGAGAGAGAGATCGAGGAAGGAGAGAAAGAGAGAGAGATTGTGTGTGTGTGTGCGTGTGAGAGAGAGAGAGAGGGGAAGAGAGAGATTAATTTTTTAAAAAATTTTTAAAATTAATTATTAGTAAATTACTAAAATACCTACTCATTCTGTTAGAAATTAACGGATTTTGAGGGAAAGGACCATAACGGCCAAAAAATAAGAGTTTAGGGTCATCTCGGTAAAAAAAAAAAAAAAATGGACTAAACCATCGCTTTGCAAGAGTTTATGAACTATTTTGGCTAATTACTCTATTTTTGTCGATATTTTTTTGATATTTCCTCAATATTTTAATGGAAAAGATATTAAATTGAAAAAATATTTCCGAACCTCTCAAACATGGAAATTTCAATGGAAATTTCAAGAATATTGTGGATATTCACATCATGTTTAAGGAGGCGTTTGGAGTCAACTTTTGGAATCAAAGTTTCCAAAGTTTTTTTTTTTGGTCATTTTCCTATTATTTTACTATTTACTTTCCTAAACATTTTTGAAAAACTCAAACTTTAAAAGTCCATAACTTTATTATTTTAAGTCGAAATGAGATGATTTTTTTTTTGAAATTGCATAGAATTTCGAGAGAAACTAAATAAGATTCATATTGTTAATTTTTTTTTCCCGAACACACTTCAAATTTTTATACTTTTTCACTTTAAATAATTTATTTTCACTAAACATATATTTTTAAAATTTAAACTATCTCTAATTTCTAAAATATCATATCCAAAAGTTGACCCCAAGTGGGTCCTAAATGAAGGTGCAAATGCAAATTCAAACTTTTCAACTAAACAAACATGACATGAAAGCAACGTGTTAGAAATTTTTCTACAATCTGTACTCACTTCCCATCAGAATCTCTAGGGTCCCACAATATAAAAAATACTACAAAAAAAGAAAAAAAGAGTAGACCAAGTCGTTAACTCATTGTGAAGGCATGGTTTGTCGATAGTTCTACCTGGTCTCCTCCCCCCCCGCCCCCCGCGCCCCCCCCCCCCCCCCCCCCCTCTCCTAAATTGGAAAAAAAGGGATAAATTATTTTTTTGATATCCAATCTTTTCATGAATTTCTAATTTTGTCTCAACTTTTTTTTTGGGGGCTAAAAGCTCCATCAGTTCTTTAAAAAGGATGCAAAATAATCTTTATCACTTGACAAATGATAAAAATTGAATGGAACATATCACGTGGATGGCACATGTATGTTGAATAATGTAAATTTTTTTAATTTTTAATTACCCTTAGATAGTAAATACTAAATCATGTATGATTCACACGACATTTTTTGTTAATTTTCAATGTATGTTAACGAAAAGGATTATCTTGCATCATTTTAAAAAGTTTAGATAACTTTTAGCACAAAAAAAAAAAAAAAAAAGAAGAAGAAGAAGATAGGGATCAATTTGTAAAAAGTTTAGGGACCAATCAGATAATTTATCCTTAAAAAAAGATGTCGGTAACTTGGTTTCTTCCACGATATATATATTGACCAGACTTCACATGACAACATGATATATTTATAAGCAAACATAAGTAATTGGTATATTGCAAATTATTTTTGCAATATGAGGGTAAAGGAGATGTTCAAGCATTTCCACTTCGCAACATTTTTGCTTGTTGTTTATGCTCTTCTCGTTGTTGTTCATTCCCAGGGTCAAACAGGTACGGTTATACAAAAAATCTTCAATAATGCTAATCGTTGTTCTAATCATAAAAAATCAATCTTAGCTTTCATATTATCTCTGTTTCAGGCTTCATCAGCTTAGACTGCGGATTGCCCGAAAACTCGGGCGGCTTCACAGAGGCAACAACACAACTAGATTACATCTCAGACGCAAGATTTATCAACAGTGGTGAAAGTAATAGCATATCGGCCGAATACAAAGTCAACCTTCAGCGGTGGGCAACAACTGTGAGAAGCTTCCCTGATGGAACCAGGAACTGTTACACAATCACCACCAAAAAGGGCACCAAGTATCTGATCAGGGCGTTGTTCTTGTACGGCAATTATGACGGCAAGAACAGTTCGCGGGAATTTGATCTTCACCTAGGACCCAATTTTTGGGACACTGTGAAGATTGTTGATTCTCCATCGCTTGTCGTAAAGGAGATCGTACATTTACCGTTACAGAACTATGTTCGTCTTTGTCTTGTCAAGACAGGATCTGGGACGCCGTTTATTTCGGCTCTGGAGCTGCGGCCTCTTAAGAACACCACTTACATTGCTCCATCCGGAACGTCGTTGGCACTTGCCTTAAGAATGGATGTTGGTTCAAACTTAACTAGTGTGATAAGGTAATCCTCAATTTCCTTTCCAAGAGCGATCTACCAAATTTTCAACACCCAAATGATGTCTTGAAATTATTGTTTGACCTTTTTTTATAAAAAAAAAAAAATTATTTACTACAATCTCCCAAGAATAAATGAAATGACGTTTGCCAATTTTCAGGTACCCATATGACGTTTTCGATCGCATTTGGGTGCGGTATGTCAATGATGAGTGGACGGATTTAACCACATCACTCACCGTCGATCCCCAAGACCACGAAGATTTCCAACCACCGAATGTTGTAATGCAAAATGCTGCCATGCCGGTTAACGAAAGTGGTCCTTTCCGATTAGTGTTATTCTCTGACAAAGCAACCACAAAATATTATCTCTTCATGCACTTTGCAGAGCTCCAGCAGTTGAAAGCCAATGAGTCGAGAATATTCAACATCAAGCTAAATGGGAAGCTATTGTACGGACCTGCAGTTGTCCCTTCTTACTTATCCTCAACAACCCTCTACAGCACCGATACCATTACAGGAGAATTAAACTACACTTTAACCCTTGAGAAGCTTGAGAATTCGACTCTGCCTCCGATTGTGAATGCAATAGAGATTTACTCGCTGGTGGGTGTCTCACAATTAGAAACAGACCAGGATGACGGTACGTGTAGTCTTTAAGTTTTCCACATTTGATTCTCTTTCGTCAAGTACATATAACTACTCTGATTACTTTACTGATGAATTCAAAAAAAAAAAAAAAAGTTGATGCCATGATGAACATAAAGTCGACTTACGGAGTGAAGAGAAATTGGGATGGAGATCCTTGTGTTCCCATAAAATACTCGTGGGCAGGTTTAAATTGTACCAATGATGGTTCTGATGCCCCTAGAATCACATCCCTGTAAGTTCACCGCCTTAATTTAGTTTGTTTGAATTCTTCTTTGTCTATTAGATTTCATTTCCCACTCTTATATCTGATTTTTAATGAAATTGCAAAACCAGGGACTTATCTTCGAGTGGATTGACCGGCGAGATAAACACAAACATATCGAGACTCAGTACGCTAGTGTCCTTGTAAGTATACCTGACAGCTCTCACAATTTTTAGTTGGTGATTGCTGAAATTTCATATGAAATTTACTATTTGTGGTTCATTGCAGGGACTTATCAAACAATAGTTTAACAGGAACTGTTCCTTACTTCCTTTCTCAATTAACAAATTTGAAAGTCCTGTAAGTAATTTAGAGATAAATGAAGCTACAAACTTCGTCGTTGAAATTCCCCGAGCTTATTTAACATATATGTCCTCTGCTTTTGCAGAAAGTTAGGAAACAACAAGCTCACAGGTTCGGTTCCAGCTGAACTCATTCAAAAATCAAATGACGGTTTGCTATCATTAAGGTATATTTCTTATTTAAAACATCAAAATTATTTTCTACTGCAAATGATTCATAGAAGAAACAATTTGATGTGTCATGTCAATAAATTTGTACATAATTTAGAATTTCGAAAGGGATAATATTTTCCGTACTAATCACAGCGTTGAAGGAAACCAAGATTTATGTGCCTCGACGTCTCTGTGCAAGAAGAAGAAGAGCAACGTCGTGGTTCCGGTTGCCGCATCAGTTGGTGGCTTGTTCGCTGTCTTGTTAGTAGCCGGAGCTGTTTTTATACTCGTCAAGACTAAAAAGAAACACGGTAATATCATTAGTTTGTCAAATTGTACACAGAGAAAGATAACAGATCAGGTACGTAACAGATTTTTCCTCATGCTGTTTCAGGCAATGAAGAATCCGACGATCAAGAATTTGGCACTAAAAAACGGAAATTCACCTATGCAGAGGTCAAAGGAATCACAAACAACTTCACAAGAGTTTTGGGAAAAGGTGGATTTGGAACAGTTTACCACGGCGTCATTAGTGACGGTACTCAAGTAGCTGTCAAGGTCATTTCTCTTCCACCAATTCGGGGTAGTCATCAGCAGTCTCGAGACGAGGAGAGCAGAACGCAAGAACAAGTTGAACAACAAAATAAACAATTTGAATCAGAGGCAAGAATTCATTACTCATATTTATGCACTCAAAATTATTGGTTTATCCAAATATATTGAAGTTACGCGTCGAATTACAGGTTAAGCTTCTTATGACTGTTTATCATGGAAACTTGACAAGCCTTGTTGGGTATTTCAAAGAAGGAACCAACATGGGGCTTATCTACGAATACATGGCTAACGGAGATTTAGATTCACATCTTTCAGGTATACGAATTTGTTTTCGTAATTCCTTTCTTTTTTAGTTCTTCTTCGCAACCACGTGTATTGTAGAATTCTAGCTAGCATGCTTTGGTTTCTGCTTTTTCTTGTCTGCTTTTTTTTTTCCTTTGTTTTCCTTTGATCAGTTTCATTCCGTCATCTGATTTATGTATGGACTCTGTCTTTCTTCCTTTGAATATTTTTCAGGAATTTATTTCCCTTCCCTCTTGTGAAGGGATTAAAAATCGTGACATGTTTATATAACTCGTGATTGGGGATGAAAAAATTACGCGAAAACGCTCTAATAATGTTTTGTGTTTTCGTATTATAGGAAGGCAAGCCAATGTTTTGAGCTGGGAAAAAAGGCTTGAAATAGCCATTGATGCAGCACAAGGTTAGATAGAAGTTGACTTTTTTATATAAATTCTATCGAAAATTGAATTGAGCATGAGATGTTTTATTTTTTTGCAATAAGTCAAGTGGGGATTTTAAAATGTAGGATTGGAGTATCTGCATCATGGTTGTAAGCCACCTATAATCCATAGAGATGTGAAGACTCCAAACATCTTGTTGAACGAAAATTTTCGTGCGAAACTTGCTGACTTTGGTCTATCGAGATTTTTCGCCGCCGATGGTGCCACTCATGTATCAACACGTTTTATTGCCGGCACTCCTGGCTATCTTGATCCTGAGTAAGTTTAGTGAGCATATTAGATGAAAATTAAATATTGGATCTCTAAACAAAGCAAATTAATTTGTCTTTAATTTTTCATGAGCAGCATAACAAACAACAGCTGGCTCAACGAGAAAAGCGATGTCTATAGCTTCGGGGTGGTTATCCTACAGATAATCACAAGTCGACCTGCCATAACTAGAACAAACGATGAGTGGGCTCACATAAGCAATTGGGTGCAATCTATGATGGCTAATGGTGATATTAAAGGTATCGTCGATCCAAGGTTACAAGGAGATTTTGATGTCAACTCGGTGTGGAAAGCGGTTGAGATAGCAATGGCTTGTTTGTCTCCTACAGCTGCTAAAAGGCCAAACATGAGCCAGGCAGTGATTGAGTTAAGGGAGTGTTTGGCATTAGAATTGACTCGGAGGAACAACAGCCATGTGACTGATTCGACAGATTTATATGAGGACTTGCCTCTGAATACGACTACTCGATTTAGTCCCATGGCAAGGTAGAAGCGCCGTCTCCGAAGGCGTTGATTTCGTGTGCGGAGTGTTCTTCACTTCATCTGTTACTTGAATTTTTTTTTTTTTTTTTTAAATTACCAATCTAAATAATTCAGTCAAATGTTGTTAAGTATATATTTGTGGATTGGCTTTGTATTCTCTTTTTTGTTTTGGAAAAAAAAAAAAAAAGTAAATTCGTTTATGATTTTCTCCTATTAATGTGAATAAATACACGGGTTTCAAATCCCATCAAAACAAATCGAAAAATCAAGCAAGCTGTTCTTTGTATATGATTTTTAAAATAATTATACGCGTTAGGAATCTTTTCCATCATTTCCACTCCTAACTTTATTCGAAGTTGATTGTGCCAAAAAATAAGCAAATAGGAAAGATTTTTTTTTTTTTTGGGTAAGTAGCAAATAGGAAAGTTGACATTCACTACGATTATTGTGCACCAAGTCCTGGTATACTAAGTTGAGGGCAAAAATGTAAAATTGCAGTCTTCTTTGAATTGGTCAATGGCAACATGTGGGCCACCAATAATTTCGATTATTCTATGTTCTCTCTAAAATATGTTTGACAGTAGTGATATTTTATACGGGTATATATTACCAATTTTTAAATGAGTACATCACATTTTTAGGAGGAGTAGATTGTGTAGCCAGTATTATTTGTTAAGAATTTATTAATTTTGATAGTATTAGTTTTTAAGTCTGTTTTCAATTTTAATTTTATATAATTATATCATAAGATATGAAGTTTAAATCTTTTAGTAAGTTTTTTTTTTGTATATAAGATTGTTAGGAACATAAATCAATAAGTGTATCGAGATATTTCAAGTCATAGTACTCTAATCATTTACTTATCTCCAATATTTTGTTAAAAAGGAAAAAGAAAAAAAGAAAAGAAAAATGATTCAGGAAGGCAAAACAACTAATTAAGAACTAAATGAAATTAAAAAATAAAACAAAGTAGATTATAATGTCCAAAGATATAACCAAAATTACATATTTAAAAATTAGAATATATGATAGACCTCATTAAAAATCTAATTACTAAAAAAACCCGACGAGAAAAACCTAAAAAAAAAAAAGTGCCTATATTTATAATTTCGTCTCATATGAAAAATGAAAAAAAAAAAAAAAAAACATCAACAGAACTTATATTTATGATCTACTAGCTAGTAACATAATATATAATAATGAGGAGATAAAATCAGAGGCCAATCACTACTCAAGTAAGGCAAACAATGATCGAAGCACATCATCTCTTCCTCTAAAATTAAAAAGAAAAAAATTGTATTTAATTTGGACAAAAATGCATTCCCTCTCCAAAAAGAAGTTGACTTTATCTCCACCACACGCTGTATATGGACAATTCATATTAAGGGAGTGTTTGGTGTATAAGTTTAGTTTGAGTTGAGTTGAGATTTTTAAGTTTAAATAGTAATTTTTGTTGACTTTTTCAGAAAAAATAAAAAACTTTTTCAGAAAAGACAAAAAACATGATGAAAAAAGTACAATTTAGTTTAAAATGAGTGAGATACCAAACGAGCCTTAAATGAGATAGTCCAAAAGCCGAACTTCAATTAGAGGTACAAAAGGTACAATTGAGCAGAAGTACATGAAAATAAATTACAAGGAATTCCATCCCTTTCCCTCATCATCTCTTCCTCTAAAATTAAAAAGAAAAAAATTGTATTTAATTTGGACAAAAATGCATTGTCTCTCCAAAAAGAAGTTGACTTTGTCTCCACCACACGCTGTATATGGACAATTCATATTAAATGAGATAGTCCAAAAGCCGAACTTCAATTAGAGGTACAAAAGGTACAATTGAGCAGAAGTACATGAAAATAAATTACAAGGAATTCCATCCCTTTCCCCTATTGTCATTGTTATAGTTATTTTGGGTACCTACGGCTAGCAAAAAATGTTGCTCGACAAGGACTTGAAGATTGGACTATGGGCTAAACTAGCTCTTTCCTTTGAATGTTTTTTTCCACAATAAATCAAATTGATAATTAGCGATTAAAAAAAGATGAACTCTTAATTGATCGGTCTCCGTTCAGTAGAAAAAATAAAAATAAAAATAAAAATAAAAAAATAAAATGCACGTTGGTCTTTTCAATTATGTTCCCTTTTTAATTTGTAAAAAGTTAATTAGTCATATTGCATTGATTAATTAAACATGCAAACGAATTATACGGACGATCACCTCATGCAAATATTATATTTAAATATATATCAATATTAAGTATGCGTGTATTCATCGTTCCAAAGCTCCCTTCAAAGAATAAATCAAACATGAGAATAACTCATACAACGTCTTGATAAGAACAAATATTTTTCAAAATATAACCATATTGTTGTTAAAAAAATTGTTTAGGTAGGGGTGATGTTGAATTTTTATATGTTCTACTGATTCATGTCACTATCAATCATATAAAAAAGAATTTGCGTTTTCTACGGCCTGCCCACCCTCTCACTCGTACTTGCTGGCTTAAAAAAATTAGATAAAAATATCTTGTTGGCTCCGTCAATCAGTCATATTTCTTTATCTTCTTCTTCTCTCTCGTTTAATCAAACGGCCCATACTCAATTCTATTACAAAAAAAGGGAAAAATAAATAAAATAAAAGAAAGGAAAGGAAAGGAAAGAATGGTTCTTGCCAATCTTCTTCCTCTTTTATTTTTATTTTTATATTTATTAATTTTAATAATCTATGAAGGATCTGGGCAAAGGTTGGGCCATGTAGATAAGAAAATTTCTGCAGTTTAGTCGCACTGGTAGTGTGTGTGTGTGTGTATATATATATATATATATATTTTTTTTTTTTTATTTCTCTAGGGTCATTAATTAACTTATTTCTGAGGTAATTATTAGTTGTCTACTATTGAATATTATAGAGCAATGTTGAATTAAAAAAAGAAGAAGTTTTATAGTTTTCCTTAAAGTTATAGCTGTACATTGGTTGAAATTGATGATCGAGAAACAATGTTTAGTTTGGCATGATTGACTAAAAATTGCTACAAGTAAACGTTGAAGAACTCAGAAGAATATATATTATCCCCTCCTCCAATTTAATTAGTTCAATAATTAAGCAACATTAAGCTGTATTGCGTCTGACCTTTTCTCATTCATTTTTTATTGGTATGCTAGAAGTTTTTCAGTGAAATTAGTTACCATATTTTAGATTTCACTATGTTCTATTGGAATTCTACACCGTCGGAAGTTTTTTTAACCTCTGTTTTCTCTTTGCAACTAAGTTTGATAACAATACTTAGTACAGCTGGTAATTAGTTGTTATACAAATGGATGAAAAGGAAAAAAAATAAAACTAGATATATAGACGTGTAATGGCGACCTCCTATCAAATAAATAAATAAATAAATAAGCTTGCTGATTGTTCATGAAAGAATGAGCTGTATCAATGTATTGCTCAATGATCGCATGCAAGAACCACTTGCAAGGCAAACACAATATAGTTAATGAAGGTTTACCCACTCTATATTTAGAAAGTCATTTTGATTCTTTGGTCCAATAATGTATGGAATCCACATCTCTACATTTATTAAAATATTTCAATCATCTGAAATAGTTGAGTGGGTGAAAGGGAAATTCGGTTTCCGTTATTAAGAACTTTCAGCTGTTCGACATCTCTAAGTTTTTTTTTTTTTGGTTCTTATTATTTTTTTAATAAACGAGAGTTATAAACCCTTTACCATTAAAAAGAAAAAAAAAAATCAATTGACCGGGTTTCACTTCTCTGTAAGTAAGCTATTGCTAACTTGTACTTTACTATAACATGCATATGTACCCCTTAGATTTAAAGGTCTATACATTATGTAATACATGTATTTAAAGGATATGCTAGTAATATACATAAAAAACTTCAGTGTAATATACATACACACACACACACATATATATATATATATATGTAAAAGAAAAGAATATGACCAATTGTGCAATGCATGGGAAGCTAAAACACGGTTGAGCCAATTGAGTTCAATTGTTGTTTTAATCGATGTGTGAATTGTTTTGAATGTATTAAGCCTGACTTTAAATCCCAAGGATAGTGAATCTATATATATGTATGAATCGTTTCGAGAGGAAAAAAAGAAAAAAGCTATTGTACGGTTGAAAAAGATATTTATCATGTACATATTTGACAGTTACGTTAGATAGGCTAAGAAAAATAAAAATAAATAGAAATAAAAGAGTTGAGAAAAGATTTCCAAGACTAAGTCCCTAATATGTTCTATATACCATAATTAATAAGATGATATTAGCTAACTAACACTGGCAACAATTGGCATTATTAATTAAAATACTGGTAAAAACAAGATTGTATTAGTGGGAAAAAAAACAAGTTTGTAGCTTTCATAATCAGCTACTAAACAGTGTAATGGAGATAATCAGACCTCTTCTGATCCTCTTTGCGTTGTTTGTTCTTATGGCTCTTGAATGTAATATTTCCGATTCACAGGATCAAACAGGTTGATTTTCTATATCTAAATTATCTCCATATAATTTACTAATTAATTACCATTTAATGACAAAGGTTTACAGTAATTAGATTGGTTCGGGTACACCACAACAAGCAGGCTAACGGAGAAAAGCGATGTTTTCAGCTTCGGGGTTGTTCTACTGGAGATAATCACAGGACGACCTGCCATAAGTAGAACACGTGATGAGTGTGTTCACATAATCCAATGGGTAAAATCAAAGCTTGCTAATGGGGATATTAAAAGCATTGCCGAACCAAGTTTAAATGGAGATTTTGAAACCAACTCGGTTTGGAAAGCCGTTGAGTTAGCAATGGCTTGCGTTTCTATATCATCTGCTAAAAGGCCAAACATGAGTCAAGTAGTGACTGAATTGAAGAACTGTTTGGAAGTCGAAATAGGTCGGAGGAACAACAATAGTCGCATGACCCAGTCGACAACAGACTCGGTTGAATTGATATCTATGAATGTGACTACTGAGTTCACTCCCTTAGCAAGGTAGCCTTTTGTTCCAAACATCATTCTGGATTGTTAAGATTTGTTTCTTTCTTTTTTTTTTTTTTTTTTTGGGTTCATTTTTTGCTTTTTTTTCCCCTTCATATGTCTTTAATACGTTTTACAATTTGTATGACTGACGATATCATAATCATCAACATTCTTTCTTTCTTATTTGGACATGTATTTTGTTTTCATTCATAAAATATGTCTTGTATTTGAAATTTTACATTGTTTTACTAACAAATTATACTATACAAATCTGTACTTTTTCGTAATCAACACATAATTTTGACATCAAAATGTCCAAAGTACCCTTGAAAAAAAACAAAAATTTGAATTATTAACGTTTTTATGCACTGTTTTTTACTTCTATTTAAAAAAAATACCATGGATCTAAATTCATTCATGTATTTTATGTCATTATATTACATTAATTTAATATATATATATATTAATATTTTTTCTCGATTAATACTTTATCTAATTACTTATATGTGATTCCGCGCCTTTGTTGTCTTGATCATCTTCAGTAATATTGACAAATTCATTCTAATACCTTCATCAAGATTTACTCTTGATAATAATCCTCATGTGGGACAAATTTGAGAAAATATTAAAATAACAAGTAAAAAAAATATAAAAAGACCCAAGAAAAAGGCACGGAAAAAAAAAAAAGATTAAAATGAAAGAAATTATCAACTTGAAGAAGGACTAAAATGAAAAAAAAAATTTGGGCCCAAAAAAAATGAAAAAAGGATTAAAATGAAAAAAAAAAAGATCCGGGAGAAAATGGAGGACCAAAAAATAAATATAGAAGTAAAAAGAAGGATCAAAATGAAAAAAATTTGGTCCAAAAAGAAAATAAAAAAAAGGACTAAAACAAAAAAAATTGATCTGCAAAGGAAAAAAAAAGGACTAAAATGAAAAAAAAAAATGGTCCAAAAAAAAAACCAGAAGATCAAAAAGTAAATACAAAATTTTTTCGTCCAAAATGGTTCATTTTGGACGAAAGGAGGCTACAGTATTCTCACTTCTTATATATATATATATATATATATATATATATATATATGTATGTGCATGAGACAGCCATACAGGGGACTTTACATTCATTCATGAGATATAGCCCGAATTAAACAAAAGTTACTTTTAATTCTGGGGAAGGTATTAAAATTTTACCAAGCCTGATTCCAGTCAGATTGATGAATACTAGATTCTATTGATGATAAAAACAAATCTGGATTCCAATTAACTAGCATTGCATCACCTTCTTAATTTCAGTTTTCTAGATATTGTGCCAAAGCAAAAAAATTTTATGTAAGTGTATTTTCTAGCGATAAAAATGAAAAAACAAGTCCTCATTAAAATGCACGTGATCTTTCATGTGGTAACAGCCATTTTTTTAATATAGTATTTTGAAGAAAGGTCATTATAAGACAAATTGATCATTGGGATATTTTAAAGTTAAGGGATAAAAATTGATTAACGATTTTAAAGCGCATATTGTTACAAAGTCAAAGTATGAATTCAAACCATATCTGTAATTATCAATATTTTTGTTTTTCTCTAGAATTTGAATTTTGTGAGTTAAACAAAAGTAGTGACTTTTTTAATTTAATTCACAAAATTTATATTAGTACAGACCCATGTCATTTGTCACATTTCATTTATGTGCTAAAGTAATGTGACCAATTAAGACAAGTCATGGCATGAGTGGTATGTCCTATTCACATATTCCAATAACTTGAGGAAAGGTTAATGAATGGTTTTACTAAGTCAAAGTATGATTACCACTTAGTAATTCCTTCATCCTCTATTAGCAAGTTTAAAGCTTAAGTTATTAGCCCAAAATTGAGCTTAGTTGGTGAAGGAAAAAGTAATGGTTTGGTCCAATGGATAAAATGATTTTAGATACAAATCAAAGGCTATGATTTGATGAACATTTGAGACAAGAATTTCCTTCAACTTCCGGTGGAAGGAAGATTGGGAGAAAGTAGATATCCACCCCAAATTAAGGGAAAATGTTGGGAAAAAGTATGGCTAGCCTATGATGAATAGTGACTTGATGGAGTAGAAATTTAAGATAAACTTTGACTATTTGTTGCTTGGAGAATCAGCTACCATTAAGGGTTAACCCAGCAAAATTCTTCAAGCCCAAATCAAGCTTAAATCATGCTTAGTAAACTAATTAATAGGCATTAGTTATGCCTATAAATATAACCCATGTTAAGAGAGTTATTTAGAACATTTCTCTTCTTTTCCCCTGTGGCTGACCGTCATCCACTCCAAAAAAAAAAAAAAAAAAAAAAAAAAAAGAAATTGCTTCAAACCAAGCTTTGAAATGGAAGAACTAGTGGTTGACATCTCTTAGAGCAAGTATAGAGACAAAGTGCGGTGCTTATTGAAACTAATATTTTCATTCTTGCTACTTTGATTCAAGGTTAGCAATCATATTGGGTTATAGAGGGGTTGCATTATAAGAAAGATCTAGAACCAAACCAAGCTTCAAAGGTATAAATCTCATATCCTCACTTTGGAATATGTTTATAAATATGTTTATGGATATATTGATGTTGCTAATTGCATGAGTTATGATTGAACCATGCTTATGTGTTCTTGTTTAAGCTAAGATTATGAGATCTATGTTTAGTCAACTTTTATATATCTTTTGTTTATGTAGAGGCATGTTTAAAAAGTTTATATCTTTATGCTTTAGGGATGGCATTTCAAGTTGATATCATGATGATTTTAATCCAAGAAAGGATTTTGTTGATGTTAATAATCTGTGATAAGGACTGAAAGCACAGGCTTGAACTCAATACTAGAATTCATGGGTGTATTGAAGACTTAACAAGTAAAGATGAGGCATGAAAAACTGAGTAAACTGATGGTATACTCAGGGTAACCCACGGATTTCCTCTGCCAAAATTTGGGCGGCTTGCTGTCCACAGATCCAGGCCCCTTTTTGGGCCATTTAGAAGCCAAACTGGGCTTCGAGCCCAACAGAGAAATAAAGACCCAAGTGTTAGGAACGTTTTTGCAAGAAACAGCGACCGTAAAATTCCGACTCTACTACTGTTTGGCACGTTTTTCCAAAACCTGTGCAAGCAGTTTTTTCTAAAAAGAAGATAAGCAACGGTTTTCGTTTTTCGAGGAAACGGGACACTTACGGGCCGAATCGGATTTCGAACTAAACATGAAAGTTTAAGAACATTAGAAAATGAACGTTTTTCATGACTAAAGTTTTGTCAAATTCCTGATGAATTTTAAGATTATGAATTTTTATACAAAATTTTAAAAATAAACGAAAGAAGGATTTTGGTTTACGGTGTTTTAAAATTTATAAAATTTGAACCCATGAGTCCTCGAAAGCAAGTAAAATGATTTTCACTTTTTGTGTTTAAATACGATGAAGACGACGGGACCAATGATGATCTCCCAAATTCTTTTCACAAACAATAAGTGCAAAAGTTGATAGTTTTAAAAATGAGTATTTTAACTCAACATCGATCTTCTGATATTCAAATAAGAAAATTAAAAAAAAAAAAAAAACCTCATTTCAAGTAGTGGTGGGAATTTGGGCCGGGCCAAACGGGCCGGCCCGCGGCCCGTAATTTTGGCCCGGTCGTTGGCCCGGCCCGACCCGAATTCTCTAGACCCGGTAAAAGCCCGACCCGCTAGTAAGAGGCGGGCCGGGCTCTCCTTTTAGGCCTGGCGGGCCGGGCCGACCCAGCCCGAAAATTTAAGCCCTTTGGACCGGTCCGGCCCGCCCGTTATTTAAAAATTAAAATTATATATATTATTTTTATTAAAATTTTAATTATTTTTAAAATTTTTATTAAAAAATTATATATATTATAATTTTATATTATATATATTATATATATAAAGAAAAGAAAAAATAAAAAAATTAAATTAAATAAAAATTTAAAAAATTAGGCTCGGGCCGGCCCGGCCCGCTCCCGGCCCGCTCTAAGCCCGCGGGCCGGGCCGGGCTTATATTTCAAAAATCCGGCCCGGCCCGGCCCGGCCCGTGTTTTCAAAGGGCCGGCCCGGCCCGGCCCGATTTTCTTAAAAAGCCCATCGGGCTCGGGCCGGGCCGGGCCGCCCGAATTCCCAGCCCTAATTTCAAGCCTATAAGTATTTCAAAAAGCCATAGATGAAATTTTTATGTCCTTCTCTAAATATTGAAACAGTCTATATATAAATTCACCAAAAAAAAAGAAGAAGAATAGTCAAAGTTAATACAAGTCATATAAACATTATAACTAAACAAAAATTTTATAATTCTAGTGCGCGTGGTATCTACGTTGCTAATTTCTAGGGGAAAGTAATATGGCCAATCCAAGGATTAACATGAAATTAAGTACTTCGTTTAATTCACTCTCTAGAATTTGTTGACTTTCATTACATTAATATTGTTGAAAATCAGCGCTTGGTTTAACAAAAGTAACGTAAGAGAATTAGATGTCAACACAATTTGAATATACATACATATATATATATATATATATACACGGACAAATAAAACATTCAACACTCAACTGGCAGGCACCGCAATATATATCCTTTCGCATTACATGAGTACAATATCATGGAATGTTCCAAAAAGCACGCTGAGGTTGCTCAAGAATATCCCAATCAAAAGAAAGAATGATATTTTATATGTATATATGTTCGCTAGTCTTAATTAATAAAAGTTTTTCTTTACCACTGTGTATAATATTGCGGCAAACTGCCAACTTTTAATTTCTCAAAAAAAAAAAAAAAAAAAAAAAGGCAACTAATTTGAAGCCTCACTCACAGTATGAGAACACTTGTTATACCTTGTCAAAAACACAAATTCAGACTGAGTTAATGTGATCATATGTAATGTTCTCACTCGGATCATCATGGTACTAAATGAAAATTAGTTACTAAATTCGGTGCCTTATTTTAATCCTGTTTTTTCCCCTCTCTCTCCTTTTTTCTAGATGATATATTAGTTGTTCTTTTAGTAATATAAATTGACGAGTTTATCATGTGTCTATTATTTATATAAACATGTACACGCACACACACACACACACACATATATATATATATATATATAAATATGATATGATATTCTTGACTTACAACCAGCACAAAAACGCGTATGCATGTACACATAGAATGTAGGGAAGTTTCAAGGCACCAATCAGGAGCTCTACAAAGTCCACAAGTCAAAACCAAACTTCATAAATATATGAGGTTAATTAATTTGACTAGCCTTCTGGGAATATCATAAACAAAACAAAAAATAAAGACCTTTTTTTTTTTTTTTTTTTTTTACCGGTGCATTTATTTTTTACTCTTTGCACTATGAATTTATAAATTTGTAACAATTTATCCACATTAATAATAATGTTAATATTTTAAAGATAATTAATATGTGATTTACATATATGAGTTGGTAATTAATCTTTTTATTTATTAATTCAAACTTATTAAGGTTTAGATCGTTAATTAAAATAGAAAATGTTGAATTGATTTTGTTTTAAATATAAATTTGGGCTAACAGTGATTTAAAAAGACCTTATATTCTCTTAATTAACGACGCATATGCAAGTCAAGCATTAATTTTTATAAAAGAACTAACATTTTTATTAATGTGAAATAAATTGTTACAGATCTATATGTTTATTACACATCTTTAAGTTCAAGATGTAAATTATTAAAATTAAAAAATTTAATGTACAAATTACAATTATGCAATATGTTCAGAGTGTACATACGTGTGCAAAAAAGTCAAACAATAAAGGCAAAATTATATATACAAAACAACTGCGTCCTCATCCAGGACGTGACTTTTTGTTACTTAAGTGAAATTTGAAAACGCACAGAAAATATTTCGTACCTTGTCTCGATCATAAAAACAATTAAAATTAAATAAAATATTTCGTAACATCCAATTGAGTTCTTTTTTTTTTTTTCTCCCGGAAACAATCTCGTTCTTTTTAAGCTAGCTAGGTGCAAGGCAGTGAGTAATTATAAGATGTACATATATAGCTGTAATTTAATTATGTATATAATCAAAGGTTAGATCAACATTATTGTTGCAAAGAGTTAATAAGAATGTAAACGTATTCTAGAGGGATAAATTGCAGAGAGAGAGAGAGAGATATATATATATATATATATATATATATATAACTAGAAGGAATACTTGTGTGATTATCTCATGATGTAAACGTAGTCAACAAGAACATCGAACTAGATTGGCACTCTTACAAGTTCCTCCTCTGTCAATTAATTTCCTAACTCAAATATTATAAATAAAAAATAAAAAAAGAATAAATTTTAAAAGTCAGCCGCAATGGCAAAAACATCCAGATCTAACGACTGCTAAGACCCAAAAAAAAAAAAAAAAAAAAAAAAAAAAAAAAAAAAAAAAAACAAAGTGTAGCTTGAGCCGGAGGGATTGAACACTAAAACAAGCAAAGACTTTCATTCATTCAGCAAAAAGCAAAGACTTACATTATACTAATTCCCTCACATAAAGCGTCCTTAGTTAAAACCTCCCATGTAAACATAATGTAAACGTATTTCTGAGCTGGAATTTTACATATATCTAATTATTATATATACATATATATCAAAAAACGAAAAATATTATTGTAGTGCAGAAAAGTCAATTATTTGATTTTGTCATTGGTCTTCCCTCGTAATATAATACCAATTTATTTATGTAAACATGTATATACAAAGAGACATGCAAAGTGATGGCGACGACTTCTCTAAACAAAGTCTTCTTTGCATTTTCCATGGTACACATTCTTGTCAAGGATAAATGGCTGGAATAGTGGAATTAAAGTTTTTATTTATATACTTAATTTTTCCTTTTTCATCTTGCTAAATTGCCGAAAACTCTCACCTCGTCACTGTTAAATGGACAGCAAAAAAATAAAAAATACGTCATTAAATTCACCTGTCACTGTTTGAAATGCATGGGTTTTAATGCATGATGAGGAAGGATTTGGGTGCTAACCTAGCTAATTGCTATTATAACAAAATTTTCAGCCATTCAAAGTGTAGGTCTCACGTCTATATAGCCAAGTTGGCAACTTGCCAAAATTCGTTACCAAATTTCCAAAAGAATATTTTATTCCTAAAAAAAAACAACGAATGTTGACCATGATCAGTTAATATATCCTATTAAATCAACTAGTACTATTTTGTACATGATATGTATATATATATATATATATATATATATTTCACATGTAAGTTGACATTAAAGGACAGATAATTAGTTTTGTGAAGCTTGGTGAGCTAAGCTAGTAAACGGAAATATTATGAGGGAAAAGGAGATGTTTAAACATTTCCTCTTTGCACTGCTTACTGTTTTCTCTCTTATACATGTTGTTCATGCACAAAATCAAACAGGTATGTGTGTGTATGTATATATATATATATATAGTCATCTAAAACTCTCCAAGTAGCACTTTTCTGTTTGATATTTATGTTTAAAAACCGTACAAATCTGTGTTCGTCTCTCTTGTTCTCTCTCAGGATTTATTAGTTTGGATTGCGGTCGGCAGCCCGCAAACACGAGCTATTCAGAGCCTTCAACAGGCATAAATTACATCTCCGATGAGCCCTTCATCGACAGCGGCGTAAGTAAGAGCATAGCGGCCGAATACCAGGCCGATTTACAAGAGCAAGTAATATACCTCAGAAGCTTCCCTGAAGGAATTCGGAACTGCTACCGAATAAGCGTTGCAACAAACACCAAGTACTTGATCCGGGGGGTGTTCTTGTACGGCAACTACGACGGGCTAAATCAGTTGCCGGAGTTCGATCTTCACTTTGGAGTAAATTTTTGGGATACAGTGAAGTTTGACTCTGTAAACTTAACAGTCATCAAAGAGGCAATACACGTTGCCTTGCAGGACAAAGTTGATATTTGTCTTGCCAACACCGGATCTGGTACACCCTTTATTTCGGCTCTAGAACTAAGGCCTTTATTGAACACCACGTACGTGGTTCCAGTCGGGTCGTTGTTGCTCTTTATGCGATTAGATATCGGTTCCACCATCGATGGTTCTGTATACAGGTCAGTCACTTGTCCTACCAAATTATGTGAAGTGTAGATGTTATGATCTGTTTGAAAAATGACCCGAATTGTTATTTAAGCAGATAGATTACAATGTTTATGCTGATCACACGCTTAATTGGCTGCTTTTGAGCCAAATTCATTTTTAACTCAACTTGTGAATAACATATATGCATGAAAATGAAAAAGTGTCCTGTAAGATCACCAAATACCAAGTAAAAATGCTTTGAATGTCATGTAGGTACCCATTTGACGTTTTCGATCGCCTCTGGGTTCCCTCTTACGACAGCAAGTGGACTCAATTAACGACATCAAAGACGGTGAACCCAGGAAGGATTTATCAGCCACCATCTGAGGTCATGGGAACCGCAGCCACACCCCCCGACGCAAACTCTTCTCTTGATTTCTTTTGGAGTGCCACGGATCCCAAAACCAAGTTCTATGTCTACATGTATTTTTCCGAACTTGAACAGCTCAAACCTAACGAGTCCAGAGCGTTCAATATCAACCTCAACGGGGAACTGTTATATGGACCTCTTGTCCCTAAATACTTGACCGTGGACACTATCTACACCACTAGGGGCTTGGATGGAGGAAACTTCAGTTTCTCGATCTTTAGACTCGAAAACTCAACTCTGCCTCCGATCTTCAATGCCATAGAGGCCTACATGTTGGTGGATTTCTCGCAGTTGGAAACAGAGCAAAATGATGGTACGCATGTGTTCTTTCCTTCATATAGATTCATCTGATTTGTAGTTTGTCCCGGGAAATATCTTAAGAAAAAGTGCATTTGCTCTAAAATTTTGAATCAGTGGATGCCATATTGAACATTAAGTCGATTTATAAAGTGGAGAAAAACTGGGACGGGGATCCTTGCCTGCCTACGGATTACTTATGGACAGGTCTAAATTGTAGCTCCGATGGTTTCTATTCTCCTAGAATCACATCCTTGTGAGTTCTAGTCTTAATTTTATTTTCATTTTTTGGTAATTTTATGCCTCCAAGAACAAATTTTTCCATTCTTAAACATATATATGATTCGAACTCTTGTTGAATTACAACAGGAATTTATCCTCCAGTGGTTTGACTGGCGAGATAACTTCGTACATATCCAAACTCACTCAGATAGAATCCTTGTAAGTAATTGAAACTCATCATGCCAAGTTATTTCGTTTTAAAAGAAAATATTGTTGGGATCAGTTCAATTTGATGATCATATCTTATTCTCGTGAGTGTGATAAATGTTTGTGGCTCGATTTAGGGACTTGTCAAATAACAGCTTAACTGGACCGGTTCCTGCTTTTCTAGCTAAATTGCCCAACTTGAGAGTCCTGTAAGTTACTTAGAAATCAAAACTTCTGCTCCATATTAATTTAAGCGTTAATTAAGTTGTATGATCAATTTTTAGTCATTAACTAATTTTTGTTATTTGCAGAAAATTAGAAAGAAACAATCTCACAGGTTCAATTTCAGCTGAACTGATTCAAAGATCAGACAGCGGTTCACTATCGCTAAGGTACGCTCCCTGTCAAAGATCATGTCGTGAAATGATCTTTCAAACTAATTCCGATTTCGAAAACTAATTAACTATTTATATGGTTGACTCCAATGACTCTAGTGTGGGAGAAAATCCTAATCTATGTCCATCGGTTTCATGCGAAACGAAGACATCAAAGAAAAAAAAGAGCAATATTGCGATACCAATAGCAGCATCAGTAGGTGGATTGGTAATCCTGTTGCTAACAGGAGTAGCTGTTTTTGCTGTCGTAAAAAGAATAAGGAAAGCAGGTAACTACATTCTATATATATATATATATATATATATATATAATTGTCCTTTATTCCTACATGCTTGAATTGAAGGTGAAGCAGAGTTTTTCTCTATGCTTAATGTTGCTTAAACCATTGGAGTCGGTCATAACAATCTAACCGTCAATGCAGGATCCGACAATAAAACTGATTCCCTGGGATCTAAGAAGCGACAATTCACGTATTCCGAGGTTGTAAAGATGACAGACAACTTTAAGAAAACCTTGGGCAGAGGTGGATTTGGAACAGTTTACCACGGCTTGATAGATGAGACAACTCAAGTAGCTGTGAAGATGCTTTCCCTTCCACAAGTTCAAGGCAATCAACAATCTCAATCAGAAGAGGAACAGAACAGTATGCAGAAGCTCTACTATGAGCAGTTTCAAGCAGAGGTACCTAATAGAGCTGTAAATATGGATCAGGCCAAATGGCCCGCCCCATCCTGCACATGGCAGGCGGGTTGGGCCTTGGTTCATCCGCATTTTTTAACATTTTTCAGTTATGTGTACATTGAATTACAGGTTAAGCTTCTTATGAGAGTTCATCATGCAAACTTGACTAGCCTTGTTGGATATTGCAACGAAGGAAACTACAAGGCGCTTATCTATGAGTTCATGGCCAATGGAGATTTAGACTCGCATCTTCGAGGTTTGTTTTCTTATGTCTAGAAACCTTAAATTAGCTAGCTTCCAGCCAATGCTATCTGTTTCTCAATTTACATTTTTTCAGTTTGTTTTCCACTTTCCTTTTGTGGCTTCCCGATCTTTGTCTTGGACTCTTCTATTTGTCATTTTTTTTTAAAAAAAAAATTCTCCAACCAAGTTTCTCTATTGCCAACAGTTCAATAAAACAGAAGTGGTGTGTTCAAAATCAAAAGAAGAAATTAATACAAAAGAGTGATTACTCTCTCTCTCTCTCTTTCATTATTTTAGGTGATGAGAATGCGAATGGCTTGAGTTGGGAAGGGAGACTTAAAATAGCAGTAGATGCAGCACAAGGTAACAACATGTTCAATTTGGAAACTTTTTTCTCTTGCTAACATTTTTTTCCACTCGAAATAGTGAACATTAAATTTAAAATATAGGACTGGAGTACCTGCACACTGGTTGTAAGCCACCAATAGTCCACAGAGATGTGAAAACTACCAATATCTTGTTAACGGAGCGCTTTCAAGCCAAGATTGCTGATTTTGGCCTATCCAAAGTTTTCCCTTCCGATGAGGACGCCACTCATGTGATCACAAGAGTTGCTGGCACCACCGGTTACCTCGATCCCGAGTAAGTTTCTCCATTTTTATTTTGTCCGCCATGTTATTCAAAAGTAAAACTTACACAACAAAAACGACATTGTTAGCTTAGAACTAATGAAACTTATTCAAATTTTTATTAATATCATACGTAGAACCAATCGAAGAGTTTGTCTTGCAGGTACGGGACAACAAGCAGGTTAACGGAGAAAAGCGATGTTTTCAGCTTCGGGGTTGTTCTATTGGAGATAATCACAGGACGACCTGCCATAAGTAGAACAGGTGATGAGTGGATTCACATAATCCAATGGGTAAATTCAATGCTTGGTAATGGCGATATTAAAAGCATTGCTGAACCGAGTTTACATGGAGGTTTCGATACCACCTCTGTTTGGAAAGCTGTTGAGTTAGCCATGGCTTGCGTTTCTCGATCATCTGCTAAAAGACCAAACATGAGTCAAGTAGTGACTGAATTAAAGAACTGTTTGGAAGTCGAAACAGGACGGCTGAACAATAATAGCCCCATGACTCAATCAACAACAGACTCACTTGGATTGCTATCTTTGAATTGGACTACTGAACTCGGTCCCTCAACAAGGTAGTCTTTTGTCCCAAACAGCAATATGGCGTTTTAAGGATTTTTTTTTTTTTTTTTTTTTAAATCTTCTTTTCCTTTTATTACTTCTTTTATTTCTTCTTCGTATGACGCTTAATTAATCATGTATCTGTAACTTGACCATGTTTTACAGTTTGTGTCATCAACATTATTTCTTTCTTAATTCGAGTAATATAAAGAAAAAGGATACTCCTTGTTCACATTTTGAGTAACCACAAATTGTCAATATGAGATATTATGTATGATAAAAATTATCAAATGAAAATCCAATAGTATTGTAAGTTGGCGCAAAGAAGTTGTATTCACACTCATGCTACGCGTGTGTGTGTATATATATATATATATATATATATATAGCTTGGGTATATATAACGACATGCAAAGTCATACAGGCGACGTTTGCTCAAGTCTTCTGATCATCTGGGCACGTTCTTGATTAAAAAAAAAAAGTAAAGAAAATGGCTGGAATATCTTCATTTTATCAACCCAAATAACTAATAAATAAATCAATAAATTTTCTATTTTTGGAATATACAGCTTATTCTAAAGTAATAATTGGTCAATTGGATACTTTGTAGACCTTCTGTATCAATAATACCAATTATTGCAAGCCTAGTAAGCAATGCTTAATAAATTGGCTCTAAAGGCACAATTACTCGCCCAATATATTGTTTTAATTAAGACAATGAATAACTAGTAGGAGGCAGATCAAGTAGACATGTTGATTAGATTGTAACTGTCACTATTTTGCTTTCTTTTTTTTTTTTTTGACAACATTTCTTTGAGGATATCCTTGATGAAATATTTTTACTAAGGTTATCTTTTTTTCTTTTCGGATTAATTTCATTTATGACCCATAAAATTTAGGGTCATTTTCTTTTACGCATTAAACTTTAAAAACTCTCATTTTGCCCTCTAAACTTTCAATTCAATCATAGTTTACCCCCTTCTATTTGAATTTTAGTTAAAAACAGAAAAAAAAAAAAAAAAAGAAGGGGAATTAGTCTTACTTAACTTTATTAATATTTATGCTTGAAACAAATGAAAAAAGACCACGTAACTGCACATAATTCAATTTTTTCCAGTCAGTTTTTAATTGAGATTCTGATAGAAGGGGTCAAGTAAGGTTAATTCAAAGTTCATGGAGCAAAATAAGAATTTTTAAAGTTCAGTGGGTAAAATAAAAAGTGACCTCTAAAATTCAGGAATATAAATGAGAATAATCCCTTTTTTTTTTTTATTTTTAAATATAGAAGTACTTTGCAAATGTTATTAACGAAATTTGAGTTCAAGTACCTTTGATATTGATCACTAGCTAGTTCTCCTAGTGGAGTCCCAAATGTTAATTACCCAGAAGTGTTGAATCAGGCACACAAGTGGGACATAACATATCCCCCACCAAAAAAAAAAAAAAGAAAAAAAAAAGTGGCACATTGCTCTGTCACTTTGCAAGAGAAGCTCAAGATGTATACATAATTATATATATATATATATATATATATGCGCGCGCAAGCCAAACAAGTTGACCACGTATTCAATTTATTATATTATACCACTATGATCTGTTTTTGGCATGTATATAGTCAAGTATAGATCATGCTATGTGCAAGTACTTTGTCCTCTTAAGCTGGTACAGGATAAGGGTGATGGAGATGTTGAAATATTCCGTCTTCGCTATATTGCTCGTCTTTGCATTACTTGTCCATGGACAAGATCAATCAGGTATGTCATTAACATAAGTCTATCCATCACTTTTATGAAGGCTCATTTGGACATGCAGTCTAGTAACATATATTTTCTCTAATTGCAGATAAATTTTCATAAGATTCATCATATTTTGTTGATTTGTTTTCCCTCCATTTTTGAGTTTTTAGAGCAGAGCACGAAGGGCTATCATTTTTTTTAAAATTTTTAAATTTTTATTTATAATCGTGGTGTTTACTGTTATGTTCTTGAGAAAATGTGAATACATGTTTTAGATTTTGTTTGGCTTGTGCCTCAGGCTTAATTAGCTTAGACTGTGGGCTGCCTAGAAATGAAAGCTATAAAGAAACCTCGGGTACAGGCATAAATTACATTTCAGACGCGCCTTTCATTAAAACCGGCATTAGTAACAGCATAGCGCCGGAATATAAAGCTTATTTTCAAGATCAGCTATTCCATCTCAGAAGCTTCCCCGATGGAATTCGGAACTGCTACAGAGTAAATGTTACAAGGGGAACTAGGTACTTGATACGGGTCTCATTCCTCCACGGAAATTATGAAGGCCAAAACACCGTCCCTCAATTTGATCTTCATTTGGGAGCAAATTTTTGGGCTACGGTGAAAGACTACAAGGTAAACTTGAGTAACTCAAAGGAGATCATACATGTGCCCTTACAGGACTATGCCCGTGTGTGTCTTGTCAATGCCGGTTCCGGGACACCATTCATTTCAGCATTAGAATTTAGGCCTTTACGGAATGATACTTATGTTATTACATCTGGGTCTGTCACTCACCTTCCGTTTCGATATGGGTTCAAACAATGATGTAGTATACAGGTGGGTTACTACTACTCCTCATGTTATCATCAAATCCTTTACGGGTTTATTTGTGACCTCCAGTATTGAGTTCCTTAGTTCGAATTGAATCTCATGTTCTCCTTTTCCTAAAAAACATTAAATTTATTTTTTCCCTTTAGGTATCCAACTGATGTTTTTGATCGCATGTGGGAACCGTACACTGAAAACGAGTGAACTCAGTTAAACACATCCCATGTTGTGAACCCCGGCAAAAACTACCAGCCACCATCTGTTGTCATGATGACTAGTGCCATGCCGAAAAACGGAAGTTCTCGTGTGGATATGCATTGGAATGCCTTGGATCCACGGACGGGTATGGTTGGGGATGAATTTTACGTGTACATGCATTTTACTGAACTTCAAGAGCTCGAAACCAACGAGTTCAGAGCATTTGATATCGCTTTCAATGAAGGTTTTGTCCCTGACTCCTCACAAGTAATCACCATATCAAAGACATCACCGTCGATAAGTACTGATGGAAAATACAATTTCTCATTAATACAACTCGAAAATTCGACTCTGCCACAAATCATAAATGCCTTTGAGGTCTTTTCACGAATGGACACCTCGCAATCAGAGACAGACCAAGACGATGGTATGCAATTACTTGTACATAAAGCAGTTTCTTTTATTTTCTCATTTAGCTAATCATATATTCATAAATAAACTCTACTAGAGACTCATATAATTTTATATGAACCGTCGAAAATGCAACGGTGATATATTTGGCGTTTTTCGATAACATTATAATGTATGCTTCTTCTCTGTTTTTCTGTTATTATTTCTTTTTCCGTGCTGCAAGATGGTCCATTAATTAGTTCATAGGCCTTATGAAAATTGTTATATCTTGACTTCTGTACAACTGTATGTGAAAATATTAGTGGAAGCCATAGCCAACATAAGGTCAAACTACCGGATGAAGAGAAACTGGGATGGAGACCCATGTGTTCCGTTATCATTCATGTGGGAGGGCCTAAATTGTAGCAACGATGGTTTTGATCTCCCTAGAATCATATCCTTGTAAGTTCAGGCCAAATCTTATTGTTTCTTGCTCCAACTTTTATTTTTCCTTTAGCAATTTTTATTTTTTAAAACATCAAGTGCTTAGATGTGTAATTTTTGCATCAGGAACTTATCCTCCAGTGGATTGACTGGCGAAATTACTTCTGACATATCGAAACTCACTATGATACAATCTTTGTGAGTGTTCAAACCTCCACCATGACAAGTTAGTTTCCAAGATATTTAATATTCGAAATCCATGTTTGGCTATCACGTCTTACTAACTTACTTTGACATTGTCTGTTGATCAATATAGGGACTTGTCAAATAATAGCTTAACTGGATCGGTTCCGGATTTCCTGTATAATTTACCAAACTTGAAAATTCTGTGAGTTATAAAGTTAAATTCAGAAATTATGATCCTAATTCAATTATCAACCAAAATATATAGGAGATCATTTTTTTTTTCCTTCCTTTTTTGAACTTTTGCAGAAATTTAGAAAAAAATAATCTCACAGGTTCGGTTCCAGTTGAACTCATTGAAAGATCGAAAAGTGGTTCATTATCATTAAGGTCAGTTTCTTATCATGCAGTGCAGAATTTTGATGGCTTATTGAGATTTTCATGAAGTCCAAAATTGACAATCTTTTCGCCTTTTGTTTTTTAAACTTATGCTAGTGTGGGAGAAAATGTAAATCTATGTGCCTAGGATTCATGCAACAAGAAGAAGAAGAGTAATCCGTTAATACCAATATCAGCATCAATTGGTGCATTGGTAGCACTGTTAATAGCAGTGGCGAATTTGGTGGCGGTCCTAATAAGAAGAAAGCAAACAGGTACTAACTGTTACTATCTATACAAAATAGCTTGAGAGAGACTAATATTCCAAGATGCAACTCTTGAAGTTAAGACAAAAATTTCCCGAAACTTGATTACTGAACTAGTGGTGCTAGTACAGCTTTTGTCAATGCCAAATCCTACAATCAAAACGATCCATTCGAGTCGAGAAAATGGCAATTTACCTATGCTGAGGTCACGAAGATTACAAACAACTTTGAAAAAGTGTTGGGAAAAGGCGGATCTGCACTAGTTTACTATGGCTTAATAGATGACAGTACTCCAGTGGCTTTCAAGATGCTTTCTCTTCCGTCGGTCCAGGGTAATCAAAATTCTCAACTAGAAAATGACGCCAAGCAAGAACACAACTATCAACAATTTCTAGCAGAGGTAGGCATTAGTTAATCATGATCATTCTCGTGCCGTCAACAATATTCACTCGGCTTATCCTTGTATATTCAAGAAACATGCTACTTTGAATCGCAGGTTAAGCTTCTAATGACGATTTATCATGGAAACTTGACTAGACTTGTTGGGTATTGCAACGAAGGAACCAACATGGGGCTTATCTATGAATACATGGCCAATGGAGATTTAGAGTCACATCTTTCCGGTTTGCCCCCTCTCTCTCTCTTTATACATGAATATTTATATTATATTTATATATGTATTTACGTTTTTTAACAACATTGAATATGATAAAAATCTTAGTAGGTGTTTTTCTAGCCTGCATTTCCCAATCTGTTGTCTTCCGGCTCTGTTTTCCTCTGTTTTCTGTCGTCATGCCCTGTCTTGCTTATTAACTTTCAGCCCCTTTAGTAAATTTCTTTATTCTTGAATTTCCTCCTCGTTGAAGATTCAATTAGAAAAAGGAAAAAAAAAAAAAAAAAAAAGCAACAAAAATGACACGGGTCCATCAATTGCATTTAAAAATAAGAATTAAGTAGAACGCATGTTCTTATTTTGTGTCTTTTCTATGTAGGTAAGAAAGCTAATGTCTTGAGTTGGGAAATGAGACTTCGAATCGCAATAGATGCTGCACAAGGTTAGCAAGTAGCAAGAAGTTGAGTTTGGGCTATTTTCTTTTCCTTGTTCTTTTTCTACTCAAAGTAGATTGGGCGCTTCTTTTTCCACACAAATTACTTTTCTTGTCTTTTTTTCAATAAGCGAAGTGGTTGATTTTAATGTAGGCTTGGAGTATCTACACGACAGTTGTAAGCCATCTATAATCCACAGAGATGTGAAGACTGCAAATATCTTGTTAACTGAGAATTTCCGAGCCAAACTTGCTGATTTTGGACTATCCAGATTTTTTGCTAATGATGGTAGCACTCACGTATCTACGATCCATATTGCTGGCACCCCGGGTTACCTTGACCCTGAGTAAGAATCCATATCTATATATATATATATTAACATTTTTTTCACAAGTAACATAAGCATAAGATTAGTGAGATCAACTGGTGAAAATTCCAATGAATCCCTTGACAAAGAAATCGGTTTCTCATTGTCTCGTGCAGCATAACAAACAACAGCTGGCTGAACGAGAAAAGTGACTTTTTTAGCTTTGGAGAAGTTCTCCTACAAATAATCACAAGCCGGCCAGCCATATGTAGAACCAATGATGAGTACCCTCACATAAGCCAATGGGTTCGGTTTACGCTTGCTAATGGGGATATCACAAGCATTGTTGATCCAAGGTTAGAGGGAAATTTCGAAATTAACTCCGTCTCGAATGCTGTTAAAATAGCTATGGCTTGTGTATCTCTAACATCCAATTTAAGGCCAGGCATGAGTCAGGTAGTGACTGAATTAAAGAATTGTTTGGCAGAAGAATTATCTGCAGGAAGTAACTATAGCAGTGCAATACATGATGTGACGCCCCGACTTCCCAAGCCAGGTCGACACTATACATACTTGTTCTTTACTTGAAAATTTGAGGGAAATTTTTTTTTTTTTTTTTTTTTTTTTAAAACATATTCACATGAGTTATTATGTAAATAAAAACTTGTCATGCATACATTCCACACTGAAAGTATAATCTTTAGTCTTCAAACTTCATACATACTGTATAACATAATATACTTTTGAAATATTTATATTTTTACTCAAAAGCGATTGCGGAAAATTTTGCGTAGTGGTATCCCACACCGCCCTTCACCCACCGCATCGTCCGCATAGCCCACCACTTTAAACTGCAGGCTTCTTACCTACAGTATGAATATAAGAGTGAGCTTTCGCCCAGCAAGTATAAACATAATCTCACAAAATAATACAAACATCTTAAAATATGCCAATCATCATGTAGCTTATGCATGAACCATTTATAATCGATTGAAAGTCTTATGCTTCATTATTGACTCAATCTTTAATTTATTATCTTGTCTCAACATGTGGGCCCATAGTGTACGTACCAAAAGCGCGCAGCCTCCAGACAAAGCTAGGGTTTGCAAGGCCCTAACAGTTCTGGGAATTATAAACTTGACCCTTCACGATCACGGAAGGTATATGTCACAACTGAATTATGTAGCCTCCACGATCACGGGAGGTTGGTACGACACCTTACTTGATTTATCTTACCATATGATTTAACATTAGTGAACATGCCTTATGATGTCACTATGTCCTATCAAACTTAACACTTGCTATAACATGGTATTCTTGAAAACATGGCATTTTTAAAACCATGACATATTTGTAAACGTGGCATTTTTGGAAACCATGACATTTTTAGAAAACATGGCATTTTTGTTAACATGACATTCTTATAACATGGCATAACATGTAACATGTCGTAGCATATCATCGCATATCATAACACAACATAGTATGTATACTTAAACGTATAATATAAATAGCATAGCTTAACATAGCATATATGAAAATAGTATTTACTATTTTCATACTGTAGGTGAGGTTTGATACTTGCCTGATTTGTTATATTCCAAGTGTTGTTGCTTCAATTCAGATCGCAACTGCAGGTTACTTCCTGCTATTAAAAGAACATAGAATAAGGATTCTATAAAATGTTGGTAATCTTTCCAACATTCAACAAAATCTTAGTTATGTCACCCAATTATACACATGATAATTCATTAGGTTACATAAGGTAACCCTTGAGGTGGTCAATATTTTATGGTCAAGTTTGGTCAACTAAAGTCAACTATAGTCAACCTTAGTCAACAAAAGTCAACCCCTTATAGGTCAACCTTGGGCTTTGGAACCAAGTATAGTAACTCGGGTATCCTTCCCGGTTACCATCCATTATCGTCTTGTTATTATACTTTGGTTTTTTTAAAAAAAATCCAAATTTGGAAAATTTAACAACAATATTTTGTTTAACTTGAAAATTCGTGGTTTTTCAAAGTGTGGCTCTATAAAAATCATTAAAGGCTGAAAACTGCCATTGGAACAGTTTTCGCAGTCAAAACTTTGGTGTTGGTGCAAAAATACAATTTTTTTACATTGTTTTAGAAAATCCTGTGCAGGAATTTCCTGTTTTCTGCACAGTCTTTATAAATCCGTGTCAGTTTAAAGATCCATTCCGATTTTGAAAAAGTTGTCTTCATGAAAGTTTTAGCTCTTGAAAAATCCTAAAACTTTCATGTTTTACGAAAAATTTAATTCGGACTCTAACATGTTCATATTGCTGTTTGAACTCACCTGGCCGTGTATAAATCCTGGGCACGGTCAGGCTCGGGTTTTTACAAAAACGAAGGCCTTTGGAGCCTTATTTTCAAAAACTGTCCGCGTTGTCCTCTAGGAAAATCTCTTTTCAACAACTTTCATGTTTTACGTTTTTCCCAATTCGGCCTCTAAAGGCCTCAAATTTCACTTTCCAGAAAACTGGCCAGTTTGTACCCGAACTGGCAGTTTTCATTCTTAAATTCGTTTTACGTCTTATTGTCGCAAATCTAACTCAACCGAACACGCGGGAGCCTAGATAGCATACATGCAGCGTTTTCTAACGTCCCACATTAACAATCATGTTACTCAAACTCGCCCATGCAAACCAAAATTAGCACCATACATCAAACATATAAACCCTAGCCATTCTAACAAACATCTAGCATGCAAAAAATGAAACCACCAAACCAAAACCCTAAGTAAATCAAGCACATACCCTAAAATATCAACCTAGGGCAGAACTAAAAGTGAGCTTATGCTCATTACAAACCATACTTAAAATACATTTAAATTTCTCAATTGAAATTTAAATGAAAAGCTTAGGTGTTTAGGGTTTATACCTTACTTTGGACCAAGGTTTTTGGCTTGCTTTTTCTTCCCCTTTTCCTCCACCAACAGCCGGCCTCTTTGGTCAGTTGGTTCCTCAAAATTCCAGCCTTCCTTGCCCTAGAATCCGGCTACACAAGCTCCAAAAATCTGGTCACCACTTGGCTCCTACAACCGGCCCTAGTCAAGAAAATGGGTCTCCAATTTTTTTCCAACTCTTTGCTTGGCTCTAGGTGAAATCCGACCACCCCCTAAGCTCTCCCTCCCTTTGGGTTTTGATTTTTCTCTCTTCCCTCTTGGCCTCTCAAGTTCGGATTTGGTGAGGGAAAAATTGGACAAAGTTTAGCTAGGTTTTCTAATTTTTGTGAACAATGGCTTCACCTATTTATAGGTGAAGAAGAACTTTTTGTATTAGCAAAATGGTCCTTGAAGAAGCAAGGAATCACACAAAAAGGGGGGGTATGTGGCCGGCCAACCCTTGGAGAACAAGCAAGAAGTTTCTAGAATGGGACACTTGTCTTTCAATGGTTGGTTCATGGAATTATGATGTCATAAATCCAAAGGTAGGTGATGTCATAATCCTAAGGCCGTGTTTGGCTTTTTCTTCAATATGCAATCCATTTTTATGCTAACACAGATAAATCTAATACTGTTTTCACTTATACACAGTACAATTCAGTACTGTTTTGCTTGACTGCAGTCCAAAATTTATCTGTGTAAAGTTGGACTGTATAAAAATTTTTCTTTTTTATTTAAAGCCATTTGGTCTTTAATATCCTATTTTAGGTGCTTGATTTTTCTATGGTGGTTCTAAATCTTAATTATACTGTCTTGCCCGTAAAGACGGTTTTCACAGTATTTTTCCCATACTGCTTATCATATTACAATACCGTCTTACTCTGGTCAACTTTTGACTTATTTCGGTCAGAACTTTGACCATCATGAATTCATGAAATTCTGTCATGCCTTTTCCTTTGAAAGGCCTATTATGGAGTCTCGTAATTAATTTACCGAGAACTCAACTCTACACTGATAAAATTATGAATTTTTGTATTGATATTCATAATTTTCATACAATTGCACTTAAACACATAGTACAAACTTTAGATTTCTTATATACAAGAAAATCATGAGTTCGTGAAAATTTTTGGATATTACAATCTACCCTCCTTAAAGAATTTTCGTCCTCGAAAATCAGAACAATTCGGGGTAGCTTTTCTTCATCTCGTCCTCGCGTTCCCACGTTGCCTCCTCAATCTCATGATTTCTCCATAGGACCTTAACTAATGGTATAACCTTGTTCCTTAGCACCTTTTCTTCTCGTGCCAGGATTTGAACCGGTTTCTCCTCATATGTCATATTCTCATGAACCTCAATTGGTTCGTGGTCCAATACATGAGATGGATCCGAGATGTACTTCTTTAGCATCGACACATGAAATACATTATGTACATATGTTAATTCTTGGGGCAAAGCCAACCTATAGGCCACGTTACCAATTCTTTCCAGTATTTCGAATGGTCCTATGTATCGTGGACTTAATTTCCCCTTCTTTCCGAATCTCATAACCCCCTTGAATGGAGCAACTTTGAGAAAAACCAAGTCTCCTACTTGGAATTCTAGAGGCCTTCTGCGTTTGTCGGCATAGCTCTTCTGTCGACTAAATGCAGTTTCCATCCGTCGGCGTATAAGTTTCACAGCCTCAGTGGTTTTTCGAATAAAATCTGTGGACACAAGTTCTTTTTCTCGTGTTTCGTACCAATGGACAGGAGATCTACACCTTCTTCCGTACAGGGCTTCGTAAGGAGCCATTCCAATTGAAGCTTGGAAACTATTGTTGTACGAGAATTCAATCAGAGGAAGCTTCTTATCCCAAGTTCCTTTGAAATCCATCACACATGCTCGCAACATGTCTTCAAGGGTCTGAATAGTCCTTTCGGATTGTCCGTCTGTTTGAGGATGGAAAGCCGTACTAAAAGTAAGCTTTGTACCCATGGATTGATGTACACTTCTCCAAAACTTAGAAGTGAAACGACCATCACGATCGGAGATGATTGCCTTTGGAATCCCATGGTAGCGAACAATCTGCGCAACGTATAGTTCTGCCAGCTGTTCTACTGAAAAGCTAAGCTTGATGGCGATAAAATGTGCAGACTTTGTCAAACGATCCACAATTACCCAAATAGCATCGTTGCCACTGGGAGTTCGGGGTAGACCAACCACAAAATCCATGGTCACTTGGTCCCATTTCCATTCTGGGATGGAAATTTTCTGCAGTTCTCCCCCTGGACGTTGGTGTTCTGCCTTCACCCTTTGACATGTAAGGCATTTACTGACGAATGTAGCAACGTCATTCTTCATTCTGGGCCACCAAAAACTTTCCTTCAGGTCCTGGTACATCTTTGTAGCTCCTGGGTGGACGGAATATGGAGTCTCATGGGCTTCCTTCATGATTTGCTCCTTTAACTCGTCTTCATTAGGGATGCAAAATCTATTTTTCCGATAGAGTATGCCCTCATCCGATATGTTGAAGTCCGACTCCTTTCCTTCCAAGACCTCGTTCCTTGTTCTGAGCAGCGAGGCATCTCCTTCTTGTCGCTCCTTCATGCTATCCAAAATGGTAGGTTGGAAGGTTAGGGCAGCTAAACTTCCTGTGATGAGCTCTATTCCAGCTTTCACTAGCTCCTTCTGAAGAGGTTCGTTCAGCGACTGTATGGACATCAACGAGGAAGACGACTTCCGACTAAGGGCATCGGCTACTTTGTTAGCCTTCCCTGGATGGTAACGGATGTCTATGTCATAATCCTTCACCAATTCGAGCCATCTTCTTTGCCTCATGTTAAGCTCCTTTTGTGTGAAGATATACTTCAAACTCTGATGATCCGTGTAAACTTCACACTTAATACCGTAAAGGTAGTGTCTCCAGATTTTGAGCGCAAATACTACCGCCGCAAGTTCCAAATCATGCGTCGGATAGTTCTTCTCATGATCCTTAAGCTGGCGGGAAGCATAAGCGATCACCTTTCCATTTTGCATGAGAACGGCTCCCAATCCTATCTTGGAAGCATCGCTGTATATCACGAAGTTTCCTTCCTCCACATTCGGAATTGTAAGAATCGGAGCGCGAGTCAGCCTATTTTTCAGCTCTTGGAAGTGCTCTTCACACTTTGCAGTCCATTCATACTTCTTCCCTTTCCGTGTAAGTGCGGTGAGCGGCGCTGCAATCTTAGCAAATCCTTCGACGAAACGTCGGTAGTAGCCCGCCAAGCCGAGGAAACTACGTACTTCGGTGACGTTTTTCGGAGCTGGCCATTCACTTACTGCTTCAATCTTAGCCGGATCTACAGATATGCCGTCCTTGGAGACCACATGTCCTAAGAAATGGACCTTTTCCAACCAAAATTCACACTTTGTGAATTTAGCGTAGAGCTGGTTTTGCTTTAAAATCCGTAAAGCAATCCTTAAATGCTCCTCATGCTCTTCAGTTGATCTTGAATAAATCAAGATATCATCTATAAAGACGATAACAAACTTATCCAAGTAATCCTTGAATACTCGATTCATCAGGTCCATAAAGGCTGCTGGAGCATTTGTCAGTCCGAATGGCATAACGAGGAACTCGTAGTGTCCATATCGCGTACGAAAGGCTGTCTTAGGAACGTCTCCTTCCCTAATTCGAAGCTGGTGATATCCGGATCGTAGGTCAATCTTCGAGAAAATTGAAGCTCCTCTCAGCTGATCAAACAGATCGTCGATCCGAGGCAAGGGATACTTGTTCTTGATGGTTATCTTGTTCAATTCCCGATAGTCAATGCACATCCTAAGAGTGCCGTCCTTCTTCTTAACGAACAAAACTGGAGCTCCCCATGGCGAGTAGCTTTGACGAATGAATCCTCGATCCAGAAGCTCTTGTAACTGAATCTGCAGTTCTTTAAGTTCGGCAGGCGCCATCCTATAAGGTGCCTTGGATACTGGTGCCGATCCAGGAAGTAACTCAATCTCGAAGGAGATCTCTCGTTCTGGTGGCAGTCCTGGCAATTCTTCAGGAAAAACCTCTATAAATTCCCGGACTATCGGTACTTCTTCCGGCCTGCTCTCGATCTCTTGCGTCTTGTCCACCATGTTGGCGAGAAATCCCATACATCCTTCTGCCAACAATTTTCTAGCTTTCAGCGCAGAAATGAACATTTTCGGCTGTTTTGGAGTCGATCCTCTAAAAATAAACTCCTCGCCTCCACTTGGCTTGAATGTGACAGTACGTCGTGGACAGTCGATCACTGCGTTGTACTTCCCCAAGAAATCCATACCCAGGATGACATCGTAGTCGTATAGGTCAATGATGATCAGGTTGACATACATTTCCCTACCACATATAATTATTGGAACATGACGTATCCAATAATCAGACAACAGAATCTCCCCGGAGGGTAATGCAGTCCTAAATGTTCTTCCAATTCTATCACTTGCTCTACCTAGTTTCTTAGCGAACCTAGGTGATGTAAATGAATGCGTAGCTCCAGAATCAATTAACACGTAGGCATCTTGTTGGGCAAAAGGAAGCTGACCTGTCACCACGGTGGAAGGTCCAGCTTGAACATCCTCCTTTGTATAGGCATAAATGCGTCCTTGAGGTTCCGGAGCTTCCAGCCTGCCTTGAGAGATTGCAGGTCCCTCGAGCTTCATCTGTGCAGCGTGAAGTTGAGATCCCTGTCCTCTCTGTTGATTCTGCAGACTCTGGGGATTGAGATTGCAGTTTCTAGCATAGTGGCCTTCCTTGCCACAAAGAAAACAGCGACCATTTCCAGCACGGCAATCTCCCGGGTGCCTTCTCCCACATTTCTGACAAGTGGGATAACTATTGCTATCAGGAGTATTCTTCTTCTGAGGAAAATTCTGTTGATTCCCCTGTCCTCCTGTATTCCACTTCCTCTTCTGCTGGTTGTTGCCGTACTGCCTGTTGTTGTTGTTTTGACCCGAAGGTCCTCCTTGACCCTTCTGTTGGGAGGTCTGGCCTTGCTTGGCTTGATTCTGCTTAGCTTGGGCCTTTTCTTCTCTTTTCTCCTGGAAATACTTAGCCCGTTGCTCCTTGTTCTGTCCTACCCAGTATTCAGCTCGAATTGCCCTGCTGACACATTCAGCAACAGTGAATGGTGGATGGGGGCCACTGCTAATTACCACTGCTAATTCCGGGCGAAACATCCTCATCATTCTTCTTACTTTGTCCCTTTCGGAACTGATGAGGTGAGGGCAGAGACGTGCTAACTGCTCAAACTTTTTGACGGCTTCGGCTACCGACAGATTTCCTTGGCGGAACCTGTCGAACTCATCTTGTTGAACCTCCATGACCTCAGTGTTGAAGTATTTCTCCTTAAACTCCTCCACAAAGTCCTCCCAAGTCATCTCAGTAACATCTCGCTGGATCTGAACTGTTTCCCACCAGAGGCGAGCATCTTTCCGTAACATAAATGATGCACAGAGGACTTTCTCCTGATCATTGAGTCTGAGGAAATTTAGGGCGACCTGGAGGTCAATCAACCAGTTGTCGGCCTCAATTGGGTTTGTAGACCCCTCGAATTCTGGTGCCTTCATGCGCCGAAATCTGTCATAAAGTTCTTCTGGAGTTCGAACCTGAGGTGCTGGTGGTACAGCTACAGGCGCAACAGGTATTTCAGGGGCTATGGGGTTCTCTGGAATCACCGGGTCAACATCAGGAATTTCCGGTGCAGCAGGCTGATTCACAGGTGCTGGTGGTATTCTGGCATCAGCAGGTCCCTGGTTCTGCTGAGCTAACTGAGCTCTAAGCCCCCCTATCTCTTGCTGTTGGGCTAACATCATTTGCCTTAGCTCATTTAGCTGGGCCGCAAGATCAACGTCTTGGGTCGGTATTCTTCTGCGCTTTGGTGGCATGGTTCTGTACGGAAAATAAGGAAATAATTTTAGCTTCTTGAAATCATGCCTTTTATATAGAATCATAATCTTTATTCCATATAAAAGCATAATATGAACATATCTGAATTTATCATGTTCTTGTTCATATCTCCTTTACAACAGGAGTTCATAACCATAATATTTTTGGAAAATATAAAACTTTCCCATCATCTCCGTACGTCACCTAGTTGCCACCACAAGGCTAAGGCACCACCCATCGTCATCCCAGTGTCCAACATTTTCCAGCATGGCCGTTGAAGAAAGATACTTACTACGCACATAAAATCTTAACTAATTGTAAGAAAATAATATAACTTACTTAGGCCGTTGCAGAAGCGATGTGAGGCGAAGTGAAGTAGGCTGGCAGGATACCGCTCTGATACCAAACTGTGACGCCCCGACTTCCCAAGCCAGGTCGACACTATACATACTTGTTCTTTACTTGAAAATTTGAGGGAAATTTTTTTTTTTTTTTTTTTTTTTTAAAACATATTCACATGAGTTATTATGTAAATAAAAACTTGTCATGCATACATTCCACACTGAAAGTATAATCTTTAGTCTTCAAACTTCATACATACTGTATAACATAATATACTTTTGAAATATTTATATTTTTACTCAAAAGCGATTGCGGAAAATTTTGCGTAGTGGTATCCCACACCGCCCTTCACCCACCGCATCGTCCGCATAGCCCACCACTTTAAACTGCAGGCTTCTTACCTACAGTATGAATATAAGAGTGAGCTTTCGCCCAGCAAGTATAAACATAATCTCACAAAATAATACAAACATCTTAAAATATGCCAATCATCATGTAGCTTATGCATGAACCATTTATAATCGATTGAAAGTCTTATGCTTCATTATTGACTCAATCTTTAATTTATTATCTTGTCTCAACATGTGGGCCCATAGTGTACGTACCAAAAGCGCGCAGCCTCCAGACAAAGCTAGGGTTTGCAAGGCCCTAACAGTTCTGGGAATTATAAACTTGACCCTTCACGATCACGGAAGGTATATGTCACAACTGAATTATGTAGCCTCCACGATCACGGGAGGTTGGTACGACACCTTACTTGATTTATCTTACCATATGATTTAACATTAGTGAACATGCCTTATGATGTCACTATGTCCTATCAAACTTAACACTTGCTATAACATGGTATTCTTGAAAACATGGCATTTTTAAAACCATGACATATTTGTAAACGTGGCATTTTTGGAAACCATGACATTTTTAGAAAACATGGCATTTTTGTTAACATGACATTCTTATAACATGGCATAACATGTAACATGTCGTAGCATATCATCGCATATCATAACACAACATAGTATGTATACTTAAACGTATAATATAAATAGCATAGCTTAACATAGCATATATGAAAATAGTATTTACTATTTTCATACTGTAGGTGAGGTTTGATACTTGCCTGATTTGTTATATTCCAAGTGTTGTTGCTTCAATTCAGATCGCAACTGCAGGTTACTTCCTGCTATTAAAAGAACATAGAATAAGGATTCTATAAAATGTTGGTAATCTTTCCAACATTCAACAAAATCTTAGTTATGTCACCCAATTATACACATGATAATTCATTAGGTTACATAAGGTAACCCTTGAGGTGGTCAATATTTTATGGTCAAGTTTGGTCAACTAAAGTCAACTATAGTCAACCTTAGTCAACAAAAGTCAACCCCTTATAGGTCAACCTTGGGCTTTGGAACCAAGTATAGTAACTCGGGTATCCTTCCCGGTTACCATCCATTATCGTCTTGTTATTATACTTTGGTTTTTTTAAAAAAAATCCAAATTTGGAAAATTTAACAACAATATTTTGTTTAACTTGAAAATTCGTGGTTTTTCAAAGTGTGGCTCTATAAAAATCATTAAAGGCTGAAAACTGCCATTGGAACAGTTTTCGCAGTCAAAACTTTGGTGTTGGTGCAAAAATACAATTTTTTTACATTGTTTTAGAAAATCCTGTGCAGGAATTTCCTGTTTTCTGCACAGTCTTTATAAATCCGTGTCAGTTTAAAGATCCATTCCGATTTTGAAAAAGTTGTCTTCATGAAAGTTTTAGCTCTTGAAAAATCCTAAAACTTTCATGTTTTACGAAAAATTTAATTCGGACTCTAACATGTTCATATTGCTGTTTGAACTCACCTGGCCGTGTATAAATCCTGGGCACGGTCAGGCTCGGGTTTTTACAAAAACGAAGGCCTTTGGAGCCTTATTTTCAAAAACTGTCCGCGTTGTCCTCTAGGAAAATCTCTTTTCAACAACTTTCATGTTTTACGTTTTTCCCAATTCGGCCTCTAAAGGCCTCAAATTTCACTTTCCAGAAAACTGGCCAGTTTGTACCCGAACTGGCAGTTTTCATTCTTAAATTCGTTTTACGTCTTATTGTCGCAAATCTAACTCAACCGAACACGCGGGAGCCTAGATAGCATACATGCAGCGTTTTCTAACGTCCCACATTAACAATCATGTTACTCAAACTCGCCCATGCAAACCAAAATTAGCACCATACATCAAACATATAAACCCTAGCCATTCTAACAAACATCTAGCATGCAAAAAATGAAACCACCAAACCAAAACCCTAAGTAAATCAAGCACATACCCTAAAATATCAACCTAGGGCAGAACTAAAAGTGAGCTTATGCTCATTACAAACCATACTTAAAATACATTTAAATTTCTCAATTGAAATTTAAATGAAAAGCTTAGGTGTTTAGGGTTTATACCTTACTTTGGACCAAGGTTTTTGGCTTGCTTTTTCTTCCCCTTTTCCTCCACCAACAGCCGGCCTCTTTGGTCAGTTGGTTCCTCAAAATTCCAGCCTTCCTTGCCCTAGAATCCGGCTACACAAGCTCCAAAAATCTGGTCACCACTTGGCTCCTACAACCGGCCCTAGTCAAGAAAATGGGTCTCCAATTTTTTTCCAACTCTTTGCTTGGCTCTAGGTGAAATCCGACCACCCCCTAAGCTCTCCCTCCCTTTGGGTTTTGATTTTTCTCTCTTCCCTCTTGGCCTCTCAAGTTCGGATTTGGTGAGGGAAAAATTGGACAAAGTTTAGCTAGGTTTTCTAATTTTTGTGAACAATGGCTTCACCTATTTATAGGTGAAGAAGAACTTTTTGTATTAGCAAAATGGTCCTTGAAGAAGCAAGGAATCACACAAAAAGGGGGGGTATGTGGCCGGCCAACCCTTGGAGAACAAGCAAGAAGTTTCTAGAATGGGACACTTGTCTTTCAATGGTTGGTTCATGGAATTATGATGTCATAAATCCAAAGGTAGGTGATGTCATAATCCTAAGGCCGTGTTTGGCTTTTTCTTCAATATGCAATCCATTTTTATGCTAACACAGATAAATCTAATACTGTTTTCACTTATACACAGTACAATTCAGTACTGTTTTGCTTGACTGCAGTCCAAAATTTATCTGTGTAAAGTTGGACTGTATAAAAATTTTTCTTTTTTATTTAAAGCCATTTGGTCTTTAATATCCTATTTTAGGTGCTTGATTTTTCTATGGTGGTTCTAAATCTTAATTATACTGTCTTGCCCGTAAAGACGGTTTTCACAGTATTTTTCCCATACTGCTTATCATATTACAATACCGTCTTACTCTGGTCAACTTTTGACTTATTTCGGTCAGAACTTTGACCATCATGAATTCATGAAATTCTGTCATGCCTTTTCCTTTGAAAGGCCTATTATGGAGTCTCGTAATTAATTTACCGAGAACTCAACTCTACACTGATAAAATTATGAATTTTTGTATTGATATTCATAATTTTCATACAATTGCACTTAAACACATAGTACAAACTTTAGATTTCTTATATACAAGAAAATCATGAGTTCGTGAAAATTTTTGGATATTACAATCTACCCTCCTTAAAGAATTTTCGTCCTCGAAAATCAGAACAATTCGGGGTAGCTTTTCTTCATCTCGTCCTCGCGTTCCCACGTTGCCTCCTCAATCTCATGATTTCTCCATAGGACCTTAACTAATGGTATAACCTTGTTCCTTAGCACCTTTTCTTCTCGTGCCAGGATTTGAACCGGTTTCTCCTCATATGTCATATTCTCATGAACCTCAATTGGTTCGTGGTCCAATACATGAGATGGATCCGAGATGTACTTCTTTAGCATCGACACATGAAATACATTATGTACATATGTTAATTCTTGGGGCAAAGCCAACCTATAGGCCACGTTACCAATTCTTTCCAGTATTTCGAATGGTCCTATGTATCGTGGACTTAATTTCCCCTTCTTTCCGAATCTCATAACCCCCTTGAATGGAGCAACTTTGAGAAAAACCAAGTCTCCTACTTGGAATTCTAGAGGCCTTCTGCGTTTGTCGGCATAGCTCTTCTGTCGACTAAATGCAGTTTCCATCCGTCGGCGTATAAGTTTCACAGCCTCAGTGGTTTTTCGAATAAAATCTGTGGACACAAGTTCTTTTTCTCGTGTTTCGTACCAATGGACAGGAGATCTACACCTTCTTCCGTACAGGGCTTCGTAAGGAGCCATTCCAATTGAAGCTTGGAAACTATTGTTGTACGAGAATTCAATCAGAGGAAGCTTCTTATCCCAAGTTCCTTTGAAATCCATCACACATGCTCGCAACATGTCTTCAAGGGTCTGAATAGTCCTTTCGGATTGTCCGTCTGTTTGAGGATGGAAAGCCGTACTAAAAGTAAGCTTTGTACCCATGGATTGATGTACACTTCTCCAAAACTTAGAAGTGAAACGACCATCACGATCGGAGATGATTGCCTTTGGAATCCCATGGTAGCGAACAATCTGCGCAACGTATAGTTCTGCCAGCTGTTCTACTGAAAAGCTAAGCTTGATGGCGATAAAATGTGCAGACTTTGTCAAACGATCCACAATTACCCAAATAGCATCGTTGCCACTGGGAGTTCGGGGTAGACCAACCACAAAATCCATGGTCACTTGGTCCCATTTCCATTCTGGGATGGAAATTTTCTGCAGTTCTCCCCCTGGACGTTGGTGTTCTGCCTTCACCCTTTGACATGTAAGGCATTTACTGACGAATGTAGCAACGTCATTCTTCATTCTGGGCCACCAAAAACTTTCCTTCAGGTCCTGGTACATCTTTGTAGCTCCTGGGTGGACGGAATATGGAGTCTCATGGGCTTCCTTCATGATTTGCTCCTTTAACTCGTCTTCATTAGGGATGCAAAATCTATTTTTCCGATAGAGTATGCCCTCATCCGATATGTTGAAGTCCGACTCCTTTCCTTCCAAGACCTCGTTCCTTGTTCTGAGCAGCGAGGCATCTCCTTCTTGTCGCTCCTTCATGCTATCCAAAATGGTAGGTTGGAAGGTTAGGGCAGCTAAACTTCCTGTGATGAGCTCTATTCCAGCTTTCACTAGCTCCTTCTGAAGAGGTTCGTTCAGCGACTGTATGGACATCAACGAGGAAGACGACTTCCGACTAAGGGCATCGGCTACTTTGTTAGCCTTCCCTGGATGGTAACGGATGTCTATGTCATAATCCTTCACCAATTCGAGCCATCTTCTTTGCCTCATGTTAAGCTCCTTTTGTGTGAAGATATACTTCAAACTCTGATGATCCGTGTAAACTTCACACTTAATACCGTAAAGGTAGTGTCTCCAGATTTTGAGCGCAAATACTACCGCCGCAAGTTCCAAATCATGCGTCGGATAGTTCTTCTCATGATCCTTAAGCTGGCGGGAAGCATAAGCGATCACCTTTCCATTTTGCATGAGAACGGCTCCCAATCCTATCTTGGAAGCATCGCTGTATATCACGAAGTTTCCTTCCTCCACATTCGGAATTGTAAGAATCGGAGCGCGAGTCAGCCTATTTTTCAGCTCTTGGAAGTGCTCTTCACACTTTGCAGTCCATTCATACTTCTTCCCTTTCCGTGTAAGTGCGGTGAGCGGCGCTGCAATCTTAGCAAATCCTTCGACGAAACGTCGGTAGTAGCCCGCCAAGCCGAGGAAACTACGTACTTCGGTGACGTTTTTCGGAGCTGGCCATTCACTTACTGCTTCAATCTTAGCCGGATCTACAGATATGCCGTCCTTGGAGACCACATGTCCTAAGAAATGGACCTTTTCCAACCAAAATTCACACTTTGTGAATTTAGCGTAGAGCTGGTTTTGCTTTAAAATCCGTAAAGCAATCCTTAAATGCTCCTCATGCTCTTCAGTTGATCTTGAATAAATCAAGATATCATCTATAAAGACGATAACAAACTTATCCAAGTAATCCTTGAATACTCGATTCATCAGGTCCATAAAGGCTGCTGGAGCATTTGTCAGTCCGAATGGCATAACGAGGAACTCGTAGTGTCCATATCGCGTACGAAAGGCTGTCTTAGGAACGTCTCCTTCCCTAATTCGAAGCTGGTGATATCCGGATCGTAGGTCAATCTTCGAGAAAATTGAAGCTCCTCTCAGCTGATCAAACAGATCGTCGATCCGAGGCAAGGGATACTTGTTCTTGATGGTTATCTTGTTCAATTCCCGATAGTCAATGCACATCCTAAGAGTGCCGTCCTTCTTCTTAACGAACAAAACTGGAGCTCCCCATGGCGAGTAGCTTTGACGAATGAATCCTCGATCCAGAAGCTCTTGTAACTGAATCTGCAGTTCTTTAAGTTCGGCAGGCGCCATCCTATAAGGTGCCTTGGATACTGGTGCCGATCCAGGAAGTAACTCAATCTCGAAGGAGATCTCTCGTTCTGGTGGCAGTCCTGGCAATTCTTCAGGAAAAACCTCTATAAATTCCCGGACTATCGGTACTTCTTCCGGCCTGCTCTCGATCTCTTGCGTCTTGTCCACCATGTTGGCGAGAAATCCCATACATCCTTCTGCCAACAATTTTCTAGCTTTCAGCGCAGAAATGAACATTTTCGGCTGTTTTGGAGTCGATCCTCTAAAAATAAACTCCTCGCCTCCACTTGGCTTGAATGTGACAGTACGTCGTGGACAGTCGATCACTGCGTTGTACTTCCCCAAGAAATCCATACCCAGGATGACATCGTAGTCGTATAGGTCAATGATGATCAGGTTGACATACATTTCCCTACCACATATAATTATTGGAACATGACGTATCCAATAATCAGACAACAGAATCTCCCCGGAGGGTAATGCAGTCCTAAATGTTCTTCCAATTCTATCACTTGCTCTACCTAGTTTCTTAGCGAACCTAGGTGATGTAAATGAATGCGTAGCTCCAGAATCAATTAACACGTAGGCATCTTGTTGGGCAAAAGGAAGCTGACCTGTCACCACGGTGGAAGGTCCAGCTTGAACATCCTCCTTTGTATAGGCATAAATGCGTCCTTGAGGTTCCGGAGCTTCCAGCCTGCCTTGAGAGATTGCAGGTCCCTCGAGCTTCATCTGTGCAGCGTGAAGTTGAGATCCCTGTCCTCTCTGTTGATTCTGCAGACTCTGGGGATTGAGATTGCAGTTTCTAGCATAGTGGCCTTCCTTGCCACAAAGAAAACAGCGACCATTTCCAGCACGGCAATCTCCCGGGTGCCTTCTCCCACATTTCTGACAAGTGGGATAACTATTGCTATCAGGAGTATTCTTCTTCTGAGGAAAATTCTGTTGATTCCCCTGTCCTCCTGTATTCCACTTCCTCTTCTGCTGGTTGTTGCCGTACTGCCTGTTGTTGTTGTTTTGACCCGAAGGTCCTCCTTGACCCTTCTGTTGGGAGGTCTGGCCTTGCTTGGCTTGATTCTGCTTAGCTTGGGCCTTTTCTTCTCTTTTCTCCTGGAAATACTTAGCCCGTTGCTCCTTGTTCTGTCCTACCCAGTATTCAGCTCGAATTGCCCTGCTGACACATTCAGCAACAGTGAATGGTGGATGGGGGCCACTGCTAATTACCACTGCTAATTCCGGGCGAAACATCCTCATCATTCTTCTTACTTTGTCCCTTTCGGAACTGATGAGGTGAGGGCAGAGACGTGCTAACTGCTCAAACTTTTTGACGGCTTCGGCTACCGACAGATTTCCTTGGCGGAACCTGTCGAACTCATCTTGTTGAACCTCCATGACCTCAGTGTTGAAGTATTTCTCCTTAAACTCCTCCACAAAGTCCTCCCAAGTCATCTCAGTAACATCTCGCTGGATCTGAACTGTTTCCCACCAGAGGCGAGCATCTTTCCGTAACATAAATGATGCACAGAGGACTTTCTCCTGATCATTGAGTCTGAGGAAATTTAGGGCGACCTGGAGGTCAATCAACCAGTTGTCGGCCTCAATTGGGTTTGTAGACCCCTCGAATTCTGGTGCCTTCATGCGCCGAAATCTGTCATAAAGTTCTTCTGGAGTTCGAACCTGAGGTGCTGGTGGTACAGCTACAGGCGCAACAGGTATTTCAGGGGCTATGGGGTTCTCTGGAATCACCGGGTCAACATCAGGAATTTCCGGTGCAGCAGGCTGATTCACAGGTGCTGGTGGTATTCTGGCATCAGCAGGTCCCTGGTTCTGCTGAGCTAACTGAGCTCTAAGCCCCCCTATCTCTTGCTGTTGGGCTAACATCATTTGCCTTAGCTCATTTAGCTGGGCCGCAAGATCAACGTCTTGGGTCGGTATTCTTCTGCGCTTTGGTGGCATGGTTCTGTACGGAAAATAAGGAAATAATTTTAGCTTCTTGAAATCATGCCTTTTATATAGAATCATAATCTTTATTCCATATAAAAGCATAATATGAACATATCTGAATTTATCATGTTCTTGTTCATATCTCCTTTACAACAGGAGTTCATAACCATAATATTTTTGGAAAATATAAAACTTTCCCATCATCTCCGTACGTCACCTAGTTGCCACCACAAGGCTAAGGCACCACCCATCGTCATCCCAGTGTCCAACATTTTCCAGCATGGCCGTTGAAGAAAGATACTTACTACGCACATAAAATCTTAACTAATTGTAAGAAAATAATATAACTTACTTAGGCCGTTGCAGAAGCGATGTGAGGCGAAGTGAAGTAGGCTGGCAGGATACCGCTCTGATACCAAACTGTGACGCCCCGACTTCCCAAGCCAGGTCGACACTATACATACTTGTTCTTTACTTGAAAATTTGAGGGAAATTTTTTTTTTTTTTTTTTTTTTTTTAAAACATATTCACATGAGTTATTATGTAAATAAAAACTTGTCATGCATACATTCCACACTGAAAGTATAATCTTTAGTCTTCAAACTTCATACATACTGTATAACATAATATACTTTTGAAATATTTATATTTTTACTCAAAAGCGATTGCGGAAAATTTTGCGTAGTGGTATCCCACACCGCCCTTCACCCACCGCATCGTCCGCATAGCCCACCACTTTAAACTGCAGGCTTCTTACCTACAGTATGAATATAAGAGTGAGCTTTCGCCCAGCAAGTATAAACATAATCTCACAAAATAATACAAACATCTTAAAATATGCCAATCATCATGTAGCTTATGCATGAACCATTTATAATCGATTGAAAGTCTTATGCTTCATTATTGACTCAATCTTTAATTTATTATCTTGTCTCAACATGTGGGCCCATAGTGTACGTACCAAAAGCGCGCAGCCTCCAGACAAAGCTAGGGTTTGCAAGGCCCTAACAGTTCTGGGAATTATAAACTTGACCCTTCACGATCACGGAAGGTATATGTCACAACTGAATTATGTAGCCTCCACGATCACGGGAGGTTGGTACGACACCTTACTTGATTTATCTTACCATATGATTTAACATTAGTGAACATGCCTTATGATGTCACTATGTCCTATCAAACTTAACACTTGCTATAACATGGTATTCTTGAAAACATGGCATTTTTAAAACCATGACATATTTGTAAACGTGGCATTTTTGGAAACCATGACATTTTTAGAAAACATGGCATTTTTGTTAACATGACATTCTTATAACATGGCATAACATGTAACATGTCGTAGCATATCATCGCATATCATAACACAACATAGTATGTATACTTAAACGTATAATATAAATAGCATAGCTTAACATAGCATATATGAAAATAGTATTTACTATTTTCATACTGTAGGTGAGGTTTGATACTTGCCTGATTTGTTATATTCCAAGTGTTGTTGCTTCAATTCAGATCGCAACTGCAGGTTACTTCCTGCTATTAAAAGAACATAGAATAAGGATTCTATAAAATGTTGGTAATCTTTCCAACATTCAACAAAATCTTAGTTATGTCACCCAATTATACACATGATAATTCATTAGGTTACATAAGGTAACCCTTGAGGTGGTCAATATTTTATGGTCAAGTTTGGTCAACTAAAGTCAACTATAGTCAACCTTAGTCAACAAAAGTCAACCCCTTATAGGTCAACCTTGGGCTTTGGAACCAAGTATAGTAACTCGGGTATCCTTCCCGGTTACCATCCATTATCGTCTTGTTATTATACTTTGGTTTTTTTAAAAAAAATCCAAATTTGGAAAATTTAACAACAATATTTTGTTTAACTTGAAAATTCGTGGTTTTTCAAAGTGTGGCTCTATAAAAATCATTAAAGGCTGAAAACTGCCATTGGAACAGTTTTCGCAGTCAAAACTTTGGTGTTGGTGCAAAAATACAATTTTTTTACATTGTTTTAGAAAATCCTGTGCAGGAATTTCCTGTTTTCTGCACAGTCTTTATAAATCCGTGTCAGTTTAAAGATCCATTCCGATTTTGAAAAAGTTGTCTTCATGAAAGTTTTAGCTCTTGAAAAATCCTAAAACTTTCATGTTTTACGAAAAATTTAATTCGGACTCTAACATGTTCATATTGCTGTTTGAACTCACCTGGCCGTGTATAAATCCTGGGCACGGTCAGGCTCGGGTTTTTACAAAAACGAAGGCCTTTGGAGCCTTATTTTCAAAAACTGTCCGCGTTGTCCTCTAGGAAAATCTCTTCTCAACAACTTTCATGTTTTACGTTTTTCCCAATTCGGCCTCTAAAGGCCTCAAATTTCACTTTCCAGAAAACTGGCCAGTTTGTACCCGAACTGGCAGTTTTCATTCTTAAATTCGTTTTACGTCTTATTGTCGCAAATCTAACTCAACCGAACACGCGGGAGCCTAGATAGCATACATGCAGCGTTTTCTAACGTCCCACATTAACAATCATGTTACTCAAACTCGCCCATGCAAACCAAAATTAGCACCATACATCAAACATATAAACCCTAGCCATTCTAACAAACATCTAGCATGCAAAAAATGAAACCACCAAACCAAAACCCTAAGTAAATCAAGCACATACCCTAAAATATCAACCTAGGGCAGAACTAAAAGTGAGCTTATGCTCATTACAAACCATACTTAAAATACATTTAAATTTCTCAATTGAAATTTAAATGAAAAGCTTAGGTGTTTAGGGTTTATACCTTACTTTGGACCAAGGTTTTTGGCTTGCTTTTTCTTCCCCTTTTCCTCCACCAACAGCCGGCCTCTTTGGTCAGTTGGTTCCTCAAAATTCCAGCCTTCCTTGCCCTAGAATCCGGCTACACAAGCTCCAAAAATCTGGTCACCACTTGGCTCCTACAACCGGCCCTAGTCAAGAAAATGGGTCTCCAATTTTTTTCCAACTCTTTGCTTGGCTCTAGGTGAAATCCGACCACCCCCTAAGCTCTCCCTCCCTTTGGGTTTTGATTTTTCTCTCTTCCCTCTTGGCCTCTCAAGTTCGGATTTGGTGAGGGAAAAATTGGACAAAGTTTAGCTAGGTTTTCTAATTTTTGTGAACAATGGCTTCACCTATTTATAGGTGAAGAAGAACTTTTTGTATTAGCAAAATGGTCCTTGAAGAAGCAAGGAATCACACAAAAAGGGGGGGTATGTGGCCGGCCAACCCTTGGAGAACAAGCAAGAAGTTTCTAGAATGGGACACTTGTCTTTCAATGGTTGGTTCATGGAATTATGATGTCATAAATCCAAAGGTAGGTGATGTCATAATCCTAAGGCCGTGTTTGGCTTTTTCTTCAATATGCAATCCATTTTTATGCTAACACAGATAAATCTAATACTGTTTTCACTTATACACAGTACAATTCAGTACTGTTTTGCTTGACTGCAGTCCAAAATTTATCTGTGTAAAGTTGGACTGTATAAAAATTTTTCTTTTTTATTTAAAGCCATTTGGTCTTTAATATCCTATTTTAGGTGCTTGATTTTTCTATGGTGGTTCTAAATCTTAATTATACTGTCTTGCCCGTAAAGACGGTTTTCACAGTATTTTTCCCATACTGCTTATCATATTACAATACCGTCTTACTCTGGTCAACTTTTGACTTATTTCGGTCAGAACTTTGACCATCATGAATTCATGAAATTCTGTCATGCCTTTTCCTTTGAAAGGCCTATTATGGAGTCTCGTAATTAATTTACCGAGAACTCAACTCTACACTGATAAAATTATGAATTTTTGTATTGATATTCATAATTTTCATACAATTGCACTTAAACACATAGTACAAACTTTAGATTTCTTATATACAAGAAAATCATGAGTTCGTGAAAATTTTTGGATATTACACATGAATCAACAAGTCGAATTGAATTCATTTCGTTAGAAAGCTAAACTATTTCTTTCCAAACTTCGATCTGATCTGCGTGCTCGTATTTTCCGCTTTTTTTCTATTGTACCTTCCTTTCGTTAGAATTTTTTTGGTGCTGCTGTATTGTCTTCTCCAAATTATTGATTTCGTTGACTTCTTATGTATTACAATTGGTATCTACATTATATAATAATATCAAGAATGTCTTCTTTGTGTGTGTGTTTTTTTTTTTTTTTGGGATAACATTATTTATTTCTTATCTAGGGAAGCAATAAGAATGCATGAACATTGCTTTGAAGATAAATATGATACTGAAGTGCTATAATTGTTGACTTTGAGCAGCACAAAACATGGAATTTTTAATTCATGTCGTCTCTTTGTTACTCATTACCAAACTTCATCGAACTTGTTGATAAATGAATCCTGGCAACATTGCATTATCTTCGAAATAAAAAATATAGATATTTATAGAAAATTTATGTCATGAGCGCCTCCAAGTCGGCAATAACCAGTGCTTAGTTTAATTATCTAACCATGTAATACGTGGTATATATAACTAGGCATGTCCTATGAGTCCTTCGTGAAGGAAGGTCCTTCACTAACGTGTTAGTATTTATATTGAAATCATCATATATTGCCTTTAACAATACTATGAAACATTAGTGATATATAGATGGTGAGTCCCATATTTATATTGAAATCATCATATATTACCTTTAACAATACTATGAAACATTAGTGATATATAGATAGTGGATCCCACAATATGGGACCTATCAATAAGATCTATTTTTTATTAGTGTAATGTTAAATATCACTGATATTTTAAAATATTTTTCTATTAAATTTGCTAATAGGGCCCACATATAGTATTTTGAAGCTAGATTACTATACTTGACTGCTTTTTAACCAGTTGTAGTGGGTGTATATATAGGAGTTGACTGGGTAAATATGTTAATAATAGTACTGTTGGAGGCTGCAATTGTAATAACATTGAGCTTGAACAAACATAACATGAATCCGACTCTTGTTTTAAAAAATAATCTGAAGATTAAGATTATCAATTTTAAGGCTGACATGCCTAATTAATTAATTTATATATGCCTGCTTAGCAGTGAAAAAACGAAATCGGTGATATAACAATATGTTGAACAGTTCTGAATTCTATATTCGTATGGTGTGTGTATCTCAACGACTCAATCGTTAATCACTGTACAAAGTATTGATTAGGAGTCATACAATCCCCTTTGTAGATCAAATATGTAAAAATGTCATAGAGGTTAAATAGATCAGTTAACAAAGTGTATGAGAACTTTTAATGGTGGAATTGATCTAAAGATATAGATGATTAGTCATACCATTTCTATCAAAAAAAATCTATAATATATATATATATATATATATATTATAAAAGAAATCCATAAAATACCAAAATAGTGGATGTAACATTGTTAACAGAATCAGTCATACCAAATATTATTAAGGCGAGTTCATACCAAAATTTCCCACATCGGTAAATTTGAAAATCTGCAAAAAAAAAAAAAAAAAAAAAAAAAAAAATCTGCAAAACCATGAACACATATGAACTAAAGTGTGAGAGAGGAGTTTGCAAAGAAAAAAAAGTGTGTAAAAAAGAGGGGGGTTTTTTTTTTTTTTTTTTAATAAATATAAGTAGTGTGTAAAAGAGAGTTATCAGCGAGAGTATACAACTGGGGAAGTTCTTGGGATAAATATAAAAAGAGAGAGCAGGAAAGAAAAAACAAGAGAGAGAGAGAGAGGGAGGAGAATGAAGCCTTGGATATATACTTGGCTCACAGAGAAATTTCCTTCCGTGAATGGACTGATATGGAGCAAAAAGCATCCTTCAAATAAAAAAAGAAAATTATAGCGGTTCTCACAAAAATAAAATACTGGTAGACGCAGAAGACTCTTCCCATTGATTATAAATTGTCCAGCTAATCCTTGGAATTTAAGCTGCCGAAATGTTAAAGAATAATTGGTCAATTTTATGGTTTATCAAATCATCATTAATCAATTTATCGCCAATGATCATGATGTCGGGCTGGCCGTCCTGTACTCACGTTAACAAAGGAATGTTGACTTAGGCTTATGTTTTTTGCCAATCTGTCACTTGGGAAGAGCAATAAAAGAAATTTTTTATGAAAACCAGTACTATTTTTTTACTTCATCTCATAACTTTTGACTTGATTACCTGTCACAATAGGAAATTCATAAAGCTACGCGTGGAAATTAGCGTTTTATCTGACCCTGGCTGGTGCAGTACTATGAGGGGATAATGGAGATGTTGATCAAACATTTCTCTTTTGCTTTGCTTATTGTATTTGTCTTTGTTGTTGTTGCTCGGGCACAGGTAGTCCCGAATGATCAATCAGGTTTGCAATTGTCACGATATTCAACATATTAAATCGATTTTTTGTTGTTCCCTAACTAAGATGTTTAATACGTTGTTCTTCTGTTTTGTGTGTCACTCTGTCAGGATTCATCAGCATAGACTGTGGCCTGCCCGAAAGTGCAGGTAGCTATTCCGAGGCAAGCACAGGCTTAAATTACGTCTCCGATGAGCCCTTCATCAACACCGGTGTGAGTAAGACCTTATTGCCCGAATATCAGGCTGGCTATCAAGAGCAATTCGCGCATCTCAGAGCCTTTCCAGAAGGCATAAGGAATTGCTACACAGTGAACATCACAAGAGGAACTAGTTACTTGATCCGAGCGACATTCTACTATGGGAACTACGACAACAAAAGTTATCCACCGGGATTTGATATTCATCTTGGGGCTAATTTTTGGGATACAATCATATTCTATTTTGATTTACCTCTCCAGAAGGAGATCATACATGTTCCCTTAGATGACTATATGCGTGTTTGCCTTGTCAATAACGGCACCGGGACACCATTTATTTCGGCACTTGAACTAAGGCCCTTGGTCAATAAGACCTATGTTACTCCCTCTGGGTCGTTGGCACTCGACACGCGTGTGGATCTTGGTTCAATCACCAATCTCTCATACAGGTCAGTCGCTTGCTCGCTCTATTAACTCCTATAATTGATTTATTACATACCATGCGGTGCATTCTTTCATATATTTTTTCACGTAATATTGTTGAATTAGTTCTTCAGTTAATTAGTCTCTTAAATTATGATAAAAAATTATTTTTGGATTCTTTTAGTTATGCTTTTAAATTTTTGGCTAAAGAAAATTAATGATTTTACTCCAGATATCCATATGACGCCTTTGATCGTGGCTGGTCCTATTTTGACATCAATAACCACAAGCCAAACTGGACTACAATAAGCACACCGCTCACCGTGAATCCTGGCAAGTACTACAAGCCGCCTTCCGAGATCATGAGCACTGCCATCACACCGACAAATGCCAGCGAACCCTTAGTTTATACTTGGTTCGCCTACCAAAATAAGGCCTATTATGTGTATTTGCACTTTTCCGAGATTCAAAAGCTCAAAGCCAACCAATCCAGATCATTCGATATCTTCCTAAACGGGGAGCTGCTTTATGGACCCCTTTTCCTTGATTACTTGAACGTGACCACAATATACAGCCCATCACCTCTGCCTATCACAGCTAATTCTTTTGGTTTTGGGAACTATACTTTTTCACTAATTAAACGCACAAATTCGACTCTTCCACCGATTCTTAATGCTATTGAGATCTATACTTCGGTGGATTTCTCGCAGTCAGAGACGAGCCGCGACGATGGTATGCTCTTTCCAACAAATACTCTTTTTAATTTGTTAATTTTTTGTGAAACTATTGTTTCTGACTCGCTAATCTGTCATAACGTGAAAATGTTAGTCGAAGCCATTACGATGATTAAGTCAACTTATGGAGAATTGATGAAGAGAAACTGGGATGGAGACCCGTGTGCACCCATAAAATACTTGTGGGAAGGTCTAAATTGTAGCTATGATGGTTCTAATCCCCCGAGAATCACGTCTTTGTAAGCTCCTTTCGTTGCGTTTTCGGTTGTTAATCTATGTTATCTAAACGTAATTTTATATTGTGTGAGTCTAATTGATTGAATATCACATCCAGGAATTTGTCCTCTAACGGGTTGACTGGCGAGATATCTTCATATATATCCAAGCTTACTATGTTACAGTCTTTGTAAGTACTTTGACAAATTATCATCATGTCAATTTTTGTGATAAGTAAATATGTATCTTCTATATTCAGGGTTTTTTCTATTATATCATATTTTCACTAATATCCATCTCTTTTTGACTCGTTATAGGGATTTATCGAATAATAGTTTAACTGGACCGGTGCCCAAATTTCTATCTCAAATGCCAAACCTGAAAGTCTTGTGAGTTCTTGAGTTAATTAGACGTACTTTTTAACTCTCAAATATACTTAATTAAGAAATAATGGAATAATTTTTATTTATTTATTTTTTTTGCAGAAACTTAAAAAGAAACAACTTCACAGGTTCAATTCCAGCCGAACTCATTGCAAAATCGAAGAATGGTTCCCTATCATTAAGGTCTATTTGTTGTCAAAAACCATGAACTTATGTTGGGACAACATGTACTATTTTTTGGGGGATTTTTCCCTCTTGTTTGGTAGATTTTTATCGGTAATTTGTTCCATAAGTTATTGGATATCACTAATGATCTGAAAATAAGTGTTTTTGCCAACCACAGTGATCATAAACGTACATTCAAGTTGAATATCCTCTGCTTCTTACACAAGTGGTAACTTTATTTATTTATTTTTTTTTTGTCATCAACTTTATAGTATCGACACTCCTAGTGAGGTAGAAAATACAAATAAATGCAACTCCACTCCGTGCGAAACAAAGAAGAAAAGCAATATCCTGGTTCCGATAGTATCATCAGTTGGTGGGTTGGCCTTACTTTTGTTGGCAGCAGCTGGTATTCTGATAGCCATGAAAAGGAAAGAGAAACAAGGTAACAATATATAGAGCCTACTGTTCGACATAATAAAACTTTGAGTACTCATTCGAATAAGATGCAAATCTTGAAGTGGACCGAGAAGTTCCGCTCATGTCTCTGTTCAACCCACAGTGCCTACAGGAGGAGTCACCAATGGAACTGGAGGATCTGAAATTCAAAATGACTTCTTCAAGGAAAAGAAGCGGCAATTTACATACTCTGAGGTCTTGAATATCACAGAAAACTTTGTAAGAGTTCTTGGAAGAGGTGGATTTGGAACGGTTTATCACGGCTGCATAGGCGACATGCAAGTAGCTGTCAAGAAGCTTTCTCCTTCATCAGTTCAGGGGTATCAACAGTTTCAAGCAGAGGCACGTATACTTCGCTTCTCGATGCTAATAATTTGAGCTCAATCTAGTATTTTAACCTAATACTTGGTTTTCAATTTTAGGTTAAGCTTCTTATGACGGTTCATCACAGAAACTTGACCAGCCTTATTGGGTACTGCATCGAAGGAAATGACATGGCACTAATCTACGAGTACATGACTAATGGAGATTTAGACTCGCATCTTTTAGGTTCGCTCTTTCATTTTTATTTTTATTTTTTTTTTTTGGTTTTTAATATCTTCTGTTATCACACAGAAAATTTAAAACTGACTACTTTATATATAGATGAGGGCAATGCAAATGTCTTGAGTTGGGAAAGAAGACTACAAATAGCAATGGATGCAGCACAAGGTTAGACATTAAATTTACTTGGGAAATTTCTTTTCCTTTTATTTTATTTTATTTTATTTTATTTTTTACGCTAAGCAAAGCATTCGGGTATCGAAATGCAGGACTGGAGTACCTGCACAATGGATGCAAGCCACCTATAGTCCACAGAGATGTGAAGACTTCAAATATCCTACTAAACGAGAATTTTCAAGCCAAGCTAGCTGATTTTGGCCTATCCAGAACCTTCCCTACTGATGGTGGCTCTCATGTGTCTACGGTAGTTGCGGGCACACCCGGATACCTTGATCCCGAGTAAGTTTTTCAACTATATATCTACTTTCACAAATATTTAGAATAATTGCAAAATGAACCTTGGTTGTCTTGTAGATACTCCACAACAAACAGGCTAACAGAGAAAAGCGATGTTTATAGCTTTGGGGTGGTTCTCCTACAGATAATCACTTGCCGAGCCGCCATTCTAAGTAGAGGCCATGAGAGGACTCACATAAGCCAATGGGTGCGTTTCATGCTTGATAATGGGGACATTGAAAGTATTGTCGACAAAAGATTGCGGGGAGACTTTGAAACTAATTCTGTCTGGAAAGCTGTTGAAATAGCAATGGCATGTATTTCTCAAAATCCCTCCAAAAGGCCAGACATGAATCAAGTAGTGACTGAGCTGAAGGACTGTTTGGTGATGGAATTGGCTCGAAGAAACCATAGCCGTGCGACTAATTCAACGAATTCAAATGAAGTGCTCTCCACACTTAAGACTTCTGAATTCAGTCCCTTGGCAAGGTAGTGTTTTTGTGGATGGACACATTAAATCTTGGGTGCTAAGTATTGTCTTCTCTGTTTCGTATTTATAAGTTATAACATTTTCTATCTTCTTGTCATGGATCTAAAAAATGCATTATGCATACGCTTTACTTTTTCAATAAAGTCATGTTGCTAAGATGTGTGTAAAAGTTTGCTTCATTACTTTTTACGAGGCTTAATGAGCTTCGCCACCGTCTCATTATTAGAGCCTTTTCTTTTTCTTGACTGATGAACCGAAGAACATCGGTGCTTTTGCGAGCTGAAGGATCACTACAGCTAATGCTCCGTAAAACCTTAAAAAAAATATGTACTTCTTTAAGGTTTCGAGACGCAACATGAAAACATCTCTCATATGAAGTACAATGTACATGTTTTTTTAGACACACACGAAGAGTAAATTCTACAAAATAAGGGGATGACTTCAACTTAGTCATCTTGATTCCTGACTAAATTACTGGAAAAAAAAAAAAAGGGCAAAAGAATATAAGAACAAAATGAAAATACACCAAGAGTAAAAGAGTAGAAGTCGCAGCTTTGGCGAAGCTACAGAAAGGGCATTTTCGGAGTTGTTCAAGAGCTAGAAAGCCCGCGCAAGCATTTGGATTGTCGTTTATCGTGCTTCCGTTTTATCTTTTACTGTCGTCTGCTTTTGAGTACCGTTGTCGTTATAATGTGAATCTAGTTGTTTCTACCGTACGTTAAGGGCATCGTTTAGATTAAGTGTCGTGTCATTTCAATTTGCTGTCGTTTTCCCGAAAGTGCTAGACATTTGTCGTGTCGTGTTCGTTGTCGTTTTTAAATTGTTGTCTCATTTTTTTTTTTTTTTTACTTTTTTGTCTTTTACCCTATGTATTGTTTTCTTCGTTTGTCTAATCTTTCATTTCAGCCCCTTGTCGTTTTCTCAATTGTTGACATTTGTTGTTTTCAATGTTGTTTTTTAACTTGTTACCGTTTGATTTTAGTGTCGTTTTTTTACATTTCATGTGTCAACATTTTTACTTTCTTTTTTTCCTCTCTCCTTCTTTCGTTTAGAAGTGTATTGTTTTCTCAGTTGTTGTCGTTTGCTACTTTTTGTGTCATCTTTTTCTTTATCGTCGTTTCTTGGATTTCTCTTTAGTCATTTAATTTGTCTACTTCCTTTGCTCTGCAAGTGTCGTCTTTACGTGGCTGTCGTTTCATCCTTTTCTTTCTTCTTCTTCTTCTTTTTTTTTTTTTTTTTTTCCGTTGTTGTTGTAATTTTTAGGTTTTCTTTTTCGTATTGTGTCATAACTTCAATTATTCCCCCCTCTTCGTAGTCATCCCCTCCCTACTTGCTTTCTTTATCTGTTCAAAATTTTTAAGTTTTAAAGAACAGTTTATTAATTTTTGGACAATTTATGTTTAAGATGACATTTCATAGTTTATCAAGGACAATCTTGTTACTTTCGAAGTTTGACTCAAAATGTTATCTTTTGTATTGTTTTTAACAAAGTGAGGAAAATTCTGGACTTTACCCTTGTTAATTAAATAGTTAAATCTATAATTTTTTTCTGCATTATTAAATTATCTCAAATTTGTCCGACATTAATTTTAAATACAAGGTACCAATTCAATAAGGGTTGAACTAGAAAATGTGAATTTCTCAAAAACATAGAATATTTTTATTAGATGTTGCCTCTTTGTTAGACCATCTCCAATATATTGGTCTATGTTAATACTATGTTACAAAAAAATATAAATTAATTAATTAATTTTAAAAAAACATTATTCTACTTTATACTTCAATGTATAATGTTATTACTAATGTTATTTCTGTTTTTTGTCATTATTATTGAGCTTTGTAACTTGTAAAAGTGAGAATTTAATACTTAAATAATTTAAAAATGAATGATAAAAGTCAAGCCAATAACTAATAGAAATTAAATGTTAAATTTGACATTGGTCATATCTTATAGCAAATTTATCACAGAATTTAGTATTTGACAAATTTGACATCAAATATAGCACTCTATTAGAGAGTACTTTTTTTATTCATATTACGATTAGCACGACCTTTTAGGATTGCATTGTAGATGATCTTACTAATCCTCCATAAGTCATCCAACTCTTGGGAATTAAATATTGGGGGCATTACATTTATTCATTTCAAAGAAATAGAATAACCATAAGCAACATTGGAAATAGGCTACACCAAATGCTGAATTTGTAAAACTCGAATCAAAATACGATATGTAGCATAATTTAAATCGATGAAGCTCCTGTTGGTAAGCATATATATATTTAAGTACTTTCTTCTTTTATTCTTATAATTATTCTAATGATCTGAAATAAGTTTATTATATCCTAATTATTTTAAGTACGATAATATATATTTAAGTACTTTCTTCTTTTATTATATCCTAATTATTCTTATAATTATTCTCATAATTATTTTAAGTACGATATAAATTATTCTCATAATTTATATCCTAATGATCTGAAAATAAGTTTCCTTGCTTACCATAGTGATCATGAATGTACAGTCCAGTGGAATATCCTCTACTTCTCTACGGAAGTAGTAACTATTTTTTGTTCAACTTTATAGTATTGACACCAATAATGGGGAAGAAAATAAAAATAAATTCTCCTCCTCTCCGAGCGAGAGAGAGACGAAAAGCAATATCCTCATTGCAATAGCATCACCAGTTGGTGGTTTGGTCTTACTGCTGTTGGTAGCAGCTGGTATATTCGGATAGCCATATATATAAGGCAACAAGGTAAAAACATATATAGCCTGTTGTTTGACATTATAAAATTTTGAGTACTTAATCAAGTAAGACGCAAATCGTGAAGCGAACCAAGAAATTTCACTCATATCTTCTTTCAACCCACAGTACCTACAGAAGGAGTCACCACAGGAACTGGAGAGCCCGAAATTCAAAATGGCTTGTTCGAGGAAAAGAAGCGGCAATTTACGTACTCTGAGGTCTTAACTATCACAAACAACTTTGAAAGAGTTCTTGGAAGTGGCGGATTTGGAACGGTTTATCATGGCTGCATAGGTGACATGCAAGTAGCTGTCAAGAAGCTTTCTCCTTCATCAGTTCAAGGGTATCAACAATTTCAAGCTGAGGCATGTATTCTTCTCTTCGATATGCATATTGTTTCATCAGCTCAATTACATATAAAATAGACTTGGCTTTTGAATCACAGGTTAAGCTTCTTATGATGGTTCATCACAGAAACTTGACCAGCCTTATTGGATACTGCAATGAAGGAAGTAACATGCCACTAATCTACGAGTACACGAGTAATGGAGATTTAGACTCGCAGCTCTTAGGTTCGCCATTTCAATTAGTTTTTTTTTTTCTTTTCTTTTATTTATTTGTGTTTTCAAGTTAACAAGGCCTTTTGAACACGGAATAATTAAACCCGATTACTTTATATGGATGAGGGCAATGCGGTTTTGAATTGGGAAAGAATACTAAAAATAGCACAGGATGCAGCACAAGGTTAGACATGAAATTAATTTGAGCCTTTTCCTTTCCGTTAATTAATTTCTATTATTTTTTGTGTTTTGAGCAATGTTTTCGGGTATCAAAATGCAGGACTAGATTATCTGCACAATGGATGTAAGCCACCTATAGTCCACAGAGATGTGAAGCCTACAAATATCCTATTAAATGATAATTTTCAAGCGAAGCTAGCTGATTTTGGCCTATCCAGAATTTTCCCTAGCCATGTTGGCTCTCATGTGTCTACGGTAGTTGCTGGCACACCCGGATACCTTGATCCCGAATAAGTTTTTTTTTTTGTTTTTTTTAATAAATGATAAATAATCATCAACTATTTAGAGGGGACATTGAAAGTATTGTTGACAACAGATTTTGGGGAGACTTCGAAACTAATTCTGTCTGCAAAGCCGTTGAAATAGCAATGGCATGTGTTTCTCAAAAATCAACCAAAAGGCCAAACATGAGTCAAGTTATGACCCAGCCGAAGGACTGTTTGGCCATCGAATTGGCTCGAAGAAACCAAGGCTATGCAACTAATACAACAAATTCGATTGAAGCGCTCCCCGCACAAATTACTTCTGAATTGGGTCCCTTGGCAAGGTAGTCAATGTTTCTGTGGATTAAGTCAGTCTTGTGTGCCAAGTATTTTCTTCTCTGCTCTATATTTATAAGTTACCTCTTTTCTATCTTCTTGTCATGGAGCTAAACAATGCATTATGTTGCTTTACTTTATAAATAAAGTTCTGTTCCTAAGGTGCTTGTAAAGGGTTACTTCATTTTTTTTTTTTTAAATGACTTCGGGCTATTTTATTGTCATTATCAAAATAGCACCGAGCACATATCAAAAGACAGGTTCGTGAGGTTCCCCTTCATCTCATTGATCAAGGCCCTTTTCTTTTCTTGATTGACGAACCGAATAAATCAGCGCTTTCGCGAGAGGAAGGATCACGGCGATAAATGCTCCGCAAAACCTTTAAAAAAATGTACAAATATATGTTATTTCAGCTTTAGAGACGTTCGTAAAAGCCGAACATGAAAACACCTCTCATATGAAAATGACACAATATACATGTACATGTTTGTATAGATACACACGCGAAGATGTAAAAATCGACAAAATAAGGGAATGACTTCAACATAGTCATCTTGATTATTCCTGACTAAAATTGGCGAAAGAGTAAAAAGAACAAAATGAAAATACACCAAGAGTAAGAGTAGAAGTCGCAGCATTGACGAAGCTACAGAAAGGGCATTTTCTGAGTTATTCAAGAGCTAGAAGGCCAGCACAAGCATAATTCGATGTTGTCGTTTATCGTGCTTTCCGTTTTATCTCTTACTGTCCTCTGCTTTTCAGTTCTGTAGTAGTTATAACGTGAATTTAATTTTTTCAGTTGTTAATACTTTTTAGTAGGGACAAATTGTAAATTATATATTTTTGGGATAAATTTAAAAGACGGGCTCTCCCCCCTTGCCTCCGCCACTGATGCCATCGTTTAGATTAAGTGTCGTTATGACATCGATATCATTTCATTTTCTTGTCGTTTTGCCACAAATATTGCTAGACCTTTGTCGTATTCGTTGCGCTTTTAAATTGTTGTCGTTTTTCTCTTTATGTCGTTTCGACAATTGTTGTCCTTTTTTAAACTCCTTTTTTTTTTTTTTTTTTTTTGTCTTCTAGGCTTAAGTATTGTTTTCTTCGCTTGTCTCCCATCTTTCATTTCAGCCTCTTGTCGTTTTCTCAAGTGTTTACACTTGCTGTATTCAATGTTGATTTTTAACTTTATTATCGTTTGATTGTAGTGTCGTTTTCACATTTTATGTTGTCAAATTTTACCTAGGAATCTCAATGGGGCAGAGCGAGAGTGGATATGTCAAATTTTTCTTTGTCGTCGTTTCTTGGATTTCTGTTTGTTCTCACTTGATCTGTCTACTGCCTGTCCTCTGTAAGTGTTGTGATGTCTTTAGGTGGTTGTCATTTCTTCCTTTGCTATTCTTATTTTGTAATTTTTAGGTGTTATTTTTCGTGTTGTGTCAAAACTTCAATTCTTCCCCCTCTTCCTATCATCCCCTCCCTCCTTCTCATTGCTTTCTTCAAATTTTCAACATTTTTAAGTCCTAATATTCATTTTATTTAATTTTTTTGGACAATTTATGTCTTAGATAACAATTATAGTTTATCACGAGGCCAATCTTGGTACTTTCGAAGCTTGACTGTTTCAAAATGTTATCTTTTATAGTTTTTAATAATGTGAGGAAAATTCTGGATCTAATCCTTTTTTAACTAAGTAATTAAATCTAAAATTTATTTTAGATTATCAAATCAAAAAATTTTCCGACATTATTTTAAAAATAATGGTACCAATTCAATAAAGGGTTAAACTAGAGAATACAAAGTTCTCATATATTAATTGTAGGTTGACTTTCACTAACCAAAATTAGAGGTAAATAGTGCTTTTACTTAAAGAGTTTTAAATAAACTGTCGAAGTTTTTAAAAATTAGTTAAAAAGTTATTTTTCTTAAAATAGTCAATTAATTTTAACAAATAGTCAATCATTTATATTGACGGTAATATAAATAATTAATTTTTATAGTTAATTATTAATTGATCATAGTCAATACCATAATATAAATCACCCAACCCACGAACCCTATCTCTAAACCAAACCCATGAGCCCTCTCTTTCTCCCCTCCGACCCAAACCCACCACAAACAAGGTTGTCGCCAAAGAAGACGAGGAGCTTGGATGCCGACGACCACAATTTTGCCATAGAAGATGACGTCAGGGCACCCTCGGAGGTTGTGATAGCGATCACAAACCAAGTTTTCACTGTTGGAGACCAAGTTTCCGCTGCCGAAGACCAAGTTTCCGTTGCCAGCCTCATGCTCGGAGGTCCATGTCAGTTGCCATCGACGCTTCCATTGTCGTCGTCATCTAATCACGAGGCCACCAGTTGTAGGAGAGATCACAAAGTTTTTCTATCTTCTTAAAAAAAAAAAAAAACAAACAAACAAACAAACAAACTTCAGTATATATATATTTTTTATTTCTATCGTGTGATTGTTAAATGATGTGAATGCTAAAAATCTAGTCGATATGTATTAATGCACTTATTAATTCTAATCATCACTATTTATTTATTTAGAAAAAAATAGTTGTGCCTATTATTTCTTTTGTGGTTAGTAATTTATCCAATTGTTTATATTGACTAAACATTAGTGTTGTTTTCTCTAAACAATGTTTATCTAACCGTTTACTAGGTCTTACAATTCCACCTAATATAAATTAACCCACTAGGTCTTACAATTCCACCTAATATAAATTAACCCATAAAACGTCATCCCCGGACAAATGAAAAAAAATAATGATAAAAAAAAAAAACAGATAAACTACTAAGTCTAATCTTTACGGTACAACCTTTTTTTTTTTTTTCAAGTCTAAGATTACAAAACGACAGAAATCTTTTCTTTTTTGTTTTTTTCCTCGTTGTCTCTTCTTCGTCTTCCACTATTTTTAGTTGTAACCTGGATACAATGTCGTCACACTCGTTGAAGTGTTCGGTGAAAAATAATGTATAACCTGCGTCAAGCAGCCAGGTTGGTTTTTTTTTTTTAACCATCATATTTTTTATATTTCTTTTGTGCTAAATTTAAAAAAGTCAAATATTTGAAGCAAAACATAAATTGAGAAGTGAATACATACAATATTCCTACAACTAGAAACGATGATGTTGAGAGTTCCATGAGCTTTTGCTTTCTTCGAATTTAAAACTTAAATGTACGAGCGAAAAAATTTACTTTGATTTTTTTTTTTTTTTTTTTGAAAGGGAAATGACTTTGATTTTAATATAAAAGAGTTGTTACGTTGTCAAGACTCAACGCTTTCCTGATCTGTTATTACATTTAAGATTAATTTTGTAAGATATCTTTACCTTTTCAAACTAATTTTTTGCTTGTTGCAGTGGGAAAAAAAATGTTGTCAGTACCTACCTGGGATTTCGCCCGTGATTTATATATCAAAATAATAATCAGTATAGACTTTGGAATTTATGTATTATCTATGAATATAAAATACTTCTTTTAGTCAATCGCCCTAACATATGGGCTTGGTGCGTTGCAAGAATAAACATTTAACTACAATCAATTTTAGTGATAGGGATAAGTAATGACAAGCCACCATTTTTCAAAAACAATAAACCTTTACATATTTATATCTATAAATATAAGATTAGTCTTCTATCCAACGGCGGTATCGATCTAGTAAATATATTTTTTTTTTCTAAACTTATATAATTACTAGTTGATCTTTGTGTTACATTATGTAATTTAATTTTTTGGAACTTTTATTATAAATTACAAGTAACTGAAAATGTTAATGCGGCAGCCGGAACTAAAGATCTTTCCCATATATATATATATATATATATATGAATATTGAATCTGGCTTTTAGCGTTTAGAATTGCACTTCGAGGAGATTTCTGTTGGATATGGCAAACTTAAAGAAGCATTTTCTCTATGCAATATGGCAAGGGTCTTTGATAATTCTTATATTTCTGGTTCAGGCTCAGGGAGATTCAGGTTAGACCAAAAAATAACGATCTCAATCCATTTTTTAACCATAATTACATTCAACTCGAAAAATTAACTGCTTATAACAAGCATGTGGCTAATCCTGCTGTCTTTCATCAGGTAATTTCATCAGCATCGATTGTGGGATATCGGATGGCTCAAGCTACACAGATGAAACAACCGGCATCTATTACGTCTCAGACACAAACTTCACAGAAACCGGCGAAAACAGAGAGGTGTGGCCTGAGTACAAACTACAAACAAAAATACAGCAATTCTGGAATGTTCGGAGCTTCCCTGAAGGAAATAGAAACTGTTACGTCCTGAAACCTGTCCAAGGAAATGATACAAGGTATCTGATCCGAGCAAGGTTTATGTATGGAAACTACGATAACAACGACCATGCTCCGGTATTTGACTTGTATCTTGGAGTTGATTTATGGGACACCATAAACTTTGTTTTTACGAACTCTCAAGTGGACAAAGAAATCATACATGTTCCATCATCAGATCACATCTATGTTTGTCTAGTGAAGACAGGCTATGGCGTTCCGTTCATATCGGCGTTAGAGCTAAGGCCATTAGGCGACCAAATTTACAAAAGCGCAAGTGGAACAGCGCTACAACTTTTTGGGAGGTATGATTTTGGTACAGCGAGCAATGAAGCAACAAGGTAAATCACAGTACATTAAATTATGCCAATTTTCTATATAGGTTGGAATTTTTGTCATGAAAAGAAATTGACTAACAAATTTTCATTTATATATAGGTATGCCGATGATGTTTACGATCGTCTGTGGTCACCCGTCGCTCAAGGTTCGTGGACAGCAATAAATAATTCCATTACGAACAAAGATTTCTCAAGCCTAAAGAATATCTTCGAACTACCGCACGCTGTGCTTACCACTGCATACACACTAAGTGGAGACAGTAATAAAACCGGCAACGACATGGGAATTCAGTGGAAGTCTGTAAATCTCACTTCTAAATATTATCTATACATGCACTTTACTGAACTACAAGTGCTCGGTAGTAACCAATCTAGAAGTTTCAATATCTTCGTTAACGGGAACTTGTGGTACGGACCTCTTGTTCTTCAAAAGAACGATATATTCACTATATTTAGCCCGTCATTTGAGGGCTATGTTACCCCTGACAGTGAAGGTGAGATTCAGGTCTGGGTTAACAAAACAGAAAATTCAACATTACCACCCCTCATCAATGCCATGGAGATCTATACGCTTCAGGAGCTTTCCCAACAAGTAACAAATGAAAATGACAGTACGTATTTTCGATGGTAGTTCTCTCTCTTTTTTTTTTTAGACTACTTTAATATTCTTAGTTATAAGTTTTCTTTAACTAAATTTTCTTGATTTCTTTTCTAATATTGCATGTCATCAACATCAGTTGAGGCTATTTTGAGTATCAAGTCGATATATGAAGTTAAGAGAAACTGGCAAGGAGATCCTTGCACTCCAAAAGCTTTCTTGTGGGGTGGTGTTAATTGCAGTTACGATGCCAATAATCCGTCCCGAATTATATCCTTGTATGTCTTTGATTGGTTTGATGAAAGAAAGAATAAGTGTATTTTGTTTATCCGCATAGAAATACTCCGTATCTGTTGATGCAATATTATTGTTTGTTTTTGCAATATCAGGGATCTGTCCTCGAGCGGATTGAAGGGGGAAATCTCTCCTTACATAGCTTATCTGACAATGATACAAATTCTGTAAATATCTCCATCTCCTATGATGAATTTTAGTGTCTGGTACTCGGAAATAACCAAAACGAATAAGATTTTGCAGTAGTACTCAGTTTCTGTGGCTAATTTTTGACGAATTTGTAATTCAATTTCAGGGACCTGTCAAACAATAGCTTAAACGGGAAAGTACCTGAAAATTTAGCTGAACTGGCATCTTTGAGAGTTTTGTAAGAAATTTTTGAGTAATGCAATTTTTTTTTTTTTTTTTTTTTTAAGAAGGAAAGTTTATTAGAAGAAAATTATTATAAAAAAAAAAAAAAAAAAAAAAAAAAACACTGACTTACATTTTCTCAATACAGAAACCTAAAAGGTAACAACCTTACGGGCCCAATTCCTGATGAGAGCAAATAATGGTCTATCATTGATGTTAGTATCTGTATTTAACTTTCTCTTGAATATTTTTTCAATTAGGGAATTTTGTTGCTGAGCTGCGGTACTAGTGGTGTCCTTTTCCTCTAAGACCGGGTCGTAGCTCGTAATAAACGCGTAGGTAGGTGATAGGTAACACGTTATACTGATGGAACTAATTCTTTGCAGCACTGACATAAATCTGAATCCATGTCCGTCGGGGTCGTGTGGGAACAAAAATAACAAGAAGTTCATAATTCCAGTTGTTGCATCAGTTGGCGGAATTGTTCTGCTTACTGTACTCATCTGGTGCCATAGAAGCTGGAGAAAAGCACGAAAAGGTACGGAATATGAAAGGCCATCTTTTATCGACTATTTATGAATCAAAGAATCCGATATGCCTCATAACCTGTGAATTTAGCACTTACAAATATAGTTAATAATATATACTAGAATTTTTCGAGCTAAAATGAGGTCTTTAATATCCCCAATCTGAAGTTTATATCACTAATCACACAAGAAATGTTCCAAAGTCAAAGTGATTAATGTTGGTAAATTTTTTTTTTTTTTTCAACTTTAATTATATGCTCTACTCGAAAAGTCAAACCCATGTGGTCTTGAGAGTTAACATTTGGCCATGAATTCATACAGAGTCCAATGGAGTGAAGGGGTTAATTTTCTCAAAAAAGCAACAATTTAAATATTCAGATATCCAAAGGATGACCAACAACTTTGAGAGGGTTCTTGGAGAAGGCGGGTTCGGAAAAGTTTACCATGGTCACTTAAATGGCAACGAAGTAGCAGTTAAGATGCTCTCTTCGTCATCTCTCCAAGGGCATCAACAATTTCATGCAGAGGTGTGTGTATATGTATGTGTGTGTGTGTGCGCGTGTGTATACATATATATATATATATATATATATTTGTAGTTCATACAACAATTCAATTTTGACTTTGGAGCAATGGAAACTAATAGATGTCTCTCATGACTTTAAACTCCACAGCTTAAACTGCTTTTGAGAGTTCATCATAAAAACTTGACAACCCTTGTTGGGTTTTGCTATGAGGGGACCAACGTTGGGCTCATCTACGAGTACATGGCCATGGGAAACTTACGGTCTCATATTTTAGGTTCGCTAATTCTTTTTATATGATTCTCGTTCTCTCACGTTTTGAATTTAACACCTCTTATTCTAAAATAAAATAGGGGTATTTTGACGAAATTTAAATAAATAAGGGACAAGTAAGCAAAAAATAAATTAAATTAAAATATGGACAACTAGCTATAATTTAAATTACATAGCACAGGACCGGTCAACAAATGTTTTTCTACTGTCAATTATTATTATTAAATGAGAAGAAAATTAGAATGGTACTTACAAACCTACACCGTAAATTTAAAAAAAAAATTCTAAAAAAAAAAAAAAACTGAAAAGCAACTAACAAAACTAAAACAAAAGGAAAACGGTTATAAAAGGAGAGTTAGCAAAATATTAATACATAATTATACCTCGTTCTTTATGTTAATATTATATGCTGGTTTTGATAAATTTTAGATAGTAGTGCAAACATCCTGACCTGGGAAGAGAGACTTCGTATAGCAATCGACACAGCACAAGGTCAGTTTATTCTATTTTATGAAAATTTTGTTGTTTTTGTTTTCATATTTTGCTACTTTAATTTCATGGACATGTGAAATATGTTGACGGAGTCTAGGATTGGAGTACCTGCACAATGGTTGCAAGCCACCGATAGTTCACCGAGATGTTAAGTCAACTAACATTTTGCTGAACGAAAAGTTACAAGCTAAGCTAAGTGATTTTGGCCTCTCCAAGATTTTTCCAAATGAGGGCCACTCTCATTTTTCAACAAGTAGTGCGAGCACTCTCGGCATATCAACGAGTGTTGCTGGCACGCCAGGATACCTTGACCCTGAGTAAGTAGCTCATTCGTGTTTAGATTGTGTTTGGTTAGAGGGAAAGAGAGAGGAAGGAAGAGTACCTGGCTACTCGATCTTTCAAATATTGGTAGCTACTCGATCTTTCCTATATTGGAAGGATCTACCAAATCCATCACATTCACATTCGAAATATATCAATTTTATACTATCACGTAGAGGATGAACGAGTATTATATAATACTCTTCATCCTTTACGTTCTCCCCTTTTCTAACTCTCTTCATTCTTCCTACTCTCTATCCCTCTAGCCAAGCAGCAGATATGGTCAGCTGCTAAAAGATGTTAATTTTCATATATGTGTATATGTATATATATAATATTATGTTTGTAGGTACTACGAAACGAACTGGTTGAACGAGAAAAGTGACGTCTATAGCTTTGGGGTAGTTCTATTGGAGATAATCACAGGCCAGACTGTATTAACAAAAACTCGAGAAAACAAACACATAATTCAATGGGTAAGTTCCATAATTGCGAAGGGGGATATTAGAAAGATTTTGGATTCAAGGATACAAGGAGATTTTGATATGAACACTGTGTGGAGAGCTGTTGAAATAGCAATGGCTTGTGTTGAACCAAGTTCTAGAGATAGACCGACCATGAGTCGGGTGGCAATGGAACTAAAGGAGTGTTTGACAACAGAATTAAGTAATACTACTAGAAAGGATGTCTCTGAGGAGACTACGTCAAGAGACTACTCGGTTGAAATTATCTCCAGCAATCCCTTAGTAAGGTAATAATAAGTCCAATAAAAGAAAATAAAGAATAGAATAAAAGATTCATAATTTTGGTTTTTTTTTTTTTTTTGGTTATTTTTCTAGTACTTCCTTGTCTTGTTTTCCCCATAAAAGACCTAGACGTATTTTGTATGTACCATATTTTTGTAAATAGAGCTGTTTATTTACATGCATGAACCATATTTTAGTTAAACGTTTTAAAGTTTGATTCCTTTACAATTCGTCTATTCTTAAAAAAGCAGTACTTTGTTCTATTTATTCAGTCCATGAATGCGGGAGAATGGTACTACTATTATGACACAGTTTCGAAATCTCATGAAATTTGCTATGAAAAAAAAAAAAAAAAAAAAGGAGTAAATATAAACACGTTTCATGAATCAATACAACAGCTTTTTTAATAGATAATTACGGAAATAAATAGGCATCAAAAGAGCCAGAGCACATCACGATTATGTTAACACCAACTCTACTAGATCTCCCTTCCAACTGCAAATTTTATTTATGAATACACCAAAAGGCAAAAGGTCTCATCTACAAGAAACAATAACAAGGATTGAAGGGGCCAAAAAGACGAGCCGAAGCTCTATCTTCCTTCGAAAATTTGAGAAAATTGTTGTTGGGGGGGGGGGGGGGGGGAAAGCTCCTCAAATAGACATGCATGTTATGTTTTTTGCCCTCTTGCTGGATTTTTGACCCATACTTATCAAATGGGAGGTCAAAAAAACTCAAGCTATTATACTTAGGCAATAATCCAAAAATGACATTTCTGAGAAGCAATCATGCAAGTCACCCAAAAAATTTCCAATCTTGATAGGCCTTGATTAAAAATGTGCAAGCAAACCTCATTGGAAAAAATCTAGCAATACAAAAAGAGTAGCTAAACAACACTAGACATGAGAATTAATGAAAAAAGGTTCCATAAACTAAGAATGCTTAAAACACCAATCTAAGAACAAAATATAACTGAGACACCATCAATATGGCTAAATCCATAGAATGTTGCATTAATGAAGAAGCAACTTCAAAGAAAAGGGTGCACAGTGAACAAACCAAGCAATATGCTAAAGATGAAATCTAGAACAAGCCAGATTATTTTGCAGCTTGATTTCTTAGCTAGATATCCTTAATTACCTCCATTTGACCAAGAAATTCAACATCGAAACCGAGAGGCTATGAAAGCCAAGGGATGCCTATATAGAAACAATTGTGGGATCTAAGCCATTAAACCGTAGTTGGAATCACATTCAATTCAAAGATGCTTCTAATTATAATTCTAGAAAAAGAACTCAATAAGTTCCCATAAATTATGTGAAGCTCCAAATTTCACATATTTTTCTGCAAGTAATTTGTGATAAGAAGAGTAAATCACAGCATGAGACTGGCCAACGAAGCTTCGTCCAATCTACATTTGAAATATGGAACTAATATTGCTTTTTGGTCTTTGGGGTTATATCTTAATAAAGTTAACCAATTAAAAGGAATAATCAAGAGTCTAGCCAAACGTGGGACTTTTGTTCACACACTTTCAACAATAATTATGCATGATGTTTTGTTACATACCTTCTCTCAACAGAATAAACAAAGTATTAATTGGCTTAAAAGATAAATCAAAGTCCCTGTTTAATTCCTTCATCATTTGATTGATTCAAAAGCATTTTTAGCTTAATAAAAGGATAATAATTTAAGTGGCCTTTCACTTAGCAAAATAATAATAATAATAATAATAATTCAAAGTGGCCTTTCACTTAGCAAAATAATAATAATCATAATAATTCAAAGTGGCCTTTTTTATTAATGACCTTGGGAGTAAGTCAATCAACATATATGACATAAAAAAGTGGATATATAATTTCCGCCACCGCCCACGACAAAACTAGTGAGCAACGACCAATAATATTGCTCTGATGATCTGACCAATTGTTTCTGATAGCATGCCGAAAACAACCTCCTTTGAATCATATGTTACACATATCCCAATCGTGACTTTTTAAATAAACATTGATCAGTTCAAGGTTCCCACAAAAAAAAAAAAATCGTAATTCCAATATACGTAGTGATGATCCGATCTGTTATTATATATATATATATATATATATATAATTACAGTGCCTATCATGAGAATTAAAGTCGTAAGTTAATTATAGTTCCATCGAATTTCTCTCCTTTCCACTTGAGTAAGGGAAAAAAATTATTGCAATTGACCAAGTCGAAATATACCAGCTTTTGTATAAACAAAACTAAAGTCCAAGCTAGCTTCATTATCCATTATCAATGCCACTTTAATATTTATAATTTTTCTTCCACCATATAAAAATAATGTTAGGGACACCAACTCTAATCTTAACTTTTGATTATCAATATATGTGACATATAAGTTGTTGATACTTTATTCATAAATATTTTAAATATTATCACATCGATTGATTGTATTTATCAATAAAAATATGACACATGAATTAATATTCAAAAATTTGATATTAGAGTTGATGTCTCTAATATTATATAAAAGTTTCACGTGATTTTGAAATAGTCGCCACTTGAAAAATAGCATTGGTAATCATCAAGTGGATAAAAATACCCACAAGTTTTCAGTTTTCGTGGACATTTTCTTTCCTTCTAGTTTTGGGTAAAAATAAATATATTGTCGAACAGATGTATACTGAGAAAGGATGACGATGTAGAAATATTCTTGAGTTCATTATAGACACTATTTAACAAGTAGGTCTCATCTAAAAGAACATAAAGACTTCGAAGTTCATTTTTCGAGTCAACTATATTGAGCAACGGAATGAATTTTTAATCGCCTATATGCGTGGGACGATTAGAAAAATCGAAATAATATCTATTGGGGATTTTGACCATCGTGCTCAAAACAATTATCATGAGTTTGGTCAATCGGTTTTGAACTAAGGGGGTGTTTGGTGTGTAAGTTTGAGTTAAGATTTGTAAGTTTAAATAGTGATTTTGGTTGACTTTTTCAGAAAAGACAAAAAACTTTCGAGAAAAAAGACAAAAATTGAGTTGATGGTGATGAGTTTGAACTCATCACCCAAACACCCCCTAAGTTTTTCATTTCAATTTTTATCTCCTTTTTTTTAAGTCAATAAAAATTAGAATTTATTTTTTTAAAAGTATATTATATATTATAAAAGTTAAAATAAGTAAATAAACATATTTACCAACTTGAATAACATTTTTACTACTGAATAAGTTATTTATTTAGTAAATTACTGGTAAACTATTTATTCCCTCTAATAAAAATATAATTATTCGTAAATATGTTATTCGCCTAATTTTTAACTTTTGTAAAAATGTTGTTGGCCTCGTTATCATATATATGTATTTGTATTTATTCTTATCAACAAGCCCTAGCTACAGGAGGAAAAGAGTTCTTGACAAAATGGTCTTGTCCAAGTATTTCCTCTTTGCAACATTACTTGTGGCTTTAGTTCAAGGTGACGAAAATAATCCAACAGGTAAATAAACATTAATCAACATCAATCTTTCCAAAGCCATATATTAAGAAAAGGTACCTTTTCCTAAACATGCATAAATTGATGAATCCAATCTGACGTTTTCCAGGGTTCCTCAGTATAGACTGCGGCTCGTTGGAGTCGAGCTATGTGGACGAGACGACGGGCTTTACTTACCACTCAGACGAGGGTTTCACAGAAACCGGCGAAAACAGAGAGATCGTCAATGCGTACAAGGTCCAATTGCAAACGAATGAACGACAGTTCCAGAACGTCCGGAGCTTTCCTGTAGGGATCAGAAACTGTTACACCCTTAAACCCACACTAGGTGATCAAGGTACTAGGTATATGATCCGAGCCAGGTTCATGTACGGAAACTACGACAACGAAAACCTAGCCCCAACCTTCGATTTGTACCTCGGAGTCGACTTTTGGGATACGGTAATAACCCAAGACGCATGGAACAAGGTTAACATGGAAATCATCTTCTTTCCAAAGTCAGATGATCACTTATATGTTTGTCTGGTGAACACGGGCCACGGGTCTCCTTTCATATCGGCGTTGGAGCTTAGGCCTTGGGCCGACGGCAATCAAACCTACGTAAGTGAATCGGGATCACTAGGACTCTTTCAGCGGTATGATTTGAATCCAGCAATCGATCAAGTGATGAGGTTAGCAAGTATTGAATACAAAGTTTTCTTTTTTTTAATAACTTTTTATTTATTATTATTTTGGCCCCATAAATGACTTTAGCTTTGCCTCTAAATTGAATCCGTCCAATTGACACATTCATTAGGTACTAAAGCTTTTTCTTATCAATTTGGATAAAATATTAGTGACCACGGTTCACTCTAGCTATTTTGCGAAAATTTTAAAGTTTCCCCATGAATTGAATGTTTTTTGTGGACACATGAAAAAAAAAATGTCAACCATTAACAGTACTACTTCAAACTGATATTAGACTATTTACAATAAGTCCTATTGGGGCTAGTTCAACAGGTAGAAGGGTGGAATGTGAATAAGAGCGCACTAATTCAAAAATTTTCATTTCTTTTCACTAAAGTGGGAGCTATAAATCCAACATCTAATATATATATATATATATATATTATACAAATATATTTATAGAAAAAATTAGATAAATATACAGTTTTTAGACACTTAATAATAGTAATGATGAGTGATTAACCATTATCAATCAGTAAAAATATATATTAATATTAATCAATTATTGATTAACCATAATCAATCACCGATTAACTGAATACAACCGTTTTGCTAATTTTATAAAACTTTGACTATATAGTTTTTAAAAGAAAGTCATTTACTCACACACTGCTACAAAAAACTATTCAATTACAAATAAAATGATTTATTTACGATGGTGTGGAGCAATTTTTTTTTTTTTTTTTTTTGTTCCAGAAATGTCAATTGAAGATTTCCTATTGAACTTCATTGATTGTGAATTTTATAATCAAGTTATAAGTTGCAAAATAAGGTTTTCCTTAAAAGATGTCAAAACCATAAAGTTTGAAGGAGTGAATTGATATTTAAACCATTATCTACAATTTATAGGGTTTCCTAAATTTTAATTTTATTTTTTTTTAAAAACCTCAAAGAAGAGGAGAGAACAAATTTAACAAAAGAAAAAAAAAAATATATATATATATATATATATATATTAGTACAATAGATCGGAGGACTAGACGTAAGCCTTTGAAATGCTTTATCAAACATCAAGTCTTGTTACAAAAATTTGATAAGTAAAGAGCATGCAATTCACTTTTTTTTTTTTTTTTTTTTTTTTTTTACGAAGGGCGATTCACTTAAAATTGATATAAGTAAATTAAGGATCTTGTTGTCAAAATGTACGTATAATAAAAGAAAAAAATTTGCAAGCATTTTTTTTTCGAATCAAAGAGAAAGATGTGATCATTTGTGCAAGTCAACATTTTCGTTCTTCAAAATAAATATCATAAGATTATGATTTTCACATTTTGACCTTTATTAAGATTCGTTTTTGTTTCCCCATGTACGCCTGATGAACTAAACATCTCTTTTTATTTGATTTGTGTAATTAAAAAAAAAAAGGTACAAGGAGGATGTCTATGATCGCTTGTGGTCACCGGCAATAGGAGATAATACATTAGTGCCAATAAATACAACGAAAGGGAACAACATAACCAAAAACATCTACCAACTACCCTCCCCTATTATGAGCACTGCATACGAACCAAACATAACTATTCATTATGAAGACTTGTTTCTCCTAATCGAACCTTCAAATTCAAGTGCCCCACTCCTGTACTATTTCTACTTTCATTTCGCCGAGATCCAAGAGCTCCGAAAGAACGAATCTAGAGAGTTCACGATCTCCATAAACGGAAACTTGACGCACGGGCCATTCGTTCCTATCTACTTGGTCACCAACACAGTAATAAGCACATCATTGGGAACAAATAGTGATGGGAAAATTCATGTCTGGCTTAACCGAACACAAAACTCAACGAAACCGCCTCTTCTGAATGCAGTCGAGGTTTATTGGCTCACAGAGCTCACACAACAAGAAACAAATCTAGCAGACGGTATACATTTCGACACTTCAATCATTACGCTTCCGCATTAATTTGAAAGTGTTTTAATTGTTCTCTTCATGGTCAGTTAACGCAATCCAGAATATCAAGTCGGTTTATCAAGTGACTAAAAACTGGCAAGGAGATCCTTGTGCACCTAAAGCTTTCTTGTGGGATGGTCTTGGTTGCAGTTATGGCGGCAATAGCTCACCCAGAATTATATCCTTGTATGTCCTTCATTCCTAGTTTATTTATTTATTATTATTTTTTTAAAAAAAGCATATTTATAAACTTCTTATTTATCAGTCTATTTTCTGAATGATAATCAGGAATTTGTCCTCAAGTGGATTAAATGGTGTAATATCTCCTTACTTTGCTGATCTGACAATGTTACAGGCTTTGTAAGTATTTCCAGTACCGGGAAGTATTATATTAATCACATCTGATCGTAATCCAATTGAAAAGATTAGGCCTTATTAAATCATAATTATTGTATATATTTAACAAAACTATGATTCTCTCATTCAGGGATTTATCAAACAATAGCCTAAGTGGGACAGTGCCTGAATTTTTGGCTAATCTGTCTTCCTTGAGGATTCTGTAAGTTTGTCGGATTTCGTGCGTTCTGAATTTTGATAATTAACTTTCTCATCGACAATTCGAAGAATTTTCAATGCGTGTTCTCACTTTACAGAAACTTGAAAGAAAACAACCTCGAGGGTCCTCTTCCATCTGCACTTCTCGAGAGGTCAAACAATGGTCTATCATTAAGGTACGACTTAATACTTAAATAAACTGAAATAGCTCATAAAAAAATAATAAAACTTGAGGTTGATTTTTTTTTTTTTTTTTTTTTGGGTTAGTGTTGATGCCAATGTGATGGGCAATAAAACTCCACCTCCAACAACAAATCAAACTTCATCTTTCCCTGAGTACTGGTGCAGGAATTACAAATTTGTTGTTCCGCTGGTTGCGTCGGTCGGAGCGTTTTTACTGCAATTTGTATGAAGTACTAGCTAGGGCGGGATACGTTGGTGCCTTGTTGTTGTGGCCAATATGATCATCATACACCATCTGTTCTTTAGGTGAAGTTTGCGGTAACAGCTTTTTATGTAAATGGGTGAAATAATTAAAAAAAAAAGAATGGGAAATAAAAATAAGAGCACAATATTTCTGTATGCAGTGTAATCTATGTGTTTTTTAATTGGCTTAATAAAATAGTTTACTCTCTTTTTCTTTTTTTAACAATAGAAATAGTTCATTTGGTAGTTTATCTTTTAATTATTATGGGATAATTAACATATGTCTATCATCTGGTTGTGCGCATAAAACTTTTACGATAAAAGGTCTTCGTTAGGATTTCGATCTCTCCTTTATGTAGGTCCAAAAGAAAATTCCTTTCTTCCAAGATCCGATTTTCTTTTGAGTTCTTAATAAAATCTCACTCAGAAATTGTTGAAAATAGTCACATTTTCAAGCAGTTAATTAGAGTATTGAAACCTGGTAAAAATTTTACATCAGAAGTGGACCCACGTTTAGGATACATAATCATATATTCCTACATTTTGTTGTTTGGTTTTTACTTGTGGTACGTTTAGAGTTGACATGGAAGATTCCAACGAGGATGATAGATCATTTGTCGCTAAAAAACAACGATTTACACACTCTGAGATCCAAAGAATAACTGATAATTTTAAGAGAGTACTTGGCGAAGGTTGATTTGGTAAGGTTTACCATGGCTACTTGAATGGCATTGAAGTGGCAGTGAAGATACTTTCTCCATCTTCCATTCAAGGGCAACGACAGTTTCATGCTGAGGTGTTGTTCTAACTCATAAAAAAAAAAAAAAAAAAAAAAAAACATAAAATAAAAATAGCACACGTATATATCCACATACAATGAACTAAGAAGTGCACTAACTTTGCTTAATTACAGCTCAAACTACTTCTGAGAGTTCATCATAAAAATTTGATAACTCTCGTTGGATATTGCAATGAGGGAACCAACATCAGGCTCATCTACGAGTTCATGGCTATGGGAAACTTAAAGATCTTATCTTTCAGGTTATTTGCGTGTAATGTTATTATAATTATATTATTTGGAACTTAGAGGTGGGAAACTTGCTCTACACCTTATGGTGGACTGGGTTATGCCAGCAACCATGCACACCAAGTTTATTTTATTAGTACATATAGTTTTGCACTTGACTTTTTTATCCAGTTAAATTTTAGTTTCAAATTTAAGACATTAATGTACTTGAACAAACTAGATTGGCAGGATGGACATACACATTTCTTGTTTTGATGAATGTAGGTAGCAGTCAAAAGATCTTAAGTTGGGAAGACAGACTTAACATAGCCATAGACACATCACAAGGTTAGTTATGATAAGAAAATGATCTGCTTAAATTTCTGATTTAAAATTTTTGGTTTCCTTTTCCGGGTCTTTTGAGGCTAGAAACATTCAATCTCTTGTTTTGTAGGATTGGAGTATCTGCACAACGGCTGCAAACCACCTATAGTTCATCGAGATGTAAAGTCGACAAACATCTTTTTGAATGAAAAGTTCCAAGCCAAGCTAGGTGATTTTGAACTGTCCAAGATGTTTTCTAACGAGAGTGGCAAACATATATGGACTTACACTGATACTAGTACCAGCCAGCTTATCAACAAATGTTGCTGGCACTCCTGGGTATCTTGACCCTGAGTAAGTCATAATCATTAGCTCTTCTATTGGCACCTACATATATCAATATTTTTCACCCCTTTCAAAATCAAAATAAAAAATTAAACTATAATACTTTTGCAGGTGCTGCGAATCAATCCAGTTGAATGAGAAAAGTGAGATTTATAGCTTTGGTGTCGTTTTATTGGAGATGATCACAGCTCGACCCGTGTTTGCAAAAATCGGATAGAATAATCACATAATTGAATGGGTTGGTTCCATGCTTGCTAATGGGGATATTAGGACTATTCTTGATCCGAGGTTGGAGGGATGTAACTTAGATATTAACACCGTCTGGAAAGCATTGGAAATAGCTATAGCTTGTGTCTCAAAAACTTCTGCCAGTAGGCCAACGATGAATCGTGTAGCTGTTGAACTGAAAGAGTGTTTGACAACTGAGTCGGCGGGAAAGGACGGCCATGCTGGGGCTGAATCAAAAGATTCCGCTGAAATGATATTGTTGAATTCAATAATTTCAGAGCAATCGCTTCCAACAGCTCGGTAAGAACCTTATGAAGTTTGAGCTAGGTCGCTGCTACAAATGCTTGCCATCAAGCTAGCTAGCTAAGACACGATCCAAGTAAATGGCTCGTTGCGCCTCTTACTATGATTGATGTCTCTATCTTCTCCAGTTTGCTTTCTTCCCTGGTGTGCTTTCAAGAATGTTGTGTTGAATTTGTATTAGCCAAAATGATATTAATTTAAAGAGTAGTGTATTTGAATGCCTAGTTATTTTTCTGCTTCCTGTGTTCTTGTTTACCCATAACATTCTGTACTTCAATTACGTATATATATTGTAATATATAACAATATATTGGTAGTGATGAACTGATCTATCACTATATATATATATATATATATATATATATATTCTCATATAAATACAGTGCAAAAAAGGAAAGTCATAAGCTATAGTTCCATCGAATTTCTCTCCTTTCCACTTAAGTTTGGATCATGTTGCCGAGTGTGCGGTTCACAACTTCCGTTTGACCGTCGGTTTGAGGGTGGCAAGTGCTGCCAAACTGTAGGGATGCGTCAAGACGATGCCAAAGCTCACGCCAAAAATGGCTGAGAAATTTAACATCCCGGTCAGAGGTGATAGTCTTCGGAACCCCGTGAAGTCGAACAATTTCGCAAAAGAAGAGGAGAGCAATATGGCGAGCATCGGAAGTCTTCTTACAAGGACCAAAGTGTGCCACTTTTGAGACTCGGTCGACAACTACCATAACAGAATCGATGGCACGTTGAGTCTTGGGTAAACCAAGGACAAAATCCATGTTCAAATCCTGCCAAATGTTAGTAGGGACCGGTAATGGAGTATAAAGTCCTGTGTTTTGCGAAGCTCCTTTGGCTCGTTGACAAACGGCACATCTTTGTACAAAACGTTGAACGTCGCGACAGAGGTGCGCCCAATAGAACCTGTCAGCCACGAGATCAAAGTTTTGTCCCTGCCAGTATGGGCCGAGAGGCCTCCCGAGTGTAATTCCCGCATCAAATGTTCTCGAAGTGAAGTCTTGGGAATGCAAAGTTGGTGCCTCTTAAAGAGAAACCCGCTACAGATGGCGTAGTCGCCAGTAGCTTCATGTCGAGAACACTTGGCCCAAATGTCAGCAAAATCCTCATCATCGGCATAGAGGTCTTTCAACGAATCAAACTGGTGACTAGAAGCTGTAATGTCACGAGTAAATATGCCTTTCGACTCAAAGCATCGACAGCCTTATTTTGATGTCCCGCTCAATGTTTTATCACAAATGTGAACTTCTGCAGATACAAAATCCAGCGAGCATGCATGCGATTCATAGAAGTTTGAGAGTTGATGATAAGTGAGTTTTGTACTCTTGAATTGAATATCTTTAACTTGATATTTAGTTGGTTTTGGGACATTGTTGTTAGCATTTCACGTGTGTTTTGTGTTATTTTGCAGTTTAGGAAGAAAATTGGCATTCATGATCATGATTAAAGAAAGAGGCAACAAGACATGAGAATAAAGTCAAAAATCATCTCCGATGTAAGTGGAGTGTCACGGCACTTCACGGTAGCACTGCAGCACTTCAATTCAGCATCCGAATAGTTTGGAATGCCTAGGCGCCACAAGAGTGCGCCTAGGTGCTGGCGTAAAATATTCGGAGCACCTAGACACTATCAGAAGAAGTTCGGAGGACCTAGGCATCCATAAGGGAGCGCCTAGGCGCTTGCAATTGTAGCGTCCCAACCATTATGGTATAGAGCCTAGGTGCTTGAATGTAAAGAGTGGAGTTTTAAAAGGTCGATTTTTCAAATAAAAACCCTAAATTGAACTTGAGACTTGAAGCCTATAAATAGAATCATCTATGGTTCAAAAGGGATATTTTCTGACAGTTGAAAATAAAAGAGAGAACTCAATTGGAAAAGGAGAAAAATTGCAAGACCCGGAAACGGAGACAGCGCGATTCAACTTCAAAATTCTAGTTTTCTTCTCTCTCTCTTTCACCATGTCTAAGACCATGATTAAGAGTTTATTTTATTCAATTATGTTCCAAGTTTCTTTTCTAGGGCTATGATGTAGCCAGATTATGAATATTTGAATTTTTCCTAGTTTTAATCAATTGATGTCTATACTAGTCCTGGTGTTCCTAGTGGATGGAAGCTTGAGAGAGCCTAGTGTTCCTGGTGTTCCTCCGTTTCGGGCAGGTTAGTCGTCCGAGCACTGAGGCGATAGAATTCCTCGGTATATTCTCTAACAGTCTAATTCTTCTGTTGACAGCGTTGGTACTGCTGGTATAGCATTCGACCATAATCTGGTGGTAAGAACCCTGCCTTCATGAGTTGCTTCATCCGGGGCCAGGAGCCGATCTCCAACTTGCCATCACGGCGGCGGTGGTGCTGCAGTTGTTCCCACCAGTCGTGGCTCCACCCCACAACTTGAAGACCACCATCCTGATTCGCTTATGCTCCGGTATTTCCAAGTAGTAAAAACAATTATCCACCATTTGCACCCATTTGAGGAAATCCTCTATGTGCAAATGTCCGTCAAAGCACGGAATCTCGTTCTTGCCAACAAATTAAGTTAGTACGACCAAATTGATTAGGAAGACGATGATCATACCTGTTACCACGGTTGACGATGAGGTCGAGCTCCTCATCGGTGTCAGACCCAATCTGCTCTTGTAAATGCGGTGCAGATTAGGTATCGAAGCTGGAGGAGCAAAGATGTTCTTAAAAACTTTTTGCTGAGGAGCAGGAAGTCAGTGACGGACATCCATTAATGGTTGTCGGACTGGGTCGAAATGTTGGTGGTAGCAATTCGCCGGATCTACATCATCTGGAAGTGGGCGAACAGGATTTGGCGGCGGTTGGTAACGATTCGCCGGATCTGGGTACCGATTCATCAGATCTGGGTGGTTCTCGACTGGATTGTGACGAATCAGGGCCGAATCAAAGGGAATCGGAGGTGGATCGTCGTGGCGAGGTTGGATAGCAGCGGTTATCTGAGCTAGGGCTCGCATAATGTCTTGGGACAAGATAGTGAACCTCGCGTCGAGGTTGTGGACTTCTGCCCTAAGGGCCTGCATTCCGAGCTCATCGGCGTCGGTGCAGTGCTTACCTTCATCTCCTCCGGCCCTCGGAAAACTCGGGAACGAAACCGAGTCTCTGATACCAAACTTGACCCAGTAATCGGAAGTAAAGAAAACCTAAATCAGAGGTTTCAATGTCGCTAGTTTAAAAGTTCTCTGACCAGCTTACAACCATATAAACTAAAACCCACTCAACCAAAACGACAACAAACAGGAAATAACTAAACATAAAACGACGAACGACAAGCACACAATGACAGAGAAACAAAGATAGGAAAAACAATACGGCGTTTTGAAGAGCACTAGATAAACGACAAATCACACTGGAACCATGGCTAAATCAACACTCTGCCCTGCATCAGTTTGGGAGAAAAATTATTGCAATTGACCAAGTCCAAATTTATTGGCTTTTGTATAAACACAACGAAAAGTCAAAGCTAGCTACATTATCAATAATCAATGCCACTTTAATATTTCTAATTTTTCTCCCACAATATAAAGGTTTCACATCCGGACTTTGAAAGAGTCGCCACTTGGAAAATAGCATAGGTAATCATGATAAGATACCCACAAGTTTTCAGTTTCGTGGACATTTTCTTTCCTTCCAGTTTTGGGTAAAAAATAAATATGTTGTCGAACAGATGTGTACTGAGATAGGATGACGATGTAGAAATATTCTTGAGTTCATTATAGGCACTATTTAACAAGTAGGTCTCATCTAAAAGAACATACATACTCTGAAGTTTATTTTTGAAGTTGGTCTCATATTTACCAAACTGTTGAATAACATATTTACTAGTGAATAAACTATTTATTTAGTAAATAGGTTGATTTGCTGGTAAACAATTTATTCCCTCTAATAAAAATATATTTATTCGTAAATATGTTGTTCACCTAATTTTTAACTTTTGTAAATATGCTGTTTGCCCTCCTTATCATATATATCTTTATCAGCAACCCCTAGCTACATGAGGAAAAGAATTCTAGATAAAATGGTTTTGTCCAAGTATTTCTTCGTGGCAACATTACTTGTGGCTTTAGTTCAAGTTGACGGTAATAATCCAACAGGTAATTAAATAAGCATTAATCAACATCAATCTTCCAATAGCCATATATTAAGAAAATGTACCTTTTTCTAACATGCATAAATTGATGAATCAGATCTGATGTTTTCCAGGGTTCCTCAATATAGACTGCGGCTCATTGGACTCGAGCTATGTGGACGAGGCGACGGGCTTTACTTACCACTCAGACGAGGGTTTCACAGATACCGGCGAAAACAGAGGGATAGTCAATGCGTACAAGGTCCAATTGCAAACGAATGAACGACAGTTTTGGAACGTCCGAAGCTTCCCTGAAGGGATCAGAAACTGTTACACCCTCAAACCCACACTTGGTGAGCAAGGTACTAGGTAGATGATCCGAGCCAGGTTCATGTACGGAAACTACGACAACGAAAACCAAGCCCCAACCTTCGACTTGTACCTTGGAGTCGACTTTTGGGATACAGTAATAACCCAATACGCACGGTTCAAGGTGAACAAGGAAATCATCTTTTTTCCAAAGGCAGATGATCACATATATGTTTGTCTGGTGAACACCGGCCACGGGATTCCTTTCGTTTCGGCGTTGGAGGTTAGGCCTTGGGTCGACGACAATGAAACCTACGTAAGTAAATCGGGATCGCTAGGACTCTTTCAGCGGTATGATTTGAATCCAGCAATCAATCAAGTGATGAGGTTATCCAGTTTGGAATTCTATGTTTTTTTTTTTTTTTATTTAATTATTATTATTATTATTTTGGCCCCATAAAGACTTTGGCTCTGCCTCTAAATTGAATCCGGCCATTTAACACATTCATTAGGTACTAAAGCTTTTTCTTATCAATTTGGATAAAATATTAGTGACCACAGTTCACTCTAGCTATTTAGCGAAATTTATTCAAGTTTTTCCATGAAACATTGAATGCTTTTCGTGGACACGTGCAAAAATGTCAACTATTAACAGTACTACTTCAAACTGATAATTTAGATTATTTACAATTAGTCCCGGCCCGTTGGGGCTAGTTCAACAGGTCGAAAAACTTGGGGTGGGAGGAGGAGCCACTATTTCAAAATTTTTCATTTTTCTTGAATTGGGAGTCATAGATTCAATAGAAAATATTAGGTAAATAAGCAGTTTTTAAATACTTATTTAAATAAATGGGTGAAGATTTTTTAATTTAGGAAAATGACCGTTAATCAATGAATAAGAATGATCATAGTCAATCAATAAAATATATATTAACATTGATCAATTAGTGATTGATCTTGATCAATCAGCAATTGACTAAGTGACCATTTTATTAAAAAAATGGTCATTTTGTTAATTTTATAAAATTTTGACCATTTAGTTAAAAACTTCTAAAAAAATGTTATTTACTCACAAATTGAGATATGTTGTCTCAAATTTTTTGTCTTATTGGATGCCCTCCCCAATATTATTGTGTCATATAATCTAAATTCAAGAATTTAACCACATAAAAATATTTAATATTAAAAATTATTAAATAAATTTATGAGTTGTCAAAATATTATTGAGTGGACAACCATTGAGATATGAAAATGAAACAGTAAATCTAAACTCTTTACTCACATATCCCTGTAATGAACTATTGAGTTACAAATAAAATAATTTATTAACGATGGTGGAGCAACTTTTTTTTCTCCAGAAATGTCAATTAAAGATTTCCTAATTGAACTTAGTTGATTGTGAATATTATAATCAAGTTATAAGTTCTAAATTAAGGTTTTCCTTAACAAAAAAAGTCAAAACTATAAAGTTTTGAAGGAGTGAATTGATATTTAAACCATTATTTATGATTTATAAGTTTTTCTAAATTTTTGTTTTATTTTTCTCCAAAAAAACCTCAAAGAAGAGGAAAGAACAAATTTGAGAAAAGAATAAATATATATGTATATATTTATGTAAGAGTTTTCAATAGCTACTTTAATATTTACCCATCCATAATTATCATTGTATTTGTATATACACACAAATATTTGATTTCAGTGGTTACTCTGATATTTATCTATGGATGACTATCATTATTTTAGCCGTTAGATATAGATCTAGTTATAATAAATTGGGTAGTTGAATAAAAATTTTAAGTAAAACTAATGAGTATTTAACTTAAAAAGCTCATTTGATGTATTTTAGATTGGCAACTTATTATTTACCTATGGTGAATCTTGGTGATTTTCGATATTATTTTCTATTTTAAAAACTTGACTTAATGTAATATTTAAGTTTAATAGGTTACTAATATGTTATAATAAGTCATATATAATATCATATCATCAAATATAATTGAAGCATATACTAATTTATATTTTTTTTTTTGTCTAACGACCTTTAGTTTAAAAAATAATAATAATAACCGTCGAAAACTCTTCTATATAAATAACGCATTTTTTGAGAGTTTGCTGACTTTTAAAACAAAACGACACGGATAGAAATTTGTTCTGGATTCTACATGTCAGTGTTCGAAGAGAATTTTGTTTTTTGTTTATGGTTAAAGCCAAACATTATCTACATGCTGGATCTAGCTCGTTTTCAATCATTTAAGGGCCTGTTTGTTTTGTTCACTCTAATTATTTTTTATCCTTTTTTTTTAATATCTTCAATTTCACTATTTACATCTCTAACTCTAGTTAAAAAACTCACTTTTTCTTCAAACTTTAAAAATCCATAAATTTGTTATTTTAAGTCGAAATGAAATGATTTAAAAAAAAAATTTGTATAGAATTTTGAGAGAAACGAAACAAAATCTATATTTATAATTTTTACACATCTCAAATTTTTACACCTTTTAGCTTCAAACCCCTCAACCTTTTTGAGTACTTAACAAAGTAGCAGCTTATTATTCTTAAGTCTAATTTCCTTTCATTAGCCTCAGCTAGACAACCCCAGACATGAAGATGCCTTATACTAGGCTTCTTTCCGCTCCATAGCTCATTTGGGGTTCTAACTACTACTTTACTTAGAACTCAAATAAGTATACATACTGCAGTATTTACAAACATATAATTTCAAAACTCAATTTAATTTCAATCAAAAATAATTTTAATTTTTTAACTTAAATGGGCCAACCAAACATGACCCGTGGGGAAAACGGCATGATCTGCGACCAGATGAGTATCATCCAAGCTAATAACAGCTTCCTAGCAACTTCCTCCCCCAAAGTCTTCTGAACTTGAAGACTGCAGGTCTACGCGGCATGATAACAACGTCAAAAGCTTAAATTCCGAAAGTGACATTAGTTATACTTGTATATTTCTTATATTAATCCCCCCACCAAAAAAAAAAAATCCCATTGTCTAAAGAATTGGAGATCATGTTTTCATGTTCTCAATACGTTGAACAATTCATCTATTGTAAGATGGTATTTGTTAACCAGGAAAACACACTATTAAAATATATATATATATATATATATAATTCACAGTGGCCCACCCTTTGAGTCACATTTTTTTTTTTCAATAATTTTTTTTTCAGTCGCAAATTTTTGATATGATCAAAACTTTTAATCATGAGGTTTTTTTTTTTTTTTTAATCACAAGAAAAAGTTTTAATCACACAAAAAAAAAAAAAAAAAAACTTGGATGACTAAAAACCTTCGTGCCTAAAAATTTTAGTCACATAAAATTTGTGGCTGAATATATGTTTGTCAAAAGGCTGTGACAAAAAGTGTATTTAATATGCAAAAAATTGTGATTAAAATATTCATAAGTTATGATTACAAGCTTCTGAACAATAGTTGCAACTAGGAGTTGGGATAGGCTGACATTGACAACTCCTCTACATGCCAGAAGACTACATTAAATTATTAAAGACCTTTCCAAGTCATATGGCCCAGAAGACTATATTAAATTATTAAAGACCTTTCTAAGTCATATGGGTTTCTTACTTCTTTCTGATCCTTTTAATTCCTTTTTGTTTGGATATGCGTAGGAAGAACTAGGAATTTCTCTTATTGAAGATGGTACTCATGTCGAAACGTTTCGTCTTCACGATATTTCAAGATAAATTTTAGCCATGAGATTTTCTAATCATGAGAAAAATTTTAATCACTTCAAAAAATATTATGTAGCTAAAAACTTTTATGGCTAAAAATTTTAGCCACACAAACCGTGTGAGTAAATATATATGTAATGACTCATGTCCTTTTTGATATGATATTGTTTGTTTGGAGACTCGTGTCCGTACGATTTTACTTTTGAACTCACCTCAAAAGGATCATATCCTTAAAAAGTAGTTTTCTTATCTTATGAATTATTATATGTATCAATTCTTAAATAATGTGAGACTAAATAATTTATCTTTTTTTTTATAAAGATTGATGACTGTCACAATCTATTTGTAAAAAGATTATGACAAAAAGTGTATTTAACTATGCAAAAATATTTTGACTAAAAATTTTCACAAGTTGGGATTACTAGCTTCTGAACAATAGTTGCAACAGGGAGGTGGGATGGGTTGACGTTGACTGCTCCTCTACACGCCAGAAGACTAAGCTGGACTTTTACTAAATCATGAGATCATTTATACATTAAATCACTAAAGACCCTTTCTATGTCTATGGATTTCTTACTTCTTTATAATCCTTACAATTCATTTTTGTTTGAATATGTATAGGAAGAACTAGGAATTTCTCTTATTGAAGATGGTAATCATGTCGAAACGTTTCCTCTTCGTGATATTTCAAGGCGCATTTGTTCTGTCGTTGGTTCTGGTTCAGGCTCAAGATCAATCAGGTTTGATCAAAGCCTCATCTTTTTAATATGCTGCAAAATAATACCTTTTTTTTTTTTTTTAAATTGAGAATCAACGCATATTTAGATCTACTTATTTTTCTCCTTTGCAGGATTCATTAGCATAGACTGTGGAACATCTGACGGATCAAGTTATACAGATGAAGAAACGGGCATCACTTACCTTTCGGACTCAAACTTCACAGATGCCGGTGAGAATAGAGACGTGACACCTGCGTACAAATTGCAAACCGGTGAAAGGCAGTTTTGGAATGTCCGAAGCTTCCCTCAAGGAACCAAAAACTGTTACACTCTCAAACCTTCGCAAGGCAAAGATACTAGGTACTTGATCCGAGCAAGGTTCATGTATGGAAACTACAACAACGAAAGTGCACTTCCAGAATTCGATTTATACCTCGGGGCTAATCTGTGGGATACGGTCGTAGTTGTGACTGCACAGAGTATCATAAACAAAGAAATCGTACATGTCCCTTCATCAGATCATCTACATGTTTGTCTAGTGAACACAGGTCTTGGGATTCCGTTCATATCGGTCTTGGAGTTAAGGCCTTGGAACAATAAAACTTATGTGACAACAACGGGTTCACTACAACTCTATTGGCGCTTTGATTTTGCTTCGAAAAACATTGATCCAGTAATGAGGTCAGCCTCTTTTGTAAATCTTTATTGTCAACTATAATTGGAAAATTTTCATCATGTTAATAAAATCTGAATTTTTTTTTTTTTTTTTTTTTTTTTAGGTACAAAGACGATGTTTATGATCGTCTGTGGTCACCCTTCTACGCAGATATCTGGAGACCATTGAATATATCTCTTGAGGATGAGAATTCCATATCCAAGAACGTCTACGGAGCCCCGTTCACTGTCATGAGCACTGCGTATACACGAAACAGAAGTACCAGTTACATGGGAATCTATTGGAACTCCTCGCAAAGCACCTTCGAATATTATTTCTACATGCATTTTGTCGAACTCGAGAAGCTAGGGAATAAACAATCTAGGGAGTTCAATATATACATCAACGGCAAATTGTGGTACGGACCATTTGCTCCTGCATATTTAAACGAAAGCACAATATATAGCACCTCAGGCATCACACCTGACAGTGAAGGAAAAGTGACAGTTTTGTTCAACAAAACCGAAAATTCAACCCTACCGCCTCTTATAAACGCCATGGAGGTTTACGTGCTGAAGAACCTCTTGGACCAAGAAACAAATCAAACCGATGGTAAATTTTTTCGACGAATATTGGCCTCGCTACTTTGTTACTCTTGACAGGACTAACTATTTTTCCCTTTTTCTTTCCGATGCACAGTTCAAGCTGTCTTGAATATCAAATCAGAGTATGAACTAAAGAGAGACTGGCAAGGAGATCCTTGTACGCCTAAAGCTTACTCTTGGGACGGTCTTATTTGCAGTTCCAACATCACTGATCTCCCTAGAATTATATCCTTGTAAGTCTTTCGTTCGCCCTTTTTCGGACCGTCTATTCGTAGAAACTCTCGCTTACGAAATAAATTGTTGCACATGAGATCAGGAACTTGTCCTCAAGTGGATTAAAAGGGGAAATTTCTCCTTACGTTGCTGATCTGACAATGTTACAGTATTTGTAAGTATCCTCTTCACTTACGAATCAATTTTATTGTGAATTCCGAAACGGATTGAAAAATTCATCCCAGTTGACAAAATTATAATTTACTCATTTCAGGGATCTATCGAACAATAGCCTAAGTGGAAAAGTGCCCGAATTTCTAGCTGAACTTTCATTCTTGAGAGTCTTGTAAGTTGGTCAGAATTCATAATTTTATTATTATTTGACTTTCTTAATTGCAATTTCATAAAAACATACTTGCCTGCCACTTTGACAGAAGCTTAAATGGAAACAACCTCACGGGTCCGATTCCAACCGCACTTCTCGAACGATCAAAAAATGGTCTATCATTAAGGTCTGCCTTGTATGACAAATCTTAATCAAATATCTCATGATTTCAAACCAAGTTCTTCCTCTTATTTCTCCTAATCCCTCCCCTGTTTTCCTCTGTTTTTCGACACGAATTATCGAAACCGGCATGAGTTTTGACTTTACACCTAAGAAACTTCTGTTCATTTTGTGCAGCGTTGATACATATGTGATTGCAAATGAAACCTCATCTTCACCGTTGAATAAAACTTCTTCAGCTTCACCCGGGTACTTGTTTGGAAAGAAAAAGTCTCTTCTTCAACTGGCTGCATCAGCTGGCAGTTGTTTGTTGTATTTTGTGCTCTAATCAATTATGATTAAGTTAAAGTTTGTACTAACGAGTAAGGTTGATTGAGATTACGGACAAGAAAGAGTAATAATCTGCTTTTTTAAACATATTTTTTTCAGTTACTTTATGTATTAGGAGCTTTTTTATTTGGTATCTATTATTATTATTATTATTATTATTATTATTAGGAACTATCAAGCATCAAAGATCTTTATTTATTTTTTATTCAAAAAGAAAAACAATGAAATATTTCGTACAAACTAATAGAACAGTTTTCCAATTGGAAAAACCCGTTGCTCATCCATAAACAAAATTAAAACGAAAAAAAACAATCCATATCTTAGCAAGAAACTATTTCCTAGAACATTGGTTTCAGACATAACCGAACACTAATATCACATATGATTCTACCAAAAACGTGCAAAGTACGAATCTCTCTACTCCCAAATTCAGAAAAAAATTTTTAAAAAAATCCTAGTATAGAAAATAAATACGGAAAGTATAAAGGTAAAAGGGAGAAGAAGAACACAAAGAGATTTTTACAAATTACATAATCTATTTATATCTACTTTATAAATAATGAGAAAATTAAGTGGAGAGTTATGTTTTGAGTACCTCTTTAAAATTTTGTCCACTCTAATATTAAAGTTAATAATTTTAGTATTATAAAATGATAAAATTATCAATTTTAATGTTGATGGACATAAATATAAGAGATATCAAATTTATGACATTCTTGCAAATAAACACTTTATAATTCAAATTTAAATCTAAACCAACTTTACAATGCAAATAAATTCAAAATCTAAACTAAATAACTAACTAGATAATTCCTAAAATACAATAAAATTCAACCTAAATAATTATAAATAAATAAATATAACTACTTATTTTCTCCTATACCCTATCATTATCAGGAACGACATTATCTGAAACTAGTGACAATACTTAGGAAAACGACAAAATCTTTTCAATATCCTTTCTGAACGCCTTTGTATTTTAAAACAACAACACACTGAAAAGCGGCAATATCTGAAAACGACAACATTCTACCTAAACGACGTCTTATTTCAGAAATGACAGATGACAACACACTTATAAACGACAAGAGGATTAAAACGACAATATCCTGTATAAACGACGTCATTTTTAAAAAAACAACAACTTGCTAAAAAGGGACACCACTAAAGAAGACGACAATCTAAATAAAACATCAATACGTCATTGCATACAATGTCATTGGAAAACGGCAGAGTCTGAAAATCCATGACAAAAAATTGAACAACCCCTCTTAAAAATGACAGATGTTATCGAACGACACCATGTAAGAAATGACATCATACAGATTAAAACGACCAATACAGAGAATTTGCCGATTATGTTAAGAAAAATAAAATCTAGATTGCAAATGAAAGATGTTTTATCAATTTTTTTTTCCAGACCCACGAAAAAAAAAAAGTAAAAAAGAAAAGAAAGTACGGCTACGCGGATGATACTTCTAAGCTAGGGTGAATGTCTTTATTAATGATTTTCTTTTTCTTTTCTTTTTTTTTTTTTTTCCTTCTATTTGTAGGCACGTCCCCTCATAAATAGTTCAATTTGATAGACTAATCTGAAGCTTTTCTGCTTCATCTGTTTTGAAGAATGAGCAAAAGGATGAGGAAAGTACGGCTAATTAGAGTTAGCAATTAAACTTTTGAAAATGAAAAGGAAACAAGTAGCAACAATAGAAATTTGTCGTTTTGTCTCTTTGGATTCAGATTTGCGGAGAAAAATATAAGGATTGCCTAACAAAGACAAAATAAATAAATAAATATATATATATATATAAATATATAACGGGAGACAACAAAAGATAACTAATTCAACAGACAGGCTAATTAATTAAGCATTATCACCCAGGATAATTTTTCTCCTGGAAGATGGTTCCTAATTTCCTGTTGTTGAAATTAAATATGTTTTAGGATAGTCAAATATATTTTAGTTCCTCCACTCCATTTATTTAAAAATGAAAAAATAGATGTGCACATCACAAGTGGTAATGATTTCGTCATCTATAGATAACTAGAGCAAATATTACAACAACAACATCTAAGATGGTTTCCCATTTTATTGTTGGGCCGGCAATTTTTTTTTTTTTTAAGTAATTGACCTACATGGTCCATGAATTATTTCGAAGGTGACGGTTTGATTCATATTCCTTTTTTTTTGCCAAAATAATCCTAAATTCTTATTTTTTGACCATTTCAGTCCTTTCCATCAAAAAATTAACGGATTTGTCATGTGAGCATGCTTCATGCTTTTTGAAGATTAAATAGATAATTTCCTATCCAAATTAGATTTGGTCTCTGTATCCCCCCTCCCCTTAGGCGCCAACAAGTTTTGAGTTCCCCCATCTGGGTTTCTGGCCCCCGCAATCTGGATGTCGGCCCTCCCACACTGACGAGCTCTCAGCCCCACCTCCATCTGGGTCTTCGCACCCCTCCCCCCACCGGTGATCTGGTCTTAGATTCGGCGAGCCCAATTATGACTTTTGGGGGGTGATAGAAGGACTTTTTAGGATATTTGAGGGTATTTTAGTCTTTTCACTACAAAAAATATATATATATCATTTCAGCAAGATTCAGTTAAAAATTTAACGGAGTTTGATGAAAATGACTGAAATGGCCAAGAAATAAGAGTTTAGAGTTATCTCGACTAAAAAGAAAGAAAAAAAGAACAGAGACTAAACTGTCACCTTCAAAAGAGTTCAAGGACTATTTATGCTAATTAATCTTTGTTTTTTTTTTTAATTTGAATTTGTTGGTATCTTATAATGAAAGCCTACGTGAAATTAACGTTGCAAACATCAATTTAAGCAAACGACATTCTCCTTTTTTTTTCTTTTATTATTATTTTTTTAAACAGCACTTTTTTACAAACTAAGCTTGGAATTGCAATCTGTGACTTCTTGTCCTGACGAGAAGTTTTAACGGTCAACTGCAAGTGATGTACGGTGCCAAGTTAAAAAAAAAAAAAAAAAGGTCCATTAACCCAAAAAATAAAAAACAAAAACAAAGAAAAGGTCTTCGTGTTTTGTATTTTGGTTGAATTCTGAGTTTTGACAAAGTCTGAAGAACAAGTACGATAAAAAGATAGAGAATGGATTATTGATTGACGTGTTATATTTAAACATTAGTGAAATACTTTTTTTTCTTGTAAGGTTTCTGTATTATCATCACAAACTAATTCTGTCAAGAGATTAGCCATAAGCTTTTCTTGTTTACAATATGAAAGTTGGTTTTGCTCTCACAGTTGGTCTTGCTAATTGCCAGGACCAATTATCAGGTTTTGAAAATCTTATATTTTAGCTTGCGTTTAGTTTGACGGTTGGAAATAAAATTTTTAAGTTGACGTTGGTTAACTTTTCAAAAAAAATAGTTATAAATTTTGTTGATTTTCAAAAAAAGACAAAAACAGAGATGAAAAAATACAGTTTAATTGGAGTTAAACTTAAACACCAAACAAAGCCTTAATTTACTAGTTCATTTCTAATCGTAGATGAGACTTAACCCTTGCTTTTCTTCAGGTTTCATAAGCAGAGATTGTGGGGCTTCGGAGGATTATACCGATGAAAAAACCGGCATCAAGTACGCTACTGATGATAAGTACATATAGACACCGGGGAAAGCCAAGAAGATATCTCCAGAATTCGTTACCGAAAACCTTGCCTAGCAATATCAGAATGTCCGAACCTTCCCACGAGGGAGAAGAAATTGTTACACTCTTAGACCTGCACAAGGCAAAAACAATAGCTATTTGATCCGAGCGAGCTTTCTGTGTGGAAACTACGATGTGCAAAGCGAAGTATTATCTATAGCATACTATTTTCTAGTTTGCTATGTTACTCTTTTTCCTACTTACTAATGACACGGTCAAAGCCAGACATATCGGTCTAAAGAAAACTAAAAATGGCTTCTGAACTTCTTGGCCCTGCAGGTACTATAACTCTAACAGGTTGACCGAGAAGAGCGATGCTTATAGCTTTGGGGTTGTTCTGTTAGAGATAATCACCGGTCGACCAGCCATAATCAAGAACAACGATGGCAAGGAACATGTTATTGAACGGTTTCAGCTCTGGCTCTCCAAAGGGGACATCAAGGACATAGTGGACCCAAGACTAGAGCAAGAGTGAATTCCGTGTTTGGAAAGCAGTAGAAGTGGCAATGACCTGCGTATCTCCCATTTCGACCTATTAAAGACCGACTATGACTCAAATAGTTATAGATTTGAAGCAATGCTTGGAAATAGAGATGGATAGGAACATTAGTACTAGTGATATGATTGGATCAACGGAGATAATCGAAATGAGGACTATAAATTCGGAGTTGGGTCCGCTTGATAGGTACTAAGCTTGCATGAGAGGCAGGATTATTGCATTTTGGAAGATGCAATTATTTTATGTACGCAAACACTTTCTGTTAGTTTCCACCCAAAAAAATAAATAAATATGACTATGGTTTGTCAAGGCCAATGTGACTATGGTTTGTGGATCCAAATCTTATGATCATCAAATACTTATTTTTTTCACTATTTTTGCTTGGATTTTGTATTTTTAGAATTAGAAAGGAGCTTTTCTTGAAAGAAAAGCATTTATTTGTTTAGATGCTCATCAATTTTTCCGTAGCATAATTTATACATGGTTACATAATCTCCAACACCAAGTTATGCTAAAAAAAAAAGATTCTCTTTCTGAATGAGTTTTGATTTTAGTTTCCACTTGAAACAAAATAGAGCAAATCTATTGGACGACTAGTCGTACATCCAGAGTTCTTTAGGAGTTGCTGGATTGTCATCATCATAACCGGTACTTACATGTTTGGAATTGTCCTAAAATAAAACTTTAGAATATACCTGAGGTAGAAAAAGTCCTCTACCTTCTTGCTTGACTTTTGACAAGGTCATTTGCATGAATCAGTCATCTATATGATTAAATCTGCTAACTGTTAAGCCTTCACAATTCCGAGAGCAAATTCGCAGAAATATGGAAAAGCGGTTCCTCTTTGCAATTTTTCATGTTTCTTTTGCTCTCATGTTAGTTCTCGTTCATGGCCAGGATATACCAGGTTTAGTGCCGATCTATCTGAAATCTCACTTCTCTTCCGACAATAATACGATGATTAAATGTGATTTCCCGTTCTTTTTGCAGGTTTCATCAGTATAGATTGTGGGAGTTTAGACAACTATGTTGATGAACAAACAGGCATCTATTACACTTCAGATCTTCAGTACCTCGATGTGGGGCGCGGAGAGAACTACTCGATATCACCCCAATTCAAGACAAGAAACCTTGCAAAGCAGCTTTGGAACGTCCGAAGCTTCTCGGGAGGAAGAAAAAACTGTTACACTCTTAGGCCGTCACAGGGAAAAAACAATACCTATTTGATCCGAGCAAGTTTTATGTATGGAAACTACGACGCAAACAACCAATTCCCTGTGTTTGACCTGTATCTCGGAGGCAACAAGTGGAACACGGTGAAAGTGAAAGATGCAGACAGCTTAATAACCATGGAAATCATACATGTTCCACAGTCGGATTATATATTTGTCTGTCTTGTAAACACTGTGTCTGGCACGCCTTTCATATCAACCTTAGAGTTGAGGCTTCTTAACAATGACTCTTATATAGCTCCATCTGGATCTTTGGAACTCTTTGCAAGGCTAGACTGCGGCTTATCACCTAATAAACTTGTGAGGTAAGGCAGTTTTTGCTCTCACAATAATCTAATTCTCGATGTAATTGCGAGAGGAGACTTATTGTTAATTCTTCCTGTGAAGGTATGAAGATGATGTTTTGGATCGGATTTGGATGCCTTTCAACTACGAAGCGTGGGATGTCTTGAATACCTCATCAGCTGTTAATCCTGCTAATGTCTTCAATCCACCATCACTTGTCATGAGCACTGCGGTGACACCTCGGAACCCGGATGAGGCCTTGCTCATCAAATGGAGCACCGATGACAATAGCACCGCTGAATTTTACATCACCCTGCATTTAGCTGAGATTGAGAATCTTCAAGAGAACCAGACTAGAGAGATGAACATGTTTGTGAATGATAGGAAATGGTATGGACCATTTTCTCCAGAGTACTTGAGGGCAACTACACTATACGGCACGAAAGTCGATAAATCATTTAGTATTTGGATTAACAAAACAGAGAATTCCACCCTTCCTCCAGTACTCAATGCCTTGGAGATTTTCACTGTGAAGCCAATGTTTCAACCGCAGACGGACCAAAACGATGGTATGGTTGTTCTAACTTCGATAACCTTTTTTTTTATTTTTTTATTTTTTTTTTTTTGGTGTGTGTTTCGAAACCACTATCTTCTTCGTATTTTGACCTGCGAAAATACTAGTTGATGCCATGATGAACATCAAGTCAACTTATGAACTCAAATCCAAATCAATATATCAAGTAGACAGAGATTGGCAAGGAGATCCTTGTATGCCAAGAAATTACACGTGGGACGGTCTTAATTGCAGCTTCAAAGGTTTTGATCCACCTAGAATCATATCTGTGTGAGTAGGTGACTTTAAATTCACATACCAACTCTTCACCATATACCCATTTCCTTGAAGATATTTTATGTCGTTTGTTCAGGAACTTATCCTCGAGTGAATTGACCGGAGAGATAACTCCTTACATATCAAACCTCACAATGTTGCAGATATTGTAAGCATTCCAATCTCCCATCAACACCTCGAAAACGAATTCACTTGTAATAGTTCTTTCAACATAACTAATATGTCTGTAGTCAATTATACAATTTGTTGAATTCAGGGATTTGTCGAACAATAACTTGAGCGGAACAGTGCCTGATTTTCTATCTCAAATGCCATATTTGAGGATTCTGTAAGTTACTTTATAGTCCCGTAATTATATAGCTTTTGGTTCTTCATGATAGTATTATAAAGAAGCATTTTTTTTTTTTTTTACTCTGCTCTACAGAAATATAGAGAATAACAACTTCTCAGGGACACTCCCGGTGGGACTCCAAGCAAAATTAAACAGCGATTCCTTTTCCTTGAGGTCGGTCATTTTTAACGTGGTTCATTTGTTCACAATGGCATTTTTATTACCATTTTCATCCTTTTACTTATGATTGAGGTTCTCATTAACCACAACTTCTGCACATCTTGTTAATTTCAAGAGCGGACGGAAATTTGTATCTTTGTTTAACAAATCCATGCAAGAAGGAGGACAAGAAGAAAACCAACAATGTTCTCATCCCAGTTGTAGCTTCGGTTTGCGGTTTTTTGGCCATCCTGTTAACTGCAGGGGTCATATTTTGGTGCCTTAAAAGGAGGAAACAAGGTTAAGTTTTCTTTGTGATCCTTTTTGGGAGCATACTTAAAAGGAAAGAGAATTTGTCCTCGTATTAATATAATTTCCTTGTATGCTTTTTATCAGATACGACTACGTCGACAAATGTGAATGCTGAGTCCAATAAAAAAGATGAACAACTAGAGCCAAAGAAACAGCAGTTCTCGTACTCCGAAGTTCTGACGATTACTAACAACTTTGGGAGGATTATTGGGAAAGGAGGATTTGGAACTGTTTACTATGGCTTCTTTGACGATAGCCAAGTTGCGGTTAAGATGCTCTCTGTTTCATCAGCACAAGGTTACAAGCAATTCCATGCAGAGGTAATTCAGTAACAGCAAAAACGTTGTACACTTTTTATCTATATATATATATATATATACACACATATATAATCTGAAATTCTGGTAGTAGTTTAAAAGTCTCATTCAAATGGGTTTTCTTACAGGCGAAACTTCTTACAAGAGTTCACCACAGGAACGTAACTGCTCTGGTCGGTTACTGCGACGAAGGCCCGAACAAGGGGCTCATCTATGAATACATGGCTAATGGAGACTTAGCATGGCATCTATCAGGTATATGTATGTTGATCATACACAAAATCTTCATTCAAGTTTTACTTCAATTAGCTACTTAGCTAGAAATGAAATATAAGCTAAGAAATCGCAACTCTTACTCCATCGGTACCGCAGATAAAAAAGCGCATCCCTTGAGTTGGGAACAAAGACTCAAAATAGCAATAGATGCAGCCCAAGGTAATAATCTTTTTCCTTTTTTTTTTTTTTTGTTTTGTTTTTTGGTCTAGTATTCATTCTTGATGAAGAAAAATGAACTCAAAATCAGGAATTCTAAATGCAGGATTGGAATACTTGCACAGTGGCTGTAAGCCACCCATTATCCACAGAGATGTGAAGACTACAAACATCTTATTGAATGAAAAACTACAAGCCAAATTGTCCGACTTTGGGCTGTCAAGAGCTTTTCCACTTGAAGGTGACACTCATGTGTCAACTATAGTCGTTGGCACGCCCGGGTATCTTGATCCCGAGTAAGCACTATCTACTAATCTCAGTACACTAATTAGTCCCGCACCTTATAGCAAAAATTAAAACATATAACTAAGTCTAATAATGCGCTCACTGAAAAAAATTTCTGACTCTGCTCGTAGATACTTCACCTCAAATTGGCTGACCGAGAAAAGTGACGTGTTTAGCTTCGGGGTCGTTTTATTAGAGATAATCACAGGTCGACCCGCAATCACGAAGCAGAATGGAAAAGATCATGTGATTGAATGGATGAAGCCTAGGCTCTCAAAAGGGGACATAACAAGTATTGTTGATCCAAGACTAGTAGATCAGCAAGACTTGAACAAGAACTCGATTTGGAAAGCAGTGGAACTGGCATTGGCTTGTGTATCACCCATTTCAGCAAAGAGACCAACTATGACTCAACTAGTGATTGAATTGAAGGAATGCTTGGGGATGGAGATGGCTAGGACTGACATCAGTGATGTGACTGAATCAAGTTTGTTCCTTGAAACGATGTCCACAAGTACGGAGTTGGTTCCACTAGCTAGCAAGGTGAGTTTTGGATATCCTTTGAAATTAGCCCACTAGAAGAGAGAGACCTTCTTCAAAGCCCACTCCAATAAAAACCCAATATTTCCTAGATTGAAGGGCTTCAAAAAAAAAAAAAAAAAAAAGAAAGAAAAAAACTTGGCGCGAGGAGAGAAAGGTAAATAACATATTTATAAAATTATTGAAATAAATAACACATTTTAAATAATAATAATGATAAAAAGTAGAGTATATATATTTTATGTCTATTTATTAAGTAAATGATTTATTTTATTTGTAATTATGCTGTTTATTTTAACATCATTATGTGCTGTTTATCTTAACTGTTCATAGGTATACAATTTATTTATTTTAACAACTTCTGTGCATATGTTATTTGCTATATATTTTCGTTTGGCTTGAATAATTCATCTATGTGTGTGTGTGAAAGAGTGGTTTTATTTTCTTTTGTGTTATTTTATTTTATATTTTGGAAGAGGAACAAAAGAAAGGACAAGTGAAATCTTTGGCCACTTGACTATTCACATTATTACACCTGCTTTTTTTTGTAAGTTATCTTTATATTTTATCATTTTAGAGAAATAAAAACGAAGCTGTCCTTAGCAAGCAACAGCTACATTTTTCACAACCGTATCATAACAAAGTCAAATATCTCCCACTTGTGAAAGCCAACAAAATACCCAGTTTTAAAAAAGCTTATCTACAGGTCACGCAAATCTGTTTTATCTGTTCGCATATGGGACTCTCTAGAACATAGATTTTTGTCAACTTGAACCAAAAATTTAAAAAAAAAAAAAAATCCCAAAAAGGCAATAGCCAGTCCATGGATCCGGGTTCCTTTTCTCAACAGAATGCCTAAATTTAGCACAAATCTTTCCAACCAAAATAACCTTTTTCTCATCCAAAATTTGAGACCAACTTTTTTCCAAAATTTCAATTTCACAGCGGAATTATATCACCAATCCCATTGCAACTTTCTTTATAGGTCTGTTTGTTTTGAACTTGAGGTGGGGGTTTAAATTTTACAACTTCTGGTAGTAGAATCAGATGCGAAATTACCGTTAGATTCTACATGCAACCACCCATTTGTATGTTCTTGCTTCATATAAACACAATTATTAGCTGCATGGTGTTATTAATTAAGATAAGTTGTTTCGAATTACTAATTAGAGATTTTCTACTTCCACGTGCTTAATAAGAGCATAAACGACTTATAAGAGATGAGTTTGGAATTAACCTTAGAAACCTAAGCATGCCAATAAAAGTAGCATTAAAAAATACTATTATGGTCATCATGTGTATACATATTATATACATATATATAGTTCTCAGCGTCATCATGAAGAATATCATTAGTTTCATAATCATAGGACTTTAATTTTGCATTTTAATATCTACTATCATCTAATTCTAATGTACCTGACAAACCCACCACACGAAAAAACAATAAAATTTAAAAAAAAAAATGGAAAGAAAGAAAAGAAAAGGCGCATAAACATGTGCTAAGCAATGAGTTTGGGGGGAGTGATTTTCAAGAGCACGCTTTGGGTTGAATCAAGGAGACAGGACCACTGACTGGGGACTCACTCGTTTAAGAGAATGTCTCTTGCATTGGTTAGCCAACAATAAACAATATTTAAAAATAAATAAATAAAAAGAAACACTCATAAAAAGATCTCCGAGAAAAGTGAGCTTTAAGTACATAGATCCCACTAAACAATGATAACAAAATAACAACCAAGTCTAAAGTAGTAAAATCCACTTTCTAGCCCCTTGATGATAATCATAGGTGGTATAATTACTAAGCTTTTTTAGTAAGAAGCAACCAAAAAAAAAAAAAAAAAAAGCTGACATATCCTCGAAGGATATATAGATATTGGCTAATCTTTACACGCTATTTCCACACCCCTTCCCTTATCCCTAGCTACTTCCACCATGTGTTATATAATTCCTTCACCCAAAACAAGAAGAACATATAATAGCTGAAGAATCAAAACTAGAAGTGGAAAAATGGGAATTTAATTTGTAATGTTCAAAATTAAACAAACTACTCTTTTAATTCCCTTTCCGCTGGCCCTTCAGATCATCATACTGGTCCTGCTGACTGTGATGATTGTGTAGAACGTAACCCTAAAGCCTTAATTTAACACCGAACAAGTCATGATGATGAACCCACAGATTTGGATCTTGGGCCAGAAAATGGTATTTAGAAAGGAGAGATATTAAATAAAGTTAATCATTGGTAATTAAATGATATCATGATGGTAATGATTAAACGGCTAGTTACATGCATGGTTAGGGTTTTAATCATCATAATTAGCAAAGCCTTTGCAAATTAATTTTCACTTTTTTTTTTCTTTCTTTTTTTTTTTTTTTTTTGGTTTTTCAACTTTGGTAGTGGTTGACATGATTAGGGTTTTGGAGAGGTGGTAAAACTGATGGGACAATATGGTTAGAAGTAGAAGTAGTTTGCATGGGAAAAGAAGGGTTGAAAGAGAAAGCAATATTTGTTGGCGGGCAATTCATGGAGTCAATTTTGTGGCCTAAATTCTCGAGCGCTTTCACCTGTGACCTCAAGAACTTGAGGTAATTCGCTGCCTCATCAAGCATCGAAGCCGTGTCCATCTTGCTCCCACCGGGGACCAGCCTCTGCAAAACCCTAATCCTCTCGCTGATCCTCTCCCTCCTCTGCCTCGCCGCCACCGTCTGCGGGTCCGTCGAGATCCTGACGTTCTTCCTCTTCGGCTTCTCCGTTATCTCCAACCCCAAGTTCACCGGCCTGAAAGCCGCCGCCCGGTATATCATCTCCTTCATCTGCGCGATGGCCTCGGGATCGGGCTCGTGCTCTACTGAAGAAGAAATTGATGAATTGTTGCTTGGCTGTTGGAAATTGATGTTGGATGAGCTCGGCAGACGCTTCTCCGGTCTCGCCTTCTTCGGTCTCGGTAATAAATTCTCCGTGATTAACTGAAACCCGCCTTCGGCGGGAGGAGAATCGGTGTCATCGGTGTGAAGAAGGTTGAAGTAACTGTAGCTATGGTCAGTACTGTTGCTTCTCTTTGCCGAGCACTTGGACTTCTGAGAGACTGTAGTGGTTTTATTTTCACCAACCTCATTGACATTCGCCGGAGAATTGTTAGCTTCTTTGTTGTTCCTCGAAACGACGACATTGTTCTCGGACTCGCCAGATGACACTGCGCCTGTGCTGGCTGCGGCTCCGATGTTGTTCCATAGGTTCCGACAATCGGAGAAAATCATCGAAATCCCGTCATCGTCTTCGATGGAATTAGTGTCTGTGTTGCTGTTAGTGGCCGAGAGTAAGCAATCCAGGGACTCGAGAGAGCATGTCGTTTGCACCGGAGCCTTGCCGTTCACAACATTGCCATAATCAGTTATAAAACCACTAAAAGGGTTCGCTATCACGTAATTAGGCCTGTTAACCAAAGAGGAATCAGGACATGACGAGAATTCAGATGTCAAAGGCTGTCCCCAAGTTGTTGCTGCTCCGGATTTCGCTATCGCCGTCGCCGCCGTTCGATGATCGGATGCCAAACTGATGGCTTCTTGGCCGCCTCCTTGCGACGAGAAGCTCAAATTCGATATAACATCTACCGAAACAGCATGTGACATTGAATTCTGTGCTGCTTTCTGGAGCTCCGGGACTGCAATGCTTGAACTTGAGTTGGACATGAGTAGAAAGCTTTCATCTATTTCGCGTTGATTTTGGCTGCCCCACAACGGAGACAGTGAGTTCGTCACAGCTTGAACTGATGAAAACAGATCACCCTCCATTGATATATCGAAGAGAATTTCAAAAGCAAGAACTTGGATAGAAAACTCTTGCCTGCCTGTGAAATATCCATAACAATAAGGCAAACTATAAGCCAAACAAATAATTACATATGTACATCGTAATGTCTATAGCTAATATTGTATATGATCTGTAGCAGTTTGGTATGTCATATCAAATATATCATGTTGAAAGGATTTTAGATGTAACATGAGGAAATATATATATATAATAGAAAATTAATAGACAGAAAATTTATTGTAGGGACATACCAAATTTCCAGTGCAGATCCAGCTGCCACAGCCAAATAATTTAGCTGTACTGTCTTTGATGCTATATATATTTCAGAAGAAGAATATATATATATATATATATATATATATATATAAGCTCAGCTTGATCAGCTTTTGTTATAAGTCACCTTGTGTACATATTCTGGTACTTCCCACTAGCCGCCATCTTTAATGAATTCGATGTCATCAAAACTGTGACACAAAAGAGAACAAAACAACCATGGCCTAATAACGTCAGTTTTGGCTACTCATATCATGGAAAGATGGTTTTCCGTAAACTGGGACATACGAGACAACCACTAGTATAAGAAACTCAAAGCAAAACAACACCTCCAAGAATTCATGCATAAACCCAAATTTCATCAGCAAAAAAAACTATACATATATATAAATATATATATACATATATGGAATCCAAAAAAAAAAAGTAGAAACAAAAAAAAAAAAAAAAGATGAGATAAAACAGAGAGTTATTTGGGTTTCTTTGCTTAAGAAAGAAAGTGAATGAAAAAGCCTCCCAATCTCTACCTTTTATAGGCTGAAATGGTGAATAGCATTCTGTTTCGCTGATAGCCATGCTTATATATATATAGAAGTAGGCAAAAACTAAAGCTGCAATATTTTATATATATGTTAATACAACAAATATTGGTAAGAGTACTTGTAAACATATGTATATAAATATATGAGAGAAAATTATGAAACCAAATAAAATATAGTTTCAAGACTTGAAAGAGAGTATAATGGGTTTGAAAAAGGTAAGGTTTTTGGTCAGTTTGGTGGGGTGTGTAAGAGCATATTTTTGTAGATGGGGAGCATGAGATTTCAGACTAGCACTCTGTATCTTAACCAATTTGAATTGTTTTTTTTAATAATTATATTTATTTGTATTTATTATTATTATTAGTATTATTATTATTTGTATTCTTTTAAGTGGGGGAAAAGCTCTGACCCTCCTTTTGGTTGTTTATGCCGTTCCATGCGCGCACTGTAAAGTAAAAAATAAAAAATGAAAAAAACCCAGAACTTAGAATAAAGAGCATCTTTTTACAGTATCACCCCTAGCTTTTTAAAAAAGATTTCTATTAATCATAGTTATAATCATGATATTCACTGTTTTCCCTTTCTACTACAGTACTTTCATTTCATGATGATGGTATTTGACTCTCCACCACCTTGTAAGAATGTTACCTAGTTCCTAAGATGCTGCCTCAGACGTGTAAAGATCATGGCAAATGATACCATTTCCATGAAAAATAAATAAATAAATAAATAACTCAACTTTTTTTCATCTCTTCTTTTCAAAACAAAAAGGGTCCAGTTCAATTATGGAAAAAAAAAAAAAAAAAAAAGGGTCTAGTTCTAGCTTTTACCTCAATTTTGGGGTACCTAAGGAATAAAACTTCAACTAGGAGCACCATATAAAGATGTGGCCACATATGTCAGCAAAAAAAAAAAAAATGTAGCAGCATATATATAATATATGGTAAACGGTCAAAGTACAATTTCCAACAGTAGAAAAAATGTGAGATCTATAAAAAACTTGAAAGTAGTACTGCCAATTGTGAACATAAAAACCAGAGTAGTGGGGGAGTTTAGAACATGAAAGTTGTTGGCAGGCAAGAAAGACAGTCAAGGAAGATGATATATGGCAGTTTAAGCAAAAAAAGCAAGTTGCTATAATACAATTTTGTCTCATCACATCATCCTGGTTTTTTTTTTTTATAAATTATTTTTATTTTATTTTATTTAGCTTTTGGTGTAACTATAAATTGAATTTATAATGTAGTTGCTATAGAGAGAGAGAGAGAGAGAGAGAAATTTAAATATAAAAAAAAAAAGGGGGGAAAAAAAGGGAGAGAAAGAGATGGAAATCAGCTGGGTTCTGAGTCCTACCCACATGCACCCCATCATTACAGCTCAGTGAATGGGTTCCCATTGCAATTTGCTTATAACATCTCTTATATATATGTGTGTGTGTATATATATATATATTTGTCAACTCTATCTCATGTTTTTCTTCACCCCCTTCTCTCTGCAGGTCATGATCAAAATATAAACACATCAAATTTCTTCAAAGATATCATTGAAACCCCCACTCAAGAAAAGTTTGCACACTGGTTTTCAAATCAAGAACAACAGTGACCAAATAAAAACTCCTAGTTGAACATATATATATATATATATATACATATACATATTATTATACATGCATGTATACTTACCTATAATTGAACCATCATTCATTCATATGACTTGGCAAAAACACTCTGAAAACAAAAACTCCCTCTCTATCCGATATTTGAGTAATATTTATGTATAGCTGGCATTTGCACTCTGTTTTTTGAGCATCGATGTGTGTGTGTGTGTGTATATATATATATATATTTACATATTTACATATATACACACACACTAGTTGGGAGTGCTGTACTTATCAGAAAAGTTGGTGATGATGCAGTCTAATCTTTAATTCTAGACAATTATTAATGGCGAGATTGAGATGCTTTTGTCTTGAGTGATCTAAGGCTCTAATATCACAATGAAATTATTTTGTGTTTTCAGCCATGTATATATATATATATATATATAAATGTATGTATATAATGCGTGCATATTCTAAGGAATAATGTTTAAGGCATGATTGGTCTCCCTAATCGCCTCTATATCTATTAATGATTTTATGGTTTCATGATGGAGTAATTAACTTCTAGATCCTCCCATGTTTTTAACAAAACCAATCATGCTTTGGAGATTATTATTCTCAATCTATACACGAGAAAAATAATATCATATAATGTTAACTTAAAAAACAAATTTATAGTTGCGTTACCTAATTAGTTTTGAAAAAAAAAAATTTTCTCAAAAAATTTGGAGCAACCAAACTTTGACTTTCCTACGTGTAGTTGCGAAAGATATGATTTGTGTACTATTATTGTTGTACATATCATCCATACACCAATAGGATTCCTCAAAAATTTTAATATAGCCGACATCAGAACCTCTCATCACTAGACATTTTGTAGACAAATTAAATTAAATCAACCTCCAATAATTCAAAATATCTTCAACATATAGCATCATTCAATCAAATTATATAATTCATCACAATACGGGACAAATAATTCTCAAACAACTCCCTATTTTCATATCGACCATTAATGCTATTTTTTTTTTCAAACTCCACATCTTTTAATAAAATCAGACATAAAAATATAATTTATCTGTCTGCAACCACATCGTAAATACTAATTAGGACCTGCAAAATATTGCTTCTTTTTTTTTTTTTCCTCCTTTTGAATTGAAAATCAAATTTTCAAAACCTTATCAATAAAGATAGAACATTCAAAATTTGTAATAAATACATCCAAACATGGCATTATCAGTGACTCTATATCAATCCTCCAGTTTACCAGGTTAGTCTCCCTCGGTAACTCAGTGGGCCCCCAACGTTTTTTGGGCCTGAGTGGTAAGAAAAGTGGTCCATATTTCTCTCTCCACACTGTTTCTCTCTCTAGAATGTCAAAATCTCTCAATAAATGCCTTCTTCTCTCTTCTTCTGTTCTCGCCCGCGTTGTTTTTGGCTTTCTTGACACTAGGACTGCTGGCGAGATGTGAGCTGTCGGCTCAGATATCGCGAAAGGGCTTCTGAACCCTGGTCGACTCGGACGCAGTGGGAGTACGGTGGTCCAGCGGAGTAGAGGAGTGGGGGTTCCACACCGGAAGTCCTTGGTTTGAATTATTACTACTACGGCTCTCACACGTGAACCGAGCGCTCCCCATGCGTACGTGGCGGCATTCTATTGGTGAGACACCTGATGGGATAGGCATCGCCCACATGGGGGGAAATCGAAATAGTGGAGCTGGAACCCTGTGGACTGTGGGACCACCCTGGTTCCGTTCGAGTTCGAATCTCTTCCTTCGTTATCCTCTAGAAATTTCAATCACGGTCTATCTCACCTCTGATGTGGATGTGTCACACCAGATTTTTACCCTTTTTTTTAATTTCTTATCCTTTTTTTTTTTTCCACCATCTCGTCTCCACCAATTTTTATGAATATATATACAAGAGTAAAGAGTTGATCTTCTATCTAGTACCGATAAATATGAACTTCAATTATTGAAAATATAAATTTTAATAATTATAAATATAAATTTATGTAAAATAAAATATAAAATTAGAGAAATTTACATTAATTTTAATTAGATTTTCTTTCTGTATTAATTCATATTTCTAATAATTGAAATTCACAAACTGGATATAATACAATACCAGATATAAAACTTTATGTGTGTGTTTATATCTATATGTACTATATATATATATCGAGTATCTTACTGAATTTCAGTTGCAACCGATCGTTTGTTTATTTTTCTTTTCTTTTTTTTTTTTTTTTCTCCGGAAGGATAATTTAATCTAGCGACCTTCTTTAACTATTAATTTCTATAGGTACACTTTAACTATTAAGTAATTCAAATTATTATTATTATTATTATTTGTTACAATTAGTGGAAACTAGAAGACTTGCTGATCTATACTTCCGTGAGTTTTCCTTGTCATATAGTCAATTATCAAATGGATAGAATAAAATATTACACTATATTGATTTGTTTATAAAGGAGTGTATTTGAGATATTATAATTTTAAAAAAAAATATGTTAGAAATAACATAATTAGGTTGCAATTATTATATTGGTTTTCAATTTCTATGCTACAAAATTACATAGTAATTAATTGTTATAATAAATCTCCGGACTCTCAAGCAACATAATGTGTTGAGTTCGAGTATGGAAACTACTTTTCAAGACTAATCTCAATCTTCCTATAGTGCTGAATTTTAGATCCGACTGTCCAAAGGTTTGGATTGATAAGGAAGCCATACACTAAAGTAAGAAGGTGTAAGTCCGTCCCTTTAACAATAGAGGGAAAGGGAGAGAGTTATGAAGAGGATGATTATTAGTTTTAACTCTTTCTGGTGTTCGAGGTTTGTATCTCAAGCTATTAAGTGATTTTTGTTTTTTTTGTAAATATTTCAATTTTTTTTTTTTTTTTACTGTGTTGATAGTGAGTTTTGTTTTATAGAATAATATTATTTAAAATATGTACCAAAATAATTTGAAAAAAAAAGGGTATATTCTATGAATTTCTTAGTGGAGTAATTAATGGGTTCATATCTATCTATCAATCTCCTTCGAGAAAAGGGAAGGAAAAGAAAATATATAAACCTATCAGGTGGACCAATGAAACAGACTTGGTATTGAATTGTAACTTGTAATATTGGGGGAATGAAGGGACCAATATTTAGGCCACAAGCAATATTGATGAAAAGGAAGAATTTCAGAGGAAGCGAGGTTTTTTGCGTACAGTGCATTATACTCTATTATTTTGTCCCATTCAATGGCTTTTTGCCGCCCCCTCCTTCAACGATATCTATATATTCATATATACGTATATACACATATACATTGAATATATATATATATATATAGATTAAAAAAAAAAACAAGGGCCAAGAAAACCCCCGTGCAAGGGTAAAGAAGGGGTCCCTTTTGTCCCCCTATGGTTGCCAATTAGGCATATTATCGTATATCATCATCATTTACACTCAACACAAACATATATATATATATGAATGTATGTATGTATATTTCTAGAAGTAACTACGAGTACGACTACTAATAGCTAGTGTAAGTGTGTGTGTGCAATCCTAGATTTCCCAAGCAAAGCTGGCTCCTCAGTGCCATGATTTTGACTCCCACGTGCATGTGACACTCTACCCATTATCACACATGCCCTTTCCTTTTTTTTTTTTTTTTTCTCTTGGGAGGACTATTCCATAATGACATCTTTAGTATTCTTCTTAATCAACATTGTATGTCCCGGTTCATTTCCTATCTCCCTAGGTCATGAAGTTATTATCATGTCTATTTAAACAGTTTCATATGAGTAACAAAACTTTGGTATACACATTATATATAACTCACCGAGAATATTCACTTTTATGATCACATGTCTTAACTTGGACAGCCAACCAATATGTATGTTAGGTATATTTGATTAATATAGCTTTTTCTCGGGTTAGAACATCTCCAATACAATAATAAAAGGTTTTGTCAATGAAATACTATATTTGATGTCAAATTCATCATATATCAAGTTTTGTGACAAATTTGCCACAAGATATAGCCAATATTAAATTTATTATTTGATTTTTATTAGTCATTGACGTGATTTTTGTCATGTAATTATTATAATATTTTTTATTTTTAATCTACTTAAATATTAATTATTCACTTTTACAAGTTTTAAAATATAATAATAATGATAAAAAAATAACATTATACATTAGAATTTAAAATGTGATAATATCATTTTTTATACTTTTTATAATAAATATAGCATTAGCATAAACTAATACATTGAAGATGGTCTTATGCATATCATTCAAGTTTTGCATGTGGTAGTAACGTAAATTTTGTAATAAAATTAATTATATTCTTTAAAGCAGATTCGGAAGACATGTTATTACAGTGCCAAAAGTTGAATGAAAATTTGTAATGAAATTCATTATATTTCTTTGATGTATAACTTTATTCCTCCTAAAAGGACTCGTATTATATGCCTTTTCTCACCTGCTTCACGTACGTAATATGTGTACAGTGTACATATCGAGACCTGCATTTATAGTGCTATATTTCTTTGATGCATATATAATATTTATATTTCTTTGACGTACATATCGAGACCTACATAATATGTATATTTCTTTGATGTATAACTTGATTGACAAAATCGACAGTGCTATACTTCTTTTTAACCCCCTTCATTTCAACAACCTGCAGGTATAAGATCATGTTCTTTAGGAGCCTTTCCTTCCATTAAAAAAAAAAAAAAAAAAGGACTTTCTGGATGACTCTCATAAATTCAATTTGCATGGAAGGAAGCAAAGGATATCTAAAGTACTAGAGCTATATATATCATTTAAACAGCGACAAAATCAGCCTATTATTTCAGTGAGAACATAAACTAAAGCATAAACTTTTTTAGGGAATTTATATAAGGAATAATAAAGTTTTAGTGATGAGTAAAATGAGAAAAATATAAAATTTTTAAAAAAGTGAAATTAAAAAAAAAATTCGTTGGAGACTTCCCTCACTCAGCTATAGCTCCGCCCCTGCCTTCATAGAAACAAAAGCTACGAGCTTGTCTTGACTGCCACAAAGGAGAACTATATATGATATATAAATATATATATATATATATATATATATGTAGTATAATTTGTTCAAAGCCAACGGTTCCCATTTATATATTAAAAGAAAACAAAAATATTTTCATCTTTCAAACATAAGAGCCCTTACAAACTCCTCATCTCCCACTCTTATCCGTTGAGCTAATCTTAATAAAAATAGTATAATTTTTTTGTATTATGTAATATGCTTGCATTTGGTTCGCCGGTTGTAGATGAAATTTTTAAGTTAGAATTTGTTGATTTTTTAAAAACTAATTATAATTTTTGTTAATTTTTTAGAAAAAGATAAAAACTGAGATAAAAAAGTACAGTTTAATTGGAGTTAAGTTAAAATACCAAATGAAATAATAATTTCTTTTCTTTTTTAAATGGTAGTATAGTATAATTTTTTTTACCGGAGCGCCACAGATTTTTTCTCTTCACCTGATAGTGCACTGCATACAAGCTCTTTCTTTTACAAAGTTATTATACTTCCTACCAATTTTTCAAAGATTCACAAGTATAACGGGGCGTTTGGCTCGTTGGTTCAACTCCAACTAAATTATATTTTTTTATCTCAATTTTTATCTTTTTCTGAAAAGTCAATAAAATTTATAACTAATTTTTAAAAAGTCAACCAACTCAAACTTAAAAATTTCAACTTAAACTGTTTTACCAAACGCACCATAAGAATTCCAGTTCTGAGGTACACTTTTCATTTTAGGCCTAGTAGAGTTTCTAGTTATTTTTTAATGGCCAAATCCCGTCAAATGAAGACTGACCTTTATGTATAACAAGCTTAACACATCAAAATTTCAAACTCGAGGAAAGCAAAACATGTTATCAAGTAAAGTTCAATACCAAATATACAGGCTCTTACTTATATATATATATATATATATATATATATATATATATATATATAAGACTCTTGCCTTATTGAACGTTGCATCTACTTCAGCCCAAATGTTATTGAAGCCTCAGTGTAGGCATGAGACGGGCTCAGTTAAGGCCCAGGCCTGAGGTTCCTATGTTTACCGAGTACGGGCAAAACTACCCCAATACAACTTTATCTAGACCCGTGAGAAGTAAATAACAGTTTTCAGGAAAAATAATAATAATAATAATAATAAATAAATAAAGTAATAAGTAGATTTTTAAAAATATCTAAAGTACATAGCATTGAATAGCAAGCTTTATAAGATAAATGATTAATTATCTTATTGATGATCGGGAGTTATTATATGTCATGTATAGAAAATTTTTCATATGAATACTTATAAATTAGAATATAAATTTTCATTTCAGCGTAATCTTTTAAAATATATTAGAGATATCAATTATAATTTTAAATTTTTAAATATTAACTTATATAACAAGTTAGTTATAATTTTATTTATTGATGTTTACAAGATTGTTTTATTAATTAATTATATTTAATTTATCAATAAAAATATAACAACTCCCGCTGCAGATATTCCTGGGTCTCAACTCCCTGTCCCAGTCCAAACTAACACGTGGGTGGGCCTTTAGCACCAATCAAAATGGACATAAAAGTTGGGTGGAAATGACCCACCAACGGCAGTACGCCCAAAATTTTCAAACAAATGGGCATCTCTTTTGACTAAGAGCCGACAAATGGAAAATTATCATGCATCAGAATCAGATATATAAAATAAAATAAAGTAAGCCTCCGTTTAAAAAATTAATTAAAGATAAAATTTTTAAGTTAAAATTTATTAATTTTTTTAAAATTAATTATAAATTTTATTAATTTTTAAAAAAAAATAAAAATTATGATAAAAAATATATTTTAATTAAAGTTAAACTTAAATAATAAACGGATGTTAATTTATAGACTAGTGCATGTTCACACATAATTTGTCCATATCAAGTTCCAAGTTTGGAGTGAACATTTAATAGACCTCACCTCCATAACTTTAAAACTTCACATGTGTTATTGAAAATTACCAGACACAATTTTTCCTATTTTAGGAAAAAAAAAAAATCCTTATTACAAACGACCACGACTCTTAAGAATCGGATCGAATTGAATTGAATTAAATTAGACGTGGTATTTGACATTTGCTTTAACTTAGGACAGTGCTTTACGGAAAAACACTCGCTCGACCCAACTAAGGAAATGGAAACGAACAGATCCCTTGACGGATTTCCCGTTAGATTTGACCAGATTTTTCAAGACACGCCAACGTGTGGTCTCCATTACTTCACGTGAGAGACTCGGTCCCTCGCGACTTGCCTCGCCACCAAAAAAAGTAACTGCTTGCCCTCCAATCACATATTGACACGTCACCATCTACTTTGGGTTTGGATGACGTGGCGAGCACTGAAGTTGGTACAGTTAAAAAATATTTTATTTTTTTAGTTTACTTTTTTTTTTTTTTGAAGGATATGATGAGATTATGATATGACATGTTAAGGGAAAGCAACTCTGGTTCTATCTTCTGAAGTTGCTTCTATCTATCCACTTAACTTGTGGGTTGGTTGGGTCCCTCAGTTCCCACTCCATAGCCTATTTCTTATTTGTTTATTCCACTTTTTCTCTTTAGGTTTGCTGAGATCCTCTGTTGTGGAATTCCAAGGTCAGCCTGTTATTTTTCTCCTGAATTTGTGTTTCTGAATTTTTTATTATTATTATTACTATTATTCTTTGGAACTCTGTTAGTTATGTTGTTACCAAAAAAAAAAAAAAAAAGTGTGTTTTTGTCTTTAATTGCAGTTAGTTCTCTTAATGTTATTATGTTACTTTCTGAAGTGGGCTTTTTTTTTTGGTTACTTGCAGATTATGTTTCTCGTCTGGAATTTCAATTTTTCTTGTTGTTTGTCTGTGGTTCTCAATTATAGTACTTGTTTCTTTGAGATTGGTTGATCTGGGTACTCACAAAAATCCTGGTTCTTTTTTTGCCAAAAAAAAAAAAAAGGAAAAGAAAAAAGAATAGAAAAGAAAAAGAACTTGCTTTTTAGTAGGTGGGTTGGACAGGTTTTGATATTTTCTGTCTAAGCACTCTAGTTTTGGGTTGTGATATATATATATATATATATATATTTGGCGAAGAAATGATAGGAATGTGGATCTTGTTGTGAATTTTGGTGATAGTATTTACAATTGTGAGTGGAAATTGTGGTGAAGAGAAAGTATGAGAGGAGAAAAAGATGCGGAAAAAGCGAGGAGTCCTATGTTTCCTAGGCTTCATGTCAATGACACAGAGAAAGGAGGGCCCAGGGCACCTCCAAGGAACAAAATGGCTCTCTATGAGCAGTTCAGCATTCCTTCTCAAAGATTTACTTCAGGATCAGCCTCGATTTTGCCACGTGCGCAAAATAGTAGCTGCGACATGGTTTCTTCGACGTCCTCGGGCCGAGTGAGTACAAATGTCTAGATCACTATATGTGCTTTTGCACTTTGTTCATGAATTCTACTGTCGATTAATTTGCTTCCTTTTGGTTAGTTGTAAAATTCTCTCTTTTAGTATTATAATTTATTAAAGCAATATTCCTGCCTTCTGTTTGGTTTCTATGCCCTTGAGAGATTATTTCATTTTCGAATTGAGGGAATAAAATTGTTTGCTCTCTTTCTTGTTCTTCGGTTTAACAAGCATTATTATTTGCATAAAATTTCTCAGATAACAAATCTCTAATACTTGAATTCCTTGGCTTAATTACTAATTTTTTGGTCTGATTTACTGAAATGATTTCTATCTGCAGCCTTCTGCGTATCCAAATATGTTTATCCAGTACCGCAATACCTCGGTACCTCCTTACATGGCCGAGAAGCTTCATCATTCTAGTTCTTCCGGTGGGACTAAGTTAAAAACTACGACGAGAGATATTGAAAACAGTTCCACGGGACCAACAAATAATCCAAACTCAAATACCACTGAGCCGTTATTATTGGCTGCTGAATCTGATTTGTCTCAAGCACGCAATCTGTCACACTCTAAGAGCTTTACATTTGAGGTGTACGCAACTGAGGAGGATGGTTCCATTCCTAAAGGAATTACACCGCAGCTTACAAATGATCAGGAAAGCAAGGAGAGGAAAAGTTTTCCTCATGTGAGCTTAAGCTCTACTCCACAACGTAAAAGTATACACGAAAACGATAAGTCGAGACACTCAGCGAGGAACTATTTTGAAGAGAATACAAATGTGTCTCAGACTAGTCCAGATCGTTTTGAAAGGTTTTCCTCTGTCGAAGTTGCTAGAGATGAAGATTCCGAAGATAAATTACCGTATCCATTAACTGCAGCCAATAACTTTGAAAGATCAACGCCATCACATTCATCTTTGAATCAAGGAAATTATGGTTCAAAGGCTGTTTTGAACAAAGCACAACCCCAAGAAGAATTTGTGGCCTTACGTGACAAAGTGACCCACAGAGGTGATAATCTGATGGAACCTGCGAGAGGCATGGTCGAAGAAATTTCTTCAAAGTTGAGAATGACAAGTGAATCATGCTTGAGGCAACATGGTGGAGATGAAAGAAGCACCGAATGGTTTGGAAATGGCATCGAGTGTCATGAAGAGAAGACCTGTGGTACTCCAGTGGACAGACGTGATGGTGCTTTTGAGATTTCCATGGTTGATGCTGTATCGGATTTGAATGTCCGCCCTGATGATATCGTAGGAGTGATAGGAGAAAGGCAATTTTGGAAAGTAAGAAGAACGATCACCTAGTAAGTACCTCCATCTGGTAATTTCTGTGAGCAGATCATTTTTCGAATCATCTAATATATGTATGCACCTTTCTTGCTTGATAATTCTTTTTGATCTATTTCTATTCTACTATTTTCAGTCATCAGAGGATCTTTGCAGTGCAAGTGTTCGAGTTGCACAGACTGATAACGGTATGCTTGCTACAAAGAGATGTTTGCATAGATGCATGTATACCAAAGCACGCATAGACACGTCCATATTTTCGTACAATTTTGGAAATAAATATACAATTTGGAACAGGTTCAGAAGTCGATTGCTGGATCACCTGATATATTGCATGAAGACGGCTCTTATTTGCACAAGCCTGTGCCAAAAGCATCTCCGGCAAAGAAGATTCCGTCTGAGTACATCCTAGAGCCGCTGGCACCAATTGTCAAACCAAAAAGTCTACCAAATACGGGCACTGAATGTAATCAAGAGGATGTAGTTAGGAAGCTTCCTCTTCATTCTGTCAACAACAACACAGGCAAAGGACTCGTTGTCAAACAATCAAATTATGGGGAGCACTTGAGAGACCCGCCGTCCACTCCTACAATCACTAACAAATCAGTCGCCTTGCCTTTCCGCTCTCCACCACCGGGAAATCAGTGGCTAGTTCCTGTCATGTCACCTTCTGAAGGACTTGTTTACAAGCCCTACACCGGGCCATGCCCCCCGACTGCAGGTTTCGCTGTGCCAAACTATGGCAGCTGCGGCCCTATGAGCCTAAATCACGGAATCCTTGCTGGAACACCACCTCCATTGGGTCAGACATACTTCCCTCCACCTTATGGCTTGCCAGTTATGGGCCCTCTTGTATCAAACTCAGCTGTGGAGCAGATTAGTCCGTTGGGCGTAGGACGTGCGATTGAGCAGGAATATCACTCGTCATCCAAGGAAACTAGCTTCCCAAAACCGCATGAGAGTTCGTGTAACGTATCGAGTCAGATGAGTTGTGCGAATTCCTGCCGTGGTGGAGCAGTTCGGGCTTCGAAAGGGAGCGAGTTACAGAGAAGTGCGGCGACTAGTCCTTCAGAGAGGAGCCGAGGAGATGAACTTCCCCTTTTCCCTGTGGCACCAACTGCCAAGGAACCTGATAAAAAGGCACAACCTACGAAGCATCATACTCGCGTTATCAAGGTTCTTCCGCACAATCCCATATCAGCAACCGAATCGGCGGCTCGAATATTCCAGTCCATACAGGAAGAAAGGAAACATCTGCGGCTTGTTTCATCTTAAGACTCTGGCAAATGCATAAGAGAAGTATATGTTGTAGTCTTGTTCAAGAGTATGATAATTTTGTGTCTGTAATATTCTATTTAATTTCTCTAAAGTGTTAATAAGATGTGAATACAAAATCTATGTTCCTCCTTATTTTTTGCTGTCAAGTAAAAACTTTTATATTCAACAACCTTACTGCAGTTTAGATTGAGGCATTAACATTCTGGACAATCAAAGAAGTCTTCATGTGAAAGCTTAATCCGAAGGACGGTGGTCCGTCGGGTGTTTTATGAAAAGGAAATATTAGGTAAATAGATATTTTTTTAACACCTATTTAAACGGATAACTTTTTTTTTTTTAATTAGATAATATCCATTTTTACTGAGTGAAAAAAAAAAATATTTATATTAGTTAATTACCAATATACTATGATCATTTAATCAATTTACTGATTAATCATTTTTAAGAAAACAATCATCTTTTAATTTTACAAAGCTTCGCAATTAAAAAAAAAAAAAAAACCGAGTTAGTAAGAGCTAAGAAGGGGCGCTACTGTATTCATATTTTTATCAAGGAGGAGTTAATGTGAGTTTTATATAGTTCAGAGGGGTGTTAGTGTAATTTTATCTATTTTTGGGGTTAAATCTCTAATTTTGGAATTTGGAGTCATTGAGGTTTCAGAGTTCAGAGTTCGTAGTTCCCAGGGAGTGAATTGGTAAAATGCAGCAGGGAGTTTCCCACCAAAGAAATCTTAAAATATATATATATATATATATATGTTTTTTTGATAGGCGATTCACATTGAGTAAGCTTCATTCCTCGGACTAAAAATGGCTTCCAATACAGGACCCAAAAAGTTACAACCTCCATTACCATCATCATCATCCGCTCCGCCGCCAAAAATCAACGTCCAGAAATTCTCGGAGTCGCGAGCCGCCGAGCTCGAGTCCCTCCACTCCGTCGTGGCCGACCGCTTGAACGGCGATTTCCGGTCCAAGCGAAGCAAGAGGCGCCGGACCACCTCCTTTGACAGCAAGGCCGCTCGGAGACGCCGCAAAAGGCCGCGACATCCCGACTCATCGAAGAAGAAGACCGATGAAGACGACGACGAAGAAAACGAAAACGACATTAGAGTTTCTCGTCGTATGCGAAGGAGAGCTCAACTTAGGATGAATCCGGAGAAGGGCTTTTCTACTACTGGGGACGGGACGAAGAGGCTCCGGACCCACGTTTGGCACGCCAAGAGGTTCACCATGACCAAGCTCTGGGGTTATTACCTTCCTCTTGGTCTCCACGGCAGGTAAGTTAATTATCATGTATATATGTGTATATATTTGTGTTACTGCTTTTGTCTTATATATATATGTTTGTAATTGATGTTGTAGAGGAAGGGGTTCTAGATCTCTGTTGAAGTGGTTCAGAGATGGAGTTCTCATCCATGATGCAAGCTACCAGGTTGCTGTTGAATTGGAGGGATCAGAGGTTAGCACAATATTTTATTTAACTTCAGTTTTTGGTTTGAAAAAAAAAAAAAAAAAGTTATGAAATTTATGACTTCTTTGAAAATTTTAGAATTTTGTTCATGTACTGCATATCCAGGACTCGTTGTTGTCAATTCTAAGAATGGTACTCGAGCCCTCTCCATCTGCTCATTCTGGTGGCCTTTCGGACTCTGTCATATCCGGTGCAGTCTACGCAAATGCTATGGTGGGTTATCTGGTTCTAGTACATTTTTTTTTTCTCTGAAATATAATGTCCGAAAGTTTGCTAAACGTGCTATTTTGTATGTTTCAGCTTCATCATATCGGTGCGCCAGTTTCAAAACCAATTGCTCCTGTGATGTATATGTGGCGACCTCATTGCTTGCAGAGCAAGGGCAATGATGTTGCTTCCGTTGATGATCAAGGACTTGAGAAAGCAGAGAGTACCGAGTCTCATTCTTGTTTTCGCCAACTTTGGGTGTGGATTCATGCTTCTGCTTTTAGTGAAGGATATGATACTCTGAAGTTAGCATGCGAGAAAGAGGTAAACATAACATTCAAGCCTAGGGAGCCTATAAGATCACAGTGGAAAAAGCTACAGAAGTTAAAAAACAGAATTTTAGGTGAATTCAGAAGCCATTGAAGTTCCCCACTAGCTCATAGCCTACAAACAAAACAGTCTTTTGTTTTGTTACTATTGGAGTAATTGATTCCGTGATTGCTGCTCACCTGGTTGGCAAATAGAATGTTTTGGCTCAACATGGAAACTCTTTTTCTACTTTTGCTTGGTTGGCAAGTGACTGCTCTTTTTCTATTTGATTGCAAGTTGTATTTATTTATTATTATTATTTTGTTTTTTGGTTGAATATTCAGATGGTTGAGAGGGGCGTCTCGGTTAATTGTTTTTCACTTGAGGGACAGCTTGCAAAGTTGGAAGTGATGGGATCAAAGGCATTTCAGCTTCTTCAAAAGACGCTACCTATTACTCGGTGAGTTCCTTAGACGTCATTTTAAGTTTAGACCGAGTTCAGGAGTTGGGGATGGAAAAATGATGTTTGGATTTACAGGACTTTGGAGGATTCTTGGCAAAGGGAGAAAAATGCAGTTTCTGTAGCCGATGATGATTCTCAACTCAAAACTTCTGTACTTGAAAAAGAGGATCATACAGCTTCTAAAGCAATCTTATCCCTTAGTGTCATGGATCCCCGTGCAACGACAAAGATAGGCACCACTGCTAATGTTCAAGAGTCAACATCTAGCGATAAGGTTGGTGATGCTACAGGAACTGAAATTAGAGAGCATGCTGATGCAGTAGGAATTGCAGACAGGAATAAGTTGAGATCAGAACCTGGTGGCGATGACACCGAGTCTTGCAGAACTTTGTGGGATGCTGAATCTGGCATAATTTCTCCTCTAGAAGAGAGTGTTCTTTGCCAGGAAAAGCATGAGCTGTATAAGAACTTCTTTTGCCTTGCTGATCCAAATCAAGCTAAGGTCCAATGCGCTAGATGTTGCCCCATTTTGCTTTTGAAAGATGAGAACAAGAAGGGCTTGACTATTGGGTAACCTCTTTTGCCTTGCCTATTCTTCCAGTTATTTTTCTTATTTAAGATTTCTCTAATGTATTGTCTTTGCAAGAGCAGGGTGTATTGTTTTGAAATTCAACGAAAATATAACTTGTCTAAAAAAATGTTTGGTGCCTGATTTCTTTTTTTCTTATTACTACTCAGATGGTCTGTTATACTCCCCTTAAGTTGGGTCAGGGCCTTTTGGGTTCCGCTTGTTTCCAAGGGTGCTCATGCAATTGGTTTGAGGGAGAAGCACTGGGTTGCATGTGAAGTAAGTGTGCGCATGTCAAGTCCATACGGTTCTGAGTGCTAGGTTAATAAACACCGCATCTAAATCTTGCACTCCTTTTTGCAGGTTGGTTTGCCATATTTTCCGTCGGATTTTCCTGATTGCAATGCGTATGCATGCTTAAAGGCAACTGAAGCTGCCGGCTCTAATCTTAAAGAGGAACTTCGCCCTCTGGCAATAAGACCTTCGAGAATTCCCATTCCACCACCCTGGGGTACTGTCCAGGTTTCTTTAAACAGAGTTCTCACAAGAGTAGGAGATCCTAAAGAAAAACAGGACAATGGCAATTTAATAGCAAAATTAGAGCATGCGTGTTGTGATGATAGGTTACTTGATGGTCATGATACTTCTTCAGATTGTTCTGTAGCAAGGACATCTTCGTCGCTGACTAATTTCTTGCATGAAATCAAAGGCAATCATCTACTTCTATTTCCTCAAGTAGCCGATAGAAGGACGTGTTTCTCAAAACTTGCCAATGATGAAAACAAGCTTCGGCTGGCCCAAAATGGGATTTCTAATGTTATCTACAATAGTAAACTATGTTTCCTTAGGGTTTTTCTCCATGCTTACAAGGAAGGCTCTTTTGAAGAGGGAGCTGTTGTTTGTGCACCTTGCCTTACTGATATAACGCTGTGGACTTCGAGGTAGGTAGTTTTTGAAGCTTCTTTTATATATGTGCTTGCGTGTGTATGTGTGTATTTAAATTTGCAACTATTTTAATTGAACCCAAAAGTCTCTTTCTTTGCTTCAAATGTGTGGCAATTGAACTTTCACAAATACGATTCTTCTAAGAACTGCTTCAGAGATAAATACAACAGATATACACCAATTTTGATGTCGATAAATATCCGTTTCATGTATATTTCAGTCAAGAGAACACGGAGGGAGGACTTCAAATTCCCCCGTCTGCCGTAACATCATACTTCAAAGAGCAAACTTCTGGTAAGTGGGAGCTCCAAATGCCAGAGGACATTACTGCTAGGGAATCTTATCGTTTGCCGATAGGCTTTGTCACAACAGGATTTGTCAGAGGGAGGTGAGCACATGTTTCCTGTTGCTAGATACAATGGTGACCTTTTGCTTTTATTCAGCCATTTGTATTCTGAATTTCGTCTTTGCTTATGGAAATACAACTTTACACGCAGCAAGAAGCCGGTGGCAGTAGCATTTTGTGAGGCAGTCTTACTTTCTCATCTCAGGGAAGAGCAATGGGGCAATTTGCCTGCGAAGCGAAGGCGGAGAGAGATTTATGTTATTGTAAGGAATCTGCGATCAACAGCGTATAGACTAGCTCTTGCCACCATAGTTTTGGAACAGCAGGTAGAGGATGTGGAGTCCCTTTGACATATGTTACGTTCTCCTGTTTTGTTGATGCGGTAGAGAACACAAGGCACCACCTTTTAATTTTGGACTCCGAGTTACTGATATGTACAGCGGCCGAATTCTCAAAGTGAGAAAGAAAAATTGAGAAAAGCACAGAATGCAGGTTTGAATTTTTGTTTCAACACATCTTATGAGAAAAAAAGGAAGCTACACTCGCATGTAGCATTAAAAACCAAACAGATTAATGGCTCCCAAGTCCAACCCCTTAAAAAAGCGACTATTATGATTTTTTTATTTTTTGACCTTTTTTTTTTTATATTTATTTTCCCGTTTAAGGTGACATTACAACTGTACTACATGTCGTTTTTCATGAGCAAAAATGAATCTAAACGTTTGTCATTTTCGTTTACCTGAATGGCTAAAATTTTAGAAACGGCATTCTATATGCAGTGTGTTGTTTTTCCATTATGATCAAACGATATGTCGCTTTTATGAATCAAAAGATTGTTCTCTGTCCTTTTTTTTGGCTCCAAAATTGTCGTTGGCATACTGTACCATAAAAACGACATCATTTTAATTTGACGAAGTAGCAAGTCCTTTCATGGGCAATGTCGATATTCTTCGTGGAAGTGAAAATCTGAGAGGATTTTATTATCATAAACGACATGTCGTTTTTAGTATGAAGTAGAAACGACAGATCGTTTTTAAATTTTCGAGTTTCATTTCAAACGACATGTCGCTTCTTGAACAAGACGTTTATCTTTTTATTTAAGATCATGAACTCAAGGGGTGTTTGGTGTATAAGTTGAGTTTGAGTTGAGTTGAGATTTTTAAGTTTGAATGGTAATTTTTGTTAACTTTTTCAGAAAAGAGAAAAAACTTTTTTAGAAAAGACAAAAAACATGATGAAAAAAGTACAGTTTAGTTTAAAATGAGATGGAGAACCAAACGAGCCCTCAAAATCACAACTTCATATATTTATTTATTTCCAAGACAAGTGAAGAATCATGCCCTTTTATTCTCTAGTGTTTACAAATATCAGAAAACGCGGAATAACCAGGACCACCATAATAAAAATGAGCTCCAAAGCCAGATGAACGGCGTTTGAGATAAATATCATAGCATCCGAGTTTAGTGATAACCAGAATAAGATTCATCGGAGCTCTCTGAACTCCACACCTTCCTCAAGAAGTGTCCACTCCCCATTTGAGTTGACGTTTGCTCGCCATGAATTGTAGTATAATATTGTTGTTCTGCCTTAAGATGAGTTCAAATTCCTTCGTTTTTAAGTAGAGGCGGAGCCATTCAATGTCCAGTGATGACAGTCATCCCACTCACTCTAAATTTCGTTTTTAAGCATTAAAAATCTACACGAGGTTCGGAATCCGCTTTCAATAAGTGATGACAGTCCAATAAGTGATGACAACCCTTTAATCGCTAATATCAATCATTCTTTTTTTTTTTTTCTTTTTTTTTCATTTGCAAAACTTTTTTCTCCTGCAAATTTTTAAGTTAGCAAATAACAAGTAGCTACAGTAAAAAGGTACGATCTGCTTCTGATTCTGGTTTTGTGATTTTTAGGACATAATGTGAACAAGGGATATGAAAGTGGAAAATCAATTCGAAATACATACATATATACATAGTCATATATATAGTATTTAGGAAATCGTACATATTTTCCCCTTGCAAAAGGAATCGTACGTACGTACACATTATCGTACCCATTATAGTGGACTGTTTTCCTTATTTTGCTAGAAATAATGGATTATTCCTTTAATTTGTACTTCTGCTCCCGCATACTCTATTTCCGTTATATTGAGGCAAAAAGAAAAAGAAACTTTCCGTTAATTTCCCTAAAAAGCCTTGTTTACGATAATAACCAGAATATCTCATCTTCATTAATTTTTAAATTAGAGTCTTAAATCAAAATATGTTATGTTATTTGGCTCTTTCTCATGTAAATATATATATATATATATATTCCTTGAATTTTCCTAAAAAACTTTATTTCAATTAATAACTAAAATAAAAGTAAATAAATATTCCTAGAAAATAAAGGAACATAAATAAGAGAGGTAAAACAAAAGCATGAAAAGGGAAAGTTCCGTCCATTTTTTCAGTACTAGTTGACGAGCAAGTACAGCACAGACAAAAAAATAAATAAATAAATAAATAAATTTATATCACGGTGAATGGACCATTACATGGTAGTGTCTAGAGAAAGACGAAAGCTCTACTGATAATGAATTCGTCCATTTAAAGATAAATAATAGAGCACTTGATTATGTTATTTTTACAGCAAATAAGAGAGACATTTATGTTTTTTTGTCTTTTCGCAACACTTAAACCTGAAAAAATTATAGCTAGAGTAATGACCCAAAATGTGCTTTTCGAAAGACAATTAAAGTCAAAATAAGAGGTATTTTAAAACCCCAAAAAAAAAAAAATTGCATAGGATCATGAAAGGAATGAAACAAAGATCTGTATTGCTATTTTTTTTTTTCAATACATGTATTTCAAGTGTTTATACTTTTTAACTTCAGACAGTTCATAACCAAACGTAAATTTTCAAAACTCAACTCAATTCTAATCAAAATATCTCCAAAACTCCAACTCAAATGGATCAACCAAACAGGCTTAATCTCACACTTTAATCTTAATGAGTCAATAGCAATTAACACTTATATTTTATTTAACCGAGACACACTATATACAAGATATGCGTTTACATTTTACCCTTTATTTCAAGTTAAATATAAATAAAAAGCATTGAACTTGAAGAAAACTGAAAATAAACATTAATATTATTAATAATCCCTTACAACTTTTCCCTTGTCAACTTTGACAACCATTTGAAAATCCAGGACCCCCCAAAAATAGAAATAAGTCCCAAAATTTCCATTCGTGTCTTCTCCAACATCCAAATTATAGCATGAAGGCTTTGTGACGTAAGGTACAAGTTGCTCCGGATCTCTTAAAACACCATTTTCATCTACGTACTTGATGTTGCCAACATAACTTGCTTTTCCAAAACATTCACTTGGAAAATGCCCACTTCCCATATCAGTTTGTGTATGGAAACCCCCCATCATTCTTGTTTATGATCTCGCCGCCGCAGTTTATTGCATCAGAACTGTCGGCCAGCGTCGTGAAAATTGACACCGGCCAATATCCTATTGCATTGTCATCAAGTTGCAGCCACCAATGTCCGGTCTCGCTACTCTGTCCAATAGATACAAAAGTTATATTATTATTTTAATTTTTCAACGCCCATCACTGATGTCTAACATCACATAATTATTATGTTTTTCATGAATATAAATATATATATATGTATATATATTATACCTTGAATATGTATATGTTCATACTGTATTGCGGGCCATTGTAGGTGGAAACATAGTTTATTTTGGAACCTAAAGCAAATTGCTTGTTTTCTTGTACGAAGCCAGGACACCCAAAATTGGAACAACCTGTGCTATTAAAGCCGTCCTTCTGGTTAACAAAGTCACATGAAAGCAATAATTTTCTTATTGTTAGGGATAACAGAGAGAGAGAGAGAGAACCTCTCTAAACACCAAATACGTAGGACCGAATCCTTTGTGTTCCCACCTGTTAAGCTAGCCCTAACATGGTTATATAATTAGTATACCCTTGTTTATAGTGAAATTTAGTTGTGAGTTCTGACTAAATCAATCATTGTATAGGTATATACCAAGGGATAATTTTTTTATGTTTATAAAAGTAAGAGCAAGACTTACAGTCCGTTATATAAACGACTTTGTGAAGGTGTCTTCTGAATCAACCTGTATCAATCGTGAAATGCTTTTATCATATTTTTGAAGCTCAAATTAAGAATATTATTTAACTTTCAAAGTTAAATAATATTATTTGACTTACCATCCACCCAACTTCCAAAGTGTTCAATTTTTCTGCCGTGCCTGATAAAACCCAAACTTGAGCTAAACTAAATTCTTCACCATATGTTGTTGGAGTCCACAAGTTGAGATTTGCTTCAACTCCATAGTACTTTCCACCCTTCAAACTAACTTGGGCGAACTAATAATCACCAATATCGAATAAGGAAAAAAAAAAAACAAACAAACAATTCATGATTAATATATAACTAAATGGAGGAAGTGGGGAAAATTGAGAAAGTCATGAAAGAAAAAACAATTTAGTATTTGCACCCATAAAAGTTCTAGATGTGTTAAAAAAAAAAAAGATATTAAATGTTAAAAAATAAGTGTGGTATGAATTTTTATAAAATGAAACTTTAGATTTGCAGTGTTGTGAATAGTAAAATTGCTTGAATGTTTTATTATTGACCAAACACGTAGTGTATTTAATCCATTTGAATCATTGTCTGCTATAGTTATTATTTAACTCCAATACAATAGGATGTATGGTCAATAATCAAAACATTGAAGTGCCAATAAACTAATTTCACTATTTCACAATTAATGAACTCAAATTCAAATCTAAATCATTACTTTTTAGAGTTTTATACCACACTATTTCTTTTTAAAAACCTTTACGGTATTCAAATATTAACAAAAACTATCTAAATACATAATGAACTGAATAGAGAGGTCAAATTCTATATTAGAACACAAACATTCGATTTAAGTGAACGTTGAAATGCAATTTTGAATCCGTTACCTCATGACCAAATATAGCATTGCACACGTGATAGGAATTAGGCCCGTTTGTGGGCATATTGAAAGAGGCCTTCTTAGGATAAACATATTTCATTTTGCGTAAAATGGGTATTGTTCCTTCTTGACATTCTCATGCCATTCTTGTAATAGCATTATTTGGTCGTATTTTGGTAATTTTCTGACATTTTGAATTGAACTTGGCTGCATCTGCTACCGCAAACTTTTAATATAAGTGCACTTTTTTACTTTAATTTTCTCAATTTACAGCCCTAACGATAGACAAACAAAATAATAACAAAGTATATTTACATGTATTCTTGAAAAGAATATTGAAATATATGGTCAAACATTGATGATATTTCTAGGTCACTCCGGTAGTTGAGATGTCCCTGCAATAGCAACAATAATTAAAAAAAAAAAAAAAAAACAAACCAAAAAAAAAAGTAACATAACAAATGATAAATCTGAAAGATATGGTTCACGTGTTAATATACAAGATGTATAGTTTTCACTAACAATATAGATTTTTCAGGTTCAATCACGAAAAAGAAAACCTCCATGGTGTGATTTTTGAGAAGCGGATTATCGAAAGTGGGCTGCCGATAGATATCGACACAATCTATCACTTCACCATTTTTACTCTGTAAAATTGAAAAGCATACACATGAACAGCATTTTTCTCTTAAAAATATTGTGCCTTTAAAATATAAAAAAGAAAAAAAATCTAGAAAAAGGACTACAAATTACCTCAATGGTTTTGACTGTTCCCTTGTGCTTTAGAAATTCTAGATCATGATGGATCCTAGATGCATATTTTCTTGCATCTGCAAAATCAAAGTGAAGTAGATAACACAAAGTTAACAAGGCGAGCGCTAGGATTTTATGATTTTTGCAACCCATTAACTTGGATACAATGAAAATGAAAAATCACATATATTTCTACGGAATACAGATGTCTTGTATAAGTTATGTGTGTGTCTATACATATATATATATATATATATATATATATATATACTCTTTAAAATGAGCCTGTAATTATTATTTTATTGAGGTCTTTTATTGCGCTAATCATGAATTAATCCACTTTCAACGACAGAATATTGTTTTCCTAAATATTAGATCTATATTAACGTTTCCTTATCAGATTTTAATGTTATAAAGGTAGATGTTAATGTACAATATTTTTTTTTAAATGTTTTCACATGAAAAAATATATATTCGGTTAGCTCTGCCCCATTTGGGAGTTGGATTAATTAATGGGGTGATATGATGTTTATTTTAAAGAATAATTTGATTGATTAATTAAAATACTATATTTCTTGATAGTTTTAAATAAAAATTTTTAGACCCATTATTGTTAATTAATCAATAAAAATTGAATGGGATTACAATCTTATGATTTTTTTTTTCCCTTCGCATTGGAACGTTTTATTACACATAAAATCTGTATCTCCCTTATTGTTGATTTGTTTTAACTAGTGTTACAGATTGGTGTATTTATTTTATTAGCTATTTTTTCTTTTGTTCTTTAGAATAACTTTGTTAGCTTTAATTGTTAGAAGGATTGAGAATTGAATTTTGTCACAACGAGGAAAAAGATTTTAAATTGGTTATAATGATAGGTAGTTTTTGCCTACAAAGTTTATAATTAAAAAAAAAAAAAAAAAGAGGGAAAAGAGTAGGGAATTAATTACACAGTGGTAGGTAGTTTTTGCGTACAAAGTATTGTAATTAAAAAAAAAAAAAAAAAAGAGGGAAAAGAGTAAGAAATTAATTGCATTGAATCTAGCCACATCAAATTCATATTTTTAAAATGGAATGCATTAATTGGTGTAGCTATAAACGGTATGCTGGTTGGCTATGAATATGGTCAAACTGGATACGATCCGTTTTCTTCACATTTGTCACATAAAAGATAAAAAACGAGTATTTTCTGGGATCTTTTAAAATATTTATGTCGATCCATAAATAACAATTTCAATAAAAGAGAAAAGGGCATCAACCTCATCCATATGTTCATGTCAATGGAGTCTCGTATTTAATTACTACGTTCTTTCGGGAACATATTTAAGTGTGCTTTTTTTTTTTTTTAGGTAGAAAACATTTTTAAGTGCTCTTGCCTAACGTAAATAATTCTAAAACCTTTTTCTCACATTTATCAAGGTGGGCAGGCGTTTTGGATTTTTTTTTTTTATTGTGTTTGTTTCTGTTTTAAGATTATAAAAAAAAAAACTAAATACTAAAAAAAATTAAAAAAATAAAAAAAAACTAAGTCTCACAATTTGTCAAGGAAGGAAAAACACTTTAGACTTGTATGTTCAACAACTATTTTTAGAAGCAAAACCAAAGGTCGTAACATCGTTTTATTTTCTTTTTAGTAAAATTGTTGTTTATTTTAGAAACCTAATCAAATACATTCACTTTTTTCTTGTACGCGATCTCTCTCTCTAAAAGGACACCTATCTATAAGCTCGTTTTGGTTCTCGGATCTTCATTTTTATCTTTAGAGGCCGATCGCAGGATTTTTCTGTACCAAACTTTCTCAACCAAAGAAGTTACAGAAATCGAAAGAGACGCGGCTCTAGCTCCCGATGACCACGGGTAAGCAAGCAAATAAAAAAATAAATAAAAACATTTTCATAAATGAATGAAGCACTATTATCAAATAATCCCCATTTTTACTTGAATACCCAAATCAAAAAACATTTTCGAACTGCTATCAATTGTTGTTTCAGCAACACCGTATGATGTGCAAACTTGAATATATTCTTTTTCCTTCTCTTTTCTCTCTCTCTCTCTCTCTCTCTCTCTCTCTCTCTCTCTATCTTCTTTTTTTTTTTTTTTTTTTTTTTTTTTTGGGTGAATGGACATTGATACAACTTTCCTAAACTTATTTTGGAGAAACGCCAGTAAAGTGCTTCATAATGTGGAAAAAGCTCACTTCTTTTGCCTTCCCGTCAACTCAACTGGGACTCTACAAGGCCACTACAAGGCCAAAGAACCAAAATAAAAAATAAAAAAAAATCAGTAAAACAGCAAAAAAAATGCATCCTGGATTGATGCTAATGGCTTTGGCTCTCTTTCAGCTTGCAACAGGAGCCCTTTCCCAAACACTCCAATTGTCGTGATCTTTTAAAACAATATGCCATGGCTGCTCCAGGATGCTACTTCCAGTCACCATCATAGGATTTATGTTTCAAAAACCGAGAATGGAACAATGGTATGCTAAAAATTAAAAAAAATGGCGGAAGGAGTTTTGGCATTAGTGATAACATGGATCACCTCAACTGGGATTATCACAGAGCTCCAACAGACATACGCACTCGATATGAGGAGTGTGCGGGAACATGTCTACTGGCTGTAGGCTCTTCAGCTTGTAACACCCTTTTATGTTTTGTTCTGCCTGCACAGCATCTTTTTATTAAGTCATCTGGCTGGAAACTTAAGAACTCTGAGACAGTGTTATAGATTGTGAGACATACCGCTCCATGACAGAGGTAATCAAGGTCACGTGCGCAGGTTGCTGGATTACACGATACGTAAACTATGCGCGGCGCCTTGAGCTTTAGGAGAAACTTGATTAACTTCATGTGCATTCCCGGTCGGTTTGGATCTGCACAATTAGTGTATTTTAATATAGAAGGCCAAAGCAATAAACACAAATGGCAATGTAGAAGAGCAAAGCTAAGATCTAATTCAAGGTTAAGGACAGTAAAATAGGGAAATTTGGACTTTCCAGTAAAAGTTGAAACCGTAATTCTTTAGCTACTTAACCTGAAATCACAATATCAGGTCTAGGGAAATTGTTCCCGAAACTTGCATCGATTTTATTCAGATCCCCTTGCACAAATGTCGCATTGTGGATTTGGTTCAGCTCGGCGTTCAGACGAGCATCTGAGATTGCTTGTGCAACTACTTCGTACCCATAAACATGTTTGACCCTGGTATGTAATATATAACAAAAATAAGTCAAACGTGTCGCATGGGTTAGACATGGCATTAAATGAAATGAATAGTTGAGAGAATCACCTTCTAGCAAGAGTCAGACCAATGGTGCCAGTCCCACAAAACAGGTCTAGAACAATCTCCGAGCCATCTCCTCTGAGACCAGCACTCTCTTCTATAAGTCTATATAGAACTTCTGCCTAAAAGTTTTGAGTTTTGTTCATTTAACATCATGAATAGTATGATACTATTAAATGAGCTATTTATCATGGGAACAGTTATGTGAAAATAAGAACAGGTTTGAAGTTTGTCATACAACACACCTGATGCGTATTCGTCTGGAAGAAAGAGTTTGCTGATATCTGAAAGGTAAGCCCTCGTAAGGTTTCTGTGATGGACGGCTTTCCATACAAAGTATATTCCTCCTCCCCAACAGAAGTGTTACCGACAGAAGTATTTACATTATTCATCACGCTGACCTAAGAATCATAAAACAAAAATTAACTAACACAGAAAAACTATCTGTTGATTAATTAACACATAATATACATGTATCTGACGGGATTAGACACTAAAGTTAAGTTAGAAATTAGAAAAACAAACCACTTCAGGGATAGCTGAAACTTGGTCAACAAGGGGCTTCAGGAGCTCTGGCTTGTAAGATGAGGTCACAAAATTAACCATGAGTTCGGGAAGACCAGTCTTCAAGTTCCTGGGATTCTTAACTGTTTAGTTCAAGAGGATTACAAGGTTTGCTATGACACTACTGATATCCATGAAATCAAAACGGGAGGGCAATAATCAGTAAGTTAGCAATGAGAAAAATTCATAGTAACTATAAACACGACGAGGATCGAAAAAGGTTGATAAACAATCAGCATAAAAAACACCATAGTACCTTCCAGTTCTCAGCATAAGATGCTTGAGAAAACCCTTATGAGAGTGAACATTATAGGGAGAGAGTTCTAAATCTACATCTCGCCAACAATCTTGGATAGTTGCAAGAACCTATGGAAAAAGATACACTAGTAAAGTTAGGTAGCTTAATACAATCACCATGATGCTAATTAAACAATTTACCAATGCTCAACTAGCAAAAAATGGAAAAACCTCGAGAAAACAGGTAGAAAAATTGGGAATACCAAATTAGCAGGCTCACTTTGCAGCAAACACTTGTTGACATTTAAAACCTTATCGAAAAATCCAGGAGCATGCAGTCCCAGAGCATAGTTCATAATCTTATCTCCCTCATTCTTTTCTGCTAACAATTCTTTGGGTACCCATCTATCAGGACCAAATGAAAACTCCATCTGTGGCAAATAAACTATAGATAAGAACTTTTTCCCTTCTGATAATCAATTTCGAACTGGTTTAGAATAAAATTAGTACAAATTACAGAACTGAGAAGAACAGATTCCACAAGGTCAATAGAACTAAGAAAATTTACATAAAGAGCAGACCTTGTTCCTGTAATGAAACTGGATATCGCAGGAAACAATGGGCTTCATAATTTCGAGAGATTCCAATTCCGATTGAGAAAATCTCCCAACATGTATCACCAAGTCGCGAACTTGTTGCTCCTTGGCTCGCAGCTGTGCCTCATAAGACAAATTCTGTGTTTTACACCCTCCACAGTAAGAAGCATACTCACAAGGGGCATCCTCCATGTCCCAATGAGGAGATATTGTCTTTACTTTTGTCACCTGCACTTTTGAAACCCCCAAAAGAGACAGCTTTTATCACCATTATTTCAACTCCTATATGACACTACCTAGTCTCTTAATCCAGCCAAGTTCTTGCTCTTAAGATCGAATTTCACCATAAAATAAACCATCAAGATACGAATATTACCGTCGTTGACTCATAATAAAGTTAAATTTAACGTCTTAATCCAAAATTTTCTTCTATATTCCGACCACCATTCCCAAAGAACAACAAACGTACTCACAATCAGCCTAAAAACCATAAACCTCCAGATTTTTCCATTTTCGTCTCCTAAATTTTCAAGCAGCCAAACAAATTCGGAAAAGTTTCCTACCATACGACACTAACTAGTCTCTCAACGCAGATTTCATGATTTTCACCATCAAGATATGAATTTTACGGTCAATGACTGATAATCAAGTTAAATTTAACGTCTTAATCCAATATTTTCTTCTAAATTCCGACCATCATTCTCAAATTACAACAAATGTACTAACAATCAGCAAAAACGGACCAGCTTCAGCTGGCCAAAAGCAGTATAAAGTCGATAAAGCTCCAAACTTTCCCATTTTCGTCTCCTAAATTTTCCAAGCAGCCAAACAGAAACTGGAAAAGTTTTAGTTTCGTACCTCAGCATAGCTACCCTTCCGGCGAGTGACGCGGCCGATGAAGCGCTCGCCGGGGAGGGCACGGTCGCACATGACGACGAACCCAGAGTCGGCCACCTTGCAAAGACCTTTCCCTTTGAAAGCGAGCGACTCGCAGACCAGCTCCACCGTCTGTCCTCGCTTCGGAAAATACGAGCTCGACTTGTCAACAACGTTGTTGTTCGATTGCTTCGTCGTGTCGGACTCGGCTTGCTCCGAAGCCAGAGAAGCGAATGGGATAGAGGAGAACCGTAAGGTCTTGGCCAGCCATGGGCGCGTGGTGTACACGTGCCTGAGGCCATGGCTCGGCACGGTGGTCGCCATGCTCATCTCTGCGACGAGGCCGAGGAGGGAAACGAAACGGAAACATGAGGATGAGAAAAGCAGTGTTTTTTGCTTGGTTTTGGGATAGAGGGTATTTTGGGTATTTTAGTACTAATAGAGTCTTAAGTTAACCGAATGTTTAGCACTAATGTCCTTATATTTGTCACTTTTTCGCAATTTATCTACAAAATTGTAATTTTAACAATTTATTTACTAAACCATTTTAATTGCTATTATATTTTCATATGAGTTAATTTTTAATTAAATTGATTTTAAAAATCTTACTCGTGCTTCATATGAAAGACAAAAAACAAAATTTGTCATTTTTGATATTAACAATTGTTAAACCTAATAGAATTTCTACCGTAAATATTTTAAATTCATTCAAATTATTTAATGTTAAATTTTATGAGGGCTAATATATCAAAGAGTGAAAGTTTGGGGGCAATAGTGCAATGTAACCAGTTTAACACGCTGGTGGCACCGCCTAAGATAAACGACGTCGTACTAAATGAAACGAGCTTTTAGCTTTAAATTGTAATTGTCAGATGAAAAAAAACCCTAAAAGCCAAAATCGCAGAGTTAGGGCAAACCAAGCACAGAGCCGACACACGACGAGTTTGCCATCTCTCTTTCTATTCGGCGATTAAGAGGAGCTCTGGAAATCATCCATGGGTAAAATTTCGAAACTTTTATCTTGCTCCTATATAAATTTTCTGAAATTTTTGTGAATTGGGCGATTGTGATTGTTCTGTGACGGAGGGGCTGGTTGCAGGTAAGGTTCACGGTTCGTTGGCTCGTGCCGGGAAGGTGAGGGGACAGACCCCTAAGGTCGCCAAGCAGGACAAGAAGAAGAAGCCCAGAGGAAGGGCTCACAAGCGTATGCAGTACAACCGGAGATTCGTCACCGCCGGTACGTTTATCGCCTTCCTCTCTCCTCTCTGTCGTTGTGTGTGTGTTTTTTTTTTTTTTTTGCTTAGAAAGCAAACCAGTGTAGTTCAATCATATAGCTAATTTAAGACTGTAAAGGTCTCGATTTTCCCATTTACGATCGAATTAAACCGTGTAGTTCCTAAAATTAATTTTGATTTTTTCTTTTGTTTGTTTGTTTTTATTGTTTTCTTAGTGGATTGACAGAATTTAGAAATTGAAGTACTTAAAGTGAATTGGGGATTCAGGTGATTGACTATAATGTTTTGTTGGGTTTGTGTTTGCAGTTGTTGGATTTGGCAAGAAGAGGGGACCCAATTCATCAGAGAAGTAAAAGCTTGTTCTTTTGATGGCGGCGTCAAGCTGCAACCTTATAATCTCATGATTTTTTTTTTTAGTGTAAGTGACAGTTGTTTTGTGATCGAACTTCGAGATTGAGATCACTATGTGCTAAAATATTTTTTTTTTCTCATTGAAAATGCTTTGAGAATCAAAGGAGCTATCTTTTTGTACATAAATTTGGAAGTCTCGGCTAAAGATTTTTCCTTTTACTTGGGTCATTTTTTTTTTTTTTTACCCAGAAAAAAAAAACCGCGTATTTTATGGAAAAAAAGGGGGGTAAATTAAAAGAGGACTTGGGTGGAAGTTTAAATCCGGCATTTGAGCACCCTTCTTTTTATTAACGGTGGTCGTTTTTCTGGTAGAGTTGGTTAGTTCGGCTTTAAGAGTGTTAGGAGAGAAAAGTGGAAAGAAGAAGGAAAATGATGAAGAGATTAACGGAAAGATTTCAACATTTATGGTTGTTTAGTGAAAAGGAGAAGGAAGTGATTAAGAAAGGGTATTTCAAATGGTAAAAAACATTCTAATTTTGATCTCTCCCTACTTGGAGAGAATATTAGATAAAATTCATATCAAATGATAAGAAAAATGATCTTTGTTCTATTTTCTTGACCTAGATAATTTACCGTCACTTTGTTGGCCATGTGTGGCTCACTATTATTCGGCCGTGTTTAAGTGTGTGCGCTACCGAATAGGTCTTAACCTTGGTAAATCAGGCTCACCGGAGCACCTTTTATGGCTCTGGGGTTAAATGGCCAAGGAAATATTGAACCAATTATTTCTACACAGTTGTTCAATTTTAATGTCAATTGCCGCGTTAAGACGTCTCTATTATCTTTGTCGACATTTTGTCAAAAAGAAATTGGCACATAATTCAAAGTCAATTAAAAGAGATAATAAAGCCAGCAGAATTATACGACAATTAAATTTATTTGGTGAAAGCGAGAATTGAAACAATCGGTGAAACCAAAGTCGCACGAAAATTGACTGTTTGCGAAAAACAACATTCGTTTAAGCCACAACACGTGGGCACAAAACAAACCGCATGACTAAGTGACAAACGCACTCAAATCACGGGCCATGATCACTGGACACCGATGATGTAGTAGTAGCAGTAGTAGAACACAAGAAGAGCTTCCCCAACAACAAGGACCAGACATACATACATACAACCCAAGTTTTCCGACGAAAGTCCTAGGTTTTTCCCGTCTATAGAAAACATAGGGAATAACTCTCCTTCCTAGCCCCCCCCAAAAAAAAAAAAAAAAAAAAAATTCTCTCCTTGTTCCAGAAACGTCTTTGGCAGTGATACAAGTACCTTAAACAGCCACCATCTGCTGTACACCAGGTAAAAGAAAATTCCGTCTTTGTTACTGGGATTTTCCGTTTCCGTTTCAAAGTTTCTACTTTGATTAGAATTTTCCTTTTTTTGACCAGAAGCATCTTACTTGTCAAATACCCAGTTTTGGAATTGATATCGGTCGTAATGGGTCCGCGATTCAGTTCGGACCCACATTGGTCGCAAAAGAATTTGATTACCCAGATCGCTAAAACTTAAGTTCTTCAATATTTGGAGAGAAAAAAGAACAAAAGTTTTTCAATATTTGATCGTACCCCGTAGTTGGATTTGATTGAGAGTTCAAAACGAGATGGCATTGGAGGAAGGGAACTATTCAGCTTTAACACTCAGAATCAACCCGGCTCGGGTTTTGCCTCTGAGACTCCTCCAGTTTTTCTTGGTGTTTTTGGCCATGGGTCTTGGGGTTTCGGTTTTCAGTATGTACACGACTAAGTATTATAAAGTTGAGAGTGTGGTTCCAATTACACAGTCTGTAATGTCAGAGTCTATAACCACGCCTTGCTTTGAAGAGCCAAGTAGTTTAGAGGATTGGATCAGGCCTCCGTCGAAGCTATTGCATACCATGAACGACTCGGAGCTGTTGTGGAGGGCTTCATTTGTGCCTAGAATAAAGCGGTATCCGTTTAGGAGAATACCTAAGATTGCTTTCATGTTCTTGACGAAAGGACCGTTGCCAATGGCGCCCCTTTGGGAACGATTCTATAAGGGGCACGAGGGCCTCTACTCGATTTACATTCATTCTATGCCGTCTTACGAAGCAGATTTTCCACCTTCGTCGGTTTTTTACAGAAGACAAATTCCGAGCCAGGTATGTTCTAAATTGTACTATAGAAATAATTTTATATCTCCTTCATTACGCGCTGAAACAATTTTATGAATGATTACAGCTATAATATTTTTTGAACTTGATATGGTTCTGGTAAAAATGTATTTGTTTGATGTTCATGGCAAACCAATCAACTTTACTTTCAGAGGAAGCAGCTCATGTTATTACTTGCGCACTTATTCTTTTGAAATATCTAGATCTCGGTTTATTTTGTGGGACTTGATCAAAGTTATTGAATTGTTTTTTATTTTCGAACTTGGCTGTTGGGGCATAACATTTGGAGGACTATAAGGCTACACTAATGAATGCTCTGTGTCACCAAGATCAATCTTAAATGAAATATTTAAAGAATAGCAATTTGGAATTATGTAGCAACAGAATAAGGTGGCAACAAGTTCCTCAGTGTCTGGTCAACCATCAAATCTTACCTAACTTTTTCTTTTTTTTTATTTTTTTTTACTTTTTCTGGGTTCCCTTAACTTTGACTTGGGTTTGAGGAGCTTCTAAGTATTTCTGCTGTCCCTTCTGGTCAATTCACACTATTTCTGGTTTTTCTCAATTTGTTGATTCCGTTATCGGGGAATATCATAGCTTTAGGCCTTCACTTTTTTGCTAGTTTCTTAGGCTGTCATCTAGTGTCTCGAAACTGAATGTACCTTTTAACCAATGCATGTTACTTCTTTATATATTTATATGTGTGCATATAATAGTTATACATATAGTTATATCAAGGTACAAAAATTATCCCGAGCTTCTGTCTTAACTGGGGTTCTCTGTCTGTGAAATAAAACTTCGAACAGTTAACTAATGTGTCTTAACTTTTAGGCTTGAGAGCTTGAGATTGGTGTTCTCAAGGCAAGGCCAACAACTAGAGAGCTCTCTCTTGGTACAAAAAGTAAAGGCTTGAGATTGGTGTTCTCGTGATTCTTAGGTTCAGTATCTGCAACCAAGAAAAAGAAAGGAAAATAATAAAACTTACGGATGTTTAATGGGGTTATTCACTGATAAAAAGCCTTACAGGTGTGGTTGAAACGCCTTGGCCCGTGTAACTGACAAATTGGTGATTATTTTCCACACAGTCTGCATTGGTGGGGAAATATATAGTTTTGAGTTTGAGGCTCGGGGCTTTGAGAAATGAATTTGCAAAAGTTGTTCGACTTTCTTTTCTTTTTTTAATCAATTCTTTCTTACTAGACAACGGAATGAATGCCTGGAATGGTTGCTTCTAGCTAATCTATGTACAAACCAGAATTCCTACAATTGAGTCAAGTAATTGGATGGCTTGTTTGCCACACCATGTCCTCGTGATTTTGTGTTTCAATGAATATGACACTATGAAGCAGCAACAGCAAGTAGTTTGCAGGTTACAGTCCACACAAAAAAATGAAATCATTGCATAAACCTAGAACTTATGCACACAATGCAGGTCTAGCGTCTGTACGGGAAGATGGTTCCCACCAGAGTTTGAGTACTTATTATTATTAACATGCAATCCCGAAACGCATAATAGTTTCACCAAGAACAATTTATTTATTATTAATCTGGAACACATGGTACTGTATTTCCCCTGTAGATCATCTTCAGAAAGTATTGCTAGGACATTTATGTCTCGAGAGATTTCTACTTAGAAATTGTTGTCCTTCCATGCCATAGCTCCTTCCTACATCCAGACTTTAAATCTGGACGCCATTAAAGCACTTTTGATAACCAGTTAGCTTTTCAAAATTTTGCTGCACTTGGCAGCCTTCAGAATATTTGGAGGTGACTATTTTTATTTTCTTAAGCATATGAATTTGCTGTTCGTTCTCATTTATTTGAAACTAGAATCATTTACATGTCTAGCTTGTACCTGTGCAGATAGCAGAGTGGGGAAGGATGAGTATGTGCGATGCTGAAAGGAGACTCCTAGCTAATGCATTGCTTGATATCTCGAATGAATGGTTCATCCTCCTTTCAGAGTCGTGCATTCCTCTGAGCAACTTCAGCATTGTCTATCGCTACTTATCGAGGTCCCGCTATAGCTTCATGGGTTCATTTGATGAACCAGGACCTTATGGAAGAGGACGTTACAACGGAAACATGGCACCTGAGGTCAACTTAACTGATTGGCGTAAAGGGTCTCAGTGGTTTGAGATTAATTGCGTGCTTGCGGTTAAGATAATTGAAGATACAACCTACTACCCCAAATTCAAAGAGTTCTGCAGACCATCATGTTATGTTGATGAACACTACTTCCAGACAATGTTTAGCATCGAAACTCCGCATCTTTTGGCTAACAGAAGCCTTACTTATGTGGACTGGTCAAGGGGCGGTGCTCATCCCGCTACATTTGGGAAGGCTGACATCACCAAGGATTTCTTCAACAAGATAGCTGAGAGTAAAACATGCCTATACAACAACCAGCCGACAAGGCTTTGTTTCCTCTTTGCCAGAAAGTTTGCTCCAAGTGCTTTGGAACCTCTGTTAGAATTAGCATCTGAAGTTCTAGGATTTTGATACTCCGTCGGTTTTTCTTCATTTTGGTTAAGTACTGATCAGCGTGAGTGCATGTTAGAATCTTGAGATGAGCTAACTTAGACGGCGACGATAAAATCAGATTGAGTACAGAAAAATGGAACCCAAATTTAGTATGTTAGGATAGTTTCTGGTGTAAACTAGTATAGATTGTTATTGGGTTCCCAATAGATTGAATATATTATTACTGCTACCTATTTTTAATAAGCATTTTACCTCCCCATTTTCTGGGGCGTATCTCTTACTGAACCAATCTTGGATAATATGCTTATTTAATGAAGCATTGTTTTTCCGTGGAGCTTTGTCGTTTCATAAAGAAAAAATGTTACTTTTAAATCACCTAATTGTTACAAGATACCACAAAAAAGTTACATGCGGCATTTTGTAAGAATGCGCCCGTTAGTTTACGAACATTTATTATCTTAGTCATATGTAATGTGATAATACTGCATCTTAATAAATCAAGATCGTTAAATTACCAATTACAAATGCAGAACGATATGAATCTCATTAACTGTGAAGATTCTGTGGCAGTTGACCAAATATACAACAAATTCTGAAAAATATCCATGAAATTCATATCGGGAACAAGAATATGATATCCCAGGAAAATTAAGTGTCATTTGAACTAGTATACATTTCATCTTGAAAGACGGCCACAAATTCCATTACAGTTCATCATGATATTCTCCTTCTGGTAGAGAAGCCTCAGGTTGGAATTCAGACAGATAGCTAGCAGCCAGTGTAGCATGAAGCGCCGCGCCATAAGGAAGTGCGTCTTCATTGATTTGGAAGTTGGGGGAGTGCACCGATTCAGGCTTTCCACGGCTCTTGTTCTCCATCCCGAGCAAGAAGAAATATCCGGGAATCGCCTCTTGGTAGAAAGAGAAGTCCTCCGATCCCATTAGCGGTCGCATGTCTTTGACTTTATCTATGCCGAGCATTTCACCTGCTACCCTCCTGAAGTGAGCATGCAAGCCTTCATGGTTTACGGTCGGAGGGAAGAAGGGTTTCTCATTTTCAAGGAAGTTGACTGTAGCATTGCACCTCTGCACTGAGGCCTGCCCTGTTATAACCTATTGAAGAAAGAAACAGGTTTTTTTATATCGGCGGCAACAAAGGAAAAGAATCTCTAACGTTGAGAAGCTAAGAAAAGGAAGTTATCAAGTCATTTGTACGAGAATCAACTTCATTAAATATCTACATAGCATGCATGAAGGTGTGAATAGTTCGAATTCCCGAAGTGAAAAATGTGGCTGTAAGCTAGAGCATTGAGATAAGTTACATTCATCACCACAATCTTAGATCAAGGCAAACAAAGAATTTTATAGTTGATGACTTGATGTACCTCCTCAATACGGTGTCGGAGTTGCATTAGGCCTTCCTTTGAAAAGGCACGGAAAGTGCCGCCAATTGAAACAGAATCTGGAATGACATTGAACGCACCACCTCCTTGAAATTTAGCAACAGTCACTACCTACAGATTTACCATAAGTTTTAAGTAGCGTCAATTGTAATGTGAACGAGAAAAATAGAAATGTTACTTCTCATAGATTCCGGGTCAAGTTCTTAGCAAAAGGTGTGAAGAAAAGCAGGAAAAGTCTATGAATTTTTCAAAGAGAGGCGACAGAGGAGGGAAAAAAAAAATACTAAGATCATAGAACAGAAATACAAATATTTTAGTAAATATCAAACTGCCTCAGTTAAATTTGACTGTAATTAACCAACAATTACGAAGCAAAAGTTGAGTGCAGAAACCGAATGAGGAATCGATCCCTTGAACATATTTGCAGAGTAAATTGAGCTCACATAATCAAAAAGATGACTTTTAAGCAACAAAAAGAAAGAAAGGGATAAGAAAGCTTAAAGACGCAATCTTTCATTACAGAAAAGAGAATAAACAGAAAATGGTACCTGCGAGTCGAGTGGATCAGCTTCACGCGAAACAAGATGCTGTAAGCTGACAATGACATTTGAAGCAGCAAGTACCGGATCGATGGAGTGCTGGGGAAGGGCTGCGTGACCCCCTCTTCCGCTAATTACCGCCTCGAAAAAGCCACTCCCGGCTAACAATGGACCATTTCTAGAGGTCACTTCACCTATTGCTAACTTAGGATCTACGTGCAGTCCAAATATCGCTTCAACATTCTCTAGAGCTCCGGCATCTATCATCGTCCGAGCGCCACCACCTCCTTCCTCCGCTGGTTGGAATACAAGCACAACTGTTCCCTATCGATACAAAAAAAAAAAAATTTCTTGATTTTAGGCATTTATCAGCTATGATTGACCATCTGAAACGAATATAGGAAAGTAATCTTTTATTTTTGTTACTGATTTGGGTCAGGCCATTTATCAAACAAGACAAGAACAATAAAAAGTGGAAATTCAAAACACAACGTACGAAGAGACAAACCTGTAACTCTTTCTCGTGTTCTTTAAGGATCTTGGCGGCTCCGAGAAGCATTGCCACGTGGGCATCATGTCCACACGCATGCATCTTCCCGGGGATTTTGCTCTTGTACTCCCACTCCACCATTTCCTGTAAAATCAAATTTCATAAACTACTCTTTTTACAATCAAACAAGTGTATGCAAGGAAATAAACAATTTTTACAATTTTTCTGGTTCACCAAAATCCCACTCTAGAGGTTAATAACCATTTATAGCTATATATATATATATATATATATATGTAAATATAATAACTGGTACCTGCATAGAAAGGGCATCCATATCTGCTCTAATTGCAACGAAAGGCGGTTTTCCGGTCCCGACATAGCCGACAACACCGGTAATCGCTAATGGGTATTTGTATGGAATTCCCAGCTTATCTAATTCTGCTCTTATCAGCTTACTGGTCTCGAATTCCTCGTAACCCAGTTCTGGGTGTTCGTGGATTTTCCTCCTGATTTCGACCATCCAATCAAACAGCTCCGTTTTCTTGGCGAAATTGAGGAACTTTGACTGCCCATCTGAGGTGGGAGAGGAAGAGGAGAGTAGAGGAGTAGATCCAAAAAAGAAAACGATAAAAAGAAAAGAGACCCAGTTGAAGGAGGACCCCATTGTTGCTGAAACAGATGGGATTGAAGGTGTTGGGAGGTAAGAGACGGGAATTCAGGAAACATAGGAGAAAGTTTTTTAAAAAGTGAAATTAGGCCTTTTTGGTGGGCGGAGATAGGTTGAGAATTTGGGAATGAATTTTTGTTTTGTATTTTAAAAATGAGAAAAATGTGGAAAGTGGAGATTGGAAGGTCAAAAGCTGTGCTGAGTGCTGGTCGCTGTTAGCTAATAGCTACTGCCTGAGTGGACTGTGTCACGGGCATCACAAATGTTTCTTCCCACGTGCTAAATCCAAATTATTTAGCAACGTGTGCAATTATATTTGAGGAAAATATCAGAGATATATATTTTGTTTGAAGATTAGTTGAGTTTTTGAAAATGTATATTTTGTTAAAAAACAAAATTTGTTTTGAATGAAAATATGTTATATCTTAAAACATAGTCATAAAAAAAAGTATGAATAAGTATTTTTTTTATTTATCTCAAAATTTTATATAATTTAAAAAATAAAGAAAGAGTCAAATAATGTTTTTAAAGAGAATAATAATCAATTCTAACATAAAATTTTAAATATAATGATAAACAGAATACCAAAAAAAATAATAATAATAAAATCCCCATTCCTCCTCTCACTTTATTTATTATCTTTTAAAAAACTGTTAAAAATTTTAAAAATATCTATAAAATATGTTATAGGCTACAATTTTCCTTTAAAAAAATCATGTTATTTCGACTTGAACTAACAAAATTATTGACTTTAAAATTTATGCTTATTGTAGAGATTAGAAGATGTGAATAGTCAAAAAAATTTTGAGTTAAAAAAACATCAATTTTAGAAATGTGGATTAGAATACTGCCCCAACACTAAAAATACTGCTTTGTTTGAAACTCAAGTTCCAACTTAAAAAATTCTAACTCAGTTTTTATTTTTTTGTGAAAAGTCAACAAATTTCTTAACTAGTTTTTAAAAAGTTAACTAACTTAAACTTAAAAATTTTAACTTAAATCGGTATTCTAAACGCTCCAGCAATTGTTCTTTTTTTTTTTTTTAAGAATATAATCCTTTTTTTTTTTTTTTTACCATGCTCCTTGGTGCTTGTTCTCCTCGTATTCTTCAAACGTTGTCTTTTTATTTACTCATTAGAAATTTAATAACATGACGTCACCTGTTAGTCAGATTTTGAAATACGTTGCAACGAAAGATTTTAAAATTTTAAAATAAATAGCAAATTTTACAAATCGATAACATCGAGAACGACATCAACTTTTGAAGCATCAAAAATTACCATCCTTGAAAACTGGATGAACCATTAAATGCCAAAACTTCATAAAACGACAACTGAAAAACTACCATCGTTGAAAACGAGACGGAATAATAGAAAGGCACACCCTAAAATGGAAACACATCGCAAACCCATGCAAATTTAAGAACGACATAAACCTTATAATACGAACTTAGCCTAACGACAGAAACTTAACAAAACGACAAGATTCTGTATAGAGAAATCATATTTGCTGTCCTAAAACCAAACAACAAATAGCTACACCCTATACAAAGAACAGTTTCAAAACAAAACATCAACGTTGAAAACGGAAGTAAATAATTTGCACTTCCACACACACTCGCTCACAAAAATCCGGAATTTAAAAACACGCACAAATTAAAAACGACATAGTATTTAGAATACAACAATATATCAATGAACGTTAATCTAAATGGTCGATGAGTTCACTAGAAAACGGCGCAAGACTAAAAAACGACCTAAACATAGTGAAACGACAATCATTGAAAACGACATTTACCTCAAACGGCATAAACTTAACAAAACGGCAGGTTATCGTCCTTGTATGAAAATAGAACAAAGACAAGACAGAAGTCAGAGAACATAATCTAACTATATAAAAGAAGGGAGAAAGTGCGTCGTCTTTTTCTTTCCTTTTGATGCGTCTAAGAGATTTGCTTGACTAAATCGTAAGAAAGACATACAAAAATGTGTTTGTAGAATAGCAGTTAGAGAATCGAAGTGCGAGAAGGGAAGCGTAGAAAGCAAGCGAATCAGATAAAGAATATATAGGATGCCATAATTATAGCATGAGATTTGAGATGCTAACAACCTTATTTTTGTTTATTTGTTTTGGTTATCATTACCAACTATATACCCCACTTCTAATGACATTTATTTGAGAGAAAAAAAAAAAATACCTGTGGTTTCAGAGGCAAACGACCTGCCGCTTTTAAAGGAATTTGTCACAATTTTTTGAAATGTAATCATAGAGATCATCAATGCCAACAAGTTATTCACTCATTGACCTTTTTTTGGTAATCATTATTCACATGATTAGCTTTATAGTTTAAGTAATTTGGTTATAACAATTTTTTGCATTAATTTTTTTTTTTTTTTTTTTTAAGAATAACTACTTTGATATTTATAACAGAAAAGAATCTCCTATTTAATTTAATGGGAAAACAAAATCCCCACGTAAGAGTGGAGAGCTTTTCGATTCAGCTTCATTTTTGAAACCTCCATTTTTGTCAAACGACAATAAAAAAACTTAAAAGGACAAAAAATAAAAGTTGAACAACATGCATCAACCAGATTGAGTGAAAAACCACCCCAAGACCATCTTCTGAATGATCAAAATATATCTAGAAGAGAATGAAAGTTATAGTTCGTTTGTAGGACACATTAGTTTTGTCGAATGTAATGTATGAAATACAATATGCGTTTGGATTTATATATTGTAGTCAAATATAATGTGTGTAATTGGTTTGTTTATGTTTGAATAATCATTTTAATAAATGTTAGTGAAAGAGAATATGTGATGTGATTAGTAAAAGTAGATAGAAAGAGGATAATAGATAAATAGTGTTTAATTAAATTTATTATTTAAATATATTTATATTTAAATAAGAACGTATGAGATATCCAAACAAATATTATATTGTACTGAGAGGTAATATAGAACGAATGTTTTTTTTTTCCAAAAGCACCCAATATTTCTCCCACCCTACAAGTGAAAAATCCAGAGTCCTTAAAGGAAGATACGGTTTTTCAATAGACAGTATCATGGAAGAAGAGTATCAACACTAATATCCAAACGCGTCAAAGTAACAAAGACTTGTTTACCCTTTCATATTTCAATTGACAAATATGAAGTTATATAATTCCCTCTTTGGTTTGGCAAATATATATATGTTCGCAGAAGTGCCAATGGTATGTAATTGGAAGATGAGTTTCCTGCGTCTCAATTTAGCAAAAGATGTATGTAATTAAAATTCACATTACCGTTGTATTTTTGTGTCCTAAATGCTGTCCAATTCATGTGTTACAAATTAGCCTGTTAGTTTTACTGACTTAATTACACTTAAACTTCTGTCTTCCACATTCTTTCAAGCCCATTTTAAGCAACATAACCTTAGAAAGGAAAACTCTAATGGAATTTTATAGAAAGAATAAATAATCTAAAAATGCTTTGAATCAAAACAAAAACAAAATTGGGAGTGAAAAAATTGCCTTTTTAAAGTGTAAATAAATGTCCTAAGCCTTTTTTAATTATTATTCTAAGTAATATCCTAAATTTCGTTTAGTTTAAAAAAAATTATTCTTTTCTTAAAAATGATTGTTAGTGGTTGATCGTTGATTAATGATGGTTAATAATTGATTAATCAAAAGCAGTGTTAAAGAATGTGATTTACCGATCAATCAATCTTTAACCATATTTTTTACAAACAGGGATTTAACCAGATTTGATTCCAGTACAACGTGAATTATTTAATGGCCATTTTCCTAATTTGAAAAGGCAAATATTTTCTTCTTTAAATAAGGTGGCCAGAACCCATTATCTCACTCAAATTCTCAGAAAAGAAAAGAAAAGAAAAACTTCGTGAATATTATAGACAATTGGTTATCTACCAACACCAGATTGATTGGGAACATTATATATCCAGAAAGAACCTTAAGAAAACTTAAAATAATAAAAATAATAAAAAATAGTAAAAGGAAAAGAAAAGAAAACACACACTAAAGAAACGCCGTGGGACGTATACACATCGTTTTGCGTAGGGTAAATTGCTAATTAATTGGTTTCTGAACTTTTAGTTCGTGCTACTTTGGTTCCTGAACTTTTTTTCGTAGCTAGAAAGCTCCTAAACTATTAAAATGTTACTATAATAGTCCTTTACGTTAATTTTTGGACATAATCCGTTTGTTAACATCAATTTTTGACCAAATTAATAATGTATTTCATTTAAAAATTAACAAAAATGACTATTATAGCAATATTTTAATAGTTTAGGGGCATTTTTTGTTCCTTTTTTCATAACTGGAATGATTATAAATTAATAAAAACGTTTCTACAGTAGTCATTTCCATTAATTTTTTGACGGAATACATAGTTAGTACCACTTTTTGACAAAATTACTAACATATTCCATTAAAAAATTTACAGAAATGACTTTTGTAGCAACATTTTAGAAGTTTAGGGGCATTCCAGCTACAAAACAAAGTTCAGGGACCAAAGTTGTACAAGATAAAAAGTTTAAGGACTAAATGAGAAATTTACCCTTTTGCCTAAGGAAAATTAGGTTGCATGGTCTTTTTTAATCACTTAATCTAATAGATTATCCAAAAATATTTTTAATTAGGAAAATGCATGGCCGTTGGTTATTTTTCTGATTTGGTCAATCAGTGATTAACTAATAATCAATCAATGATTGACTATGAAAATTGGTGATTGACTAATGGTTAATCAGTGATTGATTATGAAATTTAGTGATTTACATTATTGTTAAAAGGCCATTTTTTTAAAAAAATGGCGAATCAATTTTTTGTGATCAATCACTGATTAACTATTATGTGATCAATCACTGATTGACCATTTAAGAAAATTGATTAATCATTTAAAAAAAAAAAAGACCTTTTAACTAATTTTTATAAACTTCGGGCATTTATTAAAAAATTTCTTGAAAAAATATCATATAACTATAAACCCCTTTGTTTAATGCATAAAACGACATATCTTTTACCTCAAAACTATTATTAATTAAAAAAAAAAAGTAAGCTGGTCAACTAAACTAGAATCTGAAAACAAAACAAAATAAAAAATAAAAACAAAAACAAAAAACAAGCACTACACCAATTAAAGAAAATGTTTTTAAATCTAAAAAGCAGCAAAACGAGTACTGATGTATAAAATAAATAAAGACGAGGTTACACAACACAAATTTATTCTAATAATTATATGATCCAGAAATCCACAACAAGTACTCACCATGTACAATTTATTCTAATAATATGGTCCTGAAATTCACTACAATTAATCGTGGAGGTGCCCAAAAGAAGATCGTGCAGCGGAATTTATTTACTCGGACAACTATCATTGGTGAGAAAGTTTATGATTAGAGTTCATCATGAAGGTTTTTGACTTCTCCAAGGACATCAGACAGATACGTAGTAGCTAGTGAGGCATGAAGTGCAGCACCATAAGGAAACGCATCTTCAGCAATATCGAAGTACGGCGTGTGCACCGGTTCTTGTCCGTGCGTGTCGTTCATAATCCCGAGGAAGAAAAACAACCCTGGTAGTTCCTCCTGGTAAAAAGCAAAATCCTCCGACACCGTTACTTGTGGAGCTTCCACAACTCGTAGGGGCCCGAGCATTTCAGTCGCTATACTCTCGAAGTGAGTATATAATCTTTCGTCGTTATTGACTGCAGGGTATAACGGTTTCTCGTTTTCAAAGAAATTAACTGTAGCATTGCATTTAGATACAGCGGCCTGTGCTACTATAACCTGTATAAATTGCAGATCAAAATAAGTTTGATACTTTTCATAATTTTGTATAATATGTGACAAATAGCCAAAAAAAAAAAAAAAACAACAAAGGAGGAGGGAAAAAAATATAATTAGCAAAAGAGATCAAGAGAACAATTATAGGCTAAAGAATTCAATTTACTTGGGTCCTTTTGAGACACAAATTTAGTTGAAATATGTATCGATAAAGATAGGCTTGAGTACGAAAATAAAATACGAGCAAATTAGAGAATAGAAATGTATATTTAAAAGATCCCAAATTTGTTAGATATATCTTATTTTAAGTTACTCTCATATCCGTGGATATATATAATCAATAACGTCACAAAAATTGAATCCAAATAAATGAAAATTGCATGAGATGAATGGCAAAGACATTTAATTACATCTCAAGCCTAATTAAGAAAATTAAGAAGAAAATTTCTTAATTTAAATTTGGATAGTACCGTGACCATAAACCAGGAGGAAGAGAGAATGCCCATTAGGCTCAAGAATCATCAAATTCAAAACAAGTGACGATAATAGTAGATTTAATTACCTCCTCAATACGTTCCTTAAGTTTCCTTATGGTCGAAAAAGCTCTAAAGGTGCCACCGATTTTTACAGTATCCGGGATGACATTAAATGCGTTACTCCCTTCAAGTTTTGCGACTGTTACCACCTGCACGTTGATGAGTAATGATTGACAAAATTAATTTTCTGTTCAGTTTCGATGTTACATATTGTATCTAATCAATTATTTTATAACATGCTATTATAAAGCATTTTAAATTTATGTCAATGACATGGAGTACATTTAAAATATAAAAAATGCACCATTTCAAATTTTTAATGTTTTGATCATTTTAGGAATGCAAATTAATGATCTTGACTGAAGAACAAGAGTGGAAAGGTACTTTGGGTTAGTTTGGAAATGCTTCTAGAGTTTAAAGGGTATTTAGCACTAATGCCCCCTATACTTGTTATCCTATGACAACTTACCCTCCAAACTTTCAATCTTAGCAATTTGCCCCTTAAATTTGTTAATTTTTTGCAATATACCATTTTTAGTTGATTTTAACATTAAATTTAAGATTTAAAATTGGAAGATTTGCATTAAGGTTTGTATTAGATTCGGAAACTTTTGGTCATAAATGAGGTTTTCCATTTTCACATGAAGCGTACATAAGCTTTTCATGACTAATTTAACAGAAAAATAATTTATAGGGGGTACATAGCAATAATTTAGCAAGTTGAGGGGTAAATTGTCAAAATTAGAAGTTTGTGGGGCAAGTTGTCAAAAGGTGACAAGTTTGGGGGACAATTGGTGCTAAAGACCCGAGTTTAAAAGTCATTTTCACAAACTACGATATAAATATTTTATTTTAATAAAAGTACTCAAAAATTATTAACACAAACACTAATACATTTTAATAGTTATTTGAAAAAGTAGAATTTTTTACTTTTGTTTTTAGCTTCTACTTCTTGTTTTACAAAAAGTAAAAGTAGAAATTATAACAAAAGTACAGCAATTCCAAATTAACCCTTTACCTGCGAGTCCTCTGGGTCAGCTTCCCGGGAGATAAGATGTTGTAAGCTAAGGATGACGGTAGAAGCCGCAACGACTGGATCTATAGCGAGGTGAGGTTGGGCAGCATGACCACCTTGTCCTTCGATTTCGGCCTCAAAAGTGCCACTCCCAGCCATAAAGTCACCAGCCCTCGACCCCACTACGCCTACCTGTACGCCCGGCGCGACGTGCAGCCCAAATATGGCCTTCACTTTGTCTAGAAGTCCGGTGTCCAGGACTTTCCTAGCCCCTGCACCACCTTCCTCGGCCGGTTGGAATACAAGAACAACTGTTCCCTGTAGATTTTCAAAAAATTTACAAACATGTAAACATTGTTACATGCTTCAATTAAGAAATGGAAATATTAATAAACGTTACAGAATTAGTAAAAAAATAAAAAGACAAATGTGGTAATTTAGTAATATAATAAATGATCATGTATATCAAAATTACTTGCAACTCTTTTTCATGTGCTTTGAGGATCTTGGAGGCTCCAAGAAGCATTGCCGTGTGTGCATCATGCCCACAAGCGTGCATCTGCCCGTCGATTTTGCTCCGGTACTCCCACTCCACCAGTTCCTACAGCATTTAGTTACAACTAAATTCGGTGTCTTGTAACACATTATTTTCCGAAGAAAAAAAAAACAAACAAACAAACAAAAACAAAAAACAAAGAAGAAGAAGAAGAAGAAGAAGAAGAAACATTCGCACATGGATAGGGAGACCGTCCATGTCTGCTCTAAGAGCGACGAAAGGCTCCTTCATGGTCCCGACATAGCCGATGACGCCGGTACCAGCTACGGAGTAATTATAGGGAATATTCAGGTCATCCAGTTTCTGTCTGACCAGCTGACTGGTCTTGAATTCCTCGTAAAGAAGTTCAGGATATTCGTGTAGTCTTCTCCGGATTCCCACCATCCAATTAAACACCTCCGGTTTATTTGCCTCCTCGAGGAACTTGGAGGTGATAGAGATATCTGAGAGTATGAATGTTGGTTCAAACAGGCAAAGGACTAAAAGAAAGGAGCTAATCCACTTGGCAAACGCCATCTTTCTTCTATGATATCTATAGCTTGTATACTGATTAAGTATTGTAATTAAAGTGTGTGTGTGTGTGTGGGTGTGTATATATAGGGCTTCAATGACGTACTGAACAAAATTGAACCACGTACGAGGCCGGCCAGTCGAATTTGTTTGACTATTGTTATTGTATTACATAAGAGATGGTCCCAAAAAAAAAATGAGAAAGAGAAGAAAAACAAGGATAATATATAAACATATATATATTATATGTACCGTTATATTTTCTTGTCGTCTCTGTTTTAAAAAAATAATTAAAAAAAACCACAATAATACAAAAAATCATTGAAGTTATCTCTATTTTTTTTTTAATTTAGTTTCTATTTAAAATGGAAAAAGACATGTTACATGTAACTCTCATTGGTCATCGGTGGTCCAGGCAACAAGCCGACGAAGAAGCTACGCAAGTTGAACTAATGATACACACGCGTGCTAAATACATATTATATTACTGATTTTTTGTTTTTTCAGATACCACTTATTTTCTTGACTTGGCCATCTAACTTTTCTCAAATGAACATGGCTAAAAACAGGTTTTTTTTTTTTTTTTTTTTTTTTTTTTTTTGAGAAAAACACCTGAATGACACAAATTTAAAAATTATTACACTAACACGATATCAAAAATTAATATTAGATTAATATGACATAAAAGTAAACTAAAGTATATTGTCATGTTAATCAAGAATAAAGAATTTCTATCATATTAGTCAATATAGCAAAAAAAGATGATCATTTATGTAATTTTCTCTTCTTCTTTTTTTTTTTTTTCAAACATATTTACAGCAGTGTTGTTCTTGCCTCCTTTTTTTAATCCCACACCCACACTTTTCATGCACCAACTATTTACAAATTTTACCCATTATTTACAAGATTGATTTCTTCTTTATAGAAATTTTACAAGAAAGATTAATACATTGATTTTTTTCACCGACATATTCTTTACAATATCAATACAGTTATGTGTTATGCGTATTTTGAATACTCCACACTAGACAATTTTTTTGTTTTAATAAAACCATTACTTTTTTTGTAAGAATTGAACATTTTTTAAAGTCCAACGTCCAAATTTTTTTTTTAAAAATTATGCTAATATATAAAAGTAAACCTTGTCTTTACATACGAAACGTAAACCGTTACTAACTTCAAATTGAAAAATGCGTGTGCAATTTCGAGACAACGTATACAAAGCGTGTTTTATTTTTAATTTTGGATTTGGGCAATAATCCTTTTAAGCGTTTTCCATTTTTTTTTAATCTTTTTCCTCTAAATTTACTATTCACTTTACCAAACATTTTCAAAAAACTCAAATTTTAAAAGTTCATAACTTTATCATTTTAAGTCAAAATGAAATGATTTAAAAAAAATTACATAAAATTTCGAGAGAAACGAAATAAGATCTATATTGCTAATATTTTTCTGAAAACACTTTAAGTTTTTATACTTTTTTCATTCCAAACAGTTCTTTTTCAATAAACACATATTTTTAAAACTTAAGTCATTTCCAACCTTCAAAATACTATTTCTAAAAGTGACCCGAAACGGGCCCTTAATATAGTGGCAACAAATGAAAAAAAATATATTATTGACAAAACATGTACAATAGTCCTTAAATATGTGTGTGTATAGAGAGAGAGAGAGAGACATAGAGACCTTCAGAATTACAGTACTACTAGAAAATATGAAAAGTTCTGAGTAAAGGCTTTCCTATTTCTTTTTACTTTTTCTTTAAAAAATAAAAATAAAAAATAAAAAAACTAGAATTTACAACGTATCCCCACACCAATATATATATATATATATATAGATATGAACATGTAAAGTTATTTTCAGAAATATAGAGCCAAAAATAGATGGCAATCTTATAAATTAAATTAAAAAATAAGATAACATTTTTGTAAATAACGGGTGTAGAAAATTTGGAATTGATGTCTCCTTCAAATATGGTTAAAAAAGGACATGTTATTAAGTGTGTTTACTTGAGAAAAGTGAGATAACACAAGTTAAGAGGATAAGATAGTATCCGTAAGAAAAAAAAAAAAAGTTTGTATATTATTAGCTCTCATAATATATATATATATATATATATATATATATATGGACTTCATGGGAGGGCGTAGTTTCATCTAGTTTGGTCCGACACATCCATGCATACAAAATGTCTTCTGACACCATAAACCCCTGCTGGGGTTATAGCTCGAATGGGGGGAAGAAGTTTGGATAAGAACTAGTAAATTTAAAATTTGAAAGTTTCCGTTTTTGCAATATGGGAAAGTGATGTATCATATACTGTTAATATATCATACACACAGTTTTTGATGTCCAGATTCGATTGAGCCTGTTTATCTCGTGCCAAAGTCTCATTCAAATAATACACTGAAGAGTCTTGATCAAAGCTCGCTAAGCAATTACTTGTTATATTTATCATGATCAGTTTCTGCATTATTGTTTTGCCCATCCCAAACCGGACCTGAAGTAATTTTTGTTTTGTTTTGTTTCTTTTTTTTTGTTTTGTTTTTTTTTTGGTTTTTTGTATTTTGTATTTTGTATTTTTTTTGTTTGGTTCGATCAACAATTTGTCCTTGGCCTTATATGATCTATAGCTTGTATATATACTGATAAAGTATTGTAGGTGAAGTATATGTGTGTGTGTGTGTGTGTGTATCTAGCTAACAATATATAAGAAGTGCCAATACTTCTTACTATTCACCCCTTCCACCAAAACGCCCGTTTTGGGTTTTTTTTTTTTTTTTTTTTTTGATTTTGTGGGGTTTGCCTTTTCTTGTTTTTTGCACTTTTTTTTTTTTTTATCTTTTCCCCCTTTTTTTTTACTTTTTTTTAAATCTTATATATATACTGATAAATTTAAATTTGTATTAGAAAATATTTTTGTTATAAATTAATTTTCTTCAGATATTATCTTCAGTCAAAATTTTTCTAAATGTCCTGACAAATGTGTCCTGATTCAATTGAGCTTGTTTATCTCGTGCCAAAGTCTCATTCAAATAATATATTGAAGAGTCTTGATCAAAGCTCGCTAAGCAATTACTTGTTCTATTTGTTTTGTAATTTTTGTTTTGTTTTGTTTTGTATTTTGTTTTGTTTTGTTTTTGTTTTTTTGTTTTTTTTTTGTTTTTTGTTTTTTGTTTTTTTGGTACTGTCAATAATTTGTCCTTGGCCTTATAGTTGTCCACGTGTCAAATTTAACTCGTTAAAGTCTTCTAACCAAGATATTTACTAACTGATAACTGAGAACTTTGATAAAAGAATGGATAAATTATCATTAACCATGGATCAATATACGTCTGAAACAAAAATAATAATAAATCAATAAAAAGATTTAATATGGATCTACTTATATTCACATATTAGGAAAAATTGAAGATAAGAACTCGCATAGAATACATCTTGCGGTAGAGTCAGACATATAATTTAGTGGATGTACATCAATTTTTTTTTTATATCTAAATAACATCCATTATAAAAAAATTTTTTGGGAAAAATAGAAAAAAGAGAAAATTTGATGTAGAGTTCGAAGTTTTCGATCCAAATTCCATTTTGCCATCTAGAAATGTTGCCCCAAATGGGCTATAAAAATTCATAATGCAAATTACAACTGTGCAATAAATTCATGATGCATGGTGAAAAAAGTATTAAAATAAAAGATTATCTATATCCATACATAACCATTTATTTAAATACACATATCATTCATATTTCAAATAATATCTAATCCAAGATATTATCTTGTATGTTTTTAAAATTTAAATTAAGTTATGATCCTTATCCAAGATATCAAATTTCATAGAAACTTTAAATTTCAAATATTATCATCTTATCCAAGATAATAATTATTTGAATTTCAAATAATTTATAAAATCAAAATACCTTGACCAGTGACTAATTATATAATATATAAATTTTAGTTATATGCTTGTACACAATATATATATATATATATATATATAAACTTAGTTTGGAAAAAATTGATTGCTTTCAAGATAAAAATTGTATTCGGTCCAACCTAAATTAGTTTTCTAGTATTAACATCCAATCAAATCCAATTAAAGTCAGTTATTTGAAAAAAAAAATGGATTGGATTAGATTGAGTTAGTTTTTTTATCGGTTGATTGAATCAGATGAAAACTCCCATTTTCTTCCTGCTTAGATCATCTCCAACATAAATGTTAATGCAAAATCAATTAGAGCCAATTGAAATGAACTATCAATTCTGTCAACGTTCCCATATATTGGTCCTGTTGGCGATTTTGTAAAGAAGACTTTGACCTATAGTTTGATAGAGTAGTCATTAAAAAACTAATACTACCGAAATTGACAGATGCTATACAATCTTATATTTTTACATTCCTATAGTGATTGCACTACCGTTAGTAAGTTCAAAGTTGGTTTGGCATTTTTTTAGGTAAAAATCTGTCATGTGTGTCTCTAATTATAGTTACAGGGCTACATTAGGACTGCAGCTTAGTATATATCAATATGTTATCGGTTTTGTTGTAATATAAAGAGTCTGTTATGTGATTAGATTTTTTAGTCTGAATGGTTTTGTATAATCTGAAGCAAGATCTGAAACAAGAATATTCTAGGGTTTGTAAAAGGGATTGTTTAGGGAGTGCTTGTTTCTGGAGAATCTGGGAGAGAAAGAGTGAGAAACTGATTAGGTACTGTAATTTCAAAACTCCTGAGATCTTGATGAGTCTTATGAACGCATCTACCATAGTGGAGTAGGGAGCGATTCCCTGCCTTGGAGTAGGAATCATTGCTCCGAACTAAGTAAATCCTTTGTTCTTAAGTTGATCTATTCCTCTGATTTCAATTTTATTTTTTCCTTATGTTCGGTTATCTAGTTTCTTGTCTGTTTGGTCTTTTGCAAATTGGAGGGTGAAATTTTCTGACAAAAATACAAAATCATTATCCAATTCAAAACTACATTTTTCAGACAGTTTAAGTGGTTCCATATTTTAATGAAAGACGCAATTAAATTAAATAATAGATAATTGATTTTGACTATTTAATCTTATTAGTAAATGAATTTTTGATATTTCACAAAATATAATAAGTTATTCACGTCCAAAAGACACAAATATGATAAAATTGTATATATATATATACATATATATCAATAAAAATAACATCCAAAATCACACACAAAATATAAAGTAGTTTTTTTTTCCTTCCTTAGATTACCGCATGTTACGACTTCACCAAAACCAACAAAAAAACAAAAAAAAAATCGTGAAACATTGAATATGGTACACAATTCAAGACTAAAATGATAGACAGAATAATCCAAAACATAAAGAAAGAGAAAATAAATTTATAACTTTATATTTTCTATTAAGCATTTTTAACAAGAAAACCACACACACCCCACCCTACATCATCTTCAATCATTATCCACTTCCCACTTTTCTTCACGCACCCCACGTTTTTCTTCCTTTCCCTTCCTCAGCCCACCAAACTATAGTCCACCTCTTTGCCCGCCAAAACAAGTGCGCCAAAATCACATTGAGAGGAATTCTCAATAGCGGTTCTAGATTCTTCCTTTTCTTTTTAGTTTTTATATTTTAGAGAAAAATAAAACATTTCAATCAACTAGATTGGTTCTTCTCAAACCTCAAAGCACATTCAAAGGAAAAAAAAAAAAAAACATTAAACTACCCTCGTCTTCAACAGCCCACCAAAAACAGCCCTCTCTAGTCCCGCCAAAACAAGGGTGCCAAAACCAATTATCGGATAATCTTTCATATTGACTCTCTCTTCCTCCTTCTCACACTTTCTTGATTCTCCTCTTCCTCTAGGGTCTAAGGCCTAGGACGAAGATTACAAACAAAAGTTTGGGATGGGGGCAAAACAATAATAATGCAGAAATTGATCATGACAAGCAAAACAAGTAATTGCTTAGCGAGTTTTGATCAAGACTCTTCAATATTTTTTTAAGTGAGAGTTTGGCACGAGACAAACAAGCTCAATTGAATCTGGACACCAAAAGCTGCGGTTTTTTTCTTATATGTACGTGTGTGTATATATATAAATTGTATAAACAATACATGATTTTATCACTTTCACTTATTTTAAAAACAAAATTATTTAAGTTTAGAATTCTATATTTAATCAACTACTCTTTACCGCTCACTATTTTATCATTTTGCATGCATGCGTGACTGGTGTAGATAAAGCCACGCAAGCCTCTCTCTATATATACACACACATAGCTATATACATATATATATATATATATATATTATCATCATTACGATTTAGAACTTGCTTAGCATCGGCTTGTTTATTGCCTGGACCATATGTGACAGATGAAAGTTACATTACATATATGTCTTTTCTATTTTAGTTAGATACTAACTGATAAAAAGCAGAAAAAAAAAAAAGTAATTTTCGTACAATATAGTTTGTTTCTTTTTTTATTTTTTTATTAAGATTATTAAGAAACGACAAGTACAGAATGTAAATCCTTTAGGATTCGAGCACTTCTTTACGTGGACCACTTCTCTCTTTGTATGTTTTCTATCTCTCATTTATTTTCTTTGGGGGACCATCTAGTGTGTATATACATAATATATTTTCACACGCTACTACGTCCCCTTTCATCATGTGCTAAAATCTTTAAAAGTATTTATGTTTTATGAATATGTATATATGATTTTATTATGATTATGGAAAATGTTTAAAAACAAGCATTAGAAAATGGACGAAATCAATGATAAAATCATGATTTTGTTCGGAAAAAATTTATGATATGAAGGGTTTTAATAATTCAAACCACTAAGTAAATAAGTTTAGAATAAGTAATAGATGCTATGGTGTATTACAAAGTTTTTTAAGTTAAAATAAAAACTGTTTAAAAATCGTACAACAATGAGAAAACCACTGCAAAGCTCATGGCTGAAGCTGGAAAACTGGGCAGTTTTCTGTCAAGACTTAGAACAGCTTTTTGGACTTCTTAGAGATTGTCCGAACTCCGAGTTCAAGAATAAAAAGTTAGATATCGATGTTAAGAACATTTTTGTAAGAAATAGCTGTCAATGAAATTTTGACCCAATTACAAACAAAAATTACTTCAGGTCCAGTTTGAGGTGGGCAAAACAATAATGCAGAAATTGATCATGACAAGCATAACAAGTAATTGCTTAGAGTTTGGCACGAGATAAACAAGCTCAATTGAATCTGGACAACAAAAGTTGCGGCTTTTATCTTATACATACATACATACATACATACATACATACATATATATATATAAGACGTGTTTTTATCATTTTCACTTATTTAAAAACAAAAATTTTAAGTTACTTTTAAGCGAATGTCATGCTTTTGAGCTTTCAAAAATTTATATTTATTTTTAATAGTATTATGAAATAAGCAACGAAAATAGGCAACAACAAAAAATGAAAAAATAATAACACATAGATTTACGTAAAAAACCCTCTACAGGAAAAAAAAACCACGAGCAGAGTAGAAGAAATCTACTAAATCAAATATTGTAGATTGGTACAAGAGGAGCGACTACTGTAAAAGAGCATAATAATGAAACCCTAGAATTACATCATATATGTACCCAAACCCTAAAATCGGAAACAATAATGACTTATTTTAGTACACAATTCCCATACTTTAAATATGTTTATTGGTCGACACTGCTACAGTTAATTTCTTTGAAAGTGAAAAACGTTGTAAGCATTGTATGCTCACTTCAAGAGTGTAGCAATCGAAATGCTCGGGACTCGAAGAGTAATGGAAGCTCCGAAAGAAACAACGTCCGAGGATTTTGCTTTCTACCAAGAGGAACTGCCAGGATTGTTTTTCTTCCTTGGGATTGATAATCAGACAGTCGGAAGCGAACCAGTTCACACACCTTACTTCCAGATTGCTGAAGATGCATTTCCTTATGGTGCGCTGCACTTCACGCCTCGTTAGCTACTATCTGTCTGTCCGATGCTCTTGGATCAAAAGCCAAATTTCTGGGTGATGAACTCTAGCTAGTTATAAACTTCTTCACCATGATATGAATTGTTCTCCGACTACAATAAATTTCACTGCATCAGTCATTTATGTGATAAATTGTAGTGAATTTCATGATTAATTTTATGAGAATAAATTGTATGTTGATAGTCCTGATAGTTGCTACATTTTGAGCCCTTTCGAAATTTCTCAAACTGTAAATTTTTTAGGAGTGGCGTGGCGCGTTTTTTTTTTTTTTTTTTTTTTTTTTTTAACTCACAGACATGCCATTTTAACAATAAACTAAAAAGGGTATGCGCCGTTCCATTTCAAAAATAAAATAAAATAAATAGAAATAGAAATATAAATAACAAGTATGCCGTTTTGTGCATTAAGCAATTGGATATAATGTTCCTAATCAACTTCCAAAATATGTTTAAAAAAAAACTAAAATTAAGTGAGTATTAATTTATACACCTCGCATTTTATTTTTTTTTTATAGAAAATATACTATAAACATTTTGTAATTTTTTATTTTTATATTATTGAATTATATTTAATATATAAATCTATATCTTTTCTTCATCAGCACCTATTCTTTTACTCTAAAATCTATATCACTTGTTTTACCTTAATCTTCGGGTTACCCCATATCAGCAGACTCCTGACACCTATACATCCCACCTCGTACCCCACCTCCACTCATGTCCTAATATCATTTGAGAGTACTTTACATTTATACCGTTAATTATCAAACATATCAACCATAAAAACAAACATAAGATTTATATATTCATATACGTCTTCATAGATAAACACAACGAAACTTAAGTGATTAGGTACGTAAGTGTGTGAGTGTGTAATTTAGAGTTCGAATTATAGACTTTTCATTTTTTAATAATAGTAAAATCAAAAATTAAAAAAAAATGGACATAACATTTAAAAAAAAAAAAAAAGGGGGGGGGGGATGGACACAAACGCGGTCGGGCCTGTTCTTTTGGACTCTAACGTATCAGTTGTTGAGTGGGCATTCTGTAGACCGTGTCGGCCCGGCCTGTTCATTTCTTTGCTCAAGCCTTAAAGCGTGCACACGTATGAGAACATGAGATTTGTTGTTTCATTCCTTGAAGAAAAACGACATGTCGTCACTCATATTAAGAGTGAAAATAGGTAAGAAAAACAAAGAAGTTTAAAATATGTTAAAAATGACAGCCAAATAAGTGGCTAATATGTATACATATCAAATAAGTGGTATAACTCTTAAGGGAATACCTTTTTTTTTTTTTTTTTTTTAAGAATGCGGGATTCGAACTCTGCACCTTCAAAACAAAGTTAATTGAAAGTTTATACTCTAATAATCTTTAATTAAAGATATAAATCTAGATAAATTTTGATTAAAACAGATAAAAATGATCATTTATGTCATTAATTAACATTTATGTATAAATCACATATCAATTTCCTTTAAAAGACTAGCATCATTATCAATAAAAGGTAAATTGCTACAAATTTATAAATTCATGATGTAAATTGTCAAAATTAAAAATACATTATACAAATTACAATATGACATATACATATATATTCATATAAATTAATTATTGTATGTAGTAATATTGGTTTGTTTGATCTTATGAGTATGGTAAAAAATTTTAAAATCAACCATACTATATTTTTAGCCACATAAATTTTTTTTTTTTCTATTTTTGACCTCCATTTAGTAACCATAGTTTTAGTGTATGCTATAATTTTAAAATTTTGTATGGCATTGTGCTATTTTGGCATTTTCTTTTTTTATTTTATGTTGTAAAGTAAACTCATAATTTGGTTTGTTCGATCTTATGAGTATGGTAAAAATTTTTAAAATCAATCATATTATGTTTTTTGCATATAAAATTTTTAAAATACCTTAGCTGTAAACTTTATTCTCCTTGAAATCATCTAAAGTTATTCATAATTGAGATTAAAATTAAAATTTCGTGTTACCTTTTTAAATATTTTATTATTAAAGTTTCTGTCATTTTATGTTGATTAAGAACTATTTATGAAATTCTTAATAAATAGAAAATTGTTCAATAAAAAAATTACAGAATGATCAGGATTTATTTTGTTTAATTAAATTTCAAATGACACTTTAAAAAATATCATCCCAAAAAAAAAAAAAAAAAAAAAAAAAAAAAAAAGGGTTATTCATGCCATTCATCATACTCTATTAATCCAGATCTCGATCCACAAGATCTCCGCCTCTGATCCATGGGTGATTTTGCGAGGCTGGTGAGCTCGCGATTGAGCCGTAGGTGAGTCGCGAAGATCGTGTTTGCCGATGGCCGACGCCGTGAGTGCAGGACATCGTCTGTGGTCGACGGAGGTGAAGAGCAGCAAACCCGCAACCAAGACGTGCCGGAAGATCGCAATCTCACTGGCGTTGACCACCTCTGCGATCTGGGCAATCCCAATGGTTCGCGCGAGGTTTTCCGGTGAGATTGCGATCTTCAGTTGGTTTTCCGAATTTGTCGGCCTTGGCGATGTGACCGAGGAGAATGGGTCACCAGGCGGCAGTCGCGAGCGTCACACCTGGAATCGGTGACTGTAGTCACCGGAATCTGGGTTTTTTTTGCATATTCCGGTTAGCAACTTTTTTTTTTGGAATGTTTTTTTATTTTATTAAAAAATAATATTTCTAAATTAATTTGATTAGAATTTGGTGCGTTAAAAAACACATGTACCCTCATTTAAATTAAATTATAATAGTTGAATATGACTCTATCGGTGGGATTAAAAAAAATGATCTCGTTGTAGAATTTCAAAAAAACAAAATTAAAAGATTAATTTTTGGAAGATAAAGCTTAATGAAAATTTTGGCTGTTCTTTTTGGCTCTCAATTTTAGGAAATTTGAAAGATAAAACCGATTTTCAGTTTTCCACTTATATCAACTGTAGAGTACAAACATTGTACAGTTTCAAATTCTCCCTGTCTCAATTATTAGGATTTTATTAATTTTTTATTATAGATTTATATATTAAATGATAAATATATTATAGGTTATCTAATTTAATATGATTAAATAAGTAATTTATTAATTAGATTTTAAATATATTTATTGAGTAAGAGTTTTAATTTGAAAAAATTTAATACTAATTAAATTAGAGTTGATGAGAATTTAATTTAAGTTAATATATGAGAGTCATTATAAGGATTGTGTTCTCCAAATCAAATTATAATACGTAATATTTATTTTTCTCCTCTTTCTCCGTTCAAAAGATAGAATCCATATAACATCTTAAAAACCTAAGAAAATTTGACTGTGAAAGACTATATCTTTCTCTAATAGATTCAGGTACGTTTTCGATTAATTTCTCTTAATGATTTAACATGAGAGCCTGAATTTAGTGATAGTTTTCATCAATTAAAATTTTCCCAACGTCAACTTCTCAAATTCTTTTGTTCTCAGATCTATTCCAACTCGTATAACCATCTTCCTTCCTCGCCATGGTAAGCTTTATGTTTTTTTTTTTTTAAGGGGTAAGCTTTATGTTTCCGGTAGGCTTTCTTGCTTATGATTTTTCCAGACTTACATCAACGGAGGAGAATCGTAGGATCTGCTGAATGGAAGCTCCGTCTATACGTCGTATTCTTCTCTCTCTCCTCTGTTTTTCTATGTCCACCCAGGGGTGACTTTGTTACTGCAGAATGCAGATAACCAGTTCCGATGATGAAAAAATAGATAGTGACCACCACAGTTATTTGCCTTGGATGCTAGTTAGACAGGTTGTTGTTGATGAAGTATTTTGTTTCCTCTTCATTATTATTTCTTTTAGGCTCCACTTATTAGTGCTGGTTCTGGGCATGCCGCATGCCAACTTTAAGAGATTGCAAATTTTTCTTTCTTTTTATTTATTTATTGTAATATCTTACTTGGTTTTAATTTCTTTGCTTTCCTGTTTTGTAATTTGTAGATTCTTGAATGAAAAAGTGCGGTTCAGATTTTGCTTTTGGAACAAAGGAATTTTTTTAATTCTTTTCATAGTGTATAGTTTTTCATAACGTTTATCAAGAGATAATTTATTGAGCAGGGATATTTGTCATTATTTATTATATTTTTACATTTCTTTCTCTCCGAGGACTTATCAATTTATGTTTCTCCTCCTTAGATTTGCTAACTGAGTTTTTATTTATTTGTTTATTTATTTTTTAATCGATTCCTTTTGCTTGATTATCATTCAATCATAATGAAATTGTTGCTCCTGATACGGGGTCAATTTTTTCAGTGTATTGGTTACAACTTCATCAATTCAAGATGCTTAAGCATTGGAAGTTATTCAATACATCATAGATATGTACAATTATGCAAAATTCAAAGTAGCTACTGTCCATGAGTGACTAATAATGCATTCTTATATATATATATATATATATATATATATATATATATATATTTTCAATCACTTTTCTCTAAGTGTGTTTATATGTTTTTGTCTAGAAGGCGGAATGTTGATGGCTGAAACAAGACAATTGGGGAGTTTTAGTTTTTCTTTGGTGCTTATGCTCCACTCTCAAATAACGCAGGCACACAAGGATAATCTGATGAAGCATCATTTATCAAGTTTTCAGTCATCGCCAAATTACCCGTTGCCACTACCTATGCAAGTGTTCATATTTACTTGTAAGGTACATTTTATATTTACATATATATTCATTTTATTAGTATAATGTTTATGTATTCAGTTTGATAGTTTTATATATGTGTTAATATTGCACTCATATTTGATTTGATGTTTACTTGTAAGCCTCTACTAAAATTTATGTTATTTATGTTATGTTATTGTATTATTTGATTCTAGATTGATTATGGATTTTTTAAATCAAGAAAGTGAATTTCTTTTGGCAACTAAAAATTTTGTAACTCAAAATGGAAGTCATTTGATTTTAATGTCCACATTTTAGTCGGTGAAGGCAATAAAATCTTAAGCTTTATCAGACTTTCATTTAGCCACTACTAATAAGTTGCTAAAAGTTTATGAAGAAAGTACTTAGTGAGTAAGAGTTAGTCGTTACAAAACTAAAAGTAAAGAATTCAGTGACTAACCATTAGTTGCTAAATTGAATCTTTTAGCAACTAATCAATTAGTTCCAAAATATCTAAAAAATGATTTAATAATAATTAATTATTAGTCGCCAATTAGTTTTTTTATAGTCAGTAAAAGTAAATTTAGTCTTAGTACAACACAAATCTTTGGTCCCCTTAAGTTTTATTGTGATTAATTGAAAATACTTTTGCAACTAAATTTTTAGTCACAGAAAACAAATTATTTAACAACTACATATTTTTAATCGCGAAAGACTTTCTACAACCGACATTTAGTGACCAAGGCGCGACTAATTTTTTTTTTGTCACGAAAAGTTTTTTACGACTAAATTTTAACTTTCCATGGCTAAAAATATAGTTGTTAAAAGTGAAATTTCTTGTAGGTACACCTATTAAATCAAGAAAAATGTGAAAAAGCATGTCACACCTTTATGTATATTATTTTATATGATTTCCTTAATGATACATTATTAAAAAATATCAGTCGCATTTACTTATAGAGTACTAGTTTATCCGTCGATGTGGCATATATGTTGGGTACGAAAATTTAAAAAATGCTAATTACGGTTTTTTTTTTTTTTTTTAACAGCTAGTGGTTCCCAATCCGTACATCCCCAAATCTGTTTTGATTCTTATCTTCCATTTTCAACGAAACGGGATTCTTGAACTGAGCATATAAGCTTCCGCTTACTGACTGCATAACGCAGGGGTATCAGGGTTTCTCAATCTTGAAAAAATAATGCAGCGTAGCTTTTTTTTTTTTTTTTTTTTTTGCTAGTTTTTTGATGCAGTGTAGTTAAATACATGTGTATATATATTTACATATTTATATGTATGTTCAATCATTTTCTACTCCTTGGACTTTTTAGCTCGTGAAGAATAAATGATAAAGCAGTGTCATGTACTTTGCATATGCATAGTACGTATATACATATGTATGAATTTTTTTTATAAGAATATACTTATATATGAAATTGAGTGTACTAAGCCCTACTATTATTCTTTTTGACAAGTCAATTGCAACATTACCGACTGTTGTGCAATTTAAGGCCAAAATCTAAGCGAAATCACATACCCACAATGGTAACGAACAATATGTCGAAAAACAACTAAGACCGTATCTGCACCTCCAATCCAAACCTTATTTTTATAATTCAAGTTTTGTCCTTTTCTTTTAGTTTTATTATTCACACAGATTTATAACTCAAACTTTAAAAGTCCATAACTTTACATAACAAGTTTAGATGGGATTATAATTTTTTTTTAAATGTATAGAATTTCGAGATGAACGAAACAAGCTCCATATTGATTTTTTTTCTGAATACATTTTAAGTTTTTATACTTTTTAACTCAAGTAATTCAAACGCCTCAATAAACACATAATCAATCCAAACACAAATTATACAATCCAAATCTTAACATCAAACGCATGCAAAAAACGTCGCCAATATATATATATATATCATATTTTGCTTAGTGCATAAAAACGACAAGCCTTTTTGCAGATCAACATATTAAAACGACAAATCTTTTTTTCTTTTTTGAAAGGAAAACGACAATCTATTTGGTTGAAAAAACTTGTCATTCCTAAAAAAATAATAAAAAATAATAATGATAATAATAATTCCACGACTCAAGAAATTTCAAAAGGACCTGCTTTCGATTATTATGTATAACAATTATCAACATCGACATGATATTTATTCTAATAATATATAGAGTCATGAATTCACTGCCATATTTAGTCACGTACATGGCCTTCATAAGAGGATACAGTGAAATTTATTCAACGTATAGCTGATATCTATATATACATATGAGTCCCGATTTATTGTCCTATTTCTTGTCTTAAAGACTGTCCTCTCGATAGGCTTTTGACAACTCATCCATTTATTCAAGAATTTTTACTATTATCATTTTTTATATGGTTAAATTCTTAAATTCAGATGATACGACATGACATTATTGGGAGGACAGTCAAAGAGACAGAAAATTCGGGACAACAGTTCTTAATTCATATATATATATATATATATATACATAGATAGTTATATATGATAATGGAAATTCCTGACTAGAATTCATCATGCTGAGGGTCGTTGTCTTGTGATCCAAGGGCATAATCAGACAGGAACGTGGTAGCTAACGAGGCGTGAAATGCAGCACCATAAGGAAATACCTCCTCAGCAATTTGGAAGTCAGGTGAGTGAACTCGTACTTGTCCAACCGTGGCATTCATAATCCCAACGCTGAAATACAATCCAGGCATTTTCTCTTGGTAGAAGGCAAAATCATCTGACACCATAAATTGAGGACTTTCAATAACTCTTTCCGGCCCAACCATTTCAGCTGCTAGCCTCCTGAAGTTTTCATATAATCTTTTGTCGTTATTGACCGCAGGGTAAAAGGTGCTCGTCTTCTGAAGGAATTTGACTGTAGCTTTGCACTTAGACACAGCGGCCTGCGCTATTATAACCTGTTTGCATATATGATTATTTACATTTTTATATATATGCATAAACAAACAAACAGTTTCTTAAATTAATTCGAATCCCAAACAAGGAAATATCATCTGAATGTTGACAAATATGTGATTTCGATAGTGAACAAACAAAAATAAAATAAAATAAAATAAAATAAGAAAAGAAAAGTATTTATATTAAAAAAAAAAAAACCCCAAATTTTCTCTGGCGATCATATTCCTTCAACATTTTGTCTATTTGTTATGTCACTACGTACTTAATTATCCCGACATTTTTGAACAAGTACGACCGTGCAATTTATGAAATATCGCATAAATTGATAATATTTACTATTACCAAAAAAAAAAAACATTGATTCCAAAATCCAAATAATTGAAAATTGTATATAAGCAATGCATGACAAAGACATAAATAATTAGTATCATGAGTTGATCCCATAACTATATCCGAAAGCCCAACTAAGCCTAATAAAGACATATTTTTGGTTCAAGAAATATTATTAAGCCTCAACTCATTAAAGAAATTCTTATTTCTTTATTTGGATAGTGTGACAAACCAGGAGATAAAATTTAATTAAAGGGAAAAAAAAAACAAAACAAAAAAAGAGAGGTATTAGGCTTCAGAATCAAATTATTCATCACAAATGAGGATAATATAAGTTGATTTAATTACCTCCTCAACGCGTTTTTTAAGCTCCCCCATGGTCGAAAAAGCTCGTAAACTGCCACTAATTGTAGCTTTATCCGGGATGATATTAGTTTTCGTACTTCCCTCAAGTTTTGAAACCGTTATAACCTGCGAATTAAGGTCAACATCAATTAATAGATATTAATCCACCAGCGGAACTTTTAGCTGAACAGAGAAACCAAATGATCAGCACACAAAATATTGCCTAACGGGAGATATTATACATATCTATATCTAAACTTATACATACATACACTAAAACAGCCAATAACACTGTTCATTCTTTTTCCTCACTTGTCACCAGTCAACCACGTGGTTACTACATCAACATCATGTGGATTTTTTTTATTTATTATTTTTACTTTGTTTATCTATTTCACATGCGCAAACATGCAACTAGTATATATATAACTTGAATGTGAAGTCTACATCTTAGATAAGGTGTAGAATCATTGTTATGCTACTTTTGTGACAAAGCTCATAAAGAAATCATGTGACAATTGAGAATAGTATATTTGGCTTGAAGAAGGAAATTTCATTCTTAGAGGTTTCGAATAAGTAAATTAATGATCTACAGTTAAGAAAGTTTTCTTTTGTAATTATTTGATCTAGGAAAATCAACTTTAATTTTGGCTTAGTTTTTGGGTCAAATATAAATTTAGTTTCCTATTTTTATTTTTAGTTTTCAAAATTATTTAGTTCTCCATTTTTATTTTTAGTTTCTCATTTTTGTTCGAGGTAGATTAGTTTATAAATATGTTAGCCCAATCATATGTAAGGGTATATTTTTCTGAGTGAATTATAGTGTTTACTCTTTTTATTTTATCAATTTTTTATGAGAATCAACGAGTGATTGATGCCTATTTTCTTAGCATTCTATATGAATAACAGGTTAATAGATGTTTCAGTAAATTAATGGATTTTGAGAACATAATAGATCCATTCTTTTTACTAATATAATAGATACGCACACACACAAATCCTAATAGGTGAAAACAACGTCCTCATTGCATAATTATCACAAAATAAAAAAAGAAAAACTAGCAACTCGGCTAGAACCTCTAGTGACAAGTCAACCCACAGAGTTGAGGTAGACGGAAAAGACCGTAAACAAACTCCGCATGAACAACTGTAGAGGAATCGTTCTCACATCAGCGTGTGAACTCAAAGCCTCTTTCGCCATCACACGCACACTACGATGCCAAGTCTTAACGTGAACCCATCTCCCGTTTTTGCCTCGCCGAGGGGATCGAGGCAGAGGGTGTGCAGATCCACCGTTGAAATGGTGGATTTCCCCTGGCACCTCACAAGAATCACCGCCCTCCATCCACGTAACCCCTAGCCCTAACCAAGATGCCTAGTCCCTCGTCGTGGGCTGGGAATTCGGAGGCCAACTTGATGGCTGCTACCAAATTTCGGCCTTAGGAGAAGACTCACAAAATGAGAGATGAATATTCACAAAACTTTTTTTTTTTCCTCCCAATATTTAATTGATAAATTTTTTAACCCAAAGATATTGAGACTAAGATCTTTAATTAAGTTTTATCAAAATAGAAATTCGTGAACTAATTGTTCAAATATAAATTTGGGTTGAATATTGGTTAAAAAAGGACTTATCATGCTCCTAATTTTAACGACTTGCATGCTAGTAGTGTCATGTAGATCGCAATATATTTGTAAAGCATGAAAATGAAAGTTTAAGGCATAAATTGCAACTGTGTGATGCTCAAGATGCACTAGTGCCATTAATTAGCCCCTTTTTTTTTTTTTTTTGCTGGAAAATTAATTACCTGCGTATCTATTGGGTCAGTTTCGCGGGAGATGATATGTTGTAAGCTGAGAATCACACTAGCAGCTGCTACGACGGGATCTATAGTGAAGTGAGGTTGGCCTGCATGACCCCCTTTTCCAATGATTTCAGCCTTAAAAGCTCCACTCCCAGCCAGATAATAACCAGCTCTCGACCAGACTTCGCCTACCGTTGAGTTCGACGCAACATGCAGCGCAAATATGGCCTTAACTTTGTCTAGAAGTCCGGATTCCAGGACTTTCTTTGCCCCGGCACCACCTTCCTCGGCAGGTTGGAATACAAGAAGAACCGTTCCCTGATTTTAGAGTGTACAACATTAATTGACATATATATATATATATATGTATGTTAAAACTAAGCAATAGAAATATCAAGGACAAGTAAAGCTGGCCATATGTTATAACCTTCTTTTTATAATTTTTCTTACTAGTTTTTGTTACAAAATTAGTCCCAAAAAAAAAAAAAAACAAGTCATAAAAAGAAATCAGCAAATTAGTACTTTTAATTCTTCTTCATGTTGTTTGAGGATCTTGGCTGCACCAAGAAGCATTGCCGTGTGTGCATCATGTCCACAAGCATGCATCTTCCCGTCGATTTTGCTCCGGTGCTCCCACTCCACCCGTTCCTACAGAGCATTATAATTCATAGTACAACTAAATTCAGTGTCTTGTTACAACACAATCGTATAATCACAAAATTTATAAATTCACGACGACGTCCAATGGAATTAAGATTACTCAAAAAGATCAGTTTGCAAAGTACAACTAATAAATTCATATGTACATAGAAACAACATAAAAATGAACATCACAAATTACTCATTTAGTCATGAACTTTTGACTTTGTATAACTTTGATCCCTGATCTTTTTTTGTAACCGGAATACCCCTAAACTATTAAAATGTTATTATAATAATCATTTTTGTTAATTTTTAGACTGAATCCGTAGGTAACTTTGTCAAAAAGTAATGCTAACTAAAGGATTATATATCCAAAAATTAATAAAAATGACTATTATAATAATGCTTTTAATAGTTTATGGTCATTCCGGCTACGGAAAAAAAAAAAAAAAAAGAATGCCCATAAACAATTAAAATGTTGCTAAATAGTCATTTCTGTTAATTTTTGAACCGTATCGATTAGTAATTTGGTCAAAAAGGGATACTAACTAACAAATTCCATCTAAAAATTAACGGAAAAAACTATTGTAATAACATTTTAATAATTTAGGGGTATTTCAGTTATGAAAAAAAGATCATGGAGCAAAGTTGCATAAGATTAAAAGTACTTCAGAAACCAACATAACAATTTACCATTATAAATTTTCAAAACTTTAAAAGGCAACATTCGCACCTGGATTGGTAGAGCGTCCATGTCCGCTCTAAGCGCAACGAAAGGCTCTTTCCTGGACCCAACATAGCCGATGACGCCGGTTTCAGCAACCGGGCTCTCGTAGGGAATTTTCAGAGAATCCAATTCGTCTCTGACCAACTTACTGGTGCTGAATTCCTCGTAACCAGTTTCAGGATGTTCGTGTATTTGCCTCCTGATTTCGACCATCCGATTAAACACCTCACTTTGTTGAGCCTCCTGGAGGAACTTTGAGGAGATAGTTTCTGAGAGTACGACTTCTGTTGCTGATCCAAACAGGCAAAGTACTAAAAGGAAGTAGCTAACCCACTTGAAAAACGCCATATTCTACTATATAGCTAAGCTACTGCGTCTGATAGGGTTGGAGTTACTGGCACAGAAAGTATCGTTGGTGAAGTTTATATAGGCTTCAAGGACGCGACTAAATTGAACCACGCCTACTCTTGTGATTTGTGTGTTTGTATTATTATTTTATTATTTTAATATTGGCTTCTTCTTCTTCTTCTTTTTTTTTTCCCCCTCTGATAAATACTATTTGGAAGATTTAGTACATTTGAAAGGGACGTATCAGAGTAAATAAATAAATGAAAGGGAGAAAACAAACAAAGATAATACATTTATGGTCCTTATAAATTAGAAGAAGTCCTCAAATGTTGAAGAAATTAAGGAAATTTTTATAGGAACTGTCATTTTTTTACCATCGGCTGGAACTATAGTTCTAGTAATTGAATTAATAATGTCAACCGCTTAATTTATAAGTGTGCATGTCAAAATTGTGCAGCAGCTAAAATTTTAGTTACTGCCTAATGAAAAAGAACAATATTCATAATACCACAGGACTCTCTAAGGATTTATTTTCCGTCATTTCTTGTTTTGATCTAATACTATATTTGGTAAAATAGAATAGGAAGATGAAAGAAGTTGGGGGAGGGAATTTAGAGAGGAAAAAGGGATTGCTAGGTTGTTTGGTAGAAAGAAAATTAAGAAGGAAAAAAATTATAAATCCACAAGACTCACTATACAAACCTTCCAATTACTTTGAAATGAAAATAGAAGGAAAATTTTGATTTAAATTTATTGCAATGGAGTATCTCCAATGTAATGTTAGATTATTATGACGATAATAAATTTTGGCATTTAACTGAAAAAAGTGCTCTACAATAGAGTGTTATCTTTAATGTTAAAATTTTCATATGCTAAACTTTATGAAAAATTTACTACAAAATATAGCCAACGTCAAATTTAACATTTCATTTATTGATTATTGTCTTGATTTTTTCATATAATTTATTATAATATTTTCATTTTTAATTCTTTTAAATACTATAAAAGTTCACTTTTATGATGTTGACACTTAAAAATCGCCTAACGTCAAATTTAACATTTCATTTATTGATTATTGTGTTGATTTTTTCATATAATTTATTATAATATTTTCATTTTTAATTCTTTTAAATACTATAAAAGTTCACTTTTATGATGTTGACACTTAAAAATCGCCTAATAAATCCTTCAATGAGGGATCTTTGAGAACTATCACGGCAGCAAGAAATCATGAAATAGTAAAATGTAAAAAATGTAAAAAAAAATTTGTAGAGGTTCACCATTTGTAGAATGGGTGCTTGAGGGTTTCACTATCTTTTCAAGAAATACAAGTGGTATAATCCGTAGAATGAAATTTAATTAGGGTCTACAGAGGTTGTTAATCATATATTTATAACCTTCTAAGATATAACCCGTAACAAATAATTAAAATAGAAATATTTTATATTTGAATTTGTATGCAGAGATAACCTTCAATATTCATGATTTTGAATTGATTGGTTGAGATTCAAATATTTGAAACCATACCTATTAGATTCCCAGGCGCCAAAATTATCGAAGCGTATTAGGCCACATCAAGAGGCTGAGATTGCGGGGATCTTGGCCACCTATCAACATATGAATTTCAAAACCTAATAACAAGAAAAAATTATAGAAATAACATTACATATTGGTATATAAAAGAAGATAATTTTGTTTCTATAAAAAAAAAATATATATATATATATATAACATTAACGTAAACGGGGAAATTTTATCTACCCGTTAACATTATTATTATCTCGTCGCTTTTACTCATGGTGTACTACCTTGTCCACTTATGTATTGTTCGAATGATAAACGATGCAGAATTTTTTCACGCGTTTTTAATTGCAGGCAGCTCTCTTGTCCTTTGCTCTTTGATGACCAATCTTTTGTTGCTAGTTGGACATTGGGATTGCAATTTAGAACCAGGCACGAGAAAGAAAAAGGACAAGAAGATTGGGAACACAAAATAATTTAAAGCAATTAAATGCATAGACCATACTTATTAATTGAAGGAAAAACTTAAAAAGTATGTCACTGATTTATGTGCAAGGACCCTTATTTTTAGGGAATTTCTAAAGTAGGATTTTTTATTTGATACTATTGATAAAAGGGAAAGTCTGTGATTGAGTCTCATTTATATACTCTATCAATAGAGTTTATTTTTAAACCGTTAAGATGTAATCAAATGGCTGAAATGTTATTTGTATATAATAATTATAATTTACCTTACCTCGTATTAATATAGACTAATAAATTAAAAAAATTTTAAAAAATAAAAGAAATTTTAAAAAACCAACCTTTAGCTGATGGTAGGCGCTGCCCTTCCCGACCCCGGTTACAAGCCCACCCTAGCAACGCTGGCGATGGACCCCCCTCCCCCAACCAAATCTATACCCCCCACCCCCGACGCCGACAAAGAGGCCCCTCCCCGATGCCGGCGACGAACCCACTCGTCCCCCTTTGCCCCCCCCCCCCCCCCAAACGCTAGATCTGCGCCCCCCCTCCCCGAAGCCGACGAAGACCCCTCCCCTAACCAGATCAGCGCTGGCCCCCATCCTCCCCCCCCCCCCCCCCCAAATGCCAGATCTGCGTGCCCTCCTCCCCGACGTAAATGAAGACCCCCTCCCCAGACCAAATCTGCACTGTGACCCCCTCCCCTAACAATGCTTGCCCCAAACCCCCCCCCCCGGGCCGCCCAAGCCAGATCCGCTTCCTTCCCCCGCCGGTAGCCAACCCAAAAACCAACAACAAGCACCCCCCCCTCCCCCGACGCCGTCAACTATAAACAATGTTAATTTTTTATAAATTTTTTAATTTATTAATCTATATCAATACGAGATAAGGTACATTATAATTATTATACACAAATAACATTTCAGCCGTTCGATTTACTGGCTTGATTCAAGACGATTGGTGGCAATAAGGGAATCTTCAGTTTGTATAAATCTATTAGTACTTGTAATCATCCTATAGTTAGTGGATTATTCAGTATCTAGGTATGGCATCGAGGAATAGGATAACCGAACCTCGTAAAATTACTATGGTCATCTATTTACTTTATTTACGGTAATTGAATTAATTTGAAAATATTAATTAAACTTGGTAAATAGGTAAAAACATATATTACAGATTGGTTAATATTTTCAATATTTCCATTTCGTTGAAATCCGTTTACGGAGAGATCATACCAAAATATCTTTCGAATATAAGATCATTTCAGTCTAAATATACACCGCTGATGTTACTGATCTCTATCGTTAGGATCAACCTATGCTAATCGGACCTACAAAAGTAAAAAAATTTGAAAGAGAAATTTCATCTACCTGATCGATACCACTTTTATTGTCATATTGCATTTGCTCATGGTACTCTATCTTGTTCACGTGGTATGTATTGTTTGATTGGTCACTATTTTTTATATTTCCCTGTCATTAATAAGCGCATTAATTTTGCTTATGGAGAGATCATACCAAAATATCTCTTGAATAAAAATCATTTCGATCTAAATATATACCTTTGATCCTACTGATCTTTATCTTCAGGATCAGTTTATGACAATCGAACCTACAAAAGTTAAAAATTTGAAAGAGAAATTTCATCTACCCGATCGATACCATTTTTATTGTCACATTGCATTTGCTCAGGATACTTTATCTTGTTCACGTGGTATGTATTGTTCGATTGGTGACTATTTTTTATATTTCCCTATCATTAAATTTCGCTTACGGAGAGATCATATTAAAATATCTCTTGAATAAAAATCATTTCGATCTAAATATACACTTTTGATCCTACTGATCTCTATCTTCGAGATCAATCTATGACAATCGAACCTATAAAAGTTAAAAAATTGAAAGAGAAATTTCATCTACCTGATCGATACCATTTTTATTGTCACATTGCTTTTACTCACGGTACTTTATCTTGTTCATGTGGCATGTATTGTTTGATTGGTTATTTCATAGAATTTCGTTTCTGGAGAATATCTTTTGAATAAAATCATTTCTGTCAAAATATTGAAAAAATATCAATAGATATCAATAAATATTGATAAATATCATTTCATGTCATCATCAACAAAAACTCAGTGTAATCCATACAAAATATCTAGATATATCGTAAAAACATTAGTAAAATATCTAACACGTGGATAATATCAATGAATTTCATACTTTTGTCTTTTACCGATCTTTTCGTTCAGAAAGAGGCTAAAAATTTATTCAAAAAACTAAAAGAAACAACGACATTCAACAATAATACTCAATAACTTGCCATGATACTAATATTATTTAAATCAAAGTGGCATGTGAATCATATATATTTAAGCCTTACAGGATTCCATAATTTTTTTTTAGAATAATTGATTTAAATGATTCATAAATTCTTAATTGTAATAGTTTTAAACAGAAAAAAACTATATAAAATTATCAATATTTTAAAAATTTAGAATCATCTCAATAAAAAAAACAAAACAAAACCTGAACCGTTATTTTTTAAAAAATTTAGAAACTATCTGAATCATTTTTTTTATTGAGATATGAAATGTATAAAAAGGTTATCATATATAACTTTGTTAATTTATGTTTATGCTCTATCATAAACTGTTATAAATATTTTTTAAAGCAAATTTCTATAATTTTTGTAAATTTTTTTTTATAATTTTACAGACATAATAACAATATCTTCGAAAATTTCGTAAAATTTATTAAGTACGGATATTATCGATACTGATATTTTGATCATTGATTGGTCATGAAAATATAAAGGATGCAGATTTTTTTTTCAAACGTTTTTAATTGCAGGCCATACTCCTGTTCTTTGCTCTATGATGACCAGTCTTTTGTTGCTACTTGGACAGTGGCACTGCCACTGAGAATCAGGCACGAGACAGAAAAGGACAAGAAGATTAGATACAGAAAAGGACAAGAAGATTAGATACAGAAAAGATTAGGTACGAGAAAGAAAAGGACAAGGAAAAACTTGAAAATCACATATTTTTGTGGAAGGACCCTTATTTTTAGGAAATTTTTATGATAAAACCTCTTAGGGCTGATTGGTGAATAAGTTTAGTTTAAGATTTTTAAGTTTAGTAATTTTTCAAAAAAGATAAAAAACTTTTTCAAAAAAGATAAAAAAATTTTTCAGAAAAAGACAAAAAACATGATGAAAAAGTATAATTTAGTTTAAACTAAACTTGAAACCAAACATCCCCTTATTTAATATTATCGATATTTTACATTAATTATAAGATTGGATTTTTAATAATTTGATGTATTATTGAAGCTGTTACATAACACATGCTAAAAATTTTAAAGGTGTATTTACCCAAAAAAATTTAAAAGTGGATACTTATATATTAAGTCGTTAAAAAGTTAATCCAATAATTAAAAAATAATTTCTATCATGTCATATAACAAGAGGTCTTACTACAAAAGGATCCTTATTTTTATTTGATTTAAGACTTCTCACTTGATGTTCATACATCTTTACGATCAACTTATGACAATCCAATCAACAAACATTAATTTGAAAGAGAAATTTCATATGCCTAATAACTTTATTATTATCACGTACGTCACATTTTCATGTGGCATGTATTGTTTGATCGGTTCGAAACATTTAGGATACAAAATTTTTCAAACATATTTAATTGATAATGCCCACAATCCCGATTCTCAACCTGCCTTGATTTTTACCTTCCAATTCCAACAAGGATTTTTCTTTTTATTTACTTATTGGATAGTGCTAGCTACAATTTATTGGTTTCGCTAGATTAATTTCTATGCAAAATATCCGCGTCTGGTATAGCAGTTGTAGGCCAAAACATACCAGCAGTCAAGCCTTATATCGAACGGACAAATAATATATTCGGAGGATGAGAAAACTACCTGTATTAATTTGGGATTCTAACCAAACGTAACAAAACAATACACAAATTCTAATTGTCGAAGACAATGCCCTTATTACATAACTATCACAAAATAAAACAGAAAAACTAACAGCTCGGCTAGAATAACCGATGAAAAGCCATCCCACGTGGTTGAGGTCAGATACGGATCCAGGATTTAAATTCAGTGGGGACACAAATAATAATAAAATTTATAAATTAAAAAAATTTAATTCTATTAATGACACTTTTATAATTATCTTCAACAGGTTTTATGCTTTGCACTCGTTGTAGGATAATCTTATAATCCATATAATACTTGTAAAAAATATTTATTAGCATACAGAACTAAGTTTTCATTTATCTATCGATTTCTTATATTTTTTAACAACATTAATAACATAAAATAGTCTGTCCCTTGAGCTTTATTACGTGTATTTCGAAATAATATCATGAATAGAGAATTAAATACAAAGTATACAATTATAGATATTAACACTAATCTTCTGAAATTATAAAGTTCAAAAATCTCTATAATATTACCCATAATCATAAAATTACAAACCTTAATATTTTAATTGTCAATTGAAGCTAATAAATATTGGGAGCAACCAAACTTTGACATATAATACTTTTTAAAAAAGAAAAGCTAAGAAAGTGATCGTTAAAAAAAAAAAAAAAAAAAAGCTAGAGAAAGAAGGTGATCACAAAAAATAAGATGAATAGAAGGAAAAAAAAATAGTAGTAGAAACTTGAAACTCAAAAGAAGGAAAAAAAAAAAAAAAAAGAGTTAAGATCCAAATTAGAAAAGTTTTGACCCAAATCGAGAAAATTATAAACTATACTAAAAAAAATTTGCATTTATAACGTTTATATATATATATATATATATTTGAAAGGAAAAAGAAAGAAATTTGAGATAAAGTACTACAGAGCAATAAAAGCTCAAAAAAAGATAAGCCCAAGACTAACATAGTGGGGGCACACTAGTATGGCATAACTTAATATTTTAATTGTCAATTGAAGCTAATAAATAGTGGGGGCACACTAGTGTGGCATAACTCAAAAAAAGATAAGCTCAAAAAGTTTTATTATAGAGCAATAAAAGCTCTATAATATTACCCATAATCATAAAATTACAAACCTTAATATTTTAATTGTCAATTGAAGCTAATAAATATTGGGAGCAACCAAACTTTGACATATAATACTTTTTAAAAAAGAAAAGCTAAGAAAGTGATCATTAAAAAAAAAAAAAAAAAAGCTAGAGAAAGAAGGTGATCACAAAAAATAAGATGAATAGAAGGAAAAAAAAATAGTAGTAGAAACTTGAAACTCAAAAGAAGGAAAAAAAAAAAAAAAAAAGAGTTAAGATCCAAATTAGAAAAGTTTTGACCCAAATCGAGAAAATTGTAAACTATACTAAAAAAAAATTGCATTTATAACGTTAATATATATATATATATATATATTTGAAAGAAAAAAGAAAGAAATTTGAGATAAAGTACTGCAGAGCAATAAAAGCTCAAAAAAAGATAAGCCCAAGACTAACATAGTGGGGGCACATTAGTGTGGCATAACTTAATATTTTAATTGTCAATTGAAGCTAATAAATAGTGGGGGCACACTAGTATGGCATAACTCAAAAAAAGATAAGCTCAAAAAGTTTTATTATAGAGCAATAAAAGCTCTATAATATTACCCATAATCATAAAATTACAACCCCTTAATATTTTAATTGTCAACTGAAGCTAATAAATATTGGGAGCAACCAAACTTTGACATATAATATTTTTTAAAAAAGAAAAGCTAAGAAAGTGATCATTAAAAAAAAAAAAGCTAGAGAAAGAAGGTGATCACAAAAAATAAGATGAATAGAAGGAAAAAAAAAAATAGTAGTAGAAACTTGAAACTCAAAAGAAGGAAAAAAAAAAAAAAAAAAAAGAGTTAAGATCCAAATTAGAAAAGTTTTGACCCAAATCGAGAAAATTATAAACTATACTAAAAAAAAATTTGCATTTATAACGTTAATATATATATATATATATTTGAAAGAAAAAAGAAAGAAAGAGAAAACCAAAGATTTGAGATAAAGTACTGCAGAGCAATAAAAGCTCAAAAAAAGATAAGCCCAAGACTAACATAGTGGGGGCACACTAGTGTGGCATAACTTCAAAACCACATGCAGTTTTGCCTTTTTTTCATTTTCTCAGAAGGGGCACACTTCAAAACTATATCTAATTTTGCTCTTTTTTTCAATTTCTCAGTGGGAGCACGTGCCCTCACTGACCTTGTCGTAGGTCCGTGGCTGATTGAGGTAGCCGGAAAGACAATAAACAGACTCCGCCAGAGCAACAGTAGAGGACCCCTTCTTACCGGGGCGTGTCCAACTCACGCACCTTCACAAACATAGTCTTAAGGATGAATAAAAGGTGTTAAGGGGGCAAATTTAAACATATTCATATAAAAACGTTTTTAAGCTAATAAAAAACTTATCCTTTATCCACTTGAGTATTGATTATAGTTAAAACAAAAACAACATTTTCATTTTAATAATACATATATTTTTTTTTAATAGCAACATATTTCTTTATATTAATATTTAGTGATAAACATGGAATTTCCATTTTTAAATCCACCTAATGATAACTAAAAATACTTATTTAACCTTGCTAATAAATTAAAATATTAATATATTAATAAAATAGTAATTATGTATACAAATCCTTTATTTTCTTTCATTCCTATCTATCTACAAAACAGGCTAAAGGAAAACTATCTAAATTTTCACTTTTGAAATCCATATCATACTCTCTTTTTCTTTTTTCATTTTTTTTAACTTTTATACTATTTAAATATTAACTTTAATAAATATATCCAAACATACATTTTATTTGAATACACAACTCAAACATTACATTTGAAGTCAGGATTTACAGTCCCAAATTTTATGTCTTATTGGTCATCCCCCCAATAATATTATGTCATATTATCTTAATTTAAAAATTTAACCACATAAAAAGCTAAATACTAAAAATTTTTGAACAAATTGATGAGTTATCAGAACATTATTAAGGGAATAGCTATTGAGACCAAAAAAAAAAAAAAAAAAAAACCTGAGACAGCAAATTCGAACTCCTACATTTGAATGCAAACATTTAAGTTACATGAAATTTCAATATAATAGGTGATCTAAATGGATGCTAATTTCCTTTTTATCATTTAAAATTTTCATTTCTTATAAATTTTTTTTCAATCATTTTTTTTTTAATTCCTATCAAACGGTGTGTATGTCCAACTATGCCACATGCAAGTCCTCCAATGCCATGGAGGGCTTGCAATGGCTTGTTCTGGTTGCGAGCTGGTTGCTATATACTATCGGGGACTAAAATTGCGAGTTTTTATTAGGTCACCTTCTTGGTATCAGGGTCCAACTCCAGATTGTTGGGAGTTGAACAGGATCCAAACTAACACTCCACTATATCAAATGGCATATAGATGAGTCCAGAATCATGCTCTGAATCTCGCAGTGCCAACACTCACAAATGCTCTTTATGATCACGGTGGATTCTCAACAAGTGCCAACGTGCACCCACATTCCCAGACAGATCACCACGGATGAATTGAAGAAACTTCTAAAGGACAAATTTCAAAATTTCCCTCGTGAACTTTGGACCTTATAATAAATTGTTCTCCGAAGTTTGATTTGTAATATCCGTTCCAACCGAACTTTGAAACGTTAGCAAATTTATCCCTTTAGTTATTTTTGTTAAAGAAAATTGTCACGTGTTAAACTATGAGGTAATGAGACTAAATAAATGAGTGAAATTACAAATTAACCCTCTCATGTTAAATATTAAATATTTAAATAAATTTTAAATTAATCATAATTAGAATCATAATTCAAAAGATCAAATAATCTTATTGAAAAAACAAAGAGAAACAAAAGAACTTATGACCACTGACACCAATTTAACAAAAGATCAAATACTCAAACCCATCACCAATTTCAATAAGAAAAAAACCCATTACGGCTAAGTTCATTCCAATTTCCAGAGATGAGCAAAATACCGAAATCAAAATATTTCTAACTTCTTGAATGAAGGAGAAAAATAAGATCAGAATCCAATAGTGGAAATTATCATTTTTATCCTCTCATCTAATCTTTCTTGACCTGCTCTTTAATCTCTCTAAAAATTAAAAAATAATAATAATAAGAAAAGCAAGGAGGTTGGTTGTACGACATCGCGAGCTTAGGGGAAAACCGCGAGTGGGTGGTGCGAGGGACAAAGATATTTGCCTCACGGGGGGTGGCAATGTATTTCCAAGGTTGTGGCGGAGGGGAAAGTGGGCTGAGGAGGCATCTTCACTTGGAAGGTGGGGCGGAAAATTTAGAGGGTGTTTGGTATTTGAGTTGAGTTTGAGTTGAGTTGAAATTTTTAAGTTTGAATAGTAATTTTTATTGATTTTTTAGAAAAAACAAAAAACTTTTTTAGAAAAGACAAAAAACTTTTTCAGAAAAAAACAAAAATTTGAGTTTAAACTTCAAGTTTAAACTCAAATGCCATACTCCCCCTTAATGTTGCATATCCTTATCGAGAATTTGCTAACGTTTAAAAGTTTGGGGGGAATGGATATTACAAATTAAAGTTCATGTGACATTTTGGGACATGATCCAAAGTTCATGGGGAAAATATGAAATTTGATAGAGGAGATAAATTGGAAGTGGAAATATAAAAATAAAAAAGGAAAAGAATATAAAATAAAGGATAGATAAAAGTAAAATGGATTGATATATTAGGATAAATATTCTTACCTGTTGATTTACTCAAAATGTTGGATGATAAGACATCTATTAACTTGTTGATTTAAATAGAATGTCAGAAAAATAGACATCAATAACTCATTGATTCACATAAAATACCGAGAGAATTGATAAAATAAGAAAGTAAACCGTTTAACTTTACTCAGAAAAATTCAACCCCTTAGTTATGAGTAGACTAACGTATTTATAGACTAAACTATCACAAGCAAAAATGGAAAACTGAAGATAAAATTCTACCCCCTTACCTATAATTAGACTAACATATTCACGTTTTACAATACCATAATTTTTTGTTTCTTTTTCGATTAAAACAAAATTTGTTTTTTCAATATATTCCTAACAAGAAAGGAACAAAATCATCATTCGTATACCTACTAAAATGTGCTAGGACATTAAGATTTTATCAAATTTGTTAGAAAACCATTTTTTTTTTCAAATTATTGTTTTTAATATTTATCTAAACACCAATTTAGAAATCATTTCCTTTTCAAAATGACAATTTAGTTACACATTCAAAAGCTATTTTGGAACCAAACAAAAATACTTTTAAACTCAAAACCAATTCCCAAATGAGAAATTGTATTAAACAGCAATTTTACGAAAATAATTGAAGTAAAAAGCAGGTTTTTAAAATATTTATAATATATAATAAATTGACTAGTTAAATAAAAATTTTACTAGATAAATGATTTATTTATGAGATTATCTGATAAATTTAACATAAATGATGAACTTACATGATAAATCTACTATTTACTCCAAATATTTTTAAAACTTGCTATTTACTTCAATTATTTTCTAAAAGCTTATTTTTTTTCACCTTTTTCAAACCCTTATGCTAATAATTTAGGAGATCACGTGTGAGGATGTGGTTACCGGTTGGAGTCAATCTCCTTCGTGCACGAACCATGGATCTCCTCGGTGCAGCCCCCACTTGCTATGCCTCAGAAGGCCGCAAGAACGACGACCATCACCCTCATCTCCAACGTCCACTCCAAGGTTGAGTCCGAGCTCTCCAACGCATGCACCAGCATCCTTGGCCTCCTCGACTCCCCTCCTCATCCCCTCCACCTCTGCCACCAAGTCCAAGGCCTTCTGCCTCAAGATGAAGTGTGACTACCATCACAACCTCGCCGAGTTTAAGGTTGGTGACGAGAGGAAATCTTGATTATTCCAATTTCCATTTCAATTGAATTGATTTTTTTCCTGTTCATTTTTAATTTTTACGATTTTCGGAAATCTTGATTTGATTTGATTTGCATTGAATTGATTATTTGAATTAGCAATTGATTTCCGTTTCCTTTTAATTTTAGGGTGGCTAGTCGTGGTTGTGTAGAACTCGGATCTCCTCCGCCAACGAGTCGTAACCGCCACGAGATTTGAGATCTCTGATCGTACTTTTTTTTTTTTTCATTTTTCTGATTATGTGCTTTTTTTTTTTCCTTCAATTTTATTTTGGTGGATGTTTTCTTGGTATTTGCTGATTTTTGTAATTTTTAATGAATTTTTGTGGTTTTTTTGTCATTATTCCATTGATAATCCGTTAGATTTGATATTTACCGATCGGTAATCAATTGGTATTCCATAGAATGTGGTGGTTACGAATCGGTAACCATCTGGTATCCTACTGAATGTGGAGATTATCGGTTCATAACCATCCGGTATCCCATCAGAAGTGATGGTTACCAATCGATAACCATTTGGTTGTTGGTCAGTAACTATTTGGTTATCGGTATCCCGTCGAAAATGACGGTTATCGATCGGTTTCACGTTGGATACCAGATAACAAATCGAGAACCATTGACTAACCGGTACCATCATGAATAATAAATACTAATAAAATTTTTTTTTGAATAAGATAATAAATACTAACTTAAGAGTATAATCGGTAATTTAAAATAAATAAATAAATAAATAATTGTAATATGATAACATGTCTTGCTCGTGTTTGCGAAAGCTTTTTCCTTGTGCAAAAAATCAATCCGAGCAAAAATTCCCCGTCACGGACACGGTAAGCCCACCAGATACGGAAAAGCCCACTTGATATCTGCCGCGTAAGGGCCCATAAGTAAAGGCCCGTTTAACCGCGTTGTGCTGCGTCGTACGAACGCGTTGGAGAGAAGGGGAAAAACAAGTCAATAGACCACAAAAAAAAAAGGGAAGACAATCAAAATCTGATCTTTAACACGCTTTCTTCATCAAGAACAACAACAACAAAACCCTAGAATCGGAAATCGAATTCCTCGGAGATCATCGCCATGGGGAACACTGAGAAGCTGATGAACCAGATCATGGAGTTGAAATTCACGTCGAAATCGCTCCAACGCCAGTCCCGCAAGTGCGAGAAGGAGGAGAAGTCGGAGAAGCTCAAGATCAAGAAAGCCATGGAGAAAGGGAACATCGACGGCGCTCGAATCTACGCCGAGAACGCGATCCGTAAGCGCACCGAGCAGATGAACTACCTCCGGCTGGCGTCGCGGCTCGACGCCGTCGTGGCTCGGCTCGACACTCAGGCCAAGATGACCACCATCAACAAGTCCATGGGCAACATCGTCAAGTCCCTCGAGTCTTCCCTCGCCACCGGGAACCTCCAGAAGATGTCGGAGACGATGGACCAGTTCGAGAAGCAGTTCGTCAACATGGAGGTCCAGGCGGAGTTCATGGAGAGCGCCATGGCCGGGTCCACCTCGCTGTCGACTCCCGAGGGCGAGGTCAACAGCCTGATGCAGCAGGTCGCCGACGACTACGGCCTCGAGGTGTCCGTCGGCCTCCCGCAGCCGGCCGCGCACGCGGTCCCGACCAAGGAGACCGAGAAGGTCGACGAGGACGATCTCTCCAGGCGCCTTGCCGAGCTCAAGGCTAGAGGTTAAAAAAATGATTTTTACAGGAATTTGATCTATATTGATCCTTGATCATGGCCTTACTAGGAGGAATTTCGTATGCGATATGCTGTATTATGTGATTACATAAGTGAATTGATTCGGAATGATGTCTGATGTTCGAAAAATTGGATCTTTCTATGCGTGTAAATTAAATTAAGTTTGGTTTTTTTTGCCCCCCTCGCTTTTTTTTTTTTTTTTTTAAATTTTGTTTCTCATAACAATGACTTTAACTTTATCTCTGGATTTTCTCATTTGGGCTTTGGAAATTTGTGCTTTGATATCGTGATTTTACGCTCTGAAAATTTTACATGGATAATTGGATGTATGTCAATGGTTTGTAAAATTGCTGATGGGAAGCTTTTTAGACATCAATGCCGTTGCTTATGGATGTTTTTGCGTATCCATTTTCTTGGATGAACTCTTACTACTTTTTGAGAATGTGACTTGAAAAGACACTACGAATGTCCATCTCTGGACATTGTTTAATGCAATGTTTACCTGAGTTTGGTTAACTTGCAAGCTTGCAACATATTTGGTCATTTAGTACTGCTCGTAATTCCATATATAGGGATTATCTGATGCTCTATAATTTTTTCCTTCCACTTGTCTTACTTTTCTAATGGTAGAAACTAGAAACTAGAAACTAGATAGAAAGGGCATTATTGTAGAAGTAGATGGGGGTTTCCTATCTGGTGGATATTGATTGTTTAAAATGTATCCGAGTTTATTGTTTTGAGAATTGTTCTTGCATTCTACTTGCGTACTAGTTTCTCTGTCTAAGTTAGTTCTTCCACCAGACTAGATTACCTCTTTAGTGAGTTAATTTTGATATCTGGATTGTTAGTTGGCTAGAATTCTGTTCATACTATCACGAGGATTTGAACGCTTGCCATTAAAATGATGAGAATACAATTAACTTATATTGTTGAAGTTAACTGGAAGTAGATGAAACAAATCAAATGATTTGAGGGAGGGCTACTTGCAAGGAAGATTTTCAAATCTTACTATATCTAAATTTCAGTAAGCTCTGCCTTGGCTCGGCATTTTTACTGTCGTATATAATCTGTTTCTTGTTTGTTTACATCGAGTGGATTGGCAGGGTTGTTTTCTTTTTCTACATGGTTTGCAGCTAGGTTTGCCACTTTTTGACTTTTATTCGTCTCAGCTAGGTTTGCAGCTAAGATTGTTTCTTTCTCTCTTATCACCTTATATACTAAATTGTCGAGATCGGTTTCCAGTTCTGTCTGGCTTCCAGCTGTTGATTTTGGTGGACTGTGTCTTATGTTTTATGCAGTTTCTTGAATGAATCTTAACGTGCATGTAGGATGTTGATGTGGGCGATCTTGGTTAGAAGAGTCGTATGAGTTCTTCCCTTTTGAATCTCAAGGTTAAACAAGTGGTAGAGGTTAAGGGTAGAATTTGCTAAGATTGTGTTTTCAACTTCATATTTAGCCTCCTCTATGATCAGGGGTGGACATCCACCACTGAAATTTTTTGTTATTTTATTTTTACCTCAAAAGTTTTATAGTTTTTACAATTTGCCCCCATTGAAATTAAAAAATTCACAGTCCTTACTTTGGCGCCACTAAAAACAAAAAAATTCTCACATAATTCTTATTGAAATTCATTTTATAAGAAAAAAACTTTATACTTTTACTATTTTATCCCCATTAAAATTAAAAGTTCTCACATAAACATTCTAAAATTAAAAATTCTCACATAACCCCCTTTAAATTTTATTTTATCTTGAAAATTTTTTTTGGTGTACATCCTACTGAAATAGATTCTTGGCTCCACCCTGTCTATGATGGTGCTGTTATGCTTTATAGAGCTGTTCGTCTTTTAGTTCTTCCTATATGCTGACTCCTATAATGAAATTGCTTCACTTAGAAATGTTGCGTGCTTAAGCAAACTGATTTTCCTGTTTGGCTGGACAAAACAAACTGTATAAACCTTGCACTTGTCTAGTTGCATTGTTTGCGAGTGACGTTATTTTTTGTCAGAATGGGAATGGGTGAACGCTAGTACCTAACATGTGAAGTTCGCTTCTCTTTTATCTTGAACAGTTATGTTTGCACCTCCATTTTAAATCGACTTCTCAAACAAAATTTATCAAAGAAAATTTAAATTTTTGTTAGAGAAAACATGATTGAAAAATGTTTGAACAATGAACTTAAACCGATCACAGTATGTTTGGATACGAGTCTTTTTTTTTTTTTTTTTTTTTTGATAAATTGGATCTCAGTCTTGGTTTGAAGGGCTTGTTGATAATTCTACCTTAGCTGCTCAAACTAATATGAGCTTTCTTGTGACGTTAACTGTCTAAACCAACAATGATAAATGAAAATAATAGTGCTTGGAGTTCTCTCTCTCGCAATGAATTGTTCCCTAAACGACAACTATTGGGACAAAAAAACAAATAAAGCTAGTTACATCAAAATGCATTGAATGGCTGAATTCACTGCACGGAATGAAAGAATATACAAGAAAGATAATGTTAACATAGCCTGGGAATTCACATTCATCAACGCTGGTCTCTGCTGCAGAATAATCACTGCAAACAAAATGGCCACATCCAGACAGTGAGAATCACAGAAGAAACCAGAGCCCCGCTCAGTGCTCACGAGTCGGATAAATATTTGCCGTTTTGATATATAAATATAAATATATATATATATTTACGTTACTTGCACCGAGGTCGGACTGCATTGGGAGGCGTATTCACCAAGCATGATGTTTCTTTCCTTCCATATGCATATATTTACCATCTTGCTTTCCCTAGTACCTTGTCCTGTTCTTAGATACATAATTATCCGAACTCAAAAGTTCTCTGATTATAGAATCTTCATGAATTACCTTAATTAATTAATTATTTTTTAATCTTGTGACTGCTGGCATTACCTATGCGTTTGATGCACGGGTTGGAATTGAGTTTTTTGGGTTAAAATTGAGTTGAATTGAGTAATTATGTATTTGTTGAGGTGTTTGAATTGCTAAAATTAAACAGTGTAAAAACTTAAAATGTGTTTGGAAAAAAAATCATTAGAGAACTTGTTTTATTTGTTTCGAAATTTTATGCATCCCTTAAGATTTGTATGGATAAAGTTATGAACTTTTAAAATTTGAATTATAAAGTTATAATAATAATTGTGAATAATAAAAATTTGTTGATTTAAAAAAAAAAGACAAAAAAAAAAATCATGATTCAAACTGTGAATTGATGCACCAATCAAGCCGTGATAATATATGGCAAAGTTTAACAGGAAATATTTATCCAAAAAAAAAAAAAAAGTTTAAACGGGAAATAGAATTTGAATTCCTTAAAATAAAGAGACAGAAAATTTTGAATTTTTTTTGCCAAAAAAAAAACACCACGTGTCCAGGTCATGCCTGGCGGTCGTAAACTGGGATGTGTCTGTCTCTGGAGAATAGCTCTCCCAGAATACCCGTCTGCTAAAACACCTGTCTGTCGTTTGTCCTTCCTCCTCTTTCCTCCGTCGTCTTCTTCCTCTTTCCCCCCTCTGCTTGTATCCTTCGTTTGCATATTACAAGAAACCCACCACATTTCGGTTTCCAATTACCAACCCCGTTTCATTTATTTCTTTCATTAAAGCCCCTCCATCTCGAGAATCACTGTTGAAACGCATGTGCAATTTCAGCTTTTTTCTTTGGAAAACCTTTATTCCTCTGATCCCATTTGCAATAATTTGGGGAAAAGTTTTCATTTTTCGCCATTTTTGAAGCTCTTCTCTGCGCTGGTGGTGGTGGGGTTTTGAAATGGTAGAGCGCGAGGAGGAACAGCCGGCTTTTGAGATTGCGGTGGTGGTTCCGAAGAGGAGTAATGTTAAGGAAGAGGACGAGAGTTCTGAGTGTGTGGAGGTTCTTGTACATGACTTTCAGAATGTGGGTCTCCTTGTTGAGCGAGTCCTTGGCGTTGCTGATCAGTTTATCAAGGTTTCCCCCTTTAAATTCCTTTCCTTTCCTTTCTTACTTTGCTATTTCCTTGTTAAAGATTTCATAAAGTACTCCTTTTTCTAGGCTTACTTAGTAATATAAAAACATTATATATGTATATACACACACACACACACACACACACACACACACACACATACATGTATATATATCGTATGTAATGTATGTTTGGTTCTAAACTAAGGCTTGTGTTTGTTTCAGCTAGCAGCACCTCTAGAGACTTTGGGAAGGGCTGCAGCCAGGCTGCAAATAAAGAAACGAACCCGTATTGGTAATAGTCTGCAATTCCTTCCTCTAAAGATGTTTTCATTTTTCCTCTTGTTAAGTTGTCCTGCTCTTATATATCTATATCTATACATATCTATACATACATATATATATATATATAGTGAAAATGTAACTAGAAGAATCAATGTGCAAATACCTGAATTCAGGAGTGGATTTGCAATTTGAATGGGAGGAGGCTGAAGCTTTTGTGATGCAACCTGATGGTTCATTGTTCAGCTGGAGTGAGAGGTTTCATTGTTACCAGCACTTAATCTATGGAATTGTGAGTTATACAAATTTATACAGATATTCATTTCCCTACATATAATCACTTACTAATCTTAGTTTCTTTACTGTTTTTTGTAATGATTATGGTCGTCTGGTTATGCATCTATCTACATTGCTTACTTTTATCTCAGATCAATAAAGTCCTGTTGAAGTAGTACTTATGAGAGTTTGAGGCCAAATATCTTCTACTACGTAAATTTGATACTAGTTTGCATCTTTTGAGAAGTAATGTATGGCGATACCTTACAGGAGAACAAGGGCAAGTCGGCTGTAATTCTAAAACATGATGGTAAAGAGTTACGGTGGGAAGTTGGGGAACGTTTGCTGCAGAAATTGGAATCTGAGGGTATCGTTAAGCAAGTATTCCCATTGCACGGTATGTTTAGTCAATCAAGAAATTTTGTTTAAGTTTGGCATCAAATTAACGATTCTGTGGTTCATAGATGAAACAAAGAGGAAGAAGCTCCTTCATAGCTGGGCACTAAACTGGCAGGACTTCACAATCCAACCGTTAGATGACATTTACTCGTACTTCGGGACAAAGGTTAGTAATTGAGAGAAATTTCTTTCAGTAGTTTGCTTGCTAACAAGTGAACAGGGATTTTAATACTTTTTACTCTTTTACAGATCGCACTCTACTTTGCTTTCCTTGGAATGTACACACGGTGGTTACTCTTTCCAGCTGCCTTTGGCATTCTGTTGCAGATTATTGATTTTGGGTGAGTCTATCTATGACCTAACCTCCCAATCTTCTTAATAGAATATTAACATCAATTCATGCATTGTGTGCAATAGTGTTCATTAGCATGGCTTTGTGCTTTCGTAGGCCATTTCGGTTGCTGGTGCTTCCCATTTTCTTCATATGCATTATTCTATGGGCAATAATGTTCTCCCAGTTCTGGAAACGGAAAAATTCTGCCCTTTTAGCCAGGTATATTTATTATGGAATTGCTTTTCTGGGTCAATAGATAGTCCATTCAGCACAAATTTTTCAAATTTTAGTTTTTCTTCATTCCATATGCCTTTCTCTTTTCAATTCGGTTGGTTTCTCTGGCTTTGGGTAAATAGGTGGCAAATTACTTATCCAATTGGAGCTGACGCCGGATACAAACTTTTGGGCATGGAGTGGGGTTCCTTGCAGTCACCCATCGAACTCATAAGAAAATGGGGGACTGACAACACGAAAGAGAAAGAGATGTTCCAAAGAAATGAGTGGTTTGGACGACTCATGAGGTTCAGAAATGATGCTCTCGTTATCTTGAGTATTATATGCCTCCAGTTGCCATTTGAAGTGGCCTATGCTCATACTTACGAGATTATGGAATCTGATCTTATGAAGTAAGGCTACGAGTTACATTTGCTATGCTTTCTTTTCATATTTTCCAGAAAGCTTTTCCATATTAGAAATTTAGGCTCCATGAATAGAGGGATTTTTCAAACTGCGTTTTGGTTACCTTCTAGAAAACTTGATATGAACATTTATTCTTTCTGTTATGTTAATTCTTTATGGATTTGTGGCATGAGGATGACAAGTTTATTAACTTCGCCTTTTAGGTTTGGGTTGACAGCCATTTATCTTTTTGCCATTCAATATGTAACCCAAATTGGGGGTAAGATCTCGGTTAGGCTCATCAAGCATGAAAACAATGAAAACACGGAAAAAAGAGCAGACAGCTTGGTCTACAAGGTACTCAGCAGAAATTGATACTTACCTTGGGAACTTTTTCTCCGTTCTCAGACATTTTGATGCAGTTAACAGGTTTAATTTCCTTGCAGGTTTTTGGTCTATATTTTATGCAATCATATATAGGTATTTTCTACCATGCCCTCTTGCACCGTAGCTTTTTGACTCTCCGCCAAGTCTTGATTCAGCGCCTCCTTGTGTCTGAGGTGATTTATGTTGATAACATTTGGGGTTATTTATTCTTGACTACTTCTTCGGTTAATGTGCTTGAACTCTGCAACATTTGCCAGGTGCTGGAAAACCTGCTGGAGAACTCTTTGCCTTATCTTAAATATAGTTATAAGAAATATAGACTCCGGTGAGCTTCTATTTGACTGTCACATCTAGGACCTCTTACATTATGTGTTATACCTAGTTGGTAACCTGATCATCAGCTTATGCACATGTAAATTTTTTAAACTTTTCTCGTATGTAGAAGAAAGAGAAAACATGAAAAGGGATCATCAACTGGGAAGATTCAGTTTACGTCCAGGGTAGAGAAAGAGTACTTGAAACCTTCCTATTCTGCAAGCATCAGCGACGAGCTTGAAGATGGACTCTTTGATGGTAATGCGTCAAATATATACAAGTAGGAAATAATATTTATGGTTGACTGAAAATAGTATGTTGCATAGAATATTTTATCTTACTTCTTATATTCCTAAGAACGTACTTCCTATTTGTGGCATTACCAAAAGGAAAAAGAGAGAGTGAGTTCATGTAACTAGTGAGGGAAAAAAAAAAAGAGTTGTCATTGGGTTAGCAACTTGGAGTGTACTGACTCCTGCTCGACACAAGTTTCGTGATATTTAATACTTGATATAGTGCACGAGCAACTGTGGGTCTCAACTATATGTATAGTTTTGTGACTAAACTTTCAACTTCGCCTGCAGATTTTTTGGAGTTGGCATTGCAGTTTGGACTTATCATGATGTTTGCATGTGCATTTCCCCTCACGTTTGCCTTTGCTTTTCTGGTATAGTGACCTTAATGGTTCTTTTTGTTGATACGCTTGGTTCTTAATTAAGTGATGTACATGCTGAAATTCCACTCTTTTTCAGAACAACATCACTGAAATCAGAACAGATGCCGTAAAGCTGCTTACCATGTTTAAAAGGCCTGTTCCTCGTGCTGCCGCAACAATAGGAGCTTGGCTGAACATTTTTCAGGTAATGTAACAAGATGAGACATGGTACAACCTACACGTCCTCTGTCCAAAAAGTTATAGTTTGGATGAAGGGACTAAATACGTCATATCTACGTTATCCATGTTTACTTCATTCTTAACATCTCCCTAATGTAAGGATTTTATCCGAATTTCAGTTTCTTATAGTGATGTCTATATGCACCAACTGTGCGCTTTTGGCGTGGTTATATGACCGGGAGGGTAAATGGAAAATAGAACCTGGACTTGCGGCGATCCTTATCATGGAACATGTCCTCCTCCTGATAAAGTTTGGATTTTCGCGCTTTGTTCCGGAGGTGATTTATCTTCTCTGCTCTTGAGAGAGACTTTTTTTCTTTGTTAGCCAAACCCACTTTTCTTCTTATTAGTAAAGCATAAAACGGTGAACAACAAAAGTGCAAGTTGTCACTTTATGCCAGATTTAACCTAGTTTTACTTGCAGGAACCGGCTTGGGTGAGAGCAAACCGTGTGAAAAACGCGACACAGGCTCATGACATGTGCTCTAAACAGCTTTTGCGAACCATTTCTGGAGGAGAAAGAACGTTTGGTGAGGTAAAGAAGTCTGAGTCACAGGATTAGAAGTAGAATCGTCTCATCATTTTAGCGAGAATCATATGTTGTAATTATTGCTTATATAAAAGTTTTGACTCGCCGTGGCCTGTTGTATTAGTAAATAAAAATTTTGTTATACTAATTATTTTGTTTCCATTGAAATTTTGTAAAATTGTAAGGGCTTGTACAAATTCCAGTCTGGTGGTTAAGTGCCTTGGATTTCAGCAAATGAAGAAAACAATATTGTAAAATCTTTAAAAAAAAAAAAAAAAAAAAGAAGAAGAAGAAGAAGAAGCTAATATAGACCAAGAAATTTGAATATTATGAATAAACCACCTAGGTAGTTATATGATACAAGAAAATAATTCAATACAAATTATAGCTAGAAATTGATATAACTGCACATGAACGTGAAGAGGATATCAGTTTTATATACAGCACTCCGGGCAGAGCCCTTTTATTTCTTCCATATGGATGCTCTTCTTCTGTACAAATCTCGCGACTTTCAACCAAACCAATGCAAAGAACGAAAGAATTTCATCAACTTTCCGACGGATATTTACATTCTGTTAGCCTTGTAAAAGCGAATTTACACGCCACGAGTGGCTTGTCATTAGCCGTGGGAGCTTCCGAAGCGAGCACTGACTTGGCGGGCATATGCAACAACAGCCTTTGCCCATCTCTGGATCTCGGATTTCAGCTTGTTTGAGTCCATTTGCTCTAGAGTTTTCCCTGATTCCATGGATATTTGCTTGCAAGAGAAGAAACGGCTGAACTTCACGCTCTTTGCTCTTGTACCGCCCTTGACGGCTTCGCCGTGGTTTAGAGAGAGAGTTTTCTTGACAGACATGGTTTCTGTAGTCCTCTTGGCCTTCGTTTTGGCCAAGCAAACTTTCAAAGATGTTTTATTTTGTTGCCAACAATACGTGTTAGTATAAATATATAGGGATTAGGAATTAAACTATGGCAAGGAACTTGTGTAGTTGTATTCCAATACGAGTGGCAGCCGTTGACTTTTTGACTTTTTCAATACTCCTCGTGCCAAAAAGACACTGTTATATTTTGGTCACATAATTTGTTCTCGAGGAAATTTAGAGAATTGTCCAATTAAAGAAATTCTAGAAATAGACGCATCTAAATCAAAACGGTGTGTTTGGTATATAGTTAGGTAGTTTCTCATTTTTTTATTATTATTATTTTTTTTTTGTCCTTTTTAATACCTTTATAATCTTAATTGTTTGTTTGGTTATATGTCAAAGGAATACTTGATAAACACTTTTGACACAATTACCGCGTTTTTTGTGCAAAGAATATTTCTGGGAAAACTCAAAAAATTGGAACTTTTTTCATGGGGAAAAGTATAATATTTGTATAGGGAAATATAAATAATAGTAGTTCCTTTTTCCTCTAATCATAGCCAATAGCTTACTTCTATTTTTGGAAATGAAAAAGATAGTAATTATCTGTGCTTTGTTTAGGTTTGAGAGGTTTCTTGGACTTTAAAAAAACTTGGTGTGTAAGTCATTAAGTTTGAATCGGTACTCTAACCAAATGAAAATAATAAATAAAAAACGAAATCCAAACTCCAAACAAAGGAGAAAAAAAAAAAAAAAAAGGATAAAAAAAGACAAACAAACAAAACAGATATTTCGAAGAATATACTTTTTTCTTGAATGGGAAGCACGTTTGTAACTTCGTCTTTAATGCTTCTACATTTTTTTTTTTTTTTCTCTTTTTCAAATGTTAAAAAGACAATAAGTAAACAATTTGGTAGAGATGTTATTGGTCATATAATTGTATCTTAGATTGAATCTTGGCTAGGCCTTGAGGCTTCTTATCATGCTAAATAGTTAAGGTCATTTTCGACTCTCAAAAAAAATTCCACTCCAACTTGAAGCGTACTTCGTGATGTTTTTTGAGCGATGGCAATGTGTCCAACAAAAGAATTGGATGAAGAAGCTGCTGCTCATCTCCCATCCAGCTGAATCTCTCAATCCGTGCATCTTTTAAGTAATGATGCCAACATTTCATGGTCGAAGAAACACAGCACGACGGGCATTCTCTGTCGAATAGCTTCTCACAAAGAACGTACATAACAAAACAAGAACCATTTTTCAAGAAAAAGGGAGACGAGAATGCTAGTAGCTGTCACTTTTCGCCGGTCCAAAGCTTTCCAAAATTCCAAACTTCTGCCATTTGTAACGGATATCAGTTGAATTCAAGAAAGCAAAGCAACTTCAATGCAAAAATCACACAAACAAAGGTCTATCAAATACTTAAGACTACAAAACCTAATTGAAAACTAGAAAGTACCTGAATGTAAAAACTTAAACCGAAATCTTTTTTTTTGTTTTTTGTTTTTTGTTTTTTGTTTTTTTTTTGTGGTTTTATTTAAACCATACATTAAATGGAGGAAAATTAATAAAATATGCACTACATCCATCAAAACAAAATAAGAAAAAGCTAAAGCATTGCTCTACGACCACAAGCACAGCACAAATACGACGCTCAGGGATAAATTACAATTCATCCACACAATGACATCAGACATGCCAACAATTATTTGTTGCCATTTGCTAACAAAAATACTGAAAAAAAAGAAAAAAAAGAAAAGAAATTATAACCACACCTTTATGCAATCTTTGTTGACCATCGAATTTGAGGGAATGGATAATATCTTTGGATGACAACTCCAGAACATGCCATCTATTAGTGCTGCACAATCTACTGATGCTCTATTTGAAAGGGAAGTTAACTTTAGATGATCTATTTCGACTAATGGAGGTATAAATTCTTCTTCTCCTAACTCTTCAAGATCAAAATTAATCTGTGATAAACGGCTCGTCTCGCCGTGACCTTCTCTTGAATTCTCAAAACTTCTGTCGCTCTACCCCCGCAGGGGCCGAAACCCCATCGCTGTCTTGGCTGTGCTACCGGAGGCTCTGGGGAAGTCGGAATAACACACAAACCAGTTATACGCCAGTGGGGAAACACAAAACAAAAACGAAAACAAAAAAAAAAATTGGAAGAAACTGCAAGGAGGGAAAATAACTGGTCATACCTCGATCTTATGGAACTTTAGAGTGAGAAATTTTCTCTGAGATAAACGTCCAAGAAATTCCCTCAACTGAGAGAACCAAGAACTATCTGCAACTCTATCATTCACTATATAATAAATTTTCAGTAGACATGAAACGTTCTCTAAACATAAGGCAGGCATATGATAAGCTGCGTATTCAAATGACGATATGATCGGAGCATCAACATGAATCCTCTCGAACTCGGTACATCCAAGTAAAAGTAGGAGACTCCTGAGCCGTTGTGATGAAATCTCAACCTTTCGCAACATGTCGCAGTTGAATATATCAAGAACTTCAAGAAGGGGAAAGCTAGAAAGATACAAATGCAACAAGTCATCGGTGATGCCGTAGCTACCTAAATGTAGTTCTTTCAAATCGTGACATGAAGTAAAATTGATGCTACAAGGCTGACGTTGTCGAGGATCAAAAGACAAGTGTTTAAGATTCGGTGCATCAATATTAACACTCCGAAGGTCTCGCATAAATCCAGTACTAACAATACGAAGTTTCTCAAGTTTATCAAGTTTCGAAATCTCTGAGAGTTTTGAGTCCACAAATATTCATAAAGACAAAAATCGTTGAGATTAGGACAGAGACGGACAATATTCTGAATAACATTTTCACTTAACTGAACCCACGCCAGTGATAGCTTTTGAAGACGACCCAACTTGAAAGAACCACTTATTGATCTGGCCGCAAATGCCGTTTCGGTGTAGGTGACATCTTCATTTGCATCACAGACCAAAATGAACATGTTCCCTGTCCAGAGCTAATGACACCCACTGATCAACCATTGTTATCAAAAAGAGGCAGCTCTAGAAACAATCTCTCCATGGACAACTTGTAGCTAGCGAATTTCCGCAAGGACTTGTCCACAAGCTTTATCAATTTCCGAGTCTTGTCCTCATACTCTGGTGTCAAGATTGTTTTGTATACAAACATTTTGATCAAAGTCAAATATAGGGAAGGTGTCCCAAATAAATCTCCATCGTGTAGACAACACGCAAGTTTGGTTCGCATCTTTTCCACAAAAGATAGTATACGATGCAACACAAAATCAGGTAGGTCGGAGATTCTATCCATCACTGGGATTTCACGGTTTATCACAAATATTGAAGTTATATTTGCGTGAATGAATTTACTATGTTCAGATGCGAATATTGTTTACTTTTTTAATAAGCTTGTATCAATTACTTAATCATTAGTTTAATGCCAAATACACTGTTTGTATTTGTGTGTGCTAATTAGAAGACGGCTAAGCTTATTTGCCCCTGCTAAGAAGTTGCCTTGTCATCTCCTTCTCCTGAACCATGTCTTTTTGGTCTCGTTGAGCTTCTCATATGCTATTGGGTATTGGGATACAAGACCGAAACATTCATAAAATATCTATAAATAATGCATTTGGACATTTCATGTCTAAATATTCACTTTCTAATGGAAATTATCAAAAAAGGAAGGAAAAAAAAAACCGTTTTGAAGACCTAAGCAATACAATTTAGTTGAAAAACGTCATACTTCATGGCAGAACGACGAGTCTTATTCATTGACCTACTTTCACTCATAAAACTATATATATATATATATATATATTTTTCCATCCAATTAATCCGACAACGTCGATAGACCTTATAAAAACCGAAAAAATTTTCTTATTTAGCCTCAAGTGGTCCCAAATGTGTCATAAAAGCCAAATCGTATTGTACCGTACTAACTTAATTAAGACAATTCAATTGTGATGAATCTCATGCTTGAGAGAAAAAGCTATATAGAAAAAACACTCTGAATAAATACCTTAAATTCCTCTGCTGCCCTTTTACAGTTGACGAGGCCAAGTATCCCGAGTACACAAGGATTCGGTTTCCGAATTCTATCGGTCCTAGGACAAGTCAAGCCCGCAACTGCTTTCCTATTCCGAATTCAAACGTTAAAAGTGTTTGAAATTTGAAGTTACCCTTTTGTCCTCCCATGACAATTCACCAAAAAAGTACAGAACAGACGGGTACAATTTTTTATTTGAGTTTATTTACATTATTAAAAGTAGAAAAACGCTTTAAAAAAAAAAACACTATTTTTGGAACTTGAAATGATGTTAAAGATTAATGTACAAATTTTTTTTCCCATGTAACCATATAATCTTGATAATGCGTTAAAGATTAATATTTGGACCACTATTTTTATATAATCCAAATCCACATTTTCAGGTTTTTTTTTTTTTTTCTTTTTACGTCGGTCCACTTCCTCGACCCTTTTACAGTTCTCCTCCTTCACACGAGTCAAATATCCTAAGTTGACCAGGATTCTTATCCTAGAGATATAGTTAATGGTTATTGAAATTATGCTTTTGTCCTAAACCGACTAAAAGTTAACCAGTCATGGGTTGCGAGATGGGGATGGACTTAGGGATCCCGTCCCTATTTCCATTTCTCATTCCGTTTGATTATATATTAGTATATTTTTTAATATGCATTTTAAAGTATTGAAATTGATTAACATTTTGATATAGAAAAAATTGAAAATTATGATTTTTCATTTATATTAACTTAATGTCATATACATATATATTTATTGTTTTACTTTTATTTTTATATGACAAAAATAATTTCTCAATAAACAGAGTCCTTTACGAGTATCTTGAACCTACGACAAGAAATATTGTTTCGTCCTTCTTAACTTAAACGGGTCAATAGGGAGAATATAGGAGAGTGTTTTTATTCACGAAACGAGTTGACAAGAAGACCACCTCATCCCTAACCGTTCTATTATCATCTCTAAATGGAATGGAGTGTGGGCTATTTGTGGACGACGTTCCAAGCATGTCTCATGTCCAACATCCCAACTCTTCTGAGATCTCGTCTCAGTGGTGTGACACGTCTGATAGTGTCGAAAGTTTCTTGTTAGATAGTTACGTTGGACTGCACATGGTCGTTAAATGAGGTTGGAATTTTGTGATGGTCAATCTAATGAGTTATGCAGGGAATTTTGAGACACCACATTGTTCAGAAAACACCACAACAAAGCAAAGTGACAGACTGTATAAACTTCCCTCGTGGAGAAAACACGTTGCATGCTCTTTAATGCAAGGCGTTAAAAGGACTTCCAAGATGAAGCTGTTAATTATGCCCGTTACTTAGTGAATAGGTTTACACAGGCTATTCTTATTTCACTTTCAATTCTTTTTCACATAGATTTATATAATTGAGTTGAAAACTCTGATTAAGATATAATCTGGGCTTCTGCTAATTATTTTGGTTTAAAAGTTTTAGGTTGTCCCACATATGCCTCTGTTAATTATAATAACATAAGCTTGAACTAAAGATAATAAAATATATGTTCTTAAGAAACACTATATACCTTATCATAAACTTTGAAAAAATAAAAAAAAAACATAGAATAGAGGACACTGAATTGATATTTAATATTATGAATAATCTAGCTACTTCTTATCATTCTAAATAATTTAGGTCATTTTCTAACTTTCAAAAACCCCATTCCAACTTGAAGCGTACTAACTGTAGTTTTTCAAGCGATGACAATGTGTCCAACAAAATATTTGGATGAAGAAGCTGCTTGTTTCCTATCATTCCGAATCTCTCAATGTGTACATCTTTTAAATGATGACGCCAACATTTTACGTTTGAAAAATCACAGCACGACAGGCGTTTTTTGTCCAATAGCTTCTCGCAAAGAACCTGCATAGCAAAATAAGAATGATTTTTCAAGAAACAAAGAGACAAGAATGAAAATAACTGTCACTTTCTAATCACTCCAAAGCTTTCCCAAATTCCCTCTTCTACGATTTGTAATATGTATATATCAATTGAAAATCAAGAAAGTAAGCAACATTAATGCAAAAAAAAAAAACACATACAAGGGTCTATCACATCGTAGACTAGAAAGTACCTGAATTTAAAAAACCTAACCGAAATCCCAACTTTTTTGGTTCCCACAAACCATACGTTAAATGTAAGAAAATTTTAAAATATTGAAGCTAAAGTATTTGCTCTTTGACCACAAACACAGCACCAGGCAAAAAAAAAAAAAAAAAAAAAAAAAAAAAAAAAAAAAAGGAAAAAATGAAAGAGGTTATAACCATACCTTAACGCATTTTTTTCCGAACATCGAATGTAAGGGAATGGATAAGATCTTTGGATGACAACTCCAAAGCAGGCCATCTATTAGAGCTTCACAATCAATTGATATTTTTATATCAGACGAAATTAACTTTAGATGATCGATTTTGACCAACGGTGGCATTTCTTTTGTCCCTACCTCTTCAGGATCAAAATAAACCTGCAACCCACAAACCAGTAATGTACAAACGGGGAAACAAACAAAACATAATAAAAAAAAAATTATAGGAAAATGCACAAGAATGAGTTGATATTTGAATGTAGTGACAAACTTGCGTTACTGGTCATACCTTGCACCGATAGAATCTTAGAGTGAGAAAGTTTCTGCTCCGAGATGAACGTCCAAGAAATTCCCTCAACTGATAGAACCAAGAACTATCTGCAACTCGATGTTCTGCTACATATGTAATTTTCATGGGACATGGAACATTCTCTGGAAATAAGACAGGCATATCAAAAGCCGTGTATTCGAATGATGATAAGATCGGAGCATCAACTCGAATCCTCTCGGTCTTGGTCAATCCGAAAACAAGTCGAAGACTCCTAAGCTGTTGTGCAGAAATCTCAACCTTTCGCAACATGCGGCAATTAGCAATTTCAAGAACTTGAAGGAGGGGGAATCTAGAAAGATGCGAATGCAACACGTCATCGGTGATGTTGCAACTACTTAAACGCAGTTCTTTCAGATCGTGGCAGGAAGTTAAATTGACGCTACATTGCAGACAACGTTGAACGTCGAAAGAGAAGTATTTAAGATTTGGTGCATCAATATCAACTCTCTCAAGGTCTCGCAGAAATCCGGTACTAATAATAGTAACTCTCTCGAGTTTATTAAGTTTGGAAATCTCGAGAGTTTTGAGTCCACTAAATTGCTCAAGATAAAGAGTGCTGAGGTTGGGACAATGGCGGACAATGTGTTGGATAATATTTTCGCTAATCGGAATCTGAAGCAGTGATAGCTTCTGAAGACGACCTAACTGGGAAGAAACACTAATTGATTTGGCCAAAAATGTCGGTTCAGGAAGAGCGTAGGTACCGTCATTAACAGTTCGAAAATCTTTACGGACCAACAGTGACATCTCCCGAACACCGCTATCCAGAGCTAAGGCTAGCCATTGATCAACCATTGAAGCATGGTTGCCAACAATAAGAGGCATGTTTAGATGCAATCTCTCCATTGACAAATTGTAGCTAGCAAATTTCTGCAAGGACTTGTCCACAACATTCATGAATTCCCGAGTCTTCTCCATATATTTTGCTGACGAGCCGATAGGGTCTTCTACATAAATATGCTGATCAAAGTCAAATATAGGGAAAGTGTCCCAAATAAATCTCCATCGTTTAGACAAAACGCAGGTTTGGTTTGCAGCTTTTCTGGGGAGAAAAGACAACATACGATGCAATATAAAATCAGGTAGGTCGGAGATTTTATCTCTCTCGTTGATTTCAGTTCTACCCTCCATTCCTAGCCAAAAAAAAAAAAAAAAAAGACAATCACTGATTACAGATATATACGCACACATATATCAAAATAAATCACAAAACCATTCAGAAAAAAGGAAAAAAAAAGTTCAAAATATGCATGTACTGAACTTACCTCAGTAGTCTAATCGAGATCTCTAAACACTCATGTAGTTGAGAATTGTAAACACTGGGGCTTTAATCAGAACTCTGTTGTTGTGAACTATAACACTCTGAATAGTTGCTTTACACTTTCTGACTTTCTCTGCCCCTTTTATAGTTTTCGTGCCTAAGAGAACAAAGATTATCCGTTAAAAAAGAGTGAGAGAGAGAGAGAGAGCGAACTAGGATTAGCTTTAAAAAAATCGTTTTATTAAAAAAAAAATGACTCTTTTGTCCTCCTTTAGCTATATATATATATATATATATATATATATCCCCGGCGAAATATTTAGCTATATATTTCCCACTTTCGTTTTTGAGAATTATTTTTTTTATTTTTTACTTTCGTTTTTTGCTTTTGGCACGAATGGTCTCCTTAGTAATTATAGGAAGTTTGCGATCAACCCCAATATAAACTAGTACTTTTTTTATTATGTGTTTTATTTTTTCTGAAAAAGTTTTTTGTCTTTTCTGAAAAAGTCAATAAAAATTACTATTTAAATTTAAAAATCTCAACTCAACTCAAACTCAATTTATACACCAAACATCCCCATAATTTTTATATAAATAATCAAAATAAACAACAGATTTAAAAATTAGAATAAATAACGATATCTTTCAAATTTGGTTAACTAGTTTGTTATGTTTTTTTTTATGTTGGCATTTATGGTAACTTTGTTAGAAAAACAAAAAACAATATTTTGTTAGTTAGCTCTAAGACGCTGAGTAACTTACTTGTTTTGAAGATATTGCTAGCTGTTTATTTTGAAAGTTGAGTAAGTTACTTGTTTTGAAAGTTGACGTGACAGAGTGTATTTGACTTGATCTGCATAATCTATAAATTAACGGTTTTTATTTTGATAAAAATCAAGTAGGATTAAATTGGCTATTTTTTTCAGATTTTATTAAAAAGATATTTCTAATTTGAGTAGGTTTCATTTTCCTATTTAAATTAAAAATTCAAACTTTCCCAAAAAGAGAAGAATCTTACATTTGAAATATGGAAGATTTGAAGATTTTATTTTTGAAGTATCTTGAATGTTTTTCGAGATTAATCAACAGCTATTATGAATGAAATTTCCATATTTGAATTTCAGAGTATTTCCGGAAATGTTGCAACAGATCAAGAAATACTTTGAAATTTAAATTATTTTTTTCAATCCTAGATTTTGTGAAGGTTATGTGGATGCTTATTTATAGTTTCAAAAATAGATTGTGGAGTATGAGCACAGAGAGAGTTTTACAACATATTTTGAGACTTTATCTTTTGATGTGATTTTCGTTATTCAGGAGAAGAATTTGGAGTCTTCAGGAGGAGACGGTATTGTCCTTCAGGAGAGGAACTTGAAGCTTTCGGGAGAAGGTATTTTCAGGTGAAGGGAGTTCAACGTCAAGACGAGTTGTGCTCGCCAAACACCAACCGGCAACAATAAGAAGAGGGATTTTTTAAGTTGTTTAAGTCCGAGTGTACTTGTAATCATTTTGATATTAGTAAAGTGTTTGATAACTGGACGTAATCTCGAGAAGTAGGTGTGACCGAACCTTATAAAAATTGTCAATGTTCTTTATTTTATTACACTTTCACTCAATAATTGATTAAAACGGATCTAATATAGTTCCCAATTTTTTTTTTCTTACAGCTTTTTCTTCATTACGTGACCGAGTTTTCATATTATTTCGGATGTTGTTGGTCACCTCCTTCATTGAAAGTTTTATCGTTGTTTTTTGTGGTTGATTTTTCTTTTTTCTATTTTGCTATCTTTATGTTTATAATAACAGTAGTTCTTACACCATTTAGTTTTGTTTTTATTTGGTGTTTGGCTTTATTTTTATGTCTATCAATTTGTTTCTTTGCCTTTTTTTAAAATTTTTGTTATGATCTAGTTGTTATGTGATTTTCGATATCGATCAATTGAATAATTCCATCAAATATAAAGGTGTGCTTAATTTTTAGTGTATTTATTTAAATATCTGTTTGTACAGTTTGATACATGTTATGTTTTTTTGAGCGTTTTAGAAATTACCACATTTTTAAAATAAAAATTTACCACAAATTTTAAAAAAATTATTACCACGTTTTTAGTTTACGTTTTCTTGTAATGCCTTTTTTAAAAAATTTGACTCGCAAATTTAGAAAACTGTGATGTTCAACTATTCTACTGTAAACCAAACCACCGAATGTTGTTTTACTTATTTCCAAAAAATAAAAATAGAAAACGTTACATACATATATTTCTTAATTTTTATGATAGTCTATGTGATATTAATCTAAAATTATATATTTTTTAACTTGAGGATGGAGTTTCGAACACTATATTTTTTGATGAAGTCAGATATGAAATTAATGTTAGATTGTCTGTAATCACATTCAAAGTTATATCATTAGTCTTTAATTTCTATGAGTGATTTTACTCACACACCCCTTCTCGAGGGGGAAAAAAATAGTTAAACATAATTTTAGTTAATATATATTTTTAAATATTAATCTAATATCATGGACCAAAACTATTAAAATCGATAATTTAGTGATCAATTATCAAAATTAAAAGTTTAGGAACCAAAGTGATAGAAATTACATAATGCAAGGATTAAACCAATAAATTACCCTAAAAATTAGGGGTAATGTTCTTGATTCGATTCCCGCGTTCCCTTAGTTTCGTCCCTCTAATAGTATCATAACACGTCACTTAAAAATGTATATTTAATTATAATATCATATCATGTATCAAGTAAAAAAAATCAAGTTAATTAAATACATGTCATGCTATTATTGAAAAGATATGAAATGAGACACAAATAAGAAAACATATACCCAAATCTAGTGTTCTTAATTTTTTGATAACTAAATGTAGTGTTCTTAATGCCAAATGATAAGATCATCTGGGAAGGAAAGTGTCAAATAAACAATATTACATAGCTTTAAGTGGCCAATAAAATAATTAGTGGGTTAAAATTGCCAAACAACAACAGTTTAGGGCCATTAGTGCTGACGAAGTAGTATTATTATTATGAGTAATTAGTCTAAATGATTCCTGAACTCTTTAAGATGTGACATTTTGATCCATGTTCATTTTTTTCCGTGCTAATCCTAAACTCTCTAAAAATGTGATGGTTTGGTCATTTTCGTCCACATCTATTAAATTTCTAATGAAATCTTACTGAAATAATTAATTTTATACTAAATTGACTAAAATACCCTCCTCTCCCTCTCTCACAGTTTGACCCCCCAACCTCCACTGGGTTGCCTCATGTACTACTTTTCTTGGTTTCGCTGCCCTTCTCCTATCGCCGTTTGCCCCCCACCCCATGACTGGGTCCTTCCCCTTCCCGCCTCCGTTTCCCCCCACTCTGCAACTGGATCCCCCTACAATGGTTTGCCCCCCGCAATCTAGGTTCCCCCTCTCCCGTCGCGCTTCGCCCCCCACCCCGCAACTGGGTTCCCCTTTCCGACCTCCGTTCCCCCACCCCCCCAATTTGCGATTTGGGTTTTTAGGCCCTTCTCCCCACTGCGATGCCGATGTCCCCCCGCCCCTCTCTCTTTCCGATTTGGTTCGTCCCCCTCTCCCCTACCTTTTTGCGATCTGGGTGTTAGTTAGATTTGGGTTGGCTCCCCCCCTTGCCCCCCTCTGCTGTCACTGAACTCCGTCGTAGATCCCCCCCGACTAGGTTTTGAGAAGAAAAGAGAGAGTGAGAGAGAAATGAGAGGAAACTTTTTTTTAATGATTTTTTAAAACTTTTTATTAAATTAATTACTGTTAGATTACTAAAATATCCTCATAAGTTAACGAATTTAGACGAAAAAGATCATAATGGTCAAAAAATAAGAGTTTAGGATCATATTGATAAAAAAAATAAAGATCAAACCGTCATATTTAAAAGAGTTCAAAGTCCATTACTCTATTATTATTATTATTATTATTATTATTTTGTATTTCTCCTCTTTGCTCTCTCTCTCTCTCTCTCTCTCTCTGAAGAAAACCCCTTCTCTCACAGCACAGAAATACCCAAAAAAAGAAGAAGAAGAAAAAAAAAAGTACGGTTTGATCCAAACACAAGAGGGCTTTCTCTCTTTGTTCAGCACACCATCTCATCTCTTCGGCGCCGTACTCCGCGAAAACGCTTGAACATAGTACTGGGCTAAAAGTTTTAGTTTGGAAGATCAGAAAATCCAACCAAATAGACCGAGAAACTGGAAAAAAAAAAAAAATCAGGTTTTCAACAAAAAAACGAGAAACCAGATCTTCTTCGCCTCCCGTGAAACCCATCTAAGGTCATTCTCTTATTTCCCAGATATTTTTTTGGCCTCATCTTCCTTGCGAGATCGAATATTCAACTGTATCACTTTTTCGTGGGTATTTTTCTCCCTTTTTTCAGGTCTGAAGGAGTATATGCATTTGCCAGAGGAAGCCCAGGGGCGTTGGCAAAAGTGGGAGATATTTTTTTTTTTAATCTTTTTGGGGAAGTGAGGAGGAGTGGCTGAGAATGGTTGGTTGACATTGGACTTTTTTCTCTTGGTTGGTTGAATCGGAGTTCGATTGGGTTTCAGGGGTTTCTCTCCGTTTGGGGGGGTTTTCTTTCAGATGGGAAGCTCCGGCGAGACCAGTAACAAGGGCATTGACGCGTCGGTGGGTGGCTTGGTTTGGGTCCGCCGGAGAAACGGGTCATGGTGGCCGGGTCGGATTCTGGGTCTCGATGAGTTGTCCGAGAGTTGTCTGGTTTCGCCGAGATCGGGCACTCCCGTCAAGCTTCTCGGTCGCGAGGACGCAAGCGTGTGAGTATTCTGTTTGTCCTTATTTATTTTCTGGGTTCGATAATATGCTATTGTGAAAGATTTATTTTTTATCGAAGAAAAATTTTTGTCGTTGGCAATTTTGATGGTGTTTCGTTAAAACTTTTCTGGGTTTGATTGATGGACTGATAATTAATCTTTCTTGGGATTTTCCCAATCCATCCATATTGAACTGGGATTTAGTTGCTTATTGGTGCCATTAGCTTGGTCATTTTTGCAATGGTGACCTAAAGATTTGTAAAGATCCAATCTTTGTGTGCTTATGTTTGGATAGTGGCTCGAGAAATTGTTCCTTTGACATTTTGTGACAACTTTTGTTTTTGTTTTGCGAATAACAAGTTTTGTTAATGCAATGTCTATGTGCCTATTCTTCCTTCACAAATTTTGTTAATGTAAGTTCATGTTCTATCTGGATTGTTTTTGCTAGCTTTAGTGAAACTAAATTTTCAGGACTTTTTCTTTTAGGAAATTATCTGGATGGGTTTGAAAAATTACCATCCTGGTTGGTGGATTTTTTTTTTTTAAGTTTGGTTGTTTATGGCATAATCAGATGATACACTACTAGAAGGCATTCCCTATCCAAGAAACCTTCTTTTGTTTTGTTTGGTTGTCAAAGTTAGCACGAAAACTATGTTAAGTTTTTATTTTAGTTTGAGGGTCTGACTTAGCAGTCTTAGGGATTATATTCCAATGTGATTTTGATTTGTTCCTGCTCCTTTTTTAGTGCGTAGTGAATTTTTTTTTGTATGCTCATGAAAATGTCTTCTAAAACTTTCAAACGTTTATTCGTGTGATGGGTTCATTAGCTTTGTATTGGCTTATGTAAAGAATATGATTTTGTTATTCTTGTTTTTACAGAGATTGGTATAATCTTGAAAAGTCGAAGAGGGTGAAAGCATTTCGATGTGGAGAGTATGATGACTGCATTGAAAAAGCAAAAGCTTCTGCAGCTAATTCAAGTAAGAAGGCAGTAAAGTATGCAAGGAGAGAAGATGCTATTCTCCATGCTCTTGAGATTGAGAATGCTCGACTTGGGAAAGATCATATGGACTTCAGCACTAGAATGAATAATTTGGGTGGTGAGAATGGTAATTCAACCAGAGAATCTCCTTCCATCTCTCATTCTGGCAACGAAAATGGTGATATGGATGATGATGTGAGTGACTCTGAAGAGAATTCAGATTCGGCACCAGAATTATCTCAGTCTGGTATATCTTTTGAAGAGCCAAATCATGTTAGTTCTTCTAAAGTGCAATCTTTGCAGGGAAGAAGGAGAACCCCGAATGATTCCGAGGACGATGGAACAGAAGGAGTTAAGCGAATGAGAGGGCTTGAGGACCTTGGAGTTGGTGTATCATCAAAAAGAAAGATTCAGGTTGGAGGGCTGCTTGAGCTAGTTCAACAAGAAAATGCTTCACTCTCTGATTCAAACAACGGGAACTGTGTGTCTAATGGAACTACTGTTCATGGGAACAGAGTTAGCTCGTCCTTGAAGAGAAAGAGAACTCAAGTGACAAACGTTCATGAGTTTTTGAAAAAGAAAAACCGTCGGCGTCCGCTGACCAAGGTTTTAGAGAGTACAGCTATGGTTTCTGTTCCTGTCATTTGCGATCAACTTCCAAATTCTTGTGGTTCGCCTCTTGGGGGATTATCTGATGGAAAGGTTTCTGTGTTAGAATCTACTGAACCAAAGAGGGGTGTATCTGTGGTAGTCAACAATAACTCGGAAGACATTAATGGAGTTTCATGCGAGAATGAGGCCTCTTTGAATGCTTCTGAACCAGCTTGTGATACTTCTCATATTAACAAGACGAAAGAAAGTGACACTTCCAGCGTATCTGGATTTGCAGAGAATGACTCTTCTGATAGGTTGTTTGACGTTCCATTCATTGGAGAGGAAAAGCAGTCTGAAGGTACACTTGATGTAGACCTACACACCTTTGGCGTTTTTAATTTTGTGCCTGTTCCACATAATATTAGTCATTTTTGTTGACGTCTTTGAGATGACATGCCCACACACACACACAGAGTCAGAGACATGTTTACTAGGTTCCTGAACCTGGTTTTTTTTTTTTTGGTCTCTTAAACCTGGTTTAACTTGTTTGCCCAAGATTTCTTCTGTTTCTGTACTTTTCTTTGTCTTTTTATTGTTATAGAAAACGGAATTGTATCTACCGACACGTTCAATGACATTTTCAGTTGTTTTAGCTTGTTGTTTGGATTAAATGTTAGGCGGTATACAGGTCATCCTGGACCTCCATCAGCTTCTCCTTTCCCATTTTGCCTTTTGTTTGCAATTGCAGAGTCTTCCTTACGTACCTAATACGAGGCTTATTCTAGAATTTTGTGGCATTTCCGTATGATACAGAAATTTTATCCATACTGGTCATTCTGGTGACCTCATCAGTTTTTTCTTTCCTTTTTTGTCTTTTGTTGCAATCGAAGAGTCTTCATTACGTAGCTAATCTGAGGCTTAGTCTAGAATTTTGTGGAATTTGTCTGATACGGATTTTTCGTCCATTCAGGTGCGTCTCCCACATTTGTTAATGGTTCATCTGGGAAGCCTCAAGCTGGTGCGTTGAGAAGGCAATCTAGTCTAAATAGTCACGCAGAAGCTGTATCGTTGAGAAACGAGGGCATAAACGAGACTGGTTCTACGAGTTCAGAAGCCATGCATACTGATATTGGGCAGAGCATAGAGAAAGGTACTTCAAAGTGGCAGTTAAAAGGCAAGAGGAATTCAAGGCAGATAAGTAAAACTAGAAAACAAGACTCGAGAAAATATGTGGACATGGATGACAAATCCGATGCTTATTTGACAGGTATAGAGCACCCGGATGGAATTTCTCAGGGTTCCGATAAAAAATTATATTGCAATGGCATAAATGGATCCTCTGGTTCACATGACTGTGCTTTGCAAGTGAAGTCCGTGCCAGTTGACGAAGATCAAGGAGATGGGTCCCAGGGATGGAGCAAGCATCCCTCACAGAGGGAGCCTAACATTAGAGGGCCGAGTGCTGAGGTGAAACTTTTGCCCGAGGGCTCGGTGCCACCTCAGAGGTTACTTCCTTATCGCCACTCCCGCTTTACGGTTCACTCCAGATATCGGATGTCAGATTTCCCCATCAGAAATCTTCCTTCCGATGCTTCATTATATGAGGTTAAGATTGAGGTGAAAGCCAACTATAGGCCACCCCATGTTCCGTTGGTTTCCCTCATGAGTAAGTTGAATGGTAAAGCAATAGTTGGTCACCCTCTCACAGTGGAGGCTTTGGAGGACGGCTGTTGTGATAATCTGTTAAGCACGGTGGAAGGTGAATTGGAAGATGCTCACATGGGTTACGTCAAGCAGAAAAAAGCAAGGGGAAGAATCCCAAAGCATTTGCCGTTGCAACCACGAAATTCACCGGGCAAATCATCAAAAACAAAGAAATCCGGGATATTGCCAAAGAAGATCAGGAAACTGTCATCACTGACCGGTAACAAGAAATCAGAGGAGAGGAAATCAGCGGTCGAGAAACCAAAGGGTCCGGTAATAGCTTGTGTTCCGCTTAAATTAGTATTTAGCAGGATTAATGAAGCAGTCAATGGCTCAGCACGACAAACGCACCGTGTTTAACATCAGCCGTTCTTGTCTTGAGACGATGTTGTAGTAGCTCATTATACGACTTCGGTTCTTTGGCATTGGTGGGATTTTTCATTCCATTATGGAGTCCTTCATATATTGTTCAACCGTGTTTGGTTGGCACTCAGGCACTCGCCACGCATTATGTACCCTTTCCAATTTGTACAATGTCCTCGGCGTTTTGTCATTGTAGAAAGAAACCGGTAGTAGTTTTACAATCGATGGAGGCTGGTTTTTGGCTCTGTATATACTGTAACATTACATTAGGCGAAGATATAAAGATGGTGATCTGATCTAATATTAGGTTTTGACGGCCTGGTATTAGGTTTCTTTCCAGTTTTTTTTTTTTTTTTTTTTAAGTTTATGAATTTAGTTCTGGAAGTTTAATAACTTCATTCCCCACCGGACTGTCCAAATCGAATATGGGACGTTATTAATTTATTCCGAGGAAATTTTCAGGAAATTTTTTTTTTTTTTTTTCTAGCTTTGCTTTTGTATGTTCTTGACTGTATCACGTATGCATAACACGCTAATGATATGAGACGTGCCGAAGCATGACGATGTTGTCGAAATAAAATACTGAATTTTGTGCAAGTGAGAATTATAGTGTTAGTTTTCATCCTGAAAAAAAAAAAAAAAATTAAGGGATTACAATTTAATCTATTTGGTTATTAATTTTGTGTTATATTTATGATGCGTTTGGATGTCTTATTGTATTTGTTATATTCTTACTGTAATCTCTTGGCTTTCAGAAATCAAACAGGACAATATGGGATGAAATGAACATGAAAATGAGTTCTATCGTTCCTTAGAGGATAACTTTTAGTGAAGGACCACTTCTAGTCTAGCCGGTTCTCATATCATATGCACTTCATACTTGACAAACATCTTCACGCACTAACTAAATTAGTCAAATAATTATCCACATTCTTAGGAAAAAAAGCAATAATTAAGAAAATAAATATCAAATCTGCATCTAAGGCTTTACTAAGATGTAAAGTTGAAAGAAAACTAGGGAGAAAGAGCGTAATAGTGTTTTTGAAGAGTCATTAAAAAAAATTTTGGTAGTTCTAAATATTCTAGAATATTGGATCAAACGACATAAAATATAGTCAACGAAATGCGCCTATATGATGAAACATTGGTATGTGGATTTAAAGTCAACTAATGACAAAGATATGATTCCGGGTGGGTCAAAATCATTGAAGCTGCAATTTAGACCGTCCCACATGTAATCACTAGGCATGTACAGTGATCTCCTTGCTAATCTCTCTCCACTTGATATGTTGACTTGGATTTGAGCTCATTTATTTACTTCAAAGATACTCATCATGGCATCAACTGGTTGTTTCAGGATGAAGACTTCGTTTGGTATTTAAGTTATTCAAATTAAAATGTTCTTTTTCATCTCAATTTTTATCTTTTTCTGAAATGCCAACAAAATTTATAAATAATTTTTGAAAAGTCAACCAATTCCAATTTAAAAATTTCATCTCCAACTAACTTACAAAATGGAGACGAAGTTTTTTGATAAAAAAAAAAAAAAAGGACTCTGGTTATAGAAGTTAGAATAGCCATACCACCATTTTGGTCCGTCTGTGGTTGAAACATTGGCTTCACGGTAAAAATCTCGAAGGCATTGAGTAATGGTGGAAGGGGTTTAATTCTCGGTTTTGTTAGACCGAACACGAAAATATGAATCGTTGACGCCTGATGGGTTTCTTGCAGTACGCTGAAGTTGCCACCAAGAACTTTGGAGTAAAGAATTCCATACCATATCTGATCATTCACATATATGTTCATCACTGTAGTTTGGTTCTCTTGGAGCTTGTCAATCTCAGCAAAATGAATGATGATGTAAACATTCAACGTCCACGAACCAATCTCCATACCTTCACAAGAAGTGTGAATTATTGACAACCAGTCTTCTCTGGACATTAGATTGAGAATTAGACCTGCGAGATCGAAAAAAAAAAAAAAAAAAAAAAAAAGAGGCTTGCTTCACTAGTTTATTAGACCTGTCGATTATTTGATAATTATTATTGTCGTTTCCTTAAAACATCATGGATTTTTCATATGGTGTCGTTTTTCGACGATGTTTTTGTTCTTATTAATGTCGGTTTTTAAGTATGGTGTTGCATGTCAGTTGCATGCTGTTTTTCAATTTGTTGTTGTTATTATGATCATATATTAATATGTACGTAGTGTCAGCGTTATTGTGATGTAGTTTCTTGGTGTTGGCTTTCAAATATAGCATCGTGTCGCGCTTATCACGATGTCGTTTTGATTGTAGTGTCGTTTTTAAACATGACGTCGTTTTGATCCTATATTGTCGTTTACATGACAATGCCTTTTTTCAGTGCCTTGTCAAATTTAACATTGTTTGGGAATGTTATTGTCGTTTATGAATGATTAGATAGTGTGGAGAGCACAGAACACTCGATCATTTTTCTCTTCGTTCCCAATTTTTTGGGCTACATCACTGTTCTCTTCTTCCCCTGTCGTTTATGGATGCACGAATATATATATATATATATATTTTGCTGAGACGTTGTTTCTGTGACTAAACGACAAGGAGTTAGTGGTAAAACGAAACGTCTTTCATTAGCTCAAACGACAAACATTTTAATCCAATAAATGCCATGTCGTAAAACAAAAAAAGGCAAAGAGTATTAACGTCTTTTCATTAATGGTTTCAAAGTAATATTGGCCAAGTGGTTGTACCCTTCGTGTCCATACAATTAGGGTTTTGAGTGTATAAATTTCCCAACATAGGCGCCTTCCTCCGCTGACGGCCCACTCCAAAATCCGCCGATCGAGCTCTGCAACAAAACCCTAGAGCTTAAAGGTTCTTGACTTCTTGGTCTCCCAATTTTCGCGTATTTATTTCTGAATTAATTACCAGATTAATTTCGAAAGGGGATTTAATCGAGTTTAGTCTGGTGTGATGTGGTGCAGGATAGAAGGAGATGGCGACGGTACCAGGGCAGTTGATCTGGGAGATGGTGAAGAAGAACAACTCTTTCCTCGTCAAAGAGTTCGGAAATGGGACCGCCGGCGTTCGGTTCAGCAAGGAAAGTAACAACCTTTACAACCTCAACTCGTACAAGCACTCCGGTACTCAATTCAAATCGGCTTCTTATCAAATTTTGATTTTTGATGTTTGCTTCTTTGTTTTGTATTTTAATTCCCTGAAAAATCAATGAATTTGGGGCTTTTAGCTAATTTATGTTTGTGATATTAAAATAAAGATTAAGACTTTAAACTGAATGACCAAATATGTGCTTTTTTAAGTTGAATAAGTCATTTTGATATATGTGATCTCAGGAAGTTTGTTTTTGGAACTTTATTAGTAAATGGGCTTAAATGAAAATGGAATGAATTGCAAAGAAGAGTTTTTTGTTTTTTGGTTTTTTTTTTAATTAATGAGATTTTGGTTGTTATAATTATATCAAAGTAGGATGCCAGGTTTAAAATTCAGTTTTTTGAAGTATTATTGAGTCAACTAATGGGATGTGTTCGTCAGGATTGGCGAACAAGAAAACTGTTACCATTCAACCAGTTGGTAAAGACCAGGCTGTGTTGCTTGCAACCACAAAGACCAAGAAGCAAAACAAACCCGCCGCTTTGCTTCACAAGTCTGTCATGAAGAAGGAGTTCCGAAGGATGGCCAATGCTGTTGCTAACCAGGTAATTTCAAGCTCTCTGTATTGTTGAGTGTTGTTGTTTGCTAATTCCGTCGATAGGATGCTGTCGGTTTATCAATGTCTTCAAAGAAGATCTTGAGTTAGGAACTGGTGAATTGATGATTCATTCAGCGGTGATGAGCCTCTAACATGTAAGAAGAGCCGCTAACATGGTTTCTTCAATGAAATACATTTGTTACGCTTGGCTTCTGAGCACATTAGTCCCATACTACTATGTTCTTGAGCTTCTCGTTTTTAATTGCATGTTTCTATGAAATGGATTAGCTTTCTTTTTATTTTGTTCTATCGGCCTTATCTTTAAACTGTGGGGTGATTGCCCTGGGAGCCCCGCATGAGTCAAAAACTGGCATTACTTGATATTTGTAGGATTGTGAAATTGTTTTGACTGCTTGGATTTGAGCTTATCACGTTTTGAAATTTCTGCCAATTTACGCTGCTCAACCTTCCTAACTATCATTTCTCCTCTGCAGGTGGGAGATAACTACTACAGGCCTGATTTGAAGAAGGCAGCGCTTGCAAGGTTGAGTGTCGTGCACAGAAGCCTCAAGGTTGCAAAGTCTGGTGTCAAGAAGAGGAACAGACAGGCTGTAAAAGTCTGTGGCAGGAAGTAAGAGATTAGTCAGCTGAGTTGTGCGTCGTCTTGACTTTACCATTTCTAAGTTTTGAATTTAGATATGAGGATCCTAGGATCCAAATGAATTTTTTCGGTTCTGCTCTTTATAAGTCTGTTTTGGATTATGTTGGAAAAATTATGATTTTTGATAGAACGGTTTGAAGTCTGACTAGCGCTTGTTTTATTTTAATTATAGTACATCTTTTTTCCTCCCCTTAATTTTATGTATACATCTTGATTATAAGTTAAGGACTCGCATGCAAGGCAAGCACAGCTGGTCTGGTCACTGGTGCATTGTGGTTTGATAGAGAAGCGAGGGCGAGACGATTTAAACACTTTTTTTGGGTGAATTGTCTGTTGCCACTAAAGGCTTGCTTGGGTCATAGATTCGAATTCATAATTCTAAGAGTACACTGAAAAGTTGGTTTTATGTTTGAAGTTTCAAAATTTTCAGAGAAAAAAGCCTGTGGCTACACAATGTTCCATGGTCATCTGACCAAGGGATTCCATTACTGAATCTGCACTTGTAGATATTGTTACACATGTTACATAGAATATTTTAAAAATGCAACTTATACAAGTTATTTTAAAGAAAGTTACAACGGAGGACAGTAGAAATGCCATGTTTATATATATCTTTGATCTTCCGGAATTTCACTTTGGTCGCGCTGTATCTTTTTGTTTGCTCTTTTGGATGTTCCATTTTGGACATTGGACTTGGTATGTTGTCACGTTGATTCCGTTATTTGTGCTCTCACTTGTCGCTCGGAACAACTGCTCGACTTTGCCATACTATCATTGTCGGCCTCGCACCACACTACTCCTATTTACCTATCACACAAACGAGAAACGTTAGCACCGTCCAATGATCCGACCCTTTAGCCATGTTTCTTATGCAAATCATGGTGATGCTTTACACTTACAAATCTCATTATATTGGAAAAAATCCTTGCAAAACAATATCTACAACGTACCAAACATTTCAATAGATGGTACCAAACAACATTAACTCTTCATTTTCTCACATCATTTATGGGGACAACACTGGATGAAAAAAAATTTCCATTACCTTTCAATCAATGCTACCCCATCCCGGTCAGAATCAATGACCAGAAATGCAGTGAAGTTTTCATGCTTCGCAATACAGGTGCTGATTTGTAAGAATTTTTTTATCCATGCATTCGAGTTGTTTAACTTTGTCCTTAAAAAATTATTTATAAAAAAAATAAAAAAAAATCTTTAAATTTAAAAAGGGTCTCGGTACAAGTCAAGGCGGAAACCAGAAAATCCAAAATGTCAGAGCAAACAGATTCCCGCACCACAACGTCTTCTGTCGTACTACACATGGTATATGCAACAAAAAAGACACTTTTTCAGCAAAGGAAATCCATCCTTAGCCAATTTTCACTTGAAGAAGAGACGATCTTGAGCATCATAAATTAGTTTATTCTGTGGTCGGTTTATCATTGTCATCAAAGAAGAATCTTGACTTATCAATCAGTGAACTGATGATTTATTCTTACGGTGATGAGCCGCTAACATGTAAGCAGAACCTCTAACGTGGTTTCTTCAATGAAATATGTCTGTTACGCTTGGCTTCAGCGCACATGCATTAGTACTATACTTAACAATGTTCTTGAGGTTCACGTTTTTTAACGCATTTTTCTATGAAATGGATTAGCTTTCTTTTTGGAAATTTTGTTCTACCGGCCTTATCTTTCATCTAGGATCGTGAAATTGTTTTGATTGCTTGGATTTGAGCTTATTACGTTTGGAAATTATTGCCAGTTTACACCACTCAACCTTCCTAATCGTCGTTTCTCCCTGCAGGTGGGAGATAACTACGACAGGCCTGATTTGAAGAAGGCAGCTCTTGCAAGGTTGAGTCTCGTGCACAGGAGGCTCAAAGTTGCAAAGTCTGGTGTCAAGAAGAGGAACAGATGGGCTGCGAAAGTCCGTGGCTGGAAGTAAGAGATTAGTCAGCTAAGTTGTACGTCGTCTTGGTTTAGACATTTCCAAGTTTTGAATTTAGATATGAGGACCGAAAATGGATGTTCGATTTTACTCGTTTATAAGTTTGTTTTGGATATTGTTGGAAGAATTATGAATTCTAATAAAAGGATTCTTATGGTCAGAACGGTTTGAATTTTGACTATTGCATGTTGTTTCATCTTTTACTAAATGAACTTTTTTTTTTCACCTTAACTATATGCTTACGTCTTGATTACAATATTTAAGAATGTGTTTTTATTTTGATTATTTATTATAAAAAATATAATTTACGTATTTCAACCTATTGCATATCAAACTTGACAATTAATTTCTTTGTGTGTCCTTCCTCAATATGCAATCAACAATAGAATGATAGATTTCATGTTTTCTTCCTCAAAATTTTGAGATGTGTTCCCAAAACTTTAAAATGGGACATTCGTTTCACTCTAATTTTGAAATATTAACAAATCTTAAGATCGTTGATGCTACTCATTATGACAATTAGGTTGGAAAGGTTGGTTAGCAATCGGTGCGGCTCAAAATCTAGTTTGCGACGACTGATGATTTGCAAGCTTCATTTTGGTCCCTCTCGGACTCCAACCTGATTCCATTCTTGTTGTTCCAAGCGTGACAATTTCACTGGAGACAAAACACTGCAAAGACGACAATGGCTTCCTCTCTTTCGTCTTCGCTTATCGACGATTTCACCAAAGACGAACAACATTGCAAATGCAAAGATAACAGTGACTCCTCATCATGCGTGACGAGTACGATGCACAGGGTATTGTTGGAATTTCTGAAAATGTTCACACTAAAGTATGCTGTTTTTTTCCTATTTCAAAAAATCATTCGATCTTCTATTCTTAAGCCTATGATAACTACCATACACTGTAGTTTCTGAAGATGGAACTTAAGCATCCAGTTTATAACAGGCACCCTTTTGAAACTTGTTACTTGCTAAAGATCTGTTTTCTTTTTTTTTTTTTGGCTGAAGATTGTTGTTTTTGGGGTTAATGAAAGATGTGACATGAGTCTAAGGTTTGTGAAGACGATGAAAAGATAATTCTTTTGTAGAGAACAAGGCAATTGATTTGAGAGATCGTGAAACGGAACAGTCAAATTAGATCTGAACAACAAGCTTTTTTTTTTTTTTTGTTATTATTTATTATTTTTCAATGAATATGTTGGTTATTTTATAGGTTTTTCTGTGTCTTTATCTGAAAGTTGATGGACTTAGGCTAATTAAGTGGGGATGCTATAATGTTAATAGAAGGCATTGAAGACGATGAAAAAGATGAAACCTTTAGTGAAAAATGCCGAATGAGAATTTTAAGTCACGTAATGTATATGCAGTTTTGCCTGGGTGGATATATTGTGTTTTTTTTATTTGTTCGTCTATTTATCTCGGAATATTTGTTTTTGGAACTTTACTATAAACGAATGAGTGTCAAATTATGGATAAGGGAAAATGGGATATGAGTGACAAAAAGTAGATTTGATTGCAGCTTTGTTCCAGCGTTAACATCCAGTTCTTTGAAATATTGTTATGTGTCTGCTTACTTAACTAATTGGATGTGTTTGTTAGGATTGGCAAATAAGAAATTCATCACTATTCGACCTGTTGGTAAATACAACTGTGTTGACATCTCGCAACAACAAAGATCAAGAACAAGGCGAAGCTGCTGCTTTGCTTCACAAGTCCATAACGGAGGAGGAGTTCCGAACGATGCTGATGCAGTTGTAAATCTGGTAATCACAAGTTCTGTGTGTGTGTGTGTGTGTGTGTGTTTATTCTTACATTGATGAGCCTCTAAAATGGTTTCTTAAATGAAAAACATTCGTTATGCTTGGCTTATGCATGTTCAACTAGATTAATCTAGGTTACTACATATTGGTACTATGTTTTCAAGCATCACGTTTTTCAATCACGTGTTTCTAATGAAATATTTTTAGATTTACTTTTGTATGATTTTTGTTCTACTTTTGTTATTTTTGAAAGTTCATATCTTTAGTACCATAAAATGGTGTTTTGACCTAGTGGATTTGAGCATACACACAAGTTGTAGCTAAGCACCTATATTTCTTAAAGGACATTACATTACCAAGCAATCAGTTTTTATCCCTGCACGTTTTAGACTGATTTTTTAAATTTTATTTTTAGAATATTTGAATAGATTTTTTTTTTTTTCCTTTTCTCCTTTTTTCCTATTTTTTCACATAACTTTTGTTCCAAAAAAGAACTTGTATTTCTATTAATATCAGTTTGACGTCAATGTAATATCTTCTATGTGCTACTGATACACATGTCAAAATGTTCGGATCTGGACTCGGATTCAGATACTGATTTGGTGTCGGTCTATATGTAATGAGCAGAGAAATAAGAATCACCTCGTCTTTGCCCTTGTTCCAAACCATGATCTGCTTATTTCAATACACTACCGCTTCTTCTTTGATGATACTCGAAGTGACGAAATTTTTTTTTTTTTTATTACATGTTTAATCACCTCTTGTCCTTGATTTCTCATCTATCTGTCTATTCCTTTGTTTGCATAATTTTTTTCCCCAGCTGGGGATTTTTGTTTTTCTTTATTTCTATGGTGTTGAACAAACTGTGAATCTTGTTTTGTATTTATTGTCCACTAGTTGAGGTCCTCAAGGATTATTGTTATCTTAAATCGGATCTCAGATTTTTTTCTCTCCACACTGAATGTCATTTGAAACAAATAAAGCTTTGTTTAACGGCCTCTATATATAGTTTGGAGAACCGTAGATTGTCTTTAAAAAAAAAAAAAAAAAAGCGAACTCTGTCAAGGAAGTGAATGTGCTAACTGCTAAGTACCAACAACTAATTTTGTGCTGGTTCATATTTTGCCAAAAGCATTTCAATTAGTATCAGAAACGATCTTTGTTTACCATCATATAGGGCCACATGTTTCAGAGTCTGTACATTTGATTTATGGTTCTTTTATTTCAATTTCTGAATTTTTGTTACTAACAACAAAAATAGTGTTTTCTTAGTTACTCACTGGGTCTGTGAACTGTTTTGATAATTTGGTTTAAGAATAAAGTTCTTTCATCCTTGTTAATCTGGATTTTTGTAGAACTTCATTCTATCATTCGGCTGCTTTCTATCCGATCCCTACTGGTTGGATTGTTTTGGTTTTTGTTTTGTTTCTACTCTGTAAGACTCCTTTATTACACCTAGTACGTGCATTCACATTAATTTTCTTTTGATAGAAAGATGGTCGTCAAACAAGAGGTGATCATGGAAACGGACCTAAATGGTCTTAAGGAAATACGTCCTGTTGATGGTTGGTCTTCGACTTGCAGGATAAAGGTGTGTTCTTACTGTTGTCTCAATTAGTAGAAATAGCTGTTTAACATATATTTTTTTTCATTAAAGCTCTTGTGTATTGAACATCTTTTATTATAGCTCTTGTGTGAGAATTGTGCGTACACCACAGATTGGGGGGAAATAACTCTCGGGAGACGGGTGGGCAAACACAAGTGGATTCCAGTCAGAGAAATTGAGATACATTTAAGACTTAAGTTTCCTCATTTTTTTTTTTTTTTAAGTTCTAGAATATTATGTTTTATTAGATAAATGAAGGTTAACTGAATCAATGCAATTTTGCAGTGCAAACGGTGTCCTAGGAAGGCTCAAGTCTTTGTAAATGAGTTTTCTGGAAAAAAGAGGGAGGATGATGTTTTGGTCATGCGCCTACAGGCAAATGGGCTCCAACCGAGGGACAATTTTAAGCTGTTTGATACTGAATTCGTCGCTGAAGATGTGAGGGATTTTTTATCTTTACTTTTTTCTTCTTGCAATTAACTAATTATACCTGTTGATAAAAACTGAATTCGTCGCTGAAGATGTGAGGGATTCTTTATTTTACTTTTTTCTTCTTGCAATTAACTAATTAAACATGTTATTTTTATCAGCTCTTCTTGCAATTAACTAATTAAACCTGTTGATAAAAACTGAATTCGTCGCTGAAGATGTGAGGGATTTTTTATTTTACTTTTTTCTTCTTGCAATTAACTAATTAAACCTGTTATTTTTATCAGTAGGTTGAGGGATTTTTTATTTTACTTTTTTCTTCTTCCAATTAACTAATTAAACCTGTTATTTTTATCAGTAGGTTGAGAGGAACCTTAGTACGGAGCACATTGTTTGAAAACGAGGTCAGGACTTCACAATATGAGATCAAGAGCAATATACTTATAAATAGCATCTCCTCATGGTCTTATATAGACATATTGAAGGAGTGTAAGTTAGTAAGTTACCAATGTGGGACTTCAAAACCTCAATCTTTGTACACATAACAAAACGTAAATAAATATATACGAGTGCTTTGTAACATCATCAAAAAAGCTGAAGTGGATAGATGGTAGCGAGTGTTATTTTTCACATGAGAAGTGAGGATTCGACTCTCTGTGTGATATATGAGTTTCTTAATGTTTATCTTATTATGGAATCAGGGGTCATGGTTTGCTACTTGAGTGGGAACCCATAGTGTTGGTAGACATTTCAACTTCAAATTTAATAACTTAACACCATCTTCGTTTATTTCCCCTTGAGAAATGGATGCTTTAATGATCTTTTATCCATTTTGAAAACATATTTACATAGCCTTTTTCTCAATCGGAAGAGTGGTCCTTGGGTGATAATGTCAGGGGAGGGGGACCTGGGGTGGGGGGCCGCCAGGGGGGCTGGGGCCGGGGTGTCGACGGGGGAGGGTTAGGGGGTTTGCTGGGGACCGGGGAGTGGGGGCCCGAGGCTGGGTGGGGGACGGCCGGGGCTGGGGCCGGTGGTGGGGGGGACGGGGGTGGGTCGCCGGCATCGGAGGTGAGTTACCGGCGGCGGAAAGGTCACCGGCGACGGAGAAGACTTTGGGTGGGAAGGGTAATATGAGGTAAGGTGTACGATAAATATGATACACCAACAACATTTCAACCGTTTGATTAAATCTCAACGACCTAAAACAAAACTTTACCGGTAGAGACCCTCAATCACAGTCCTACTCTTTCATAACTAGAATTTTTTTTTTTTTTTTTTTTTTTGGGAAGCTACTTGGAAAACTCTTTTTGCAATCCTGAACTCGTTAGGACTACGAAAGGATGGACACGCGGAGTGCGAACAGCAAAAGGATTCGGAAACCGTGAGAATTTAGAATGCTCGGCTGCTTTGGAGATTTGATTTGCCTCCTACGCTGCCCAGAAATTATAAAAGGGGCAGAGCGTTTACAGTTCACAAACAGAGAGAGAAGAGTTCTTGATTGAGGGTTTAAGGCATAATCTTTGTATATTATTTACAAGACTAGCAGTCTATAGATCTCGATATCAGATCTACAGACGTAATTTTAATTTTATTCTTTTGGCTTTCTTTGCTAAATCTAATTAACGTTTTATGATTGGATATCATATATCTGCTTAAATCTTCAGATTTTTGAAACAAAAAATTTTATGTCAATTGTTCACTGTGTTTATAGATCTATCTCAATTGCATAAGCAAAGCTTTTTCTTTCTTTATGAAATCTATTATACGTTTTATGGATTAGATATTATTTATTTTAGATTATTCGTTTTATGTGTGTGTGAATGATTGTGATTCCGTTTGCTTGGTAGGAATAGACAAGCAATTATTAGAAGAGATGGATAGAATCTCCAACTTGACTTTATCTTACATCGGATATTGTCATTTCTCCATAGAAAAGATGCCGCTAGAACCTGTGTGTTGTCAAAAAGATGGACTTCTATTTGGGATTCCTTCCCAATATTTGAGTTTAACCAATACCTGTATATAAAAGGCAATTGCAGTTCGACGTCCGAGTATAAGGAGAAAGTTAAGGGATTCCTGAATGTTGTTGACAAGTCCTTGCAGAAATTCATTCAGAAAAAGTTGCTTATGCAAAGACTGAGTTTCGTAATAGACAGATTGGATCATAACTTTGTTTCGGAGATTGATAGATGGATGTTCTTAGCTCTCAACAATGGTGTTCAGGAGATATATTTCAGGATCAGCACAGATTTGAAAGGTCTTCCTAATTATTTTTATCCTTTGCCGGAAACATTGTTTGCGGTCAAATCATTTTATCGTTCTTCCACCTTAGTTCATCTTCAAAACCTATCGCTGCAGCGGGTTAATATAAGGGAAAACATTATCCAAGATATTACTTATAATTGTCCTTACCTCAAATGTTTTGCTCTTGAACATTTTGGTGGATTGAAAACTATCGAGATTTCCAAACTTGACAAACTTGAGTCGGTTAGTATTGTTCATGCTCTACCTAAAGGTCTACTTGACAGTGTTAGTGTTGATGCACTAAAACTTAAATACTTTAGTTTTGACCCTTATTATTCAAATATGCCTTATAAAATCAGTTTGATTTCCTGCGATGATCTGAAAGAGCTATGTATAAGATGTTGTGGTGTCACAGATGATTGGTTGCATCTATATCTTTCTAGATTTCCTTTCCTTGAGAAGCTCGAAGTTGTCGTTTGCCCTAGATTGCAAAGGGTTAGAATTTCTGGACAAGAACTTAAGACTCTTCGTCTTATTGGATGTGAAAACGTTGAGAGGATTGAAATTGATGCTCCAAATCTATCACTATTCAACTTAGGAACTAGTACTATTCCTGTTTTAGTTCCGAAGAATGTTTCATGTTCAGTGGAAGTTAAATATTCATCTGACACTGAACGCCGTAAAGTTGAGAGTTCTTTGTTCCGGAAGTTAAGGAACTTTCTTGGAGATTGGCCTCAGAGAAAGTATATTTTCGTAGAATATGTTGTGAATAACGAGGTATGGTCAGTAATGTTCTTAAGAAAATGTTACGTTTTATACTTTTCTTGCAACTCTTATTGTTTTCTTTGTCTTCTAACCCATTACTTGTTTGTCGAATGAAGGTTTGTTTTGATCTTGAAGAGTTGGGACAATTGACAATTCCCCCATTGATCAAAATTGACCACTTAAAGGTAACTTCTATTGGACTTAAAGCGTCGGTGGATTGTGCAACTGTTATAGATGGTCTGCTTTGGAGTTGTCATCCTATGACAATATCTGTTCCCCCAGGTTCCTCGTTCCTAAAATATTTCATAAAGGTATGATTGGCTGTCTCTAAATTTTTCTAGAAAATGGCAACATAGTAACTTACATACTGATCATTATAGCTCGTATTGTCATAGGAGGTGTTTCTTCCGGTTAAGTGCTGTTAGAATAGGCTAATGAGCGACTTTGTTGTACTGAGAACTCGACATAGATTGTAGATTCACGAATGTTTAGATGTAGGCAAAGCTTCGGAGTTTGGACATGGACTAGAAAGTGTTTTGACAGTTACTGTATTATTGTTGTTTTCCGATATATGTAGGTCCTTTGCAAGCCGCTATTGGACAGAGAACACACATCTTGTTGCGTTTCTTATCAAGTAAAATGTTGGCGGCATGACTTGAAAGCTGTGAAGATCGAGAGTTTCGGAGGAATTGAAGATGAGCGGCTTCTACGTTTAGATATGTTGTTAGACACATTGCCATCGCTTACAAAATATCGGGCGAAGTACGTTTGAACTTGGAGTGGGAGGTTTGAAAGCATCTAAGATTCAGTGCATCAATGACAATCCCCTCAATTTTCACGTTCATGTCCAGGAGCCCGACACCAAGCACCTCAAGTTTGTCAAGTTTCGCAATCTTAAGAGTTTTTAGTCCGCTAAAACTCTAAAAACCAATATCCTTATTGTTGAGACAGTTACGAATAATATCCCGAATAATGTTTTCACATAGGTAAACCTTAACACCATTATCAAGAGCTAATGACATCCGTCCGTCGATAATCGCTAACAAGTTAGAGATCAATACAAGACATAGTGAGCTTCAATCTCCTCATTTGCAACTTCTTCTGAATGAATTTCTCAAGGGACTTGCTCCCTAAACTCTAGGTAAAACGGGGATATTGTTTTATATAGTTACGTTTTATATATTCAAATATAGGGAAAGAATCTCAAATAGAACTCCACTGTTTCGACAATACACTAGTTCTCACAGCTTACTTTCTTGGGAGATGCAAGATAAACGGAGGCAATTAAGGGGTGATTTTTTTTTATTTAAATAAATTAAGGGGTAATTTTAATCTAGTTGTTTATAAGCATATGTTACAATCAGCGCATGCCACTATCAATAATAAGGATCTCACAAGCATTATTTGTCTCATAGCTAAGTTGGCTTTAACAAGTCAACATACTTCTTGCTAAATGTTTGGATTCGAATCATCTCATCACGTTGGTCAGATGTGTGGGTTATTCACTTCATGCGGGATCAATATATTATGTGAGGAGCCATCCACTCTTGACTTATCTAGACATGCCAATCTCTATCCTTATTGTTACGATGTTCATATTTTTAATAGGTTTCTCTTGAGATTAGTGGAGAAAGATTTTTTTTTTTTTTAAATTTAAGATAAGGGATTCAAATGACACACGTTTAACTAGAATATGTGGTATTATCGTTAAATTATGAGTGTAACCACAAAAGTTTTAATATAATAATAATTAAATGTAAAAATTAAAATAGAAAACCAATAAAATTAATAAAAGATAAAAATTTTCGTTTATATGGATATTTTTAAACATAAACAATAATAGATTCAATAATTAAAATCTAATCTAAAAAATTAATAAACTTGTTTTATTATAATATGATAAAAAGACATGTCTAAGGCAAAAAGAATTGCAGATATCATTACCTGACAGGGCATGAAGCTAAACGAAATATAAATCGTAACTTGTTTAACAATCCTCAAATAGAATTCTTAATCCGAATCCTAAAAAAAACAATAAAGAGTCCCAATCAAACTCAAACTGAGCATAAAATAAAATAATTAAATAAAATAGGAATCTTAATTAAACTCTAATTTCCTAATATATCTATAAAAATAAAATAAAATGGAAATCCTAATTAAACTCGAATTTCCTAATATCTTCTCCTGCACCAGATTAGAAAAAATTTATATATTTGCTTGGATTTCCAGATTTTGGAACAGAGATATATGTGAATGACATTGGCTTTGCTTTGCTAGGAATGGACGGTAAAATAGATGAGAAGGAGATGGATAGAATCTCCAACTTACCTGACTTTATCTTGCATGAAATATTGTCTTTTCTCCCTAGAAAAGATGCTGCTATAACCTGTGTATTGTCGAAACGATAGAATTTTATTTGGGATTCCTTTCCAATATTTGAGTTCGGGAAATCCATTTATGTAAAAGGTAGTCGCAGTTCGAGGCCCGAGTATATGGAGAAAGTAGGAAAATTCATGAACTTTGTGGACATGTCCCTGCTCAAATTCAATCAGAAAAAGTTGTGAATGGAGAAATTGTGTTTGTCCATGCCTTTAATAGATCATAACTTGGCTTCGATGCTTGAGGGATGGATGTTGTTAGCTCTCAATAATGGTGCTCCGGAGATATCTCTCATGGTTGCTACTGAGTTGAAAGGTTTTACTGAAAATTACTATACTTTTCCTCGAACATTATTTGCAAAATCAGTAACGGGTCGTTCCACCTTTGATCACCTCCAGAAACTATCACTGCAGTGGGTTTTTATCAGTAACGATGTTGTCCAAGATATTATCCGTCATTTGTCCTAACATTAACTGTCTTTCTCTTCAACAATTTTCTGGACTGAAATCTCTTCAGATTTCCAAACTTGACAAGCTTGAGTCAGTTAGTATTTTGTATCCTGCAGATGAAGATGAACTTGGCAGTATTAGTATTGATACACCAAACCTTAAATAATTTAGTTTTGATTCTTATACTCTACCAAAATTGCCTTGTAAAATCAATTTGACTTCCTGTCACGATCTAAAAGATCAACGTTTATGTCTGTGTGATATCACGGATGATTCATTGAATGGCTATCTTTCTAGATTTCTCTTTCTTGAGAATCTAGAAATTAGTGGCGCCCCCATGCTGCGAAGCATTAGAATTTCTGCTCAGCAGCTCTAGAGTCTTTGCCTTCGTAAATGTGACAACATTGATGATTCAGATTAATGCATGAAGTATATCATTATTCAAATTTAGAACTTGTATTATTCCTGATTTAGTTTTGGAGAATGTTGCATGTCCGATGGAAGTTGAATATGGCAATTCCACCACAGATCAAAATTGACCATTTAAAGATAACTTCGTTTGGAATTGAAGAATCAGTGGATTGTGCAGCCCTAATAGAAGGTCTACTTTGGGTTTCTAGTTTAGATCTCACCACAGTATTTTATTTATTATCTGTTTATTTTTTTGTATATAGTTTTCTAATCATGTAATGGATAAAAATCAAATTACCGTGCCACATACACCAAAAAAATAAAAAACAAAAAAAAAATCAATAAGGTTGTGACATTATATGACGTCGTACAACTTTTCATTAATTCTTTCTAGCCGTTAAACTTCCTTGAACTAAGCTTCTAAAAAATAACGAGGGAAAAAAATCTCTGTTGTTAATCTCTGTTGTTAAAACTTTTTGTTGAAATCACATTCTTGCATGGAAGTACAAAGATCAGAGAATTTTGTAACGAAGATCAGTAAATGGCGGGGAGGGGGAGAAACTGATTAAACATCTAGATGGCATAATCTCGAGTAACAAAGTCGACATATTTGCATTATAATTGAGTACGAAAATTTGCACAAATTAGAGACAGTTTATGCAAATATAAAGACATTAAAATAAGCCTTGGCAAAACAGAAAATCAACAACTTATAATTTTTTAACAACTTATAAAATTTAACGACTTATAATTTTTATTAGGTCATTAAATTAATGTCGATATATGTATGTGTCTGTGTTATAAAGGGGGTGTAGTAAGAAAAGCTTAATATGATATTCGGTAAAATTATCGAGCAACATTAAATACTTTCGTCCGAAAATCCCAGTGAAAGTAGTAGTATGCAAAAGCATTCAATCATATTAATACTTTGTTGATGACTAAATTATAGAAAGTTACCATATTTTTCATCGGCAGAAACCAAAAACTAATCATATATATTATGTATTATACATGGTACATTCTCAACTTTGCCGGACCAAGCAACTGAATATGGGAATTGCGTGCACTGAAGGGATCGTTGTAGTGGTGAGTTGTATATTGAGTGCATGTGTCAGCCAACCTAACGGCGGAACCAGATTGTTGCGAACCTATCATGCGGTCAGAAGACTGACTTGGTTGGGTGTTGTCTGCGCTTTCTCGTTCTGGTTTGTTGTACTTTTTCTTACAAGTTTCCCTGTTATGCCCAAGTTCATTGCAAATGCCGCATCTTTTTCGTTTACCGGTTGCTTGTCTTGCATCCTTCGTATTCTTTGATTGAGTGTCATCCTTCTCTTTTCCTTTTGTTTTGTTGACGGCAGGGTCTCTAACATTTTCATGTCTTGCAGCAACTTCCTCATCAAAGCCAAGCAGTGCCATATTATTTGATCCCTGTCTCTGATTGAAAAGAGCCTTAAACTTCTCTGTTAACCTTCTGATTTCTTGTTGTGCTTCTGCAAAGGTGTCTGCAAACTTGCAAGCATGGTAGGAGAGGGAATTGTAATCCGATGTCAGAGCCCCTAGTCTCGTTGTGACTTCGTTAACATTGGGGAGAAGTAACGTTGACCGTGAAACGTTTAGATCGAAGACCATCTTTGCATCCTGTCGCCACCTTGATTTCATCAAAGAGTCCGGAATGTGTAGAATACTCAAGTGTTTCATAACTGCAAAAATATGACAACAGGGGATACCATCGGTTTCAAAAAGAAAGCAGGTACACCACAGGTGATTTTGAGCAGCCGAGAATCTAACTTGGTCGCGTACCTCTCCAAACCCAAACTTCGACAATTTAAATATCTTGTAATCATTAATGCTATCACAAGAGGTAACAGAGTATGCATTCTGGCTACATATTTCTTTTGCGACAAGGTTGTAGATTGCCCTTGTCAACTTGGAAGCGACCTGGCGGTTGTAGGGGTTGAGAGGGTCTGACTCTGGAATTTGTGGTGAGGTGTGCCTGCTGGTGAAATCATCATGCATCTCAGTGTGTCTTATATTCTGGATTCCCGCATCTATCTGGCAAACAAAGTCCCGCATCAGGTGCTTACTTTCTAGAAAGGGCCTCATATATGAACTCATGGACTCGCACAGTTGAGAGGTACGCATGCCTCCAAAGAAATGACCCCGCAAGAAGGTTTCCGCCCAACTCCGTTTCTTTGCATACAATGTCCTTGCCCATTCATTATCTTCCAGATTGAAATCTTGTATTAGTTTTCTCCACATATCTTCGAACTCAGGCTCACTGTGGTAGTTGTACACCAATTTGCTCAACTGAATTTTAAATTCTCCATCAGGGACATTGTTTCCTGCATCGGTCTCCAAATGACATGCACAAAAGCGATGAATTGAGTTTGGCAAAACCTGTGATACAGCACTTCTCATGGCATCATCTCCGTTAATGAGGACGACTTGTGGACGCTTATTGTTCATGCAAACCAAGAACTGTTCCAATACCCATGTGAAAGTCGATGTCGTTTCATCTGATAGAAGAGCAACTGCAAACACAGTAGGTTTGGAGTGATGATTCATCCCAGCCATTATCAAAAGTGGCTTGTTGTACACATTTGATCTGTACATTGTATCAAATGCAAGAACATCTCCAAACATTGCATAGTCACGGCGAGATATCCCATCTGACCAGAAAATCGTGTCTAATCTGTCCTCATCGTCAACATTAAATCGACAAAAGAAATTTTCATCCCTAATGGCAAGACATGTTAGATACCCCAGAGCACCCTCACAGTCCGTTTCTACTCCCCCCGCTCTACCGTTAGTACCAAACTTCTTGTGCTGCATTTTCCTCTGAAACCATAACCTTTCCCGTCCCCCATTTTGCTGTGCAATGTTTTCCAGGACGCTATATGTTCTTATCCCGACCCCCCCGACCGCTTCATCTTGAGTAAGTACTGACTCAGGAACTTGCTGGTTCGTGCTCTCAACAGGGACTAGCTGGTTCGTGCTCGCAACAGGTACTTGCTGTTTCGACCGAAGAAACTGAATCTCCGAGAGCGAGGCCAACTCATGATTGTGATCAGGATTGAAGGAAGTTGCAGTCCACATGTTTGTCTGTCTATCAAGGGTAACCTTAAAATCGGCCTTGCACCCAGTCCTAGTAATGGCCTTAGCTTCTTTTTTCCGGTTACGCAAATGCAACCACTTTTCCTTTCGGAATCCTTCTCTCGAGCACACCCAGTACCTCTGCCACTCGGTCCTGTCCTTATCACGCCGGACATTCTCTTTCCGGACGGTGAACCCCTTCCATTTAGCATAGGTGTAGTAGAATTCATGCCAGTGATTGACGGACTCAAGTTCCTTTCCGACCACGTCGTCCGCCACGATCTCATGGGGCGGCTTATCTATGTCTAGAAGCTCCATAATTTTCGACCAATCCAAAAGTTCAGTCCTTTCCTGGTCATCAGCTTGTGGCTGGGAATCTGCCTCCATCCTATGTTCCTTTTGTTGGCAAAAAAACGTCAAAATTCGGATCCAGTGTTTGTGTTTGATTATCTAGTGGCAGTCCTACGTTGTAAAGGAAATTGTTGGAAAACACAAAATAATATATATATATATATATATATATACATACATACATATATATAAGGTCTGAGCAGAGATGAACAATAACAATGTATGGGAAATTTTCTTCCGATCAACAAAAAATACATAAAAAATTATTTTATGAACGGGGTTAAGAGAATACCTGGAAATTTCGCCGAGAAATCGGAAGTAGTCAACGACCAGGGCTCCGGTTGGACTCCGGGACTGAAATGCGCAACTGAGACGAACTTCGATATTCTATGTGAGGGCTACGGAACGACGTCGTTTGAACAGTCCCCACCCTTTTGAATAGAATTGTTTTGTGTTCTCCGGGTCGGGTCTAATCACACAATGTAGCGGGTCGAGTCGGTCAATCGGGTCGTGAGGTCGGGGATTTTATGCTGCCCTAGTGGGGGTGGTGTTTGGCTGATTGAATAACCTTATGTTCGACAGGATACGAGGAAAGGAAAGTGAGAAGAGCAGAAAATTGCAAACATGACGGGTAAAATCTAATTACGATTTTTTGATCTTGATTGATTTGGATCTTCAAAGCATGTCGCTTTTGTGCTAACATTCTATTAGTGTGTTAATTAAGTAGAAAAAAATGGTGAAATTAAGTTCAGCTTGTTTACTGCTCTGCTGATTGCTGTTATGGCGATGGCAATTATGCAGATTTCTGATTCATTATGCGACTGAATTATATTGATGTTGTAACTCTTGTTGACTGTGATCTTGAACTAAGCCACGAATTTTATTTTATTTTATTTTTTTTCAAATTGCAATTCAAGTTCACCACTTTATCATCGGAATGGTGGAATAATGTAGTATTTATCTGTTTGGAAAACTGTATACAGACTATGCACAGGAGCAGGAGATGGAAATTGAAGCATTGGAAGCCATTCTTATGGATGATTTCAAAGGTATAATATATAGTCATATTAGCATACTTGGGAGATTTTAAGCTGTCATTATGGTCTTTCTTTTCATTTACTACATGCAATCAACTACTTTTTTTTTTTTTTTTTCGGTTTTTCATATCAGAAATTCACTCAGGAGAGAGTGGGTTGAATACTTCCAACAGGTGCTTTCAGATCATAGTGTCCCCACAGGTATATGATATATATATATGTATGTATGTATGTTATGTATGTATGCATGTATGTATATTTTAATGCCCATGCTGAGCTTGAGGGGAAAAAAGGTGTTGAATTTCACTAATGCAGAAAATTTTACAGTTGGGCATAAGTTAGAAATTTCTTTGGGGTTTTAACTTTTCACTATCATCTTAGAATGCCTTCTATTTGTTTCCCGTTTACAATATGGCTTAAAGTGACTGAAACTGTCTTTAAATGCATCTTTCTGCTCTATGCTCGGCAGGACGATGAAGTTGATTTTGATTCAACTCCAGGTTAGTTACACTATGGACTTTTGAAGTTTTAGGGATTGTCTTATGTGTTTTAGTTTTGGATCTTTAGACTTACTTTAAACTTAACATTTTTTAAAACGTCTGTTGCAGTTCAGTTGGGTTTGATTTTCTCGCACACAGAAAAATATCCGGATGAACCTCCGCTTTTAAATGTTAGAAGGTAAGCTGTTCAGTGTTCACGTCAAGTCCTGTTAAGTTACTCAAAGTAGCGTAACTGGAATAATAATCTTTGTACTCAAGAAAAATATCACATGGAAAAGTTTTAAACTAGTTTTCAATGCGAATTATAGATGTGGGGTAACAAGATTGCAGTGGTTCTCATAACTCCAAATTGCTATGTCCTGCTGCTGATAACTCTCTTCCAACAATACCTCGCTCTCTGTTTTGTGTTTGTTTTGAATAATCACTGACGAGAACTTAATTTTGGTTTTCCCAATGATGGGTTTTTTTTCCCCTTTGCTGTCTTCAGTTTACGAGGAATACACACAGAAGATCTTAGATTACTGAAAGAGAAGCTTCAACAAGAGGTATCTTTTACCCATTTCCTAGCTCGTCTTGCATTTTGAATTTTACAGTATGTTTTTCTTGTCCAGAACATGCTAGTAAGATTGAGAGTGACGGTCCTTTGTAGCATAAGTGTAGGCTCTTGTGACTTTTTGTTAATTTAATTGAAGTAATCTGATGAAACTTAGACAACTTATAATTGCATTTAGGTGATTGGTATGATGTGAAGTTGTTGAAATAATATGCTGATTCTAGTTCTATTCTACTCTTTACAGGCATCTGAAAATCTTGGTATGGCTATGATCTACACACTAGTTACATCAGCTAAGGAATGGCTTTCAGAAAGATTTCGTCAGGACAGTAACATCGAGAATGCTGAAGCAGCGGAAGCAGAAAAGGAAGATGTATGGTTCTTTATCAACCATCTTTATCTCACTTATTGTGGTTGCTATGTATTATTAAAATTTCTGTATTTGATTTTAAAAATGTAAAACAAAAAGGGGGAGACTATGAAAGTTCCATTAAACTCTAGCACATGTTTGCATGCTTTGGGGAAGCTATATCCATTCTTTACTAGAACTTCTTTTAGAAAGTTTAAAGCTTTTCAAAGAAAATTATCCCCTCCTAAAAGCAACTTTCAGGCTTTAAGAACCAAAAGCTGCTGTCTAAAAGTCATGTTAAGAAGACAACGAGTTACTTGTGGTCTGCATGTTTCTGTGGGAAGAGAACTGAGAATGGTTGTAGATATTACTATGATTGTCGCTAACAGGAATCTGTCACTTCCCTTTTATGTTTTCAGATAGTTGTACCACATGGAGAACCAGTGACTGTTGATACATTCCTGGCTTGGAGAGAGAGATTTGAAGCGGAGTTGGCACTTGAACGTGCCAAGTAAGTCATTTTGTCTTACAATTTCTTTCTAACGTCATGCTTTCAAGATAAGCATGCGCCAATAGTGAAATGGTCGTGCATGCATCAGATTTGAAAGATGGTTTGATTCTTTATTATGATATAGGATTATTGATGTATCTCAACCATACAACATATGAAGTCATCTTGAGACACATCCAACTTTCGATAGTCAAATCCATGATTTTGTGTGTTTAATAACGACTTTTTTCACAGATGATAACTTCCTTTCCCCTCCCCCCCCCCCCCTAGAAAAACTTGTCTTACATTGCATAACCCATCTAGCATTCTAAAAACGAAATGTCTTCCTTATGCATTCAATAGTAAGGGTAACGTCACATGATAAATTGATTACACGGCGTCTTTGGCTGGCTGGAAACGTGGGAGAGCTAGTTAGACTTGCACTATTGGTATCAAATCTAAGGCTTTTGGAAATCAGTGCTGTGCAAGAAAAATAGATTACTGATATAGTTTTGCTTTCAGCCTTCCATTATCATCAGATATGCTCTGATTTTCAGGTTGATGCCCGAGTCTGCACTAACAGCACCTAAGGATAAGAAGCTCACAGGCAGACAGTGGTTTGAAAGTGGAAGAGCTTCCGCGGTAATTCTTTTTTCCTTTTTACTTCGTACCTCCCTCAAACATAGAGAAATGTTGCAGAAAATACTAGTACTTAATAAGGAATTGGTAGTTAATCTCCAATCTTTAAGTTTAGATGGTACGAAGAAAATAATTTTAACCTCAATTTGAAACATAATTCTGTCTGACATGCTCTCTTTTGAAATGTAAAAATGAGAAAAAGAACTTCTTGTGAGGAATGAGCAATAATATACGGCCTATCTCTTTCTTTTGCAGAGAGGAGCAGCCACAGTCAATGAAGGATCTGATGAAGAGGACGAGGAAGATATCGACTTAGATGATGATGATTTCGAAGGTGAGACTCTCAGGCCTGGCACACGAGTTCATTTTAATTATAACAAAAACTATCATAAACACATCGATTAGCTTCTTAAATGTGGATGTGATTGGTGAGCATCCTCGTTCGAAAATAAACGATGATGACACGATCTCATTTCTTTGGCGTGACTGCAGATGACGAAGAAGATATGCTCGAGCACTATTTGGCTGAGAAATCAGATTCATCCTCACATTCTTCAAAGAGAGCCAACTAATCGAACGTTCCTCGAGCATTGATTGGCCTTAAAAACTTGCACTCCCCCTTTTTTGGCGTCCTCTTTGCATGTACTTAGTGCGATAAACATGTCTTTTAGGTTGAAGATGTAATTACCAAGTGGTGAGAAAAAGATCGTGCTGTAATTTAGAAACTTTGTTCATCAATCTAATATTAATTTTGCAAGAGACATACAATTGAAAAAAAAAAAAAAAAAAAAGTTTGTATCCAACTGCCTTGGCTTATTTATCTTAGTCTTTACTTTTTAAAGACAAGTTTTAGTTCAGGTATATAGTCAAAATGATCATATCCCGAAACAGCTGTAGTAGAGTTTCTACACTGCATTACAATAAATGGTTAAATTTTATTTCCAATCTTACTTCTAAATAGTCGAAAATAGTCGACAAGAGTGCGATTAGCACATTTGCATCTAAATTGGAGCAATACAGAACACTTCCCGACCATGAATATTTTGAGGCACTTCTGCACAGTTTTCCTAAATTATGCGTTTATTTCAATTTCCGCTCCGCAAACTGCCCTTTTCCATGCACAACCTATTAAGATGCACATATGTTACAATGGAAGCTCCTATAACTTCAATGTTACAATGGATGAGCGTTTATTTCAATTTCCGCTCCGCAAACTGCCCTTTTCCATGCACAACCTATTAAGATGCACATATGTTACAATGGAAGCTCCTATAACTTCAATGTTACAATGGATGAGCGTAGTCGCATGGTTCTCCAATCCATACCGAAAATATTCAGTAATGATCTGAAGCTTTGCTACCAGCATACATTTATCTCTCAGGTAGGAGGAACCATCTTTTGAAGTGCATTTAAGTAGTTTTGCAACATCTGCTATACACATCCTTGATCGGTCATGGCTTGTGCAACGGTCAAGAAAGCGGAGATGACAGCTCCGTGTGCCAAAGCCCTGTCAAGCAAGCAAGCAAGAAAATCGTGGAAAATGAGAATTGGTCCTTTTGGGATTGAGGAGTATAATGTGAGTACATCTTCCCACGTCTCCAGCATCTCATGCGGTGTATTATTAGTTTGCAATTTGCGTAATCACGCCTTTTTTTTTTTTTTTTTTAATAAGGTTGTTGGGGGCAGAAGAATGCAGACCAAAAAGGCAAACAGACACATATTGATGGAACAAATGAGTGGCAAAAGTACTTACTCGGGGCTCTCTTTCTGATAACCAAAATCAGTCGCGGCTTTGAGAGCTCTCTGGTAAGTCTGCTTCATTGCTTCCTGGAAGTTGGGATGTGAATTGAGAAAGAAATCACAAAATAAATAAACCAGCCCCAGTTCCAATTTATCAGAAATAATCAACGAAGAATTTCAGTTTTAAAAAGTTGAAAATCCCATAATAAATTTTATTAGTCACCTGCAACTTAGATTCAAAGTCCTCCGGTGACCAGTTCATTGAGTTACACTCGTGGTTTAACTCGAGTTCTCCAGCAACGACCTGCAGTCAAGTACATGACATTAGCTTAGCACATAACTCAGAGACAGCAGGTATAAACAAGAGTCATATAGATGAGGATGAGCATCAATACAATTCAACTATCTAGGCTGATCCAAGCCAACCACCATCAACTTAATCACAGAGTAACAAAGTTTTACTATAACAGCTCAAATGTACAAATACAATGTTTCACATGTTCTATCCATTATTTGATGCATCTTGTAGATCCATATGGAAACTTTCTTTCCTTTTTCTTTTGGCTCGCAACATAGAACTAACTCAATTGTCGTCGAATTTCATTACAATTTCTGGCTAATCAGCTTGATTTATATGGAATCAGACTTAATATCAAACTTAACCAAGAACAAAAATAGCATACTTCTGATTGATAAATTAAATTTTAAAGACAAATATGCATAATGGAAATCGCACCCCTCCAGCACCAGCAGCCATGGAAGGAGCAATGAGGACATTGGCTTTTCTCAGAACATCAACTGCTTCAGGAATGCAGGGCATGTTTGAACCTAGAACATTCAAAATGGATCATACTCGTAATTTACTAACAGTAACCGTGAAATAAATACCAGCACAAGTTAAAAAAGAAAAAAAAAAAAAAAAAATACACACAAACACACAATGCACGTTTATTGAAAACTCCTACCTTCTACTACTATGCGACAACCTGAATTAACCAAATTAATGGCATCGGATTGATCAATTTCGTTCTGTGAAGCACAAGGGAATGCAACATCACACCTCTCACTCCAAGGTTTTGCTTCATCAAAATACTTGGACCGAGCATAAGTCTTTGAATAGTCTCTGCACATGCCTCGTGTTAAAATAGTGGAGCCCTCTAGTTAAGAAGCAAATTTGGTATTTAGACGTTGCTAAAATGATTGTCGTAGGCACACACCTTAAACTTCTCTGTTGAGCTTTGATATCTCTCAGAAAAGATATTTTCATATAATCAAATCCATCCTCATCCACCAGATACCCCTTTGAATCTGTGCAATAGTTTTCATTACCAAAAGATATTTACTTTTTAAAACAGTGAATGCTTGAAGTAAGTTAAAAGAAAGGAACCACATTCTAAACTGTGCAGATTTTGTACATTTTAAAAAGAATTTTACTGGAAAAAGAAGTAAAACAAAAAACTAATCCTGCTTAAAATAGAAGAGATGTGCATCCTAGCAATCCATGTTGTAAAATAAAATTTATGTGCCAAGATCATTGATGAACTACATATGCATTTCTGTGCATCAAATCTCTTGACCTATTCATACAACACGAAATGTACGCGTGTAGACAAACATCTATAGAGTAAAAAAAAGATTATGAAGAAACTGAAGTAACCCCATATGGATCGAGTATGATTCTTGTAAAAGCATCCACTATATTCCTTTCCAGCTCACCGAGTTCTTGCAAAAAATGATTATTTACCAGATACTGTGATGGGAAGAGCACCATAAGCAATAAGCTTCTCCAAAACATGCATTGCAATTTTTCCAGAACCGCTTACGACACATCTGGGAGTGAAATTCATAGAGAAGTAGGTCAGTGAAATGCATTTCAAAGCTCGAAAGCAATCATGAAACAGACATTTTCAAGCAACTTCTCAGTTGACCGTGCGTGTAACAAAAATATATATACACACACTTCTTTTTTTTTTTGTTGCATAAATGACCATAAAACATTGCTATATGCATTGAAAAGCTTGAACAAACTGAACTCACGGATCAAGCATCCATATGTCCATCTTAACATTGAGCAGTGTATTTGATGATTTATGTTCAGTGTGAGTGTGGTACAATGTTCCTAGACTATGTAATTAGCTTCTCTAGTCCTGTGAAAATCTTGTAAAAGTAACGAACCTTAATCCTTTGAGTTCCTTATTCATGTCTGCAAGTATAAGCTGCGCAAAGAATACCTGCAGAGCACAGAAACCTCATCAACTTCCAAGCTATTCAAGATAAGATACGGAGAACTTATCAAATCCAGCATTAATTAGGACATCTTTCATTAAATAAAGGTTCGGATATATTGGGACTCATAGGAAGGCAACACGAAAGAAACCTAAATTTAATCCCATTCCCACCCTCCCCATATTGAGATCACCAAGGAGCCTGATAACACTTACCAGCCCATATCCAGTAGCTTCAGTTCGTAGGCTAGAACCAGACCAAAATATCCTTGGCCCTGTAAAACTTCCCTGCATAAGTAAGGCATACATATGAAAACATAAAGACAAATCACTTTGTTCTTTTCATAATGAACATACATATAGTAACTCACGTACAGACACATAAATAGATGTATACTGATATATCTACAAATTCATGTGCATGTGTGTGGAAGGACACATGAATATAACCCGTCTCTATAAATTACACACACACACAGATGTCAGCCAAAGCAGAACTCACACTTACAAAAGAACTTGCAGACTCCAAGAGATTGCCTAAAAAAGGGTAAATAGATACCTTCTTACAAATATTTTGGTACCTGATAATGGCCTGCTAAACGTCTATATTGTCCAAAGAGATATCCCATTTCTCGAGTTCCAACGCCCATTTCCTCAGAAGGAAGGTCCTAGATAATACACAAAGAAATTAAATCTAAAGTGAAGAATATGGACATAGATACAGAGATAGAGTATTCCTCAGATTACCTTGTCAGGACCCAAATAGCGATAGATCTCATTCATGAAGCTTTGGCAAAAACGCATAATCTGCCAGGGTAAAACATACTTCAGAATTCCTGAGAAGGTTCTTACAAGCACACACACATTATGACTAACTAAACCACAGCCTTGACATACAACGTTGAAGATTTTACCTCATTATCACTTTTCCCTTTTGGATCAAAATCACTTCCACCAGCTGCCCCTCCTATTTTGTATGGCGATAAAGCATTCTTTAAAGTCTGTGGACAAGAAAAAACCAGCACACTGGTGTAGCCGTCATAAAACTAAATTCATTCCTTATCTAAAAGCCTAAGACATATCAAATTTTTCAATAATCCCATTTCATATTTTATTTAAGGGGCTGTGTATGACTATGCGTCCAAAACCCAACACAACACCCCCCACCCCCCCACCCCCCCCCCCCCCCCCCCCCCCCGCGCACAAAACACAACAAAAACCCCACAAGCCCTCTCACCTATCTTGAAAGCAGGACGAGTTCATCAACTACAAGGGTCCATGCTAGTTATTCAGAGATGAAAATCAATGTGAAGGTAAGATGTGTAAGCTTAGCAAATTTTGACATTATGTTTTGTTACATTGTTATCCAAAAAATAGAAGATAATTAAAAAAAACAAAAAAAAACAAAAAAGTACCTGCTCAAATCCAAGGAACTTCGCAATGCTTAAGTTCATTGATGGATGAAAGCGCATACCACCTCTACATGGACCCAAGGCCTGATTAAATTGCACCCGAAAGCCTCGGTTGACATGTGTCTCGCCTCTATCATCCACCCATGGAACTCGGAAGAGAATCATTCTCTCAGGTTCTAACAAGCGCTCCATGATGTTGACATAACTGAAATATGTCAGAGGCACTTCATTAGAATTCTTAAACCCCAGCAGCATCAAAGAGGAAACAGAAAAGAAATATAAAAAATAAAGGAGGGAAAAAGAGAGAGAGAGAGAGAGAGAGTACTGTTTTTTCATAATGATAAAGGGAACTTAACTGAGAATTTTTGGCAATCACCCTTTCCAGGGCATGAACTACTTCTTGCACTGATTGTATGAACTCGGGCTCGTGAGGATCCCTTTTAAGTGCAGCTTCGACAATTGATCCAGCCGTTTTCGACATAAGAGCTACCGTTTAAAGAGAATTCCAAATAATTGAAAAAATTATAACATGATTAAAAGACACTGAAATCTGCATGGACTACAACCATAGTTTAAATTTATCAACCATTAACTCATTAGAAGCCTATCTGACTGCCGCATTTTGAGATGAAAAACAGCACCAAAACAGAACTTAATAGAGAAGGATCTCTGAAAATCGAGCATCACCGTGGAAACTTAGAAATTTAAATGCAAGCCCCAAAAATTACAGCCTGATGCGCTAACCTTTTACATAAACAGGTTTGTCAACAATAATCTTATCCTTGGAGGCCATCTGAAGCCGAAGAGCCTCTTTGTGAAGTAAACTGTTGTTGTGCTCCTCCAATGCACTCATCTGCATGTTCCGGCTGCCCTCATTTCCATAAGGGTTCCTTCTATGCTTCCTACCATACTCTCTACAAACGGAGCAAAAAATCCTTGCCGTCCCCTCCTTGACATCAACATAAGCCCATTTGTAGGTATCAGCCCATTCCTCTCTCCATCTTTTGACAACCTTCTTTTTCCTCTTTGCCGGTTGTGTTTTCGACAAATCTTGATCATCATTAGGGAGTTGAGATACCATTACCATATGCTTGCTCTCATCATGATCTTCAGCAGAAGGTTCTCGGGATGGGCCACCAATAAGAGGCGTGTTAGAAAACGAAGGATCATCATCCCCAGGTCCGATTTCTAAATCAATTTCTTCTCCAATCTCCCTAACCACTAAGTGATGTCTCTGTGCCTGCTGAATCAGGTTCATGTCATCCATCGCAGAATTCATCCCTAACCCACCGGCCAGTATCAACATTCAGCATGACAATCTTGTGCACAAGTCACAACATGAACTCTGAAATGCCAGTTAAACATCATATTATTAACTTCTGTGGCTAAACTGTCCTAATTCAAATAGTCAACACGCAATTAGCTTCCGAGAACATGGTAAATAAACAGATACATAAATAAATACGTAAAGGTAACAATGCCATTTATTTCATTCATTCGGACCAAATTGTTTTGGAACCCTACCAAAGAAAAACGAAATGCTCATAGCATCTTTGGCCAAGTTTGTCTATCGAAAGCATGAATCTTCACAATCAGCACTAAAAAGAAAGAAAGAAAGAAAGAAAGAAAGAAGCATGACATCTTCACTCAAACCCCACAGTTTCCTAGCAACTAATAGCAATAGAATATACACGAGTTCAACAATCAACCACCATGTTGTAACTCTATAAATATCCACAAAACTGCAAAACCCTTAAACTTCCCAGTTATCCTGATATTATCTCTTCTATCCGTACCATTTAAGAATTTAGTCTACTTAAAAAACTCTATGATTGACAAAAATTTCAGAATTATTGATGGGAAATAAAGACATTTCTCTCAGCCAAGTACAACAATTTGGAAAAATTCTGACAAATATTTCATGGATTTTAGCAGCCAAAAGAATAAGACAAAACATGCCCAATTTCCATACAGTTAGTTTCCTCAGTGTGCCAAATATCAATTTAGAAAATCTTTCAATTACGCCAAAAAAAAAAAAACAGAAAACAGACCTCAACAATAAAAATCATTTTCATAACCACGAGCTTTTAGACAAGACTCAATAATCAAGAACCCATATCTACAGCAACAACAATTCCTCGGCTTTTCAAAATAATCATGTTATAGTCTTCGATTTCAGATATACCCAAAAGTTAAATTCTAATTTTGAAGCAGACCCAGAAGTTAAAATCGAAAAAGATTGCCAAGTACCGTTTGGATGGAGGAGAAAAATATGAACCTTGCACACAGTAGAATTGACGTTTCTTTCAAACTACTTTTTTAAAAAGCACCGGTCTTTGCTCTAAAACTTGAATTCGCTGAAAACACTTCGTAAAATTCTTGTAAACTGAGTGAGATCTTGCTCCTGAGGTGTGGATAATTTGGCCCTTTGATCAGATTCTTGAGTGAGAGACTGTGAGAGAGAAATTATAGAATAAGAAAAAGAAGCTTTTTTTTTTTTTTTTGGCTTTGAGGTGGGTGATTTCCTTGGAGTAACTGCAATTATTTTTGTGCAATAATATCTGGGTAATTCTTTTCTTTTTTATTTTTTATTTCCCCAATGAGATGGTGGTTATTTATAAAATGAAAATCTTAATCTTATTTACACGGTTACCCCCTTAACGTTAAATTTTTTTTTACAATGTGACCTCTGAACTTAATTTCTTTCCAATTTGCCTTTGTTTACAATTGTAAACAAACCACCCCATCTGATAACAATGTAATTTGTATATGAGTCGTTAATAAGTGATATTAATAGTTATTTTTTATACTCTACCAAACATATTGGAGTTAAGATTTTTAATTAAATTATATGGAAATGGATTTTTTTTACTTGATGTGATAAAATTTAAATAAAAAAGATAATTTTATCTTTGACAATATTCCCTCGTTTGTTAACTTCTATCAAACTACTAGAGGTTTCTTAAAATTATAGTTTTGACCCTTTAGTTAATAGATTTATTTATTTTCCGATACACGTGAAGATATCTCTGAGATCTATTGTTTTAACTCTCTATTAATTCTTTTTTCTTTTTTCTTTTTTAAGTAGAGAAATTTGTATTATGCATCATTTGGTAGAATCAGATGAGTAATTACTACTAAATTATGCTCATGGGAAAGTGAGATTATTAACAGAGACAAAATGGTAAAAGATAAAAAATGTTGGTTTTAAAAGAAAATTTGTACTATATATATAGACTTGCACCACCTAATCAAAATCATTTTTTTTTTATTTATAGAATTTTTATGCTGATTTGCTTTAAAAAAACAAAAACAAAAACAAAAAACAAATAAAAACATTTTATCCCTCCTCTCGCATGTCATTCTTAAAAATGGAGAATTTATTAACAGATGCCTCAAAATTGCATATTTCACAAAACGACAGGATAGCTAAACCTCGTATATATTAAGAATCAAAATTACTCAAGTGAATATCTTGAGAGCCATCAATAAGAATAACCCTAATATTAATAAAGGTGAAAATAATCCTAATCTATATCGATAATTTTCTATATTACTTTGCAAAAGAGCAAATAACGCTTTCTAACATGCCATTCGTCCACCTCCTGATATGGGCCGCGTGATACTTCCAGCGCTCGTCATATGACTTTTTTTTTCCTCCCATTCCACATGCTCCGCACGTGCTCTCCAACTAGTATTGGTGAAGGTGAGGATGGTGGTCGTGGTAATGAAAGGCATGCACAGAGCCAACAAGAATCCATCACTTGGAGATCCTAAAGCTAATAAAGAAAACCATAATAAATCGTGTGCAAAAGACAAGTTAAACAACCAGACACAACTTAAGCCCCTATTGGAATTCAACATTTCTGCACAAAATTACCACAGTAACATTAATAAAACTACTAAAAACAAAATCCATAATTGGATTTTTGTTAGCGGACAAAAATATCAGCATGACTCACTTTCCAAAAATATATAAAAATCACAGATGACTCCTACAAACAATCCTCTATCCGCCTTCCTCACCCGCTCTTGACTGCCCAAGGTAGATAGACAAGTGTGAAACAGTACTCGGCAAAAATGTTAGAAAACCAAAAAAAATAACACAGGGTCGGGCTAAACAAAAACAAAAAGCCCGACCCGAATGTACTACCACAAATGTAAATATACAAAAAGGAAATTTGAATATACATATTGAAGGGTATTACTATTTCTGTGGCTGAACAAGAGTAGTGCATGCACATCCATGCCGTCGATGTCGATGTCGGAACCGATCTTATACGAGACAACAGGATTCACTCTTCAATCTCTTGAATAAGAAAGTGCAAAATCATTAATCCTTTGCTTAAGGTGCTGCAAGGAGATGAAGGATGGACAGAGTCAATTGTATGAAATACAATAACCAATCTAACAAACAAAGGTGGTACTGTCGATAAGTCGAAAACTGGGAGTCGATGAAATAAATCACCTTCAATTCTTCATGAAGCACCACAAATATTTTCTTCAGCCTCTTGTGTCTCTGCAAGTTCATTTCACAAGTAAACGTAATTATCGGTCGGATAAACGAAACATAACTCCAAGCAAAAGCATCATTAGCGGAATCATTTAGGAATATTCAACAAATAGGACAAAAATGCACAAGGGAATTCGGAATAGAGCATACCGTTCCACATTGACGATAGGATTCCTTCAGCTGCTCCAAGACATTATTATATCTCTCCATATCCCTGTCTTTAGCATGCTCAAGGTCCTTTCCTAGTTTTTGAAACTCCTTCCTACATTCAACAAGTTTCTTGTGCTTTAAAATAAATAAAATCTGCGGAATTAAAACATCAAAGCAACAAAGCAATTCAGTTTCGTCTCATTTTTCTTTGTTAGCTTACCTGTAACTCTCTAGAATCTTGTTAAGGGAGCAGTATGAATCATACTTATCGTTATACTCCTGCACGTATTCTTTGTATCTGACAGAGAAGGGTAAGATAATAAGTTAGTTAGATGCTACACAACCATGAGTAAATCCAACACAAACCTTATCCCAATTTTATCATGCCTACTTACTGAGAAAGATCCTTTATTGGGCCCTTGATATCTGGCTCGTCCTTTTCGTACTTAGAGTAGGAACAGCTATTTTCGTCTGAGGAGGAATCCCTTCTTTTCCGTTCACTATTGTTGCCCTCAGCCAAAAGCGACTCAGTGCGTCCATCGGCTAACTCTGCCACTGTACCAGATGAAAACCTTTTTCTGTCTTTTGCGGAGTGGAAAGCTGTTTCTCGTCTGATATCGTGCAGCTGAGGGGCAGGTGCTTTCTTGTTGCTATCTCCATAGCCTTCCGGATCATTCCCCAATCTCACTTCAGCTTCATTTTGACGAGCACCACCATTCGTCTCTGCCAAGCTGTTGGATTGAAACCCAGATTCAACATTATCTACTCTTGATTGTGGTTGAGATTGTACAACCCTCTGTTGGGACCGTGTTAAATCTTCAACACGGTCTTCATGTTTCCTCTTTTTATATGAGCCTTCCAAATTGCTGGGAGCCTTGGTGCTCGGGTCAGGGGAAGAAGACTTTCCCAAATCTAAAGTTGAATGGCCGGGTTGGTTCTCTGACAGTTTAAATGAACCTTTTCTTTCAAATTGCTTTTTAACAGGCGTTTCCTCGGGAAGGGGCTCACGAAGTTCACCCAACTCCAAGTCTGAATACTCTCTTTGGAGTTTATTGCCTTTACCATTTACAGCAGGGGATCTATCTGCACCAGCTCTGCTGTTATCCTTTGGTGAAGAACCCGGGAATGAGCCAGAAACCTGTCCACCATCCTTGAACTTTCCAACTACTTCACCATGATTCCTGTAATGAGAATCAAAGGGAACTGAATGTTTGCCTCTCACACCACCTTCCTTGGGATTTCTCGGAACCTTTTTGTCGTTAGCATAACCATCCGCATATTTAGTTTCTTTTTTAAATTTAGCCTTTTGCAAAGGTAAACCTTCATGAACGTGAGAGCTCTTTCCAGAATATTTAAGGCCACGTCCCAAGCTTTCAGCATAATTATGCATTTTCTCAGATGAATCAAGAACCTTCGATGGAGCACTTTGCTCGGATGACCTCCTTCCTGATTGCTGAACATCTGCGCTAGGTTTTCCAGGAAATGATTGGTTATTTCCTTTCCGTAAGGTGAGATCACCATCACCATCCCTATCAACTCCATTTGAACCTTGAATGGTGGGGTCGCTATTAGCGTCTTCAATGGGTCTGTCAGAAGGCAATCTATGAGAAATCTCCTTGATCTGGACATCCTTCACTCCAGAAACAGGAGGTTGGCTTGAGGTATCTGCTTTTGACCATTTTGCATTCTCGGATTTATCGTTTGACCATTGTCCCTCCATGCCCCTTTTGTATTTTCCTTTAGATATCCTCTCAGAGCTGTCAGAGTGTTCATGCCTAGAGCCATCCCTGGCAGCATTGTCCCCCTCATCAAACAAACCTCCTATAAAATTTTGGCACTGTTGGAGCTCATCTCGATCAGGTGAAAAGGTGTTAGTTTTTTCCAAAGGTTTCTCATAATCTTTGTGAGCAGCAGAAGTACCAACTGCAGCAATTTCAGTTTCCTGTTTATTACCATCAGAAACATCTTTCTCGATCTCAACAGCATCGGATTTGTGATCATCTTGCTTCTCGTCATTGTCACCCTGCACAGGCTTGCCATCAGGACTTCCCCATTGGATAGGTGATCGTGAGAATGCTGGTTCGGATTGCAATTTATTCTTGGGTTCTTTGTCATCATCACTTGTCATAATATCCACATCCTCATCTGAACCCTCCTTGCTGTTGGAAGATGCATCACTGTCGCTATCACTACTACTCCCACTCCCGCTGCCTGCAGGGCTTCTGCTTCTACTAGGGCTTCCACTATCACTGCCACTGTCGCTGCTGTCGCTTTCACTATCACTGTCACTTCCGCTATCACTAGAACTCCCTACATGCCCTTCACTATTGTCAGACACCTTTTTTTCACCAAAATTAACAGGAGAATGTTGTTGGATATCAATCTTTTCAAATGCAGTGGGCTCTTCTCCAAGCTTAGAGTTCAACTGTCCCTGCTCCTCAAATTCATCAGAAGGGACTCTCTCTTTAAAGTCTGGTTCCGGAGCACTTATCTGATCACGATTTTCTTCAGCCGTGGCTGTCTGATGAAGGTTCTCTTCTGGAGAACTGTAATATTCATAACACACGTCAAAAATAAATTCAGGATCAGGGATCCACTACCAATAAGTATATCGATAAAACCATATTTGACCATTGTTTGCATGATATCGAAACAAAAATGTCGTGCAAGGATATCCATTGTTGTAGCCAGTAACAAAAGGTAAATGAAGAACATCTTTCGATCACATCTAGATGATCTGATCACTTCTAAGAGTACCATAATGGAATAAATGTCAGAATCATGCCCCGATATTTGAGATAAAAGAGTATACAAGAGAGAGAGAGCGAGAGAGAGAGAGGGAAAAAAATTAAAAAAACCCATGTACCTTTCACTTTCGGATGAACGTTTCTTGCAGCTTTCGGACTCCGCTCCCTGTTTCAACAGATATCTTCCCGGAGCTTGGAAAGTTGCAATCTGATGTCAAGATTGAATGGGAATACATAAGATTACTAGATCTTATTTTGAAATAATCACATCATAAATTTCGTTTACTTACTTTCCTCATTATGGCATCTATTTGCCTTCCAGAATTGGGAAGTGATTCTCCAACAGCTTTCTCCAAAGCCTACAAACAAGATAGAGAAAGAGAGTAAAAATTACATGCGTTCACAAAAACACCTACTTGAAAGTAGCAAAGTAACTTAAGCTCAATTCGATTTTAGTGAAAAAATCATTTCAGGTTGGATAATTTACTTTCATCAGAATAATGCTAATACAGTTAATATCAGGTTACTATTTGTCAGCCCACCTTCATGCTCATCCCCTTTGGATTTTCCCTTAGCAAATTAATCAAAAAATTCTGCAAATCCACTGGCTTAGCTCCAATATTGCTTTTACGCCCTACTGGTTCACGTACTATACTAGTAACCTTAGCTGGGATTTCTTTGTCAGAACTAACAGCAGCTTTATCTTTACCAATAACTGGATTTACAACATCTTCTGCACTTGCATAATTCTTGGAAATATTTACACTTCTTAATGGAGATGTTGGAGGCCCAGATTGCTCTGGTGGAGACGGAACTGGAGACGATGTATGTCTGCCCTTGATAGTAGTTGTAGATGAAATTCCAGATTTATATGCAGACTTAGGGTGGCTTCCTGCTTGTAGTGCAACTCAGTATGGTCAAAAACTCAAATAACGAGGATACAATATATAAAGCAAAATAATTTTAAAAAAAAAAAAAGCAAGAAAGGTACAAAGAATTAATATATATATATATATATATATAAACAAAAACAATATAACTAGACTTTTGATGCACAAGAAATGTGTCATTGCATGTACAGTGTACTATTTTTAAAAACGCTAGTTGAAAATATACAACTAAAATCTCTAAAAAGTATCACTGACCTAGAGGTGGTTCGATTTTCCTTTTCTTGGATGGAGGCTCTTTTTTCTGTTTGAAATGCTTCCATGGATTAGCTAGAAATAAGAAAGATATCAAATAACCAGACAGATCAGTCATGTTTTCGTTGTGGCTACTTCAAGAGAAAAATAATGAAAATGTATAGATAATTAACTAACTTGCTTCAGGAAAAGAGTGCATTTTTGCTGAAGAAGCAAGACATCTTTCAGTAAAAATGAAAAGGACAAAATGGGATCCAAAGCTACTATCTATATACAGCATAAACCACATTCAAACTCCTACATGTTCACGCTCAAATCTACGTAACGATACACAAGCAAAACAAGACATTAACCTTCCCGCTCAAATGTAAATAGGCATATCCTTAATTCCCATAAACGTAGAAGTTCAAGATGAACTCAAATATGCAATCATTTCCCAGAGAGCACTTAAAACATATTTATACTCACGACCTAAGATGCCAAGAAAGTGTGGCAACGGTAGCCGAGACGGGTAGTGCAGGTATTGTCATCTAAATTTTCTCTCGTAACTCAACAGCTAATATAACATTCTCATATGAACAATTCAAAGGGAAAATAATCAATAGAAGACATAATTTCCTGAGTAGTCCTCAACAGGCAAAAAATACACTGAAAAAGAGAAAATCAAAAGCAGAAACTTACTCTCAACAGCAGCTAGCTGCTTTATTTGACTCTTCATAGACGGATTCCCATGCTCTAACACAATGGCTCTGTGTTCAAGACGTACAACATGTCGCATAACATTAACCAAAGAATGACAGTAAATTGTAAACTTAACAGCTAAACAAAAAATGAAAGTACACTGAATACTTACTTGCGCGATTCTTTTTGGCGTTCAGCTTCCTCTGAAAGCTTTTTAACCCGGCTTGTAGTAGACTCATCCAAGATGCGCTGCACATTTAGCTTGCGCCATGCGGAACCAGATTCAACGAGCAAACCTTTACCATCTTCACCGCTTTGACATTCTTCGTACACGTCGGATAGATCGCCAATCTCTTGCGACCATCTGAATCTAAACTCCTTGCCACCAACATCAATTACCTGACGCAATATACAGATTCGAAAGTTTCAAAAACTAAACTTCAATCTAATAAAATTGTAACGGACTTGCTCAAACAAAGTTCAATGCCAACTAAAAAAGTACAAGATGTAACGGTAAATTAAACAAAATGAGTGAAAAGTTCATGACAAAAAATAAAATTCATAGGAGTTTGTGAAAGTTCGTCCAAGTGATTAGCAGCAAAGCAAGAAAAACCAACCAAAAGCAATTGCAAACAAATTCATGAAGAATTGAACAATGCGCAATCAAAATTCAATCAAAAAATTAAATTAAAACAAAAGGACCACAAACAAAAACACAAAATTTGCAAATAGTACCGATTAGATATCGAATTAAAACGAGAGGGGAAAAAAAAAAACTTGCATTTCCACTGGGATTACTAGACAAGGAATCGAATTTGATACGGGCGGTGCCACCCTGGGCTTCGAGGCGGCTGATCTCGTCGACCAAATTGGGCACCAGCCGGATAATCATGGCGAAGGCGAGCGGGTTATTGCCGGAGACCAAGCTGAACGTCTCTTCCGTGGCCGCCGGAGCCTTTGGTCCCGACGCGCGATTTCGCGGATTGGCGGCCGAGCCGGAGCCGCCAAGGGAGAGGCGGCTGGCGCCGCCGCGGGCAGAGGGGCGGTGAGGGGGCATCATAGGAAAGGAAGAGCTGAGGCGCTTGGCTCCGGCCCCTCGGCCGGCGCCGCCGCCGCCGCCACGACCAAGCTTGGAGGAGCCTCCGTACATCGGTGAGGTTTAGGTGGAACGAGAGAAGGGGAGTGGTGGCGTTGAAGGGCGCTTCTGAGTCCCGACAGAACCCACCGAAAATACAACTGTATCCCCATTTTTGGCTAAATTATATTAGTGCCCCTAAACTTATAATTTGTATCTAAAAATTTTAATTTTTATGATTTGCATCTATTATTTTACAAATATAACAATCTACAACCTTTTGAGTTTTGATAACAATGAAAATTTTTTTATATAGAAATTAACACGTGACTTGCATATAAATTGTTAGTTAAGATGATGCATGGTCTTTTTTTAATCAATATTGATCCAAAATTCTTTTTGAAACAAAGTTAATTAAAACTTTATTTTGATTCAATTTAATTGAAAAAACATCAATTAATTTTGATTAAACTAGATTAAAATATCATTAAAAATTGCATATCAATTTTCTTTAAAGAAAAATTAACAATGATATCAATGAAGTGGATTGCAACAAATTTTATATTTTTAAAATTGTCACGAATAAAAGTCTAAAATGCAAATAGTAACCAAGTGAAGGGCACCGATGCAAAAATAACCCTTTTTAATTTTATTTATTTATTTATTTATTTATTAAGGTGCCTTTTTAATTTTTTTTCCCTTTTATAAGTGAAGGTGCCTTTTTATCGTTTGTCGTTTAATATATTTTTAGGGGCTCGTTTAATATATAAATATATAGGTTTTTTTTTTTTCAAGAAGAAATTATATTTTACCCTTATTGAATATGATTTTACTAAAAATCGAATTCAACGTTGATTGTTTCGCAGAATGATGGGGCTTTTTTTACTTCAAATTTGAAAGTAACGGTCTTTTTCTAAAAAATAATGGTCCTTGAATTGTTAGGAAAACTAAGGATCCGTTTGGCATCCGGGTTTAACTCCAATTAAATTGTATTTTTTCATCTCAATTTTTGTCTTTTTCTGAAAAGTCAATAAAGTTTATAACTATTTTTTAAAAAGTCAACTAAACTCAAACTTAAAAATTTCAACTCAACTCATTCATCAAATACCCTCTAAACTATGAGACTATGAAGTTTCTTTTTATGCCCATGAAGTTTTATTTATGCAGATACTTGATCCACATCTAATATCAAAAACAATACCATAGCGTTTTTTTTAATTTTATAATTACTTACTCTCAAGCTTAATTTAAAATGTCATCCAAAAACAAATTTAGAGAAACTTGTTTCGAAAAGAAAAACAGAAAAAGTAAAAATAATGTAGAACCGTTTTTAACCCCCCAAAATATATATATATATATATATATATATATCCAACAGCAAACAAGTTGAGAGACTCAAATAAATAATAACCCGTATTGTTGTTCACCCTTAATTAAACGACGTTCTACTAGATCCATCAGAAAAATGATAAACGACTTGTGGTTTACTTCAAAAGATGTTGTCGTTTGTACGACACTCATTTTTGTTTGTGATGTTTGTTTTGTTGGACAAAATGACATGTCGTTTAATGGTTAGAGGGTGATAATTTCATGGAGGCAAGCCAAGACATGCCTACTTGGCATATGAATCCCACCCACATAGCTGTTTGTCGTCGTATGCATTTTCTTTCTTTTTTTTTTAATCGTTGAATGGAAATTTGGTGCCTTTATTACTCATACATACGACATATAATATTTAAAACTTTGTTGCCGTTCTTCGTTAATAGCACTATAACAAAATGACCATTGTTTTAAACGTTGTCATGGCGCTTGGTAAATTTGTTATTTCTATTATTTATTCTAAATATTTTTAAAACCTTTTATTTATTTTAATTATTTACATAAAAATGTTATTCATTTATTTCTCCTTATTTTTCTTCGTTGTGTTAAGAACCAGATCTTATTGTTTTAAAAATTATTTTAAAAAAAAATGAACATTTTGGTGTCGTTTAGAAAAACTACTTTTTTTTTAGCTTTTTGGGTGAATCAATTTTACTTGTTGCTTGCATATACGTGCTTGATTTCATTTGATCCGATTACATGCCATTTGAAAAGAAAGTTAGCAACTGATTTTTTTTTTTCTTTGGTTACCAAACGGCTTAATTATTAAAAAAAATGTTTGCAAATATAATTTAATAATAATTTTATATTTAACTCTAACATAAAGAGTTTGAATCTCAATCTTCAAGGTTAAAATAAATAATAAAAGAAAAAGAAATTGCGCAAATGCCAGATATAGATTGCGTTTGATTCGTCGATTGGAGATGAAAATTTTAAATTGGAAGTGGTTAACTCTTTAAAAACTAGCTGTAATTTATATTAACTTTTCGAAAAAAGATAAAAATTGATATGAAAAAGCACAATTTAGTTGAAATGAGTTGAAATGTCAAACGAATCAATAGCTATAGAGGACAAAAGCGTAATTTTAGTAAAAACTCTTTGACTTCGAATCAGTTTTGTAATTAAAATAATAATAATAATAATAATCAATTTTGTAATAGGATTTAGTAAAGCATTTGTGGCGGATCTGCGTTACACACAAGAGACTTCGGAGCTAGAAATAGAATAGACTTCGGAGTTAAAAATAAAATAGACTTCGGAAACCTTAATAAATCAGAATTCTTGTCTACTTTGGCTTGTACTTGGTACGTAGATTATCCAAAATATTCTATTAAAATATTTGACGGCAATTGGAGCTGGCAATCGACTACTAGAGCCAGATACGTAGGTCATCTATGTCGAAAACAAAAAATATTTCGATAGCTAGTAAACAAATATTCTATTAGAATATTTTGGTGACCAAAGCCGTTGTCCAACACTGTCAATGATTAATGTTGGTTCTATTAACATCTAGTAGAATATAAGTAGTATCTCAATAGTTTTTTTTTTTTTAATCAATAGGGGAAATTTAAATAAAACATATTAAATTGATATTTGACGAATATTCTTGAATGGTAAAAAAATTAAAAGTTATCTAAAACAGTGACAACAATGTTAAGAGGATTTCAAAGTAGGGGTATTTGTATCAATTTCTATATTTTTCCCCCACCCCCCCCTCTTAAAAACCATTCAGACACGTGATTTTAGTGATAATTTCACCTCGGACTTTACAAGAAGTGGGAGATATCAAATCTCATCTCAAATTCAAAAAATAAAATAAAATATAAAAAAAATGTAAATATATCGGAGCCGGGTTACAAGTCGGAGTCGGTAAACAAATATAAAGGAGAAACAGAGCTAGCTACAGAATAGAGAATCACAATCACCTTCGTGTTTGCCCTCTCTCCAAGCCAAGCTGCTCTGCTAAACCCACCCATCCCGAAAGAAAGAGCTCTTTGCTTCTCTTCTCCTCAACCGATTCTCTTCAACTACCATGATTACAGGTTTAATCACCTCTCGACCTCGATTTCTCTTCCATCTATCTTCTTCTTCTTCTTTTTTTTCTTTAATTTTTTTTCCCAACTTGGGATTTTGATTTTCCTTTTTTATGTCTTTGTCTCTCGAGCAATTTTCTTCATTCATGGAACAAACTGTGAATATTTTTTTCGTGTTTATTTTCCACTTACTGTCGATTATCGTCTCGCCGAATGTCATGTGAAGCAATTGGAGCTCTGTTAACGGCATTTATCTTGGAGTTTAGATCTGGGTCATCGAGAACTGTAGATTTCTGGGATTGGTTTTTAGGGTTTCGAGTTTTCTGTTTCATTTTTCTTATTAAAAACTTTGTGCAAACTTTTTTTTTTTTTTTTTTGGCAAAATAATTTGTTCAAGTTTATATTTATCCAGAATGTTAGATATCATAGTAAACAAAGCATTTCAATGGACATTGTAATTGACCTTTTGTTTGATTTCTTGTGGGGATGTAGACATTAGATTCTGGAGTCAGTATTTTGGGTTTCTAGTTTCAGCCATTGACAGATTTCCTTGTTCTCATAGTGAGTGTAAAATGGCAAAAGGAGCTGTTTAAAGCCGTGGAAATCGACACTACTCAGCCCCCTTACGTGTTCAAATGCCAGTTGTACGATCTGACCGGGGTACCTCCCGACAGGCAGAAAATTATGGTTAAAGGTGGTTTACTGAAGGTAAAAGATGGCTACATTTGTAGTTGCTTAGTGAAATCAACTCATGTTAATCCATAATTTGCCCATTTCCGAACTCTGAACAAAACCCGTCTGCGTGCGATTTGTCTAAACAAAATTGTATTCTAATCTTTTCTTTACTTTTTCATGCGATATAGGATGATGCAGATTGGTCAACGTTAGGAGTAAAAGAGGTGATTTTGTTGTCTGTGTTGTCTCTTGGTGTCTTGTTGTTTTAATATGAACTGTTTTTTCGGTGATGACTTTCTAGCGTGTTTGCGGTTGTGTAGGGTCAAAAACTGATGATGATGGGAACGGCAGATGAGATAATCAAGGCTCCAGACAAGGGTCCTGTTTTTATGGAAGATCTTCCGGAAGAGGAACAAGTCATTTCTTTGGTAAAATTTCATGATTCTTTCTTGTGTTATGCAAATGTAGTTGGAGGTTGTTATTGATTCTCTTCATTTAACTCAATTTATGGTTTGTAGTTGTGTTATGGAATATGTTTCTTGCACGCTGTTCCCATCTGACCTCATTACATGATTTCTTATGCCAACTAATATTTCTCCACATTTTTTCTGTTAAGTTTACATTGTCGTTATGTGGAGCAATAACCATCCATGTTATCCCTAATCCTTTATTCACTTTATCCTGATTTTGTCCTTAGGATTTTCTGCCGTATTGTTCCTGTGGGTGTTTCAGCTGGTGTTAATTATTTAGAAATAGTCTGATAAAGCTTACACTATTGTCAATTTCTATCTTCATTTTCTTGTTCGTATGTCTTTAAAGGGCTTTCATATTATTAATTGCCTTGCTAAATATTTTATTTACTATATTCTTATTTTAAATTAAGCTTAGCGTGTTGTTATTGTTATCTATAGGCTCGTAGGAACACCTGTTTCATTTTTGTGTATAAGTTTTTTCCTCTTCTTCATGATTTTATATCTTTGGGCAATTCAATATGTGCTTCCAGGGTCATAGTTCTGGTTTGTTTAATTTGGGAAACACCTGTTATATGAACTCCACTGTACAATGTCTGCATTCTGTTCCAGAATTGAAGTCGGCTTTGATAAAGTGAGTTCGCTCTCTCTCTCTCTCTCTCTCTCTTGTAAATAGTTTTTTTTAATTTGCAAAAACTTAGTAAAGAATATGACTCTTTTGTCCTTGCTTAGGTATTCTCATGCCGGGAGAAGCAATGAAGTGGATCAGACTTCTCACATGTTGACAATTGCTACACGTGATCTATTCAATGAACTGGATAAAAGCGTCAAGCCTGTAGCACCCATGCAATTTTGGATGGTTTGTTCTTTTACTTCACATTGTTGTTTTTACTTCACATTGTTGTTTAAAATATTGCACTGCCTTTTGTTTAACTACCTGGACTATTTATATCTTCAGGATTAAGTATTATGGTGTTCGAAGGGAATTTCTTTAGTACTGGAAATTCTTAAATGGTATACCTATAATAAAAACGGGACATGTCTTATAGTATAGCCACCTTTACAAGTTCGGCTATAATTTGTAAAGTACATACTCCATAATTGAGTTTGTTCTTTTGTTTGTTTTCCTTTCTTTAATAGGATCCCTCCTAATTTGGAGGAGATTTATACCAAAAGAAAAGGGGTGATAATGGTTCCATGATTTGAATTTACAATTGTAAGTGTATGCCTCATTAACAGTTCTTATGCCCTTCTTTGCCGTTGTGTATTGAATCATTTATCTCCAATCATTTGTTTTGCCATCCTGGATTCTTCCGCCGTTTCACAAGTTCAGCGAAGTAGAATTCTTTGTAGGAGCTATTCACGCAATCTCATAAATGACTTGTTGTTAGTTTTCTATTTGCTCACTGATTAATGTAGAAACAATTGATGTGTTTGGCATTATTCTTGCAGGTCTTGCGTAAAAAATACCCTCAGTTTGGTCAAATGCATAATAATTACTTCATGCAACAGGTATTTTAAACTCTCTGTGACTAAAATTTTAACTCAAAGTCTCTAATGCTGCCTTTATCTGGTAGTAGATTGACCAGTTTGTCCTAAAACTGTGACAGGATGCTGAAGAATGCTGGACACAACTTCTATACACACTTTCTCAGTCTCTGAGATCACCAGGTTCTAGGTAATATATTTTTCTGTTTCATGATGCGCAAAATGATTTTCTTGGTGTGTGTAGTCTAGGAACAAAACCTATTCTTTTGCTTCCGAACCAATGACATTTTTAGACGACCTTCATTCTACACTTCCTGCTTAATATTAACCTAAAGCTACATTGAATATCCTCTGAACTCAGCTACCCTTTATTAAAACTCATACCATTTTTCTTCATTATCGTTTCAAACTTTTGCGGTTTAGTGATGTGTGAGTGTACTTGCTGAAATGCTACTCACTTGTTATTTTGTTCTCTTGCAGTGAAAATCCAGATGCAGTTAAGGCAATATTCGGGGTCGACTTAGTTAGCAGGTTAGATTTCTGCAGTTTATAACCTGTTGTATTCCAAGTGGATATTGGCTTACTTCAGTAGCTTAACATTCTACTGCAGGAAGGCAGTTTGCAATAAAGCCATCTGCACTTACGTCTAGACTCTAGTTCCGTGGATTGTAATTCCTGAAAACTGAGATTTAAGTTTTGAAATTGTGTTATTTCTGTCCTATTAATTTGCCTGTTTTCTGCAATTAAGTACTTGTTTAATCATCATTTGTCAATCAGTTGACTTGGTTATCTTTTTCTTGCTCACAACTAAGAGTTCTGTTCATGACTATGATTAGTAGAATCGTGATGCAAAAGCTGTATTTAATAATGTATAGAACTTCATGTAAACTTTCAAAAGATTAAAAACTTCTATGAAGTCTCTAATCTCTACTGTTGGTGTGCTTGGGTGATAGGGTTCATTGCCAAGAAAGTGGGGAAGAAAGCTCAGAAACAGAATCAGTTTATTCGCTCAAATGCCACATATCCCAAGAGGTGAACCATTTGCATGAAGGACTAAAACATGTAAGTTAAATCACATCTATGAATACTTTAACTTGTAGAATAAGGTTTAACTACTCCATATGATATGTCTCTGCGACAGCTTGAGGTTATCTTCTGACGTCTTTTGTCTATTGTTCTCTTTCTCTCTTCGTCTCTCTCTCTCCAAAGAATATTTTTATTTCCTATTTAATTCTAGTAAATTATTATAAGATCAGAATAAAAATAATCGTACTTATTTTTTCACATACATGTAGGGTTTGAAATCGGAACTGGAAAAAAATTCTCCTTCTTTGGGGCGTAGTGCAATCTACTTGAAGGAGTCTCGTATCAATGGCCTGCCAAGGTACAGTTGGCTTTTCTCATTAGTTATTTTGTTTATAGTACGGCTATGCAGATTTTGCAAGATTCCTAGTCTAACTTGTGCACTGTAGATTACCTAATTTAAATTTGTGTATTGTTGCTGTTGAGGCCTTTTAACCGTTTGTGCTGGTTGTATTAGCCAGACTTATTCGTCCTAACAAACCTCCTGAGAGAGAATAGATGTTGATGTTGAATAGTTTCCTTTGTCTATACTGCTGAAGATTTTTTTTTTTTCCCCCCTTCTTCAAGGTACCTGACCATTCAGTTTGTTCGCTTTTTCTGGAAGAGGGAATCCAATCAGAAGGCCAAGATTTTGCGGGTGAGGCCTATTTATTTTCTTTCCTTGTGATGTAAAATAACACAAAGTTTGCATTCATTTTAGAGGATTATATTGCAAGAAAGGATGGAGAACATAAAGGGCAAATGTGTTTGATTATTTAATTTGTGTTCAAACTTACTGCAACGACATCTTCTGCCTTGCTTTTTCATTTATATGAAAAGAAAATGATGGAATCACTGTGACATTACTTTTCTCAGAAAGTGGATTATCCCTTGGAGTTGGATGTTTACGATCTCTGTTCGGATGACCTTCGCAAAAAATTAGAAGGTCCTCGTCAGGTACCTGCAGGCTTTTGTCTTGGATGAACTCAAATCGTCATCTTTTTTACCTTTTATTTTGAATAGCATTCAATTTTCATTTGGAAAAATAGATTTTGCGGGATGAGGAAGGCAAAAAGCTTGGTTTGAAAACCAGTGGGAAGGGCTCTACTTCGAAAGACGATGATGTTAAGATGTCTGAGGCAGAGGTAAAGTACAAAAACCCAGTTACAAACATTCACATGTAAACTTTTGAAGATTCACACTCCGAGTATTTGTTTTAATCAATTTTTTTTAACCTGTCATCTACATACAGGGGTCATCAAATGGAAATGGGGAACCGTCTAATTCTACATCTGACCAGGGTAAATATCCACTCCGCAGCTCAACTACTTATCTTGTGTATTTCTTGTAGTCCCTGATTTGTGCGCTCACTGTCACTGTTTTGGTTAATTCTTCACTGCAGGTGCTGAACCTGAGAAGGAGACACAAGTCACCGGAGTTTACGATTTGGTTGCGGTGCTGACGCACAAGGGTCGGAGTGCTGACTCGGGCCATTATGTTGCCTGGGTCAAGCAAGAAAGTGGTGAGTTTCTCTTCAGTGACATGCAAGTCATTAACACAAAAGCTTCTTTGGATCTTAAAATTCGACTGATTGAGACTTACTTCTTTTTGGTCTTAGGGAAATGGATCGAGTATGACGATGATAACCCCATCCCGCAGCGGGAGGAAGACATCACAAAACTGTCTGGAGGAGGTAAAAGATTAGCACAAAATTATCCAGAGAAACCTCTGTTTAATTAATTTAAAAATATCAGCCCGGATGTAGCACAATTTTCACTTATTGTATATATTGTTTTAAAATTTCAGGTGACTGGCATATGGCATACATTTGCATGTACAAGGCCCGTGTTGTTCCCAAGTAACGTTTCTTTAAACACAATTGAATTTGGAGGTACCCATTTGTTTCTATGTTTCACAGAGTACTATGAAATAGACAGATTTGTTTACGGAATTCGGGTGGCTGTACTGTACCATGATGCATAACAGTTCGTTCTCAATGTGATCAAGAACCTTTCGCTGCAAGTGTGTGTTTGAACTTTGGAGTTACTTAAATCCGAATTTTGGTGATCATGCACATTTTATTTATTTATTTTTACAAAACATGCACACAGCAAAACACATTTTCCCTTCATAAAGCAATTTAAATTAGCTATTAAATAAATATACGATTTTTGCAGTCTAGTATTGTTTAGCCGTCGTTTAGATCAAATTAATTCACCTTTTTGTTGTACATCTTTAGGTTGTTTGGTTATAGATTTTTTTTAGGAATACGTTTGGTTATAGATTTATGATATTGTTTGTACAACAAAGTCGTCATGCCTGGTCAAAGTACTAGTTAACATTTGATATAAAATTGAAATCCAAAATATAATGGTCGTAACATTCAAAATATATAAATATATATATATATATATATATTGGATGCATTTAAATTTTGGTGTATAAATAGTAAATAACAAATTAAAAAAAAGGGCCTTTGTATATTGATAAAGAGACTTGCGAATTCATTATTTATAGAATTTGTTGGTACAGTTACAATTTGACGGGTTTAAATTACGTAGTTTCGATAGGGTAATCATTGTATTCTATTTCTCAAGAACATTGATTCAAGTAGGCGTTGGAAATGTCTAAACGGGATGTATGAACATGTTCATTTGTTTCGTAGGTTTCATTTTAGGAATTTTGAAAAAAATTTCATCTGATATGAAAAATCATTTTAGTTTTGGTTCTGAAATAGAATTTGAATGTGCAATTAATCTTTTATTCTGGAAAGGGCATAAAAGTTAAAATTGCATTTGCACGAATGTTGAAAACAATCAATTGAAGAAATGGTTTTCTAACAAATCAAATAAAATCATGTTTGTGGCACATTTGTTTGGATAAGAATTTGTTCATCTCTTTATTATGAACACAATCGACCTTCACTATGAACACATTGGACGTATAAAAAAACGTGATGTCATTTCAGAACTTAAAGCAAAAGAGGGAAAAAAAAAAAAAAATTCTAGGTTCGAAAATGCTACCATGCAAAATAAATTCATAATGAGTAAATGGAAGGGAAGGAAATTTCATAAATGAGCCAGTTTTTCATTTTGAAAATTGGAGTTTAGTTCAAAATATTGTTACTAAACACGGTTTTGAAATAAATTTCATTTTAAAATGTGTTAAACCTATGAAATAAACATGCACGATTGTATTCTATTTCTCAATAATATTGATTCAAGCAGGTGTTTAAAAACGTCCAAAACGGATACACGAACACAACTCATCAAGACTTTTTTTTTTTTTTTTTTTATCGGAGACTTTGATTTCAACTGCTCGCTGGAACATTAAACATTTGTTGAAAGAAATAATAAGTAATGTATTTACTAAAAGCTATAATCTGTTTAGATTATAGATTATATTTCAAAAACATTTAAATATTTATAGCATTTAAATATAATAACAAGTATTCCAATAAAGAGTACTAACTATGGCATATTTGAAGGAGTTCATGATTTGAACGAAATTTTCAGAAATGCAAAGAAAAGTTACTATTTATAGATTTTCATTTTGGATTCTGACTAGCCTAAAATAAATATTTATAGCCAAATAGTTTTATTTTTAAGAAATTTTTTTAATAAATGATGGAAATTTTAAAAAATTAGTTAAAAGATTTTTTTTTTTTTTTTTGTCTAAATTGATTAATCAATTTTTTAAAAAATAATCAGTCAATAATTAGCCATATAATAATTAATCAATAATTAATTAATTAATCATAACATAAATTATCAAATTTTAGATTTAAATTTCACAACCTAAATTACCAGAACTAAATAAACATTTTACCCTCCCTTTTTATTCCCACTTCCCAGGACTAAATTACCAGGACAAAGTAAATCCCCGTCTTAATACTCCAGAGTTTAGGGAGCAAGTTCGGGAATTCTTGAACGCTGTTGACAAGTCCCTAGCGAAATTCGTTCAGAAGAAGTTGCGGATGAAGAGATTGAAGCTCACCAAGACATATAGTGATCTCAACTTGTTGCCGATTATCGATGGATGGATGTCGTTTGCTCTCGATAATGGTGTTAAGGAGATGACTTTTTGGGTCACAACGGACGTGAGAGGTTCTAATAATGGAAATAACTACCCTTTGCCTAAACGAACGTTTGCGGTCGGATCAATAAATGGTTCCTCCAAGTTTTATCATCTCGAAATGCTATGGTTGGAAGACGTTTATGAAAACATTGTTCGAGATATTATTCGCAACTGTCCCAACATTAAGGATCTTGGTCTTCGGAGTTTTAGTGGACTAAAAACTCTTTAAGATTGTGAAACTCGATAAACTTGAGGTGCTTCATGTCGGGGCTCCTAGAGGCATACGTGAAATTGAGAGGGTTGACATTGATGCGCCGAATCTTAAACGCTTCCATTTCATATCTGGTTGTAGCATCAATTTGACTTCCTCTTACGGGTTGAAAGAATAATGTCTAGTTCAGTGTAGCATCGGAGATGACTTGCTTAATGTCTATTTTTCTAGATTTCCTTTCCTTGAGGATATAGTTATATATCGATGTCATGTGTTATGTTGCGAAGGATTAAGATTTCTGGTCAACGACTTAGAAGTCTTCAATTTGCTCAGTGTGGTCTCAAGGAAACATGAAAAACAGGACTTTTGTAGTGCTAAATTGTCTAGTGTCCTTTTTTTTTTTATATATATTTTATTTTACGATTTTGGCATCAAAGTTTCAATTAGTATCTTCCCACTTTTGTTTAGATGTTGTAAACCGTTTTGTTGAGTGCCTTAACCATATAGGTTGGGAAAGGTTTTAACATGAGCCAATTCTTGTTGTTTTCCTTTTGTGTAGCTTCTTTGCGAGAAGCTGTTGGACAGAGAACCCCCGTCGTGCTGCAATTCTTCCCGCGTTAAATGTTGGCGTTACGGCTTAAAGTTCGCGAAGATTGAGCGCTTTGCGGCAGGGATCGAAGATGAGCGGCTTTGTTAGAATCGCTTACAAGACTTCAGGACGTACGCTTTAAACTGGAGTGGGATTTCGAGAGCGTCAAAGATGAAATAAACTAGTCTGAGACCTTAAGGAAAGCTAGTTGGATTAGTAAATATCTTTGTTATGTTCCTGTTCCATCAACTAGAATTAGTTTTTTTTTTTTTTTGTGGGCTAGGCAAATGGGAGGCATATAAATTTAGCAAGTTGAATTTTAGTTTATATTATATTCAAGGTAGCATCAGATACTAGTTAAACATATTTCAGTTTAATTCAACTTTTTTATATTTTTTTAAAATCCGCAATTTTATTAATTTTCAATTTGAATTGAAATCTTTTAGAAACTCCGCAACATATAGCTACTTAAAAAGCTAAATCAAAACCACACTTCAAAATATGTCTCCCACTTTATAAACTATGTTAGCTCTGTATTTAACTCCCTTGCATTGTAGTTTGTATTTAGTTTTATGGACATGATCTTTTTGCCCCATTAAACTGGTCCCACTCAACCTTTGATAGCCGGTTACACCATCACATAAAAGTGCATGTCACCCACTTTTACCGATCTGCCACTTTCTGCAACTTTCAACCAACTACCACCAAAGTGTGTGAATATACATTTGTTGGACCTAGCCGAACCCCTATATATTGCATTATTCATTACTTTTTTTCATTACTTAGTACATAAATATTGTTGCTCTTTACATGAATGTTGAAAAAAAAAAAAAAAAAACCTAGATACAAACTAGCGAAAAACAACATTTGCACGTTTACAACTAGTTAGTATTTTTTTCCAACCATCTATGGAGGCGGTGTCTTACTATAGTTTGGTCCAAAGTAAGCAGTAAGAGCAAATCTAGAAAACCATCATGTCTCTAATAATTACAGGCCAGGGAGTCCTACGGAGACTGGTCAAGGAAAACTAAACCACGTTGTCTTGGTCTAAAGCCAATTCTTTTGGGCCTTTTGGCCACTATGAAGTAAATATCGTTTTTTTTTTGGGGCTATATATTCATGTTGGGGGGTACACTTTGGTCAAAGGTAGGAAATTGAGTTTATTTGGCTATTTCTCCATCACCTATTTATCTTGATAAGCTTATTTGAAACCTCTCAAATAGGATCAAAACCCAACTTTGACTAATGATAAATGGGCCCATTTGATAATTCATGGCTCACTAAATCACGGACCACATTAGTTTCTTCAGCGTGGCTTGAGTTCACGAAACGAGCTCACTCACATCAAGGGATATGAATATTGGGTTTGCATGGAGATTAAGACCTTATACGAAAAGAGGTATCAATACTATGGTTTGGCGTTGGAAGGCCTTGCGAGTCCTCCTGGAAGGATACAGTTATAAAACTATAAGTTCATCTAAGCACCTTTTAGTGGGGAGGTTTTTTTTTTTTCCCATAAATTAAAAAGAAAAAATTACTTAAATAACCATATTTTTTCATCTATTGACTAATATGACACAATCCCCCCTTCTTAACCAAACACATATTTTAGTTTAATTTTATGTCGATCTGGTGTAAATATTATTTATCATGTCTGTGTCATCAAGGTGTTTTTCCTAATTGAAAATTATGGGTACCAATAGTGTTTGGCATTAAAAACATGAGATACATACACAAGCACGTAGAATTCATGGCGGATCCACCTTATATGATTTGTGGTGCTCAATGACTTTTTATCACTTTCCAAAATTAAAAAAAAAAAAAAAAAACCGATACATCTATTTCATAAAATCTTGTTGCTGATTCACAGTTAATTATGTAGCACGAGATCAGAGATTCAAAGCCACAACTACATGTCAAATTTGTTTCTAACAAACATTAAGCACATGGACCTCTGTTAATGAACTCTTTAAAAGACGCAAAGTAGCCATTTTTATTGACAAGTGTTAAAAATTGAATAAAACAAATTACGTGTTATTTCACATATAAACTGAATCATATAAGAGATAAACTGAATCATATAAGAATTTTTTTTCTTAATTACTCTTAAACAGTTAAGCATTCGTGTTTCATATAACTATTTGTATCAAAAGGACTATTTCGCATTCTTTTAAATCAGACGAGTAATTTACTTTTTTTTTTTTTTTTAATATCTATTAAAGGAGCTAATCTCTCCCAGTTCCCCAAACCCAAAATTCAAAGTCCAGGATTGCAGCGCAGAACGTGTCAAACGGAAGAAAAGTCATGGCTTCCAACTCTTTCCATTTAAATTTGGTTGGCAAACAAATGATCGGCTACATATATGGCTTCTTCAAATTTCATCAACCACCGTCAGTCTTCATCGTCGGTTTGTCTCAGCCGTTGATCTCTCAGGCCAAGTCCACATCAAACACCGATGGATTATTCTGTGTGGGCCAGCATTTTCTTTCATTTTTGCCGAAGCCACTGAGCAGCTTCATACATGTGGTTGGTTGCATAAGGCTTCAGCTTACCATATTGGATTTATAGGCTGGTCCAATCAAGCACAATGCTATGGGTGGGCCCCCCTTTATAAGAGGAGGGACAAAGAGAGAATTGATAATTCAACTCCCTTTGAAAAAGATTATATACATCACTATTCTATTACATTCATTTGAAAATCACGTAGGATTAACTCCTCCAACCTAACCAATTTCTAACTTGTTCTAACAAAATCTTGACAAATTAAAGTCCACTATTAAATGAGTTTTAATAGCGAGGGTCAATAATCATATCTATATATATAACCATATCTATATGTATATGTGTGTGTGTATATATATTCAATTGCACATAGCTTATCAAGATTAGGCACCAATGCCTACCTTCAAAATGGAAAAACAAGATAAATTATAAACGACACAAAAATAACCAAAGACTTGAAATGAAAATGATCCTAAGGAGAGGTTATGGTCAACCAATTAGTGCAAGATCTTACAAGATATGGTCAACTACACGGGATATTTAAAATATAAAGGGAGGGATTTACTCTTAGCATGTTGTGGAGAATGAGATGGAAGATTAGGAATAAGAAATAATATCCAAAAAGAAGGGGAAGTTGAACTTTGTCTGGCACTCAAAAGACAGGCCAAACACAAAATAAAACTTGAAATGTGCACTCTGGATTTCCCCCATTTCTTCCCACCACTTGCCATTTATTATTTTATTGTTACATGCACAAAAACAAACCGTCAAATCCTCCTTAATAAAATAAACACACAAAAAAAAATTCATATGAAGCTATTTATACAACAAATTATATAAATACATGCACATATCCAATAATATCTAGAATATATACATACCTAATAATGATTATATAAAATAGTAAAAAATTCTATTTTCAAACAAACAAACAAATAAGAAAAACATATTAGCATCAAAATACATTTGTGAGTTATATTATAACATACAAGATACAAACAAAAAACCACTCAAAAGGGACAAAAGGGGGTATTCCATGATAAAGAAATTATGATAACTAGTATTTCTCACACTCTATACCATTGGAGAGAGAATACTATAATTAACTTTTTTAACTTTTTTTTTTTTTCATCTTTTCTTAACCATATCATAATCTCTATGTAGCAAAAAAATAATTAAAAAAAAAGTACTATGATTAACACCATTAGAGAGAGAAAAGAAAGAGGAAATAAATTTCAAAGAAAATCAAACTCACTTCCTTTCATCTCTCTCTACTGAAAACTTGAACCTGGTGTGTAAATGGCGAGGTCAGGCCAGCCATTGCCTCCACCCCAATAGCTCTCCGAGTTGCCATTGCTCTGCACCTCCATCCCAATAGTCCGACCGGGACCCGGGTCCGAATTCATGTCAGGGCCGGAATTCACTCCCGACCCATTATGGTTGATGCCCTCCAAGAGCCCTCCGAACTGGGCATTCGACGTTAGGAGCGAGCTGAAGCTGCCTGGGATGTCGAGCATCCGGCGGTCGGGATCGGCCGGCGAGGCGTAAGCGCGGGTCGGGTCGGGCTGGGAATCCGGGTTTTGGGTCGACGAGGCGGTGGAGGAAGAGGACGAGGATCGTTTCGGGTTGGACGATCTCTTGGTGTTCTTGCGGCTGCCGCCACCGACGGGGATGTTCCGGAGAGCACCGCCTTTGGTCCAGTAACGTCGGCAGTTCTTGCAGAAGTGGCGAGGCTGAGAAAGATTGTAGTTGTTGTAGTAGCAGAATTTGGTGTTGGTCGAGTCGCACCTCGGGCATTTCAACTGTTCCTGTTCCGGGAAATGGGCTTTCATCGGCTGGAATGTCGCTGGGTCTTGCATAGTTAGCTTTTGGGAAGAAAAAAGAAATCTTTTTTCTTGTTTGGACTGAAAATTTGTAAGGTGGGTTTGTTTGATTCAGATGAGTAGAATTTGGAGGTAAATACCGAAATAAACTCGAATTCTGAGCACTTTCTAAGTGTTTATCGGCGGTGAAACTGACAAATTCAAGACCAAATTTGAAGCTTTCTTTTTCTATTGAGAAATTTGATCCTGAATATGAGAAATGAATTGGGTTTTGGTTTGGTGGACTGTGAAGTGGCAAAAGGGTAAAAGCAAGGGCCTAAAAGTAAGGGAAAAAATAAAGGTTGGATATTTTTGAGAGCAGAAAATGTTTTTTTTTTTTTTTTTTTTTACGTGGAATCACACAAACAAGAACATCATTCTTGAACGCAAATTATAAAGTTTGAAACTTTGCTCAAGTTTTGAGTTCCATGATAAACACCAGGGGATAAATAAATAAATAAATAAATAAATAAAAGAGTTCACAACCAAAATCAACCGAGGAAAAGACAGGATTTTTGGAGTGAAATTCTTACAGAGAAGACTGGAGAGAAACCCCTGTTCTTCTTTCTCCACTGGGTTTTGACCCAAAGAGATGTGAATTTGAAAAGAGAGAGTACAGAGGCGAAAAGATATTTGGGGTCTGCAAAAGAGAGAAAAAAAATTGTTCTGGAGAAGAGATGACCTATCTATTTGTGTGTCCGCGTGGAGTGACGATCAGACTTCAAATAGAGAGAGAAAACCACCACTTCTTTCTCTCTCTAGTGGGAAATGAAGTGGACCGGCTAAGCTTCCTCTTGGCTTATACAAGTTCTGTTAATAATATGGTTTTTAAATTTTTTTTTAAATTTTAATTGGCAGCATTCTAATAGTAATTATTCTTTGATCCTTCGGAGAAAACATTTAGCAGCCGTTTACTGTTAAGATTTAGATTAAAAAATTTTAGTTTGGATTGATTATATATTTATTGAGATAATTAAATTATTTGAATTAAAAAATATAAAAACTTAAAATGTGTTAAAAAAATCAATATATAATTTATTTTTTTTATCTTAAAATTCATTATAATTTAAAAAAAATATTTTATTTAAATTTATTTATATAAAATTATAAATTTTTAAAATTTGAATTATAAAATTATTTAAATAATAAAACTGAAAGAAAAAGATAAAAATTAAATTATAAAAATAAGATTTAGATTAAAGATTCAAACACTCCTTCAGCTTAGCCCCTAGCTTGGCTTTTTTTATCAACAAACTTTTGTTTTTTTTTTGTTCATGTTAGATAGAAGATCAAAAAGTCAACTTATATCTATGATTAAAAATACTGGTTGATTAACCTTAAACATGTGATTAATTAAAGAGGTCGACATGATTGTATGAAAATTCCAGTTTCACTTTAGGCATAAAAGTTCCTTTTTTTCTCTGAAGCATAAAAGTTTAGCTTGCTAGTCAAGTTAAACATAATCAACAGATGTACATAGGTGGGGTAATTTTATTTTGTCGTGTAGCGCAATTTATTTTTAAAAAAAAAAAAAAAAAACCTTTATCATGGGAGGCAAAAAAGGAAGAATTTTTTTTTTTTTTTGACAATTAAAAGTTGTTTTTCGGGTCTTTTCTTCCATGGGTATTCTCCATCATTGGAATACCCATCATCATCACATCAAAACAAAAAATATATACAAAACAATCTGATTGTTTTTAATATATATTGAATGTTTATAATTAATCCAATTAACTAATTTCATATATAATATAATGATAATATACATCTCACTTTATCATTAATTATAGAATTTGAATATTTACACTTCATGTTCAATAAAAAAAAAATCCTACTAATATTTTTTTGTTCCCTTTATTCCTACCATAAATTTATCCACATTCACAATTAGATAGCATATAAAGACTTTTTTGGTAAAGACATTGTTTAATAGTACATGCCTCTTGATTAGTATGTTTTTAGACAACGTACATACACCACTTAACCAAATCACACTCAAATTAGCTTATTAAAAAAGTGGAAACAAATTATTCCTTGAAACACAACCATTTAATAAAGTATCTCACTTAAAAAAATAAAATAATAAAATAACAAAATCATTAAACTAATTAGTATGTCCATTGTATAAACTACACAATCATTCCTGTTGTCAGTGCACTTGGGCATGTCTGACAATTTGATAAAGAAGAATGCCCTTTGCCTTTATTCTTTACATACCAAAAATTCAAAATAGAAAACGACAAAGAATAAAGACAAGGAAAGCTTAAAAAAGCTCGGCTCAGGTTTGAACTCGAAAGCTCGGCGCAATTGACTAACGTTTAACTAATTATACCTGATTAAATATTTTTAAGCCAAGAAGAACGAAATTAAGCCAAGCCGTTTAAGCCAAGAGGAAAGCTTGCGTGCAAACAAAGCAAGTGCTACCAGGGCATCATAATTACGATGTTGATCAACGAATCAGGACCGTCCAGTGTTTCGACTTGACAAGATCAGGACCGTTTAAGTGTCTCCCCATTATGATCATCAAGGTTTTAAAAAAGGGTATATTGTTGGATTGGTCCCTCAATTTTTAAGTAAATGAGAGTTTGATCCTTAAATTTTTTTTTTGGGTAAAAATATCTCTGAATTCTTAAATTGGTGAGAGTTTGGTTTCTAATCTTTTTTTTTTTTTTTTGTCAAAATATCCCGCAATTCTTAAAAATTGTGTATTTTGGTCTTTCCATTAAATTTTTAAAGGAGGGTGGTATATGACGGTAGAGTGATATTGATAGAGAATGTTGTCTCAACTAGTAAAAAATGAAAATAGACTTCATTTTTTGAACAAAAACACTATATTACCATAAAAATTTCAATAAATTCAAAAAATCCCCAACAAAAAATAATCTTTTGTGAATTAAAAAAAAACACCATATCATAAGTAATCAGAAAAAATAAAATTTTCATAAATAGACAAATAAAAGATAATTTTTATTTATTACCTTTTATTTTAAACTAATTTGTCTCTTCACAATTAAAAAAATATTTTTTTCTCTCTTTATCATTTTTTTTTCTAGTTTTTAAAGATTTGTGAGTTTTTTTTTTTCAATTTATAAAGATAGTTTTTTTTTCCAAATATATGTCGTCGTACTTTGCTAATCGAGGTGACCTCCTTCACCGGTGTCACGCTATCGTCATACCTCCATCTTAGTCCAAAATTTAACGTGAGAAACAAAACACTTTTTTTTAAGAGTTTAAAGGTATTTTAACAACAAAAAATATATTAGTAACCAAAATCTTACTTACTTAAAAATTCAGGGGTATTTTTACTAAAAAAAAAGTTTGTGAACAAAACTCTCACCTACTTAAAAAGTTCAAGCATCAATCCAACAATTAAGGGTTTGTTTGGTGAATGAGTTTGAGTTGAAATTTTTAGGTTTCAATAGTAATTTTTTTTGAATTTTTAGAAAAGACAAAAAACTTTTTGAGAAAAGACAAAAAAAATTTTCAAAAAAAGATAAAAACTGAGTTGAAAAATTTAAGTTTGAGTTAAAAAAAAAAGGGGGAAGCTTACCGTCCTATGCCAGTCACCGGGAGCCAATGTCACCCGCGACATGTGGCGGATCCCCAGGAATCAAATGAACATTGTTTCGGGTGCTAGAGTGACGGCCAAAATTCATCAGGTTTACCGAAGGCTGTGAGTCCCATTTTTTAATTTTAATTTTTGTAATTTGGGGACGGCCAGTATATATTAATATCTGAAAGTTATATTATTTTACTGTTTTGGGATATTTCCGTACAATACACGTTGGAAATTACTTACTTGTAGTGGGCCCCACAGAGATTAAAATATTGGACGGCTCTGATCGTCGATTCAGATATTTGGCCTTTACTGTTCTGAACATCCGATTCCATTCAACGATTGATGGGCTGATTTTCCTGTTTTAACTTATACATCAACGAGATATTCATGTTTTTCATATTTCTTTGTCTCTAATATTTCACTTAATACTCTTGATTCATGAACGACAAATAAAAAGAAAAAGAAAAAAAAAGTGCAATTACATGGGATCTGAATGTGGTTCAATTACAATTACTCATATTGAGGTGCATATATATTGTCGGATGTGCTATGCAACAAAAAAAAATTTGAGCCCCGTTCGGTTCATTAATCCAAAACCAAAAATAAGCTCTCTTTCTTTTCTTTTTCTTTTTTTTTTTTTTTTTTTTCTGAAAATCAACAAATTCTTTAATTAATTTTTAAAAAATTAAACAACTTCAACATAAATATTTCAACTCAAAACTACTAACCAAACGCATGTTTAGTTTAGGGTCTGTTTGAGGTCACGTTTGGAAACAGTGTTTTGGAGATTGGAGATGGTTTGAGTTTTAAAAACGTGCGTTTGGTAAGAATGAGCTGTTTGAAGCGAAAAAGTATAAAAACTTGAAACCGTGTTCGGAAAAAGAATTAACAATATGGATATTATTTTATTCATCTCAAAATTCTATGCAATTTGAAAAAAAATATCTCATTACGACTTAAAATAATAAAGTTATAGACTTTTAAAATTTGAGTTTTTTGAAAATGTTTGAAAAAGTAAATAATAAAATTAGAGGAAAAGTACAAAAAATTTGTTTAAAAACATTGTTTCCAAATGTACCCAAACACCCCTTGGTATAATGTATGATTGCTCGATTAAACATTATGTTATGTATAATCTGACTGGAATTAATAATTCGAGAAACATGCTATTAACACTAAAATTTAAAGACTCTATTTTTGGTTCCAACAGGAAAAAAAAATTCTATATTTGGATCATTGTATCAATTATATTAATTTTGTGTAATTCTTAATTTTTTAATATAATTTTGATAAATATTATTAGAATTCGAGATATTCTTTACTGAAAGAGTTTGAGATACTATGAAGGTGTTTGATAACAAAGTTCCACTTCAACTAAATTGTACTTTTTCATTTTAATTTTTATTTTTTTCTGAAAAGTCAATAAAGTTTATAATTATTTTTTAAAAGGTAAACTAAACTCAAACTTAAAAATTTCAACTCAATTCATTCACTAAATACCTTCTCTGACTTTGAAAAATCTTACATGTTACATTTTTGGCCTACTTTAGTGGAATGTAATCACACATTGAAAACAAAAAAGGGTGAATTTTTTCCAGTTAAAAAAAAAAAAAAAAAAAAAAAAGGGGGTGAATTTTGAAACGTAGGATTGGGAGTAAATTTGAGTTTGCTAGCTACTTGGGGAGACATGATGAAGATGGAGGTAGTGGGTAATAATAGATCGAATACAAGCAAGAGCACGAGAGGGAGTGATGGGAGGAGAGGGGCCAGGTGGGTCCCACAGAAGAGTGCCAAATATGCATGAGTGAAGGTGGGTCCCTTTGTATAGAGAGAGAGAGAGAGAAGAGAGAGAGAGAGAGAGTGGTATGATTTGATGATGGTGGTTTTGGGGGGGTGGGGACAGTCATCTCTGTCCTACTGAAAGGCGTGCACGCCGGTCCTGATTGACGGCCACGCTCTTCTTAACCCTCTCTCTTCTCTCTTCAGCCTGTTTGAGATAAGATTTAGAGATAATATTTTAAAGATTGAATTAAAAATATATGTTTTAGAGAAAATTTTTTTAAAAAAATTTTGTGATATAGTAAATAGTATAAAAATTTTAAAAATATTCAAAAAATATCTAATAAATATTATTTTATTTGTCTTGTTATTACGAGTATTTTGATATAAAAATCATCTTATTTTCATTTAAAATAAGAAAAATATAAATTTTTAAAATTAAAATTTTTTTAAATAAAAAAAAGATAAAATTTATGATTTGTTTGGTAAAACCATTCATTTTAAACTAAACTGTACTTTTTCATCTCAATTTTTATCTTTTTTTGAAAAGTCAACAAAAATTATAATTAATTTTTAAAAAATTAACCAACACAAACTTAAAAATTTTAACTCAAATCGTTTCACCAAACGAACTATTAATGTAGAGTTAAAAATTTAAAATTCAAAGGGGGTGTTTGGTGTGTAAGTTTGAGTTAAGATTTATAAATTTAAATAGTGATTTTGGTTGACTTTTTCAGGAAAGACAAACAATTTTTGAGGAAAAAGTTAAAAATAAAATTGACATTTTGTGATGACATTTCAAACATCCCCTCACTCTTCTTTGCAAGTCAGGTTGGATACCTATTCCCGTTCCTCATTCTTCTTTCTCCTTTTCACATTGAATATTGCTACTTATCTCATTCATCATTTATGATGCAATTATTATCCCAGATTTAAACTTTACGTTGAAATTGTCAATGATCTATATTTACAATCACGGTTGATGATAATCACATATTTGTTAATCATTATTTTTTATTTAGGTTTCTGACATTTAAATTTAAATTTAATTAGATTTTATTTTTTTATCTTAATTTTTATATTTTTTTAAAAAATTAATAAAATTTATAATTAATTTTTTAAAAATTAATTAATTATAATTTAAAAATTTTATCTCTGATCAATAAATCCAATATAAACTTAATTGTTATCTATGAGATAATTTGATATAATATTATTATTTACATAAATTGGTCTATCACATGTGGAAATTAGGACAATTGTTCTATTTACGGGACGTTTGTTTTGTACTTTTATGATCATAATTCATAAATTACTAGGGGTGACTTGTAACAGTACTCATGGAAATTAGAGCAAGAGAGGACAAACCACAACCGAGGACTCAACGTCCTCCTTTATTTATTTTATTTATTTTTTCTTTGTAAGATGTTTTTATGTTCAATATTCGACGATCCTAATATAAAAAATCTTTTTTTAATTAAAGTCTTGTGCGACGTTAAGTTTATAGTGACTTGTGTGAAACTATAAATATCAAGGTAAAATTAGATCCAACTCTTTTTATCTGGTTGGTGAATTTCTATTTCTTTTATAAATAATAGGAATGAGGGACCAGAAAACATAATGATTCTTTTTTTTATCGAGGAAAACAAAAATTTTTTTTTTTTTTTGGGTAGCAACAGTAAAAAATAGATTGTATATGTGTTTAATGTTGATATACACGTGCGGAACTGTGGAAAACAGTGTGTGAACTATGGTCGACAAGCAGTGAAGATTGAACAATTGCAACCATATGTCATTAAAAAAAAACATTTTTCTGTTCACACATACACATCCCTGTTCAACATGATTCCCTTTTTTTTTTTATTTTTTTTATTACACCTGTGACCTGTTGAGCATTTGAAAAAGTGGCCTTCGAAGTGCTTTCTGGGCTTTTTTTGTTTTTTCTTTTTGTCCTGAAGCTGGATCTTTTGTTCTTTAGACATAAGTGCAGTATTACTACCAGCTAGACGCATGACACTCCCCAATGTCTGATCAAGGAAAGGGAACTACAAAAAGAGAGAGAACAGAAACGGGTCGTTCTTGGAATTGGATTCAGTTCACATCCTTTTCCAACCAGTTGACCCAAACAATTACCCAAAATTTCCTCACCACCTCTTCTTCTTCTTCTTCTTCTTCTTCACTCGTTGACATTTTTGACCAAAGATACATTTATTAATGCTTTGAAACAGACGTGCTTTTTTGTCCAACAACGTGCAATTTGCTTCTTTGGGCTTCATGAAGAGCGTCTCTCTCACTCAATCTAGATAAAGCCGTGACTGACTTTCCATGTTACCCTTGTTCGACATTCTAAAATAAAACATTAGTAATTCAACTCAAATTTAAATTTTTTATCTCAGTTTTTATATTTTTCTGAAATATCAATAAAAATTATAACTAATTTTTAAAATGTCAATCAACTCCAACTTAAAAATTTCAACTCCAAACGTAACACCAAACGGAGACTAAATCATACTAAATAACTACTTTTTTTCTTTTTTCTTTTTGTCTTTTTGTCTTTTTTTTTTTTTTTAGCCAAACCAAGGGCATTGCTTGTTTATATCAGTTTGTACTAAAGAGAGATTCTATGGTAGGAACACCCCGTTATAGAATCCTGTTAAAATTGATTATAATTGTATAATTTAAATCAGACGGTATATATTATATAATATTAGATATATTATTATCTTATATTAACTTAATAAGTACTGTCTGATTCATACAATTGAGCTCAATAACCCCTACAGTAAGGAACCTCATTGATTGTAGAATTCCCCTTTCTCCTTAATAAATGTATGTAACATCTTATTTTAACACGTATGAGGGCCATAATGCAACCAAAGCAACTAGATGATGAAATAAAATAGTTGTTGAAAAATGCAAAGCCTGAGAAGCAAGGCACTGCAGCTACAAATGGCAAACATCTTTCATTCATTAAATTATAGAGAAGACAGCACCCAATGCTTCACCTACAGATTCAATCAAAAGATTGTTCCTTTTTTTTTTTTTTTTTTTTGTGGGACCTTTTAGTCATGCTTTTTCTTTTCTCTCAATCACTGTTTGATAAGTCAGTTTCTCTGGAAACTCCAAGACAACTTGCAATTTAAAAAAAAAAAAAAAAAATTTCCAAGGAAGATTGTCCTCTGGAAGAGAATAATTCTTATTCCTTTTACAGCTTTTTCACCGTTGATTATTATCCATGACATGAGTTTATATTCTCGAAATCTCATTTCCACTGTCTACTCACCACCCTCGTGCAGGTTTTTTCAGATTCCTTAAAGCTAATGATTTTTTTTTTTTAAAGGAATAATGCATTTTGTGTGATACACAGTAATGTCATATGTGTTTGGAAAACATATACAATATTCATATAAGTATATGCAACAATCATAGTCCACACGTAAGAACCTGATTCCTTTGGTTTCTCACCATGTCTGTTGATTCCACTAACAACGCTCCAGCAGCATTTTGAGGAGAAGGGCATAAAAACTTTGTCACTTGAAATTTCCAAATCGTCTAGACACCCTTGCTAGTGCTCATAAAGCATCTTTTCTAAGAAAAAGCAAATGGATTTGGTAAAGTTAATTGAAAGAGATTAAGGAGCAAAAGAATGCTATATAAAAATATATTGGCTATGTGTTTCACCGAATCATGAGTTTTTGAGTTCAAAATTTCAACAAACACCAAAACCCATATCCCCTTTAATTATAGTAACAATTTTCCTGGTAAGAAGAATATATGCCTTGGTGCGGGTAGGAAGCTAAAAATTAACCGAACGATGTGTGTGACTGTAGATCTAATAAATGGCTTTAAGTAAGACAATCATTTATCTCATAAGTTGAACGGATGAAAGAGTCGCAATTAAATTCTTTAAAAACCACCCACCTGAGCACTATCCATTTGGATGATAATTTTGAGGATTTTTTACGAATCCGTGTACAGACAGACTCAGACACTTTTTCAAGACCCAAATATCATTGGCCGACTCTCAAGGAAACAACAGGCATATCAAGAAGATCCTACAAGTGTACTACTACCTGCCATGCCACAAGCCCACATGAAAATCTATGAAATTTGGTAAACTAAGTGCCTCAAAAACACTACAATTGTCAAAAATTGGAAGGTAGCTACTCAACATTACTAAGATGGTGGTGGTGTGAGACCGAGTAAAGAGGCAATAATTCAAACTTTTTCTTGAAAATTAGTGGGACCACAATGCTTTAAAATGCCATACAAGTCAATAATTTAAAGGGTTAGGAAGTGATCAAAATAATCTAACAATACATCAGTAAGTCAAGCAAGTCCATTCATTTATTTATTTTGAATGAAAATGGTTCAAAAATTTTCTTCCCCCGTTTATTGAGGTTGAAATGGCTAAATGTGAGCCAGGGCATCAGATTTAACACCACGAATCAAATAAAAAAAAAAGGACCTCAAAGACGGTGTTACTTGGTCTACCAATGGAAAAAGTCTTTCCTCCGCTTGATCTTTCTTCTGCAGCGCCTCAAGAATGCCGTAGAGCAAAGCCTCAGCCGTGGGAGGACATCCAGGGACATAATTGTCAACTGGGACTATCCTATTACATCCTCTCACCACAGAGTATGAGTAGCGATAGTACCCTCCTCCATTTGCGCAGCTCCCCATTCACACCACCCAACGTGGCTCCGGCGTTATCATAAACCCTACCTAAAAAATATAGATATATATTGTATACGTTTTGACTCGATAACTGTTGAATTTTGAATTTCTTCACGTCATTAAGTTATTAAACTGTTATGATTTTTTTTAAGTAGATTATACTTCCTCTTTCGAAAGTTAGTTTTCGAGTATGAATTCTATTTAAGTCTATTTACATGACCTACGTGACATATAAAACGCGAATAAAGGTGTTAAATTATGAATAGTACCAGTGATTTTGAACTCCACGTATTTACATGACACATTCAGTAACGGAACCACGTGTAAATAAGTGAAGACAGGACTTTCTACTCACACTTTGAGAAATTAAGTACCAAAATCTTTTTAATAAATTTCATGTCCCACCATTTAAAAAAAAAAAATTTCAATGGTCCCCACTTAAATTTTGATATGTACAATTTACTCTTAAAATTTAGTTATTCAACTGTTTTATAAGAAAATTATCGTTACATCCACACTAATAATTAAAATATAGTTACGTTCTTCTATTAAAAAAGAAGAAAATTATCTATAGTGCTCCTACTGAAAAATTTCCCCTGCCCACAATATTATTTTTGGATCGGATTCCCTCTCATATTGAGCATTAGACAATAACGTGTCCTTTATATAGTGTTTACCTTCGAAGAGCTGGGGCCACCTGGTCGGTGAGGGTGCCGGCGACGATCATGACGTCGGACTGCCGTGGGCTGGGCCGGAAGATGACGCCGAACCTGTCCAAGTCGTTCCTGGAGGCTCCGGTGTGCATCATCTCGACGGCGCAGCAAGCCAGCCCAAACGTCATGGGCCAGAGGGACCCTCTCCTGGCCCAATTCACCAGGTCGTCCGCCTTCGATATCACGTACTCCGCCGCCCTCGACGTCGCCGGAGAACTCGCTCCCTCGTACGGCGCCGGCGTCGAAGCGGCGGTCGAGTACGGACTGGATACCGCCGTTGTCGACGACCATGCCGACGCGATTAACGCCAGTCGCGAACCTGCTCTCTGCAAGAGAGCCGCATAGAGAGAAGAGAGATCAACGGAGGTGTTGGGAAGCGGTGCTTTATTAGTTTGAGATATAGCGGGAAAAGACAACCAAATCTTAGAACAATGGGTCTTTGGCGTGATCGGGCTGGGAGGACCGTTGGATTGGTTGACTTCGAGTCATCTGATTAGGAAGCTGGCCTGTATTTTTTGCTAGAAATTTCTGGACTGCCTTTTTTCTTTATTTTTTTATTTATTTATCGAGACTTCTTTATTTGTTTATTTTATTTATTAATTGAGACTTGGGAAGGATTCGTATTATGTTATTGCACGGTTGAGAACAATTACCCATGGCTGTTCCCATTTGCAACATTTTCCCATTTGATTCAGATTTTTGTTTTTGAAATCAGATAGGGTGCGGACTTTATTTCAAGTTAAAAAGACTTTTTTTTTTGTGTTGGGGGGGGGGGGGGGGGGGGGGTGGGGGGGTGTTGTGGTTTGGGTTTAGATTTATAAATCTTCCTTTTTTTTTTTTTTTTTTTGTACAAAGATTTATGAATATTCTTGATATATGATATATTTCTCTTAGGGGGATTGATAAAGTTTTTACCACCATCGGGTTGATCACCATCTATCAATTTCAATACTTGATAAAGGGCTGTTTTTCTAATTTAAGAAAGCTTGAAAATTTTATTGAAAAAGAACTTTACAGAGTCATCTTCCTTTTTAACTTTTTTTTTTGAAAGCAATTTATCTGAATATTAATCCGTTTGCCTCTATCTTCTGGTTGAAAAATAGAACAAACGCGGAGATCTATTGAACTATAAACTTTGAAAAATACGTCGCTTGTATTGAGAAGTATTTAACCTTCAACCAATTAGCAAAAATAAACAAGCCAAATAATAATAATAATAATGTCACTCCTTTTTTCGTTACAACTGTTATTTCAGCCAGCAAATATATACACATCTTACTTGATAGCAAGAAAACGATACAGGCAAAGAACAAAGTTTGGGGGACTAAAAAAGAAATTTGAATAACTAGGTCCCTATTGGTAATATATAGAACATAGACAAAGCTTTGATGCAGAAGTTGAAGGTTATCTATCTAAAAATTTGACCTCCTATAGCCATTGTTGACTTGATTTTCTTTGACAGAAATTCGAAATCTACAAACATTAGTAAGAAACATTGTTGATCAAATTTTCAACCATGACAAAAGAATCAATAAAAAAATTATGCACTGCAAGTTTCAACAGCTACATCCCACCAATTAACTTTTTCGAGCAAGTCAAACTACATTTTTTTTTTCCCCCTTAAATCTTAATCTTAAACCTAGAGTGGCAAATATGGAACATCCTTTTTAGTATCTGTTGACTGTTGTAGGAGAGCTACAATCACATTTCCTTCTTGATTTCAACCCAACAGAATTTTCAGACATAATAGAATGCATGCATCTTCTTTTTCAGAAGGGGCAAAAGAAATTAAAACTAGAGAAACTTTTGGGAAGGATTGGGAGGGGTGGAGGAAAAACGAGATGCTGCCCACCCGGAACAAAATCATGTCGCTTCGTCCTCGATTATGTGACGGTGACAGCCATTTCCTGAACTCGATAGGAAAATCACGTGCTATGAACTTTTTTTTTTAAGGGGCACGATGAAATCTTGAGATAACTAATGTAGCCTCCTTCAGTGGTTGGTGGGGTAAGGGAAAAGAAGTCTTCTCCAACAGCTACCCAAAAAAGTTAATCCAAGCAAATATACTTTCCTTTCTTGGATCATCTTTATGCATAGTACATGTACAAGCTATTAGCAGCAGCGCACGCTATTGAGTTCTCTGAAGGATGCCATGCAAGGTGCAGCAACTTCGTCGTGAAATCAAACGAATTCCCGTTTGCATCGACTCCAGGGCTTTCTGCTCCTGTTGTGGGATTTCACAGAAGTAAGAAATAATGGAGTTTCAAAGAATGGTAAAACAAGAAGCTTAAAGAATGAAAAATGTTCACAAATGCCGATTAAGGGAAGGAAAAGAACTGACCTCGTCTGACGACTCGAGTTATACTACTGCTCAGGGACCTGGCTGGCCTTGAAGGAGTCTGAACTTGTCGCCTGATAGAATAATTAGGTGTACAATATTAGGGATATTACATCATAAAATCAAGATTCAAGATGTACTTGTCATTTTACTGTCCAATTTACCTCATCGGGTTTTTGCTAGCTTCCAAGGTCATTGCCTCTGTACTTCCTTGGGAACAACCAAATACACGGAACAGATTGCTGGGAGAACATCAACAAGATGTTAAGATGAATATCAAAGAACAAAGAATATGATTCAGCAAAAAGAAACAAGTGCTTAAAAGCAGACCTATATGAGCCTGTTGCAACTCGTAATCCATCACCACTCAAACAGCACTCGAATTTATCAAAGATCGAGTCATTTTCGTATAAATCACAGAGCTGGTTATATTCAAAGAGAGAAAAATCAGTTCGAGTAGTAGTAGAAGTTGATGGTTCAGTTTTTCTCGAAAAACGGGAGAAGCAGTCTCACCTTAGGTCTTAAATATTCATGAACCTGGAAGGTTTCGACAGGACCTGAATCCATATTGATGTCCCATAACTGACAACCAAATAACCATCAACTCTCAAGTCAGATAATGTTGGATATTCAATCCAGAGACCCATAATGTTAAGAATGAATGCCGCATCATAACTTTGGAAACACAAAAACCCAAACCTTAAGAGTCATGTAATCACGACTAAGTATGTGTCTCCCATCCTTGCCAAACTTGATGTCTGAAATTGAAGCAATGATCTCTGTGAAAAATGATCTAGAACCAGGTGCCTCCTGTTCCTCAAACCTGTATGAAAAAGACGTTGCATATTAGCTTACAAATTTTGTGAAATAAAGTTTCCCGACTGTCATGTGCAAGCACACAGGTTCAATGTATTTGAGAGCTGCAATAGCTTCAACGTCATACAAAGTTGCCGGCAGAATAACTGGACCCCACATAAATGACTGCAACATTGTGTAATGGTCTGTATCCTACTAACTGTATTCGAAACTAGATTAACGACATGCTGGCACTGGAAAGAGGCAGGGATGGGTGCAAAAGATGGTCTATGACTCTACTCCCATGCCATTGTACCGCTCATGAACAATACCTGTTTTAGTCCTCAGAAACTCTGAACACCAAGTACTTACAATTTAGCATGAGAATCACATAATGCTGACTGCCGTAAATCAATGAGTCGGATTGATCCTTTCGAACTGCTATATGCTAACATATTACAATGAGTGGGGTGGAACTCAGCTGATGTTATCACCTCTGCAAGGACGAACAAGAACATATTTAACGTGACGGTAAAAGGAAATTGCAGTGTAAGAGGATCAATCAAATTAGAAAAATAAAGGTCAATATGTAAAAAATTTTCAAGATTAAAAAGAAACCATACAGAATGACCCAGACATTTCCTTAAATCTTCCAATTTTCCCCAAGCAACTACGTAAAAAAAATTTAATCGAGAAGCATGTCCACGAGTGCAAGACAAATAAACAGCAGAAACCCCAAATTACTTACGCTGGCACAACCCAAGCACCAGAAGAAAATTTTTTCGTCATATCCAACTTGAATTCTCTAGCAAAAGCAAGACTTCAATACACATAAACACAGGAGTATCAAGAAGCTTACCTGTTAGATCCTCCATGTTTGCAGGTTTCACATCAACGATGTTGAAACTTTGATTGCTAATTTCCAAGTTCCAAAGATTAATTCGCAAGTCATCAGCCGATATGAAAGTTTCACCATCACTAGAAAATATGAGACACAGAATTTATTAAGTTTTACACCATGGGGCAGTGGAGGAGAGGCAAATAGGATACCATATAATATTTTGAATTGACATCTAATAACATCAGCACTAAATTATGCAGTCCAATACTAGTAAGTCAAACATGTTTTACTAAAATGTAGAAAATCTTTCAAATAACCATATATTTAAAATAATCCAACGTTGAAAAGGAAGCCTAAAACCAGTTACAAATACACAGGTATAATAAAAGAAATGTGACCACCTGTTGTTCGATATTGAATTAATATGATAGTCATGAGCGTGAGCATAAACCCTTCGACATCTAGCAACTAGACTGGTTTCTTGGCTAGTTACCTGCACGATCAACAATCACCCAGGTTACGGCTGCATAGAGGCATGACCTTCATTAACAAAATGACCAAGAGGACAAGAAGAGTGTAAAAAGTTATAAAATCTTAAACTAATAATTATCCAACAATCCAAGGGATCTAAATGTTAAAACAATAAAATCCAAGCCAAGACAAGACATGTACATTTGCAGCTTGCAAATGTATAAAAAATTTATATTGAAGGATTGCACCTAAAATATGTCCTAATGACTAATACAGGAACCCATCCAAGCCTGATTGCATTTTTGCTCCTTGGACTAGAAGAAGCATCAAATGTCTCTTGATTAAAATTTGGACCTTCTGGCTCTAAGTGTCACATTGCCAAACACTACTTGCTTAGTCAAGGAATGAACAAAAAGGCACAATCAAAGTTTTGAAACATGTCAAGAACGTCCATTAAAAAATATAAATAAATAAATAAAATAAAAAAGTTCAAAAGAGACTGAGTACAACTACCACAGGTAGACGTAATGATGGAATGCCTCCGGGCGGTAATGATAATTCAAGGCTGAGGTTACTATTCAATCTGTCAAGGCTCCCTCCATTTGCAAGGTACGGTTTAGTGCTACTGGAATTACTTGAACTAGCAATACTGCCATTTCCTACAGCCTTTGAAGGGTCCAGATTATAGTCAGAGACTTTCTTGACCTTCTTTTCTTGTACCTGTGATGAACTCATCCATGAGAAAACGTGCGTGAGACGTACCAATAAATAACAGTCACACAACAAACCATTTATTGTTCTTTAGAAATTTTCTCAACTACGGTACATTCACAAGCTCAAAATCAGAATACAGGTACAGACTACAGGAAAATATTTAAATGCATGAAAATGACAGTTTACAAAAATCTTTTACGTGATTTACCGGCTGCTTTAAAAAAAAAGTTTGCCACTTTGCTCAGCATAGCAGCTATTTTGTCACCCAAGTTATATAACCATGCTACAAAATATACACCTACGCAGTTTGCCGTTTATTTCTCTTTCTCAATTAAGCACAAACATGTCAATCCCCGATTACAGGTCTTTACCAGTGCCAACTCCATATTTTATGCAAGTGGAAAGGCATCTCTAGATGATATCCACTAATAATTATATTTGCAGATGGGGGCATAACATAATTACATATAGTTTTGGTGTATGTCAATAACATGCAAATACAAATAGCGAATGGAAAATCTAAAAAACCAAAAATGCCATATTGGACTTTCTCTACTCTTATAGTAGTCAATGGTTAAAACAACTACACTTTTAGGAACATTTTATGCTTCAGCAAGATTTGAGCTCCTACCTTCCAGAACTTAATTGTTTTATCATTAGTTGATAAGAGAAACAGGGCGGAATTGGCTGTTTGGCACCATCTTATCTTGTTGATCTTCTCTTCTATCTCCAAGCTCTTGAGATAATCAAACTGACACAGGAAAAAAATAAAATAGAAGCAATATGCATATTTAGGGCCAATAAAACAAAAGTGAAAGTCGATATATGGTTTCACTATAAAACAGGCAGGAAAAGCAAAACCTTAAAATATATACCTCAGGTTCATGGCTCTGAAACTCCGTTTTATAGCGGAACTCAGGATGCCTAGTAATGGGGTAATCCATTCTCTCTAAATCCCTTCGGGAGTCACCATGCTGCACCTCACAGAATTTCAGTACAATTTAATGGTCTGACAAACAATATACAGCATAATAATATCTTGACACTGATAAATAAGCCAGCAGAGGGAGAAAGAACACACGTCTTTTGAATCTGTCCTCTCAAACAGAACAACACGGCCCCCACGGTCACCAGTAGCAAGGTAGTCTCCGCTTTTATCAAATTCAATAGCTGAAATGATATCAACTGCATAAGAGAACAAGGAACTGCAACTCAGAAATTCCCTTATTAAAAATAAAAATTAAGCTATAATATCTAATTAGATTTTAATGGGGAAAGTTTAAATTTTTTTTCCACTCCATATTGGCAGCAAAAGACCAACAGTTATAAAACGAACTACACCTTCCCCTCTTATATACTTGCTACTAACTTTCCCACAAAAGTGACTTCCAAAGATATTCGAAGATAAATTTATGTCTCGATGCAGATACAATGTCCCGTGTTAATTTACCGCAAGCAACATCTTAACTGCAAAACGACCCTCTTAGTTTTTTGCTCATATTAAGCTCCACACGTCGAAAATTCAGACAATAACAAGTGAAATGCCTGAAGCATGGTTTTCTACAATGTATATATACTTACAAAGAGAATGCCATATCAGTAAATAGGAAACCACGTAATGTGATTATCTAGCTATCCAATAGCAAATGGAAACAAGTAACACTTCAGCTTTTATTAAAGTTTCATCATTATAACTAAACAAACTTAACTAACAAAATCTCCGATACGAAACGAAAGAGTGAACAGGCAAACATCGAGATTTGGATCTGCAGACCAAGAATTCAACAAGACAACAAGTAAAGGCAATCAATTACGAGACCATACTCAGTCACCAGACAAGTAAAAACATCAACTACAAAAGCTTTTTAGTTCCACACTGTTTCCGAAAATCCCAAAAAAACGATGGAAACACAATAGAAACCCAAAATGGACAGCTCTAAATCAATTCCGCAACTAAAAATCAGTACTTTTCCCCCAAATCAAAACCAGAATCCGCCAATCAAAGAGAAATCAATTTCCCATGGACGACCCACAAACCGAGACGCGTGTTCCACGATCCAAACCAGATCAAAAAGAGCCTAAACAAACCCTAATTCCAATTTCACAACAGCACATCAATTGGATCCAGGACATGGCACGGAAATTAGACGATTACAATACCTTCCTGCACTTCTTCGCCGGCCGTCCGCTCGCCGAAGACCTGCGAGAATTTCCATTCCAGCGGCTGCGGAGGGCCCGCCGGAGCTGCGACGACCTCATCGCCACCGTTCATTTTCTCCGAACAAAACGAATCGACACTTTTGCAGAAGGGAAAAAAAAAAAAAAAAGCACCGCCCCAAAAATCCGAGCAATCCAATCACCGCATCGAAGATCGCTTTTCTGGGTTTACAAGATCACGGATTCCTCTGCCCAGAAAACCCATATCCAATAGGTACAGAAAATCAACCCAAAAAAAAAAAGATATTTAGATAAATAAATAAATAATTACAATGATGTGTGGGTTTTTTCTAATTGAACCATTGGAAACCCAGAAAATGGCCAACAGGAAAACTTTTGTTTCTCTCTCTAAAAAAAGATACAACACACTCTTTCTCTCTCTAGAAGGAGAAAATTGGCATTTGAATGATTTGAGGATTAAAATGGACTGAGCAAACCGTTTGTTTCTTTTGGCTTTGGAGACCCGAACTCACACTTCTCTTTCTCTCTCTCCTCTCTTTCTCTCTCTAAACTCTGTGTGTCTCTCTCTCTGTTGTGTCGAGTTTCATTCTCAATTATGGGCTTGTAAAATTTTTTTCCCTTTGTCGTTTTTTTTTTTTAGTTGCAATTTTTTGAGCAGTGATAAAACCACCTAGAAAAGTATGGTTGGATTCGATGAGGTTCTTTGATTGGGGTGTCGTGGCGTTGCGGTGGAGAGCTAGCTGCGATTTGATTGGTTGGTGATGGAAACGATTTCTCACGCTGAGTAATGGGAGAAACAAAAATAATTGAGAACAAGAAAATTAAGGGGGGTTTTTTTTTTTTTTTAAGGATTTTGTTCAAAGGAACGAAGAGTCATGGAATTGTTTGTCGGGTGAGAAAGAGAGGTTTTTCTCAAAAGACATGCATGCCCTTTTCTCTTTTTTTTTTTTTTTTTTGGTTGAAAGTTGAATGTTTTGTGATCGATTTTTTTTTTTTTTTTTTTTTGGGGATCGAATTTGCATTATATGGAACACATCTTGGCATTAATGAAAATATTTTTGGTGTATGTAACTATAGACGTAAAAAATCCGTCTCCAACATTGTTTTGTGTTTCAAATACTTGATCTTGACGTTCCCATGACTTAATTTTCTGCATAATAAATAGTTTATTTTGACTTCTTCAAATTATGGGATTTAATTACTTATAATTATGAAGTGAAGTTGTGTGTAGAATGCCCATGAACCTTCATAAAATCTTTGTTAAAATATTATGCAATCATTTTATTACTAAAGTTAGATAAATGTTTTTGTTTATTCCAAGTGATTTTTAACCTTTATTTAAAAGAAGCAAAAACATTTTATAGGTTAAAAAACTCCTCTTTCAATCGTCTAAAACATAAAAATAATATAACGTTTTCCTTAATAATTCTTAATCCTCATCCAAAATACCATGTAATAAAAAAACCATGTTCAAAACTATTTAAAAACTATATATGCTAGTCAAACTCAAAGCCTTGCTCTTTACTTTTTTTTTCCTCAGCACATAGATGATTTTACATCTAGGCAACATGATATTATTTGAAGAACTTTTTTTTTTTTCTCTCTTTCTTTAACGTTTTTTTTTTATTTTTAATTTTAACTTGAAAAAAGGTATTTAAACTCTGGGTTTTTATTTATATATAAAATGAAATATAATATTATTGTTAAATTATATATGCAGAATATTGCGTGACATAAGCTTTCAAGTCTCTACACTGACATTTCAATACTCGGATTGAAGTCGCTGTCAGATATTCCTTGGATGAGGGGAAAAAAAGCGTTGGAGAGAAAAAGCATCAATCTGGTTTTGACTTATTAGATTTAGCCCAAGGATCTGATCTAAGCAATGAGGATGGATAAAAGCTGGTGGGCTCAATTTGTCCAAAGGCCCAAGAACTGAAATTAGCTCTTTTGGGCTCAGAGTAAAACGGCCCACAGGCTGTCAAAATCTGCTGGGCTTTGCATTTTCCCCACTTTGGCCCAAAGAAATACCATGGATTTTGGAGCTTTGGATTGAAAAACTACATGAATACCTTGAGATGTGGCCTATCGGGTGAGATAAAGATCAAGTTAGGGGTGTTCATGGAATTCACCAACCCACTTAATTCAGTCCAATCTACTAGACTGGATTAGGTTGAGAGACTAACAGATTAGTTACGGATTGAGATTTTCCCAAACCGAATGTTATGGATTAGATTACGGATTGAAGATTTCTCAATCCGTGTAATCCGTTAATCTGTTGAATTACTTTGATGTAGTATTGGTTAAGTTGATTAGTATGGATATTTTATTTTGAGTTTAATCCAAGTTTGGTTGTTGTTATTTACCGTAAGTTACAATTTAGCTAATGATTAAAGACTTGAAGTTAATTGTGTTGTAATTTTATTGAACTATTTCATATTTAAGTATTATATTATTATATTTTAGTTCCTAGATTTTTCGGATTGAATCCGTGAATCCAATCCGTGTAAACTGAGGTTTATGGATTGGATTGAATTGGATTGGAATCTTCACAGATATGTTATGAATTGGGAAAATTCCAATCCGAATGTCACGGATTGGTTTATAGATTGAGATCTAATTCATAGAAACCGATCTGTGAATATCCTAAGATCAAATAGTGATTTTTGAGGGTAATTATTTTGCTTTACTCTCTAAGTAGTAAATAGAGATAAGTGACTATTCATATAAAAGAATAATGATAGTAAAAATAAATGTATAATCAAGTCAAAGCCATTTTGGTAGGTCACCTCTAAGGTCACAGCCTAGTGCATAACTTACTAGACATATCAGCTATAAATAATGTCCAAAAAAAAAAAATTACTAAATCAATTCTAAAGCCAATGGCTCACATTAATTTCTTTTGAGACAAAGGCATGATAGTATAATATACAACAAATATATTTACACACTGGATTTTTGAGAACCATCTTATAATTTGAGTAAAGCGAAAAGAGAAACATGAGATTTATATTAAATGTAAACTGATATTATAAAGGTAAAATAATATATGACATAATTAATTTTTTTATGTTATATCTTTTTACATCAACACTGAATTGGAAGGGTGTTATAATATTTTAAAATAACTAAATTTTTTAGTGTTAAACATTTTTATTTAAATAATATATTTAATAAATATCATATCATATCATAACAATGTCTACAATCACATGTAGAACAAAAATTTCGGTATCCATTATTCTTTATTCGGCTTTATCCATATGTATATACCTTTTATCGGAGCATTCGAGACTTGAAGTTGGAACGTGGTAGAAGTACACCACTGAAGGGCCATTTTGGTTGGGAATAATTCTGCTCCACTATTGCCCGATTGAGCTTGAAAACTAACTTATTATACTAAACTGCTTTCGTTCAGATAGAATATTCTTCATGGAAATATGCTACCAATATCAAACGGCTATTTCAGAATATGTTGGAAACGTTTTATAAATACGACAAAACTAAGGCCCCATTTGGGGACGCATTTGAAAACGATATTTTGGGGGTTAAAGAAGGTTTGAGTTTTGAAAATGTGCGTTTGGTGAAAATAAACTGTTTGGAGTAAAAAAGTGTAAAAACTTAAAATGTGTTCGGAAAAAAAAAATAACAATAGGGTTCTTGTTTCGTTCCCCTCGAAATTCCATGTAATTTGAAAAAAAAAAATCTCATTTCGATTTAAATAATAAAGTTATAAATTTTTAAAGTTTGAGATTTTTTTTAATATTTAGAAAAATAAATAGTAAAATTGAAAAAAAAAAAGACAAAAATATGTTTGAAAAAAACTTTTCTAAAGACATCCCAAAACGGGGTGTAAAACATTTTGAAAGCAACCCTCTTCATTACCACGCATATATAAGAACCTTTAGAAGAAGCTACGTACTAATTACAAACTAAACAAGCTCTAATTAAGCTATATATAAATATTTTGGTAGATTTAAATATGAGGTCTCTCAGGTCAAGAGGGTGATCGTTTAATTAGGTAGACCATAGTCATGTTACAGATAGCGACGGAGCCATATGAGACTAGAGAGAACAGCCGTCGTAATTGATTTTTATTATTTTAGTTCGTCGTGATATGTTTAATTAACATGAATAAGACAAAAAAAATTTCAGTTTGTATCAATATAATATAAAAAAAAAAAAATAGAGTCAATCTCAAACTACTTGAAGTTGAAGCTATTATATAATTATATATTATTTTCTATACTGAACTACTTTTATATTTCTCTTGTTAATTTTAATCGATAACTATACGTATACAAATATTTTTGAACTCATTAAAACTTCTATTTTCAAAGTTAGTAAACTTAAAATTAAAATAGAGATTCCCTAAAAAAAAATAAATAGAGAAATATATTTTTCAATCCAACTTAAGTCTATAAATATATACTCAAATCTCTATCTCTATCTCCAAAAGAAAAGGACAAAAAAAAAAAAAAAAAAGAGAGAGAGAGAGAGAGAGATAGAGAGGCAAATACAAACAAATTAAGTTCATGCAAATCTTGCTTCTCCCGTCTGCCTGATCACATTTCTCATCGTCTCTCTGGTTCTATTAATCAATATGCAACAGAAAGTGAATTGGGTTACCGTTTATTTCTCCAAATGTACAAGCATAACTTTGCAAAACATTTTAGTATTTAGACGGAAGTGAGTGTGTTTGGTTTGACAATTCAAATTTAACTTTTCTATCTCAAATTTTGTCTTTTTCTTCAAAAGTCTTTGTCTTTTTTTCAAAAAGTTTTTTGTCTTTTCTGAAAAGTCAATAAAATTTACTATTTCAACTTCAAAAACTCAACTCAAACTAACGAACCAAACGAACCCTTAATACTTTAGTACTTTTATTATATATTGAACGTGCAAAATCTCTCGTTCCTTTTCCTCGTTAACATTGTTTTTTCAATTTTTTTTTTTTTTTTTTCAAAAAACTCTCTGGTCTCATCTATTTCGTCCCTCGATCATATGGCTAGTTTCATAAATCAATTATTTGTTAGGTCCAGAGAAATTATATGGTTATTGCTGATATTCATTAGGTCTAAATGTGTGAGATTGGGTAGCGTGGGGCTTTTATTTCAGAGAATACGTCAAACTGATGGTGTATTTAAAATTAAAAAAGAAATGTCTGTGCTAAAAAATTGTATAAAAAAAAAAAACCGATAAATCTAAATTAAACCAAATCAAACTATTAATATTCTTGGATTATTGATTGATTTTGACCAGTAAAAAACTTTTTACGTCGGAGTTAAATGAATAGACTTTGAATCATATGATTTTTTTTTTAATTAAATCATATGAAAAACTTCTTAATACGCCAAGAACTTTTTAGTCTTTTAAGTCTGAATGACCAAATAGTTTTATTTGATAGGTGATTTTTACTTCAAAATCAATCAAACCAACCGCAAACAGTACAACAATAAGAACTATACGAAACATAAGAGAAAACGGTAAACATGAAGAATATTAATTAACCCAACCCCCCACCCACCCAAAAAATTAAAAAGAAAAAGAAAAAAAAAAAAAAAAACATGCAGCTCTAGTTTTCTTCTCGGCTATAAGTTCATGTTACATTTCAAAGAGTAACGAAACCATATCATATATAACAACAATGTCTCTACTCAATTCTTGAGATTTTGATCACTTTTGTCCTCATAATCATTCAAAAGTTTTTATTGTATCCTTATTATAATAATAATGAACTCATGATATCTATATCTTACCAATGACAAAAATTATAAACATTCCATAATTGAAATTATTCGTCATTGTGTCCCTGCACATTTAGAAGAAAAATTATGTCTATATCACATTCAATAATAGAAATTTAACAAAATTTGTTTATAAATTCTTTTTTTTTTTCCTTTTTTTGCAATGTCCACGGTGATTAAAAAAAAAATTCGCGATTCCGTCACAAATTTCAAGTACTTAACACATCCATATTTTTGGGAAATAGAGAAGAATTAAGAGACAAACTCTATCACATGAGTCCTTGACCCAAAAAAAAAAAATCTCTATCACATGACATGACAATCAAACATATTCAAGACCATGAGGGTACTTTTCCCCACGTTATTGAGAATCTACCGTTTAAAAAAAAAAGTTTTTGTAAAATTCGTTTAATAAATTAATTGATGATTAAATTTTTAAATTTGAATTTATTGATTTTTAAAAAATTATCAAAAATTAATTATAAAATTTTATTAATTTTTAAAAAATAAAAAAAATAAGATAAAAAAATATAATTTAATTAAAATTAAATTTAAGTATGAAACAAAACTAAAAAAAAAAATCAGACGATTTGAAGCCACAAACATAAAAAGGCACACAAAAAATAGTTGAAATTCACGTGAAGCGTCGGTTGAATTGAGTAGGACTTAAAGAAAGCGCTAGATGTCACTTTGGGCATCGTACGTGGCACAAGTGGGCGACACACACATGCTTGCAGCTAACGGAAACCACTTTAATCATCTTCTTTGAAAAAACCAATTAAAAAAATTATAAAAAAAAAAAAAAAAAAAACCTTCAAAGCACCACGTATACTGATCGTCATTGAAAAGCTGTGACAAAATTTTCCAACAAAAATTTGTTCTTCACTTTTTTTTTTTTTAAGGTTTTTAAATTCTTTAAAATGATGCACAAGGATCCTTTTTTAATTAACAAATGTTAAAAGTTTAACGAAAAAATATCATGTTAATAACATGTGATAGATTATTCAATGTTAGTTATAAAAAAATTTTACTTAATTCAACTTATATGGATCTTACATGTGATTTATTTCTTCTAATTTTTAATATTTATTATTACAAATGATCAGATTGCATCCTTTAAGAAGTTTAGGAACCTTTTAACCAAAAAAGATTAAGGATCAAATCATAATTTCATAAAAAGATTAAAGAGTAAACGAGTAATTTACTCAAAAGAAAAAGAAAGGCTGCAATAAAATTAAAATAGAAGGATTTATTATTATTTTTTCTTTTTACTTGGCCAAAGATAAATAATATGTGGTCCTTAATCTGCATATAATTCAGCCAATGAATAATAAATAGAGAAAATTGTAAAAACAACTCTCTAGATGTATGTGTTTATATTTTCTTTTAGTCCTTTTTTAATGTTTATTTGAATTTTTATCCTTTTTATTTATCTAATTAGAGGTAAAAAAATTTAAAATTATCATAATTAAGATAATAATTCAGAGATAAATTTTTTAAGGTCCATTCTAAAAATCACCATAACAAATAATAGACGGGCTATATGAAAAATGTTACACAAACCACCGAATTTGGTACCGAAACCAGTACATTGTTTTCATTAAAATTGTAATAATATTGCCTTACATATATATATATATATAAAGTAATGATGTTGCTTTATCATGAACTTTCTCAGCAAATACATCACAAGCACTAATCTATAAACCAATTTGGCTATAGGGGTATGTTGGGAGAAATCTTCCTAGTATAGTACTTTTATTTTATTCGTTAAGAATAGGAACCCACTTTTTTTCTTTTGTTTTTTTTTTTTTTTTGGGGGGAAATTAATAGGAACCCACTTCACCTACGCAATAGGACCATAGGAGGAGCCAAATTGGACCTATTTATTTAATTATGACATGCTCCTTTTGAAAGGTGATGAAAACAAAAATTTGGTCATAAAGATGGGGTGATGTGTAAACCATAGTAGGATTTAATTATTAAGTGTCGTGCTAGAGTAGTAGTTTTGGGTTGATGATCATATGATTTTATCAACAGCTAGCATGCATGTATGCAAGTATTTGATCCTAATCTTAAAGAAGATTAGTACACTGACCTTTTTTTTATATATAAATATTAAAAATTTTAGAGGTGTGACGAGATTTGAACTCTGACGTCTTATTTATATTGAAATCAGATGATATAGTTGGATGCTTTAGAATATGTCGTCGGTAGAATTAATTTGGAATTTAAATGACCTTTTTATTTTTTTATTTTTTAAAAGAGAGATATGATATCCATGGGAATGCATCGAATTATGTACGAGACAATTCCCAAGCAAAACAGAAGACGAAATATATCATTGATGGAAAAATCAATTCCTACCAAAAACAAGAAAATATTCTGTCGGCACAAAAGGAGGAATTATTACTATTATTTTAAGTAGCAAATTAAATGGGGAATTATACTGTTTAAAAAGGGGGAATTATACGCGGTAGATAAAGGTTAATATTTCTTTTCTTTCGTACTTTTTTTAATGTTTGTTTATTATTTCTTCTTGTGTTTCTATCTATGTGGTTTATGAGCTAATGAATTTGAAGTGTACATCTCTCATACACGAAGCTTCCGAATATTGAGAAAATTAAGATATTTTTTTAACTTAAAAAAAAAAAATACTATCCGAACTCAAAACCCTATCCATGCCTTGAAGGAATATAGAATATAAACGAAACAAGGAATCTGGATGAATAGATAGTATTGATGTGTGCACGGTGCTGTTTCCAACTGCGTATATATATGTGTGTGTGTACCACACTTGGTTAATAAGGAGTGGAAGAGGTTCTTATTCATGGAATAGCCTATATCTATATAATATTATAGAAAGCACAATAAGTGTCCCGTATTTTGTCCAACGCAGTTTGTTTTGGACGAAAAATTTTTATATTTATTTTTTGGTCCTCCTGTTTTTTTCCAGACCATATTTTTTCATTTTAATCCTTTTTTATTTTATTTTCGGACCACTTTTTTTCTTTTTTCATTTTAGTCCTTTTTTATTTTCTTTTCGGACCAATTTTTTTTTTTCATTTTGGTCCTTTTTTTTAACTTTTGTATTTATTTTTTGGTCCTTTGTTTTCTCCCGGATAATTTTTTTTTCATTTTAATCCTTTTTTCGTTTTTCTTTAGCCCAACTTTTTTTTTTTCATTTTAGTCCTTTTTTATGTTGATAATTTCTTTCATTTTAATCCTTTTATCTTTTTGGATATATTTATATATGTATATATACCACACAAGGTTAATAAGGAGTGGAAGAGGTTCTTATTCATGGAATAACATATACATAGTTATGATGCTGCAGCCCTTGGACTCAAGTAACTCCATTAGAATTCTTTAAAAATAATTCCTTTTTCTTTTTATCCTTTCTTAACATTTTTTTTAATTTCAAGTTTCATTTAGAACATATTAAAAATTTTTTATTTACACTTTTAGTTTTTACTTTTTAAAGAACAAAATTTTCCTGCCGGACCATTACACACACGCACAAGAGATTAATGTAAGTCCAAGTCTTGTCATGCGAAGACACAAACAAACACATATCTTATCGTTATAAGAGGCAGATCCATTATTACAATGCCATGGAGAATTTCTTTGTAGTGTCTTGATAACTCTATAAAATAAAATTATTTTAGTATTTTTAAACTTATATTTTTGCTATAATTTTAGTAATTTATATTAATTTTCGTCCAAATTTATTATATTATCCAAGGGTGCAGGTTAATCCTGTTAAGAGGGTTAAAATTAACAATTTGAAGTAAAAACGTGATAAAAAGGAATTAAAAATTGCAAAAGGAAATTCAAGGCTGACTTCATCCGCTCGTGCGATTGTTACACGTGCATCACTCACTGTTCTAGCTGACCTATCATCTTCAGGTCCGCCCAGATTGCGAGTACGAGAAACTCGCCTCAGTCCAGTGCGTCGCCTGTTGGCGTGTCAACGCAATTCAGGCTTGCCAGATCCAGTGTTGTGCATCCCATGTTTTCTGCGTGCGCCTGTTTCTTCAGCGAACAACGAGATGCCACCTGCCCGCACGTTCTCTAGCTCGCCAATCGTCAGCTGCCACCTATCCATGTGGGCCCCTTAGGGCTGACTGGCGTCAGGCCTGTTGAAGCCAAAAGAGAGAAGAAAAGAACAACATAAAAAAAAAAGGGAAAGTTGAAAGCCTAGGGCTTCGTGCCCATGGTCTTTGGCTGTGGAAGAAGCCGAAAACCAAAGAAGAAAAAGAAAAACATATATTTTAAGTTTTAGGTTTAGTTTTCTATAAAATTAGGGAGAGGTGATCTTAAATCATCAAGATGAGAGGAAGAAAAAAATTTAGGAGAAGATTTTCGAGATTTGTGACATCTCTAAACTGGGTTTTCTTACTTTATTTTCTTATCTTTTGATTTTGTAATTTAAGAATGGTTAAACCTTTATCATGTAGATTTCTATTTTTATTTATGAAGTAATTTTTTTTTCTAAGGACACGATCTATCCGAATTTTGATTATTTGAGTTTTTATTTTTTTAATTAATCGATATCTATTACAATTATATATGTTGAGTATTTTAATCTGTACTTAATGCTTGTGAATTTCTGGTCAACTTTTACATGATTTGGTATTTGATTTGAGATTGATAAGTTATAATTGAATAAATCATTGTTTAATCTACCATGAGATTGTCATAAGCCAGAGAAAGTTATGAAACTTGTACAACATCATGAATTTATAGTTTTTAATGAATCATGATAAGTTGTTTGAGACCGAAAGGTGATAAGACTTATTATAATAAATTGTTAATGCTTAAAAAAGATTAATGAATATATTAGAGAGATTCACTAGCAACATAGGGAATAGACGTTGATTAATTGGATTAGAGAATTTGAATATGATTAATCCGGTGAAATTGGAAACTTTAGATTTTTAGTATTTTAAATCTTTTATCTTTTTATTTATTTTATTATTTATATTTAAAAATCTCTTTTTGGTTGTTCAGATAAATTCAGAGTTAATATAATTTCGATAATTTTACTTATCATTTTATTACTTGTTAACGATATTGTGTACTTGTAATTTTTCACGACATGTCTCGCGAATAATATTAAAATAATGTTATAGATAAATCCCAATTCCTTTTCATAATTCTTTTGGTATCGAATTTTTTTCCTGCCAAACTATACACTTTTTTTTTTCTTTTCTGTTTTTTAAGAAATCTAGTTATATATATATATATATATATTTTTTTTTTTTTGAAACCAAGCAAATATTTTTCTTAATATAATTATACAAATAATGTTAGAGACACTAGTTTTAATCACAACTTTAAATATTAAGTAAATTATCATTTTTTTATTGATAAATTTTTAACACATTACCACATCAATTAAAATTAATAAAATTATATTAATTAATAAACAAAAGCTACAATTGAATGTCATGTAGCTGTCACGCGTTTTGATACTCAAAACTTAACATGTTTTTGGCTAAACAACTCCAGCCATAACTCCAATTGTTTTTTTTTTTTGAACTTTCTTTTTTTTAAAAGTCAATTCAGTTTCATTATTTATAGTTCCAATTCTAACTTAAAAACTCAAAATTTGAAATTCCATAACTTTGTTATTTCAAGTTGAAATAAGATGATTTTTTTTTTAATTATATTGAATTACGAGACGAATGAAATAATATTCGTATTTATATATATATATATATTTTTTCCTAACACATCTTAAGATTGTACACTTTTTAATTCTAATCAACCAAACACACCATATCAAACTCAATACAATTCCAATTTTTCAACTCAAACACACCAATAAAAAGAAAAAGGTAACACCATTCTAATTATAAATCGACCCTCGTAAGTGGAGGGTGACAACATCCAATTCCCAAGGGGCGTAGCAGCCACACAAAAAAGTGAAAAGGATCACCAACTGGATTTTACTTGGAATATTCCATCCCCCATCCTCTTGGTTGGTACTATTGAATTCAATTCCTCTCGAATATTCTCTTATTCCCGCGTGTTTTCCTCTTTTGCTCTTTCCCAAACCAAAGTCCAAACCTAACTCAGCTCAAACACCCTCGGACGCCGTCAACTTCAGACCTTTGATCCGCCAGCCATACCTTCCTGATCAACATCCGACGGCTACAAACGCGTGTCCATCAAGTACCACACCCCCGCCGCGTATTAGTAAATCTAGAACAACAGGGCATGTTTTTTTTCTTCTTCTTCTTCTTTTTTTTTTTTTTTTTTAAAGGAAAAGTTTGGCAATTTTATTTCAAACTCATAATATCCTTTTTTTTTTTTTTCTAGAATTAAGTAAATAAAAACAAAAAAGGAAATCTAATTCTAAAGCGACTTAGGTAATGGTTTAGCCACAAAACCCGTTTATTCATTGTAATATTCCCTTGGAATCCTTTGGATACGTGAACTGCTGTGCCTTAGGTTTCACACAATTTCTCTGTTATAAAACCCCCCCCCCCTTCCCTCCTCATTTTTTTCCACACACACCAAAACCTACAAAACAATTCATTTCTGTTTCCTCATTACCAAAAGAAAAAAAAAAAAATTTTGTTTTCCCCTTCATTCTAGATTTTCAGTTCTTTCTTGCTTATAATGGCTGGAATCATTGTCGTTTTTGACTTCGATAAGACGATCATCGAATGCGACAGCGACAACTGGGTCGTCGACGAGTTAGGCGCCACCGATCTCTTCAATCAACTCCTTCCCACCATGCCATGGAACTCTCTCATGGTAAACTCTTTTTTTTTTTTTTTTTTTTTTGTTTTTGTTTTTGTTTTTGTTTTGTTCTTTTTTAATGTTTCACGTTTGAAATAAGTACTAATAAAGTAATATTGTAAACATGAAAAAACTTTGCAGGATAGGATGATGAAGGAGCTGCATGAGCAAGGCAAAACCATTGAAGACATTGTTGAGGTTCTAAAACGGACTCCGATACATCCGAGAGTTGTCCCTGCCATTAAAGCTGTCCATGCTCTTGGGTATTTTTTACTTTCCTGGGCTCTGTTTTCATGTTTTCTTAAACGACAATAGTTTCTAACTTTTTTTATGTTTTTTTTTTTTCTAGGTGTGATTTGAGGATTGTCAGTGATGCGAATCTGTTTTTCATCGAGACGATTTTGGAGCATCTGGGGTTGAGGAACTGCTTCTCGGAGATCAACACCAACCCTGGCTTTGTTGATGAACAGGGAAGGCTGCGGATTTTGCCTTTCCATGATTTCAACAAGGGCTCTCATGGCTGCACCGGCCCCTGCCCTCCTAACATGTGCAAGGTATAACAATATTTTTCAATTTAGTCCTTATTGTTTGATAAAAAATAAAAAAAAAGATTACTAATACTTTTCAAGTTAATCATCTTGATGAACGTACCAAAATTTTCTAGAGAAATATGGATTCTCCAAGGTTCTAGAAAAGTTCTGAAATTCCTTTTTTTTTTTTAAATAATTTTCAAGGAAGTTTACCTTAAATTCAAAAGATTTTGGTAGGTGGTTATTTATAACAATAATAATAATAATAATCTAACAATTTATCAATTGGGTCCAAAACGTTTGGAACATATTTATGGAAATCGCTTGATTTTCTAAGCAAATCAACCAATAAATCTTTAATTTCTGGTCCACTTGTCTCAGATCATGACCCCACAATTTTTCTTATTAAATTAAAAGAGGTTAAATTATATATAATCCAAGGATCAGTAGTGTCAATCAATCTGCACTAAAATCTTGTTCTTTTAATATTATGATTTCTGTTCAACATTTGACTAAGTATAATGATTTGTCAATATATATATATATATATATATATATAGGGGGTGATTTTGGAAAGAATCCAAGCTTCTGTGGGCGCTGAGGGGAACAACAAAAGACTGATTTATCTTGGTGATGGCGTTGGTGATTACTGCCCAAGTTTGAAGCTGAAAGAGTCGGATTTTGTCATGCCGAGGAAGAATTTCCCGGTGTGGGACTTGATCTCCAAAAACCCGATGCTAATCAAGGCGAAAATCCACGAATGGACCGACGGAGAAGAGCTCGAGAAGATTCTTCTAGGCCTAATTGAGACAATCTCCATTGAGAAAAATGCTGCTGCTTTCATCACTGCAGACTACAAGTTGCCAACCATCTCAGTTCCTGCCTTGCCTAAGGCCCTCCCAGTTCAGCAGTAGTGGACTGCATATAGTAAAAGTAGATATGATTTGCTTCAATTTTTGGCATAAGTGCCAAACCAAAAGCACAGATTCAAGACCCTTTTGGTGGCTTATTTTATTTTAATTATTAAATTTAATTTTCTTTTGGGTTATAGAGATAAGTTTCAAAGTCTGTGCTGGTTTTACTGACCATGTAAGAGTGATATATTCATAAATGTAAATTATGGTTTGCTTTCATCTTTTTTTTCAATTAAGGGGCTTTAATTTGTGTCAAATAACCAAGTTGGTGGAAACATGTTATGGGCAATGTGGCTGCATGAGAAGTACTTGTCAAAGATGAATCCCAATTAATGAATGTGGCTGTTTTCTTGGCTACATTAGGATCATTGTATTTACTATGATAGTCCTAAGGAAAAAAAAAAAAAAAAAAAAAAAAAAAAAAAAAAAAAAGAGATAGAAAACCAAAGGTCATTTGTGATTACAAAGGTCACATTCTTGAGGAATATGTCATAGGGTTCAAGTACTCGCCCAAAAAAAAATATGTTAGGGTTCAAGTTGTCCCATCGGGCCTAACTCAATATGTGAAATGATAGGGATTTGCGTAGGAGTTTATAAATTTAAAAATTGATAACCATAAGTCTCATAATGTAAAAAGTTTAAAAAAAAAAAAAAAAAAAAAACTAGAATTAGGAGACGTGCTACACGTATAGTAAATGGACAAGGAGTGAGACTCCATGCGTGATTTATCAACTGTTCATTGTTAAATTGTCATTCATGAAAAGCTCAACAATATAAACATCAAGGTTTAGAATATTTTCTTGTGTTAATTAATTTTCTGCATATTAAGTGAGGCTGAAGTGATAATATTTATATAAATGTCTAGAGAATTCATTTGATAACACTCAAAGGGTATATCACCCCCTTCCCAAACTTTTAATTATCAATCAAAATTTATTTATTTATTTTCACTCCACTGTGTATTTCATATATCGTGTATGTTTGTCATTATCTAATCTTTTTCCGCTCAAAAATCTGGATTAGGTGGGAATTATATGGTGTCACTGCACCTAAAATATATTTTAGGACAAGCTTTGTATGATTGAATTCTTTAGACTTCTTTTTCTCGTAGTGTTCCCTGCACTACTCGCAATTACTCTACCTACAAAGCGGTGAAAGTTTTGAAAATTCTATTAAACGACATATTCATGAGCAAAGGGTTATTCATTTATGTTGAGCAAAATACCATTATACTCAAAACACAGTAGAAAAATAAACTCAAACAAAAATAAAGAGAAGATAAAAAATTTACGGTAAAATTGCCTACATCTATGGGAGATGGAGAATAAATTCACTAACACTTTCACAATTATATATTCATCAAACTCTTTCAACCTCTCTTTACCCAAAATTCCTTACACCCTTTGCCTATCTCTCTTTTCACTTTCTCTCAAAATGAGGCACATACACTCTCTATTTTTCTGAACACACACACACACACACACACACATACACACACAATTCTTAACACAATATACCTATTTATAGACTCTCAATGGGACATAAAATTAACACTTTCCCAAACTCACAAAAGAACAACTTACCTGAAAACTAATTTAACTCATTTACTTAACAATCTCCACCTTGACTTAAATTCTCTCACCTCACATCCATACTTAATAAGAATAAACACGTGTCGAGATCAAACTCTCATCGAACTTGACACGAGAAACTGATTTCTTCTTCCTCCAAGCTTTGTCTTCAGTTGTCACTGCAAACTTGTTGCACTCTTGCAACTTCTTTCACAATAGAAGAAGACCTCTCTTGACCTGGCTCCACCTTCATAGCTCCACCTACAACTGCTTTCCCTATCAACTTGTACAGGTTCTTCACTTTTTCACCCCTTCATGGCAACTAAAGCATCTCTTCTGACTTCCATAAAACCACTCTTAGTGGAATACTCACAACCCAAAGTATCCAAAGCCCCCAAAGAAATTAAACTTCTCATGAATCGAGGAACATCCCTAACATTCGCTAATGTCTTCACAACTCCATCAAATATCTTCACCTTCACAATACCTATTATAATGGCTTTAGCACTCGAATCATCAACCATCATAAGTGTACCAGCATCATAGGACTTATAAGAATCAAACCATTCTTTATGTGGACACATATGGAACGAACATCCCGAATCTAAAATCTAATAGTCCGTTTGGTGAAACGGTTTGAGTTGAAATTTTTAAGTATGAGTTGGTTGACTTTTTAAAAATTAGTTATAATTTTTATTGACTTTTCAGAAAAAGACAAAAACTGAGATGAAAAAGTACAGTTTAATTTAAAATGAATGGTTTTACCAAACAAACCATAAGTGTCAGAATTACCTCCTTCAGTAGTAACAAAATAAACATCATCTTCACTATCATACCTGTTACCAACAATATTTGCTGATTCAGTCTTTTGAGCCTTTTGCTTCCTTTTCTTTTCAAGGTGCCTTGTCAGTTCTTTTTAGTTTCTCCTAATATGCCCATTCTCATGGTAGTAAAAGCACTCAACATCCTTCCATGAACTCGATTGGGTACGGTCACCTCTCCTCTCATAATATCTCTCTCGTGTCTTACTCCTATCCTAACTCGCATCTAATTTCACCACAAGAACTTGTTCAGTATGAGACGAACTACTAGATTGTTTCATGTTTGTAGTCTCCAACAAAGTCGTTGACACCTCATCCACGATCAATATAGTTTTTCCAACCAACAGCATAGTCCACAATTACACACTCATCAAATTCTCTCAACCTTTCCCTACCCAAAATCCCTTACATCCTTTGCTTATCTCTCTGATCACATTCTCTCAAAATAAGGTATAATCATTCTCTATTTTTCCGAATACTCTTAACACAATACATCTATTTCTAGGCTCTCAATAGAATATAAAATTAACATTTTCTCAAACTCATAAAATAACAACCTATCCTAAAATTAAATTGAGTCATTTATCTAATAATTTATTTATTTTTTAATATTCAAATGTACATTATAATTTATGACAAGTACAGCCATTTTCAAGGCCATTTATTTCTTCCACACTGCTGTTGAAGCGACACCTTTTTGACCCTTCTCCTGGTAACGTGATTTGGGAAATTTCTCGGCAGGACCACTGGGGGACAAAATATAGAAAATAATTAAACCATAATGTCAGGGTCGCTCTATGATAAGATATATTATTACGCAGTATTGGATAAAAGTTACTTTTAATTATTAGATTAATTTTTTAGCGATTTAATTTAAAAAAAATACATGATATAAATTTAGAGAAAATTATATTAATATGACATAAAAAATTAACACTAGATTAATTTTTAGATTAATTTGATATAAAATTAAATTAAAATTAATTCTAATTTATGTTATATTGATGAAGAGTAAGAAATTTATATCATATTAATTAATAGATAATAAAAATGTAATTATTTAGGTACTTATAAGTCTCTGCACCTTAAACATTTACAATGTTTAATTAATAAATTAATCTTTTTTTAACTACTCTAGTTATGAACCGGACTGTAATTCTTACTGATAATGTAAAATAATAAGTGGTGTAAAATAAGAGATTCTATCGTAAAATTCCCATGAAATTAAAGGGATAATTTGTTATGAGCATTACAGGCAATCACGAAGTCACACGTGGGAAGTTACGGATAATGTTGCAAGAACCACACAATATCGCCACATGTCAAAAAGCCACAGGAAGTTTTAAATACCAAAGTCAACTATAAATTGCAAGTACATTTTTAAAGTTGCAAACGTCATTATAGGTTGGCATGTGCTTTTTTGCTAAACATTTCAAGTGACTTCAAGTTGCCCAAAATGTCTGATTCTGCCCATCTACCTATAGTCCTCACAGTTCAGCAGTGATTCAAGAATTATTGGTTTTTTATTTTATTTTATTTATATATTTTAAATGAGGGGACAAACATTTAATTTTTTATTTTTACCATGTATGTATGAATGAATATTTTGAGAAATTCAAAGAGAATTTTGCTTCAGCTGTTCGGCGCGTTTCAATTAATTAGAAGCTTCACAAGCTAAAAATGTTACGTGAAAAACTATTATGGGAAAATTTCTAGATAAAGAAGTTCCTCGAATTTAATCAGTTAAAAAAAAAAAAAAAAAAGGAAAAAGGAAAAAGGAAGAGCTATTACTTGTGAAGTGATCATATGTGGTGCAAGGGCCTTGAATTTGGAAAATTTTTTGGATGCCAAAGAAAATATTTCATGAATTCATAGCAAATGGAACTTCTTTGGTTTGGAGCCAAAGGACAGAATGTGGATAAGCTATTTTTTGTAATTCCTTATCGTTTTGTTATTTGTTTTATGAATTTCTTCTGCTACTTGACCAATATTCTGCTACAAGCTTGGAGAAATAGGAGTTAGCATCAATCAGCTTTGAAGGCTCATTATATTCCACTAGCTTCCCTGCAAGAACCCCAAAAAAAAAAAAAAAAAAAAAAAAAAAAAAAAAATCAAGCTCAAATATTTAGTTATTCGACCGAGTTCGTATAATCTAATGTGGCTATATTTTTGTGGGGAATAAATTATGGCCACTGACCATAAGAGAGGACCATGACCATGTCACTATCTATGACGGTTGGAATTCGGTGAGCGACGGTTATGACGGTGCAATCCGAGAACTCTTCCCTGATGATTCTCTGCAGAATCGCGTCCGTTACAGAATCGACGGAAGCAGTGGCCTCGTCGAGTACTAGAATTCTGTTTCTTTTAAGGAGGACTCTGCCAAGGCAGAAGAGCTGCCGTTGCCCGACACTCCAATTTTCTCCTTCGTCGCTCACTGTTTAAACCGAAATGTTAATTATAGAACAATAGGATTTTGGTAAACTAAAACGGGCATCAAGTAATTAGACCGATGTTTAACTTAATCTCACAAAGCATGGTAAGCTGACCAGATGAATCTAGGAGATTTGGGAGGCTGTTTACTGTTGACTTGAGCTGACACTTCTCTAAAGCCTGGAGATAAAAAGAATCATAAATAGTTTGTCAACACTGTACAAACACGGATATAATGGGAAGCGAATGATTTGGAGTAATGTGGCTCACCATCCATATTTCATCGTCGGAGTAAGCGCCAAGAGGGTCCATGTTAGTCCGAATGCTACCTCGGAAAAGAGTTGGCTCCTGGGGGATGATACTGAGCTTCACTTTCAAATCCTTCAGACCAATGGAGCATATGTCAATTCCATCTATAATGATTTTCCCGCTCGTCGGCTCTACCAAACGGAACAAAGAACTTATTAGTGTAGTTTTTCCACTTCCCGTCCTTCCCACAACTCCTACTCTAGTCCCTTCTCTGAATGTGCATGTTATTCCCTTGAGAATTGCTGGAGCATTTGGACGATATTTAATCTGGATTATCCAAAAGAGACTACTATTATTCGGGATTTTTGGTTAACCATAAGCTGAAATAGTAAACGGTGAAGAATGTTCGTGTGTATGAGCTTCGATTTTCTTACACTCAGAGAATGCAACTCTATCCTACCCTTGGTGGGCCATGAAGGAGGTGGCCTGTTTTCCTCAATAATAGCAGGAGGTTCCGGTGGAATTTCCATGAACTGTTTAATCCTTTCGACGGAGACGATGTAGTTTGACAAGTTGCAGTACCACCGCGTCATGAAAGTAAATGTCCCTGTCATCGACAACGCATAAGAAAGGGAGAGCCCCACCAGCCCTGCACACATTCGAGAAAATGAGGGAAATTATTGACAAACAGTTTCTTAGACAACAAAATCTACTTTGGTACGAGAAATGGACATCCATTTAAGTACCTGGAGTCACCGCAGTCCTTGGAAGTAAAAGAAGAAAAAAAGCTGCAGTGACGAGGATCAAATTCTGAAGTGCTTCTATTCTTAAAACTAACCACTCAAGGGCTGCATTAGACAGAAAGATTAATGCCGCATCTGTATCCACAAGCTTCAGGTAATTCTCGAAAAACAGGTCTGCTGATCGAAAACCTCTTATACTGACCACGCCGAGTGATGTCTCGGATACATGGTTGGTAATAGGAGCTTTAGTTGTTCCATTGATTCTTATAATTTCTCTTGCACTAGCCAGATAATACCCCTTGAAAAGAAAAAGGAAGAGTTATTAGTTTTCTTATCTCATTACAGAGAAAGATTAATTTATCGGTAACAACTGGTGTTTGCGCCTACTTGAACATATTTACTAGCAATCATGCTGAAAATGGCTACAATGAGAATTTGCCACGTGACAGAAGCCATAACTGCAATCATTGTCAGAAACTCAATAGCACCCGCCACGGTGAAGATGATAGAGAAAGGTATGTCGTAGTCCACAATGCTCAAATCCGACGAAGCCTGCAAAGATTCAGATATGAGCATGAGTTCCAAACAGTCCCATCATGAGGGTAGATATATATATATATATATATATATATTTTTTTTTTCTCCTTTCAATACTGGTTTAGTAACTAAGTTAACTTACTCGAGTTAAGATTCGACCGACAGGAGTTGAGTCGAAGAAGAGCATGGGAGCTTTAAAGATGGCATTGGTGAAACCAGAGAAGAAAGCCTTAGAAGCTCTTAATCCAAGATAGGCTACAAAAATAGATTTCACATACACAAAGACAGCACTAAGTGTCGAAATTGCTGTGTAAATCCCGATCAGCATGCCACTCGTGATCTTCGGAACTTGAATGGCTAGAGCTAACCAATAAGCTGCAGCAGCTTGGAGCTCAACAAAACAAAAGTGAGTTATTGAGCCTAAAACTAGAAGCAATGACCCTTTGGAGATAGTTAGGTAATCCCAATACGGCTTCCAACCAAAATCGCCAATCTCCTTTTCTTCTTCTTTGGTTAACTGCGCTCTAGGTATATCCTTTGCAGAAATCTCCCCTTCACTGCTTTGTTGAATGGAGTACGAATCATGAATCTCCTCCGACCAAACCATGTCCCCCATTTGAGATTCTCCTTCGCCTTCATCGTATGAGGAACCCAATGTTGTTTTTGCATCTATGTGAGCATTTAAAAGCTGTTCAAATGTTGTCCCAACTTCCAATAGCTCCTCGGAGCTGCCTGATTGAGTAATTTGTCCACCCTCCATAACCTAAAGAAGTGAGCAAAAATCTCATTATCTACTGATTGCAAACGTGACGAATCCATTATTATTTTGCAAATTGGAGCTGAATTTACCAAAATCTTATCAACTTGAGAGAGAAACTCTACTTGATGAGTCACTAGAATGACGGTCTTGTTTCTTAGAGCAACCATTACACACTCCTGCGCATCCACATTCAAAAGATCTAAAATGAGACGATCGAAATGCTTGTTCATGCTCATGCAAAATGATTTAAAAAGGACATAAAATTTCTTACATTAAAGAGAATTGCAGCAGTATGTGCATCTACGGCGCTAAAGGGGTCGTCAAGGAGATAGATATCAGCATCATTGTAGACAGCTCTGGCAAGCTGAATTCTCTGCTTCTGTCCTCCACTTAGGTTGATCCCTCTCTGGCCTATTTCGGTAAGATCTCCGTGGTCGAAACTATTTATGTCCTTATCCAAGGCACATGCTTCTATAGCCTTCTCATACTTGTCCTTCTCCATTGGTTTCCCATAGAGTATGTTATCGCGAACTGTTCCGCTCTGTATCCATGAAGTCTGAGAAACATAAGCAGTGGATCCATATACACTAACCTATTCGCAACCATCAAGAAAGAGAAATTAGAGACATAAAAAAATTTGAGTTAGTAATAAGATGCAGTCCGAAATTAACTCTTCCTTACTGTTCCTGATAGTTTGGGGATCTCTCCGAGTATAGCATACAAGAGTGATGACTTTCCTGCCCCGACTGGCCCACAAACAGCTATTTTTTGCCCAAATCCCGTCTCCAAATTCACCTCTTGAAGAGTTGGAATTGCTAACTCAGGATCCCAACTGAAATTGCCTGATTGAATCTCTAAACTATTCTCCGAGTTAGGCCAAAGGTATCGTTCTCTCCCCTCGTGTTTGAGCTCATCATCAAGTAAAAACGAATTGATCCGATCAAAGGAGACCTTTACTTGTATCATTGCCGAGAGAGCCTCGGGTATCACTCTAACGGGCTCGCCCATACCTCTCAAAGTAGCTATAACAGTGAAAATGGTGCTAGCATTGAGTGGGGCACTACCAAGAAGAATGCATCCCAAGAAGACAACTGCAGATACAATAGTTGGAGAAATCCAATACATGAAAGTAGCATACACCTTTTTAATCTGTAGATTGGTCAAGCACTTGAACTCGCGGTCACGGCGAGACTCGATAAAGTTCTTGAACTTCTCTTCCCATGCCTGTAGCTTAATGATCTTCATGCTGTTTAGGATTTCGGAAGTCGCCCTGAGCCGTTCATCTTTAGCCACCATGTACTCATGTTGACTTTTTCGTAGTAACTTTGCGAAGGGCACATTGAGGAGTCCGAAGACGATGAAAGGAACTAATCCGGGAAGAGCACTATATCCAACGACCTTCAAGAGAGCCAAAATGGATAGAAAAAGTTGGACTCCTGAAGTCCATGTTGTGTGGAACCACCACGAAGAATCGCCCATTCTATAGGCATCGACGGCCACGTAGTTCACAATCTCACCAGTTGAGTGCCTTCTCCTTCCCAAACTCGAGAGCTTTAGCTGCTTTTCGTAGACCGCAACCATTAAGGCTGATCTAATCCTCATTCCGCACCTCCTTGACTTGAAAAACCAATGTCTTTGACACAAGGAATCAACCAGCTTGGAAACAATTAGACACCCTAATATAATAAGACCTTCTTGGAGATCTTTCTCATCGCGATTTGAATAGTTCACAAAAGCATAGAGTATTAGAGGTGAAACCACTACAGAAATTTTCCTAAGAACTGCAAGAAGGCCTATTAATATGTTCTCTTTCATGTAAACCTTTACTATCGCCCAGAGAACCGAGTTCTTGGTGTTTCTTGGGTCCTTCTCTCTTAATAGAGAATCCCATGCTTGTTTGAACTTTTGGTAGGCTAAATTGGCTTCATCTTCTGAAACCAGAGAAGGAATGTCTTCAAGAGATAAAGGCTTAGAATGCCCCAGCCTAAGCAACGGGCCCATCCACGAAAACGTTAGTTTGCTAAAAAATCCAGCCTGATCTAGTTCTATTACTATTTTTTCAGAATTTTGTATCACTAGAGGCTCTGATAGATTGTCATCTTGACTCTTGTGAGAAACCATGATATGTGTAAAGTTCTTAAAAGCACAAATCAAGAGCAAAAATTCCACTATCCACAGAACTATATCGACGATCTCAATGCTTGTTCTTCTTAACAATTTCTCGACGTTTACTACCGAAATCAAAGAAAAGGAGGATGCCCACCAGACTGAACTCAGAACTCTGATCCATTTAGACCTCTGAAGAAGCAAAGACAGTGAAAGAGATATCCAAACTAGAGCTCGGAAAAGGTAAACCAACCATCTTTGATTACTATATATATCGCTTTTCACAATCAGATTGCCAAAACCAGCAACCAGATATGCAATGCCAGTGAGACCACAACAGATTGAAACAACTACGAAGATCCAATCCCTTCTGTTTTTTCTGTCTATGCGATGCTGTTTCACGGAAACTACGACAAAAGATAGCCAGAAGACACAGAGGCAGAGAAGATTAATGATGCCTATGATAATTCCTTGAATGCAGTAAGATCCCAAATCAAGCTTTCCATTGCAAATAGATATTAAAATGCCTGCATTAATGATTCAAAAAAAAAAAAAAAATAGAATTACCAAACTTCATGTCGAACAAAGGAAAGGCTTAACACACATGTATGTATATTAGAGTGAAATAAACGAAGCAGAGGATAAAAATATTAAGCACCAAGTGAGCTATCCATGGAAGCCATTGTTAAAGAAGGGGTTTGGTCAGTCAGTCTTCATTGTTGTGTTCAGATAGTCAGTAAATTAGCCAAACTGCTAGAGGCTGCTGGATTTCGTTTCTCTCTGCATTGCACTCCACACTCAATACTTCACATAAACTCGCTAGCTTTTGTGAGGGAAAAAAGAAAAAGAAAAAGAAAAAGAAAAAGAAGGAAGATCTTAGTATTTGATTGATTTTAAAGTTTTTTTTTTCTTTTCAGTAAATGATTGATTTTAAAGTTGGGGTTTAATAATGTTGACTTTTTTCTTTTTTTCTTTTTTGTGGTACCTCATTTGTTTTCTTGTGATGCACCGATGCTTAAACTAGTAATTTTTTCTTTGTTGCTAATCGGAAAGAGCTTATAGTTTATATAAGAAATCTCAAGATTCATCAATAGAACGGATATGAAAGATATGCTAATAATAGTACCATATCAAGAGTGTCCGTCAACTAAATGAATTCTTCTATTATTGGAACCGGGCAAGCAATTTGGCATCTTGACACATTTGGGAAAAAAAAAAAAAAAGAGTTCACACCTAGTATAACGTTATAAACAACATTATATATACATCGTCTCATACCCGTCCACCCATTAGCCTTTAAAGAACAAGACTTGTTCCCCGCAACGTTAATAACAAGCATGTCAATAAGTACACCTTTAACATTCCAAAAGCATTTTATGACTTTACTAGTACTATTGTTGGTCCACGTAGTTAAATTAATCTCTTAGGATAATTGCTTAAGTAATATAATTAAGTAAAGTAGTACAGCGATAGATGTTGCACGTCTATTTCTCAAATATATATTCATACATATATTGCAAACTCAGGCGTATCTAACATTTGAATAAGTTGTTCCATCTCTAATACTAGGCCGCCGCCGCCCCCCCACCCCGGCCAAAAAAAAAAAAAAAAAAAATTCTTATTCGGTGAATTTTCCATAACTTTTACTTCTTTTATTGGATCTCAATTTTTATAGCAACAATTATTTCGATTTTAATAACAAAATATTCATGACTATTCATAATAAGAGTAGGATTAGGTCCCTATAATACGAGTACTTTTCAATAAATCATGTGCACCTTATGCATCCTTTTTCGTTTTTCGGATTTTTAATGAATTTTCCCTTGATGAAACACAGATGCTAAAAGCAGAAAAATTAAGTGAACTTAAGATTTTACCTTTAATTAAGCGTTCTGTTCTTCCTCTAAAAATGTAACCTAGTCGCTTATACTACATAATATAGGTCGGTGAAAAGCCTGAGAATGTTTGTGAAGCACTTTCTCTTCTCAAACCTCATGGAGTTGATGTTAGTAGTGGCATCTGTGCCTCCGATGGCATCCTGAAGGATCAATCCTGAATATCGTCATTTATGACTGCAGTGCAATCCGTGCAGTATTGATTCATCGAGAGAAGAGTGGGCAAAATAAATGAATAAATAAAGATTTCATTGTGAAAAGAATTAATGCTGAAAAGAGGGAGTTTTCGTGATAAATTGTTGTAAAGAAAATTGAATTCTCTGTTTTATTCAATTATGGTTCCTTCTTCTTCTTTGCACTGATCTCTTATATCTCAGTGAGGTGATCATTTTTGATACAACGGCTTTGAATTTGTGCCAAAGACAAACTATATTTCATGAATTGACTGCAAGAGTGGAGCCAAATGACAGAATGTTATGATCCCAAGATCATTCATCTGCATATACGCAACAAAATTACTAGAGAATCATTAGCAGGCTCATGAAAAAAATGAAATTATTGCTTTCCCAATTTTATTCTAGTACTGCTCCACTTTTATTACCGTGGATAAGCTAGAACTTATACTTGCTACTGTCATTGTTGTTTTCATGAATTTCTTCTGCAGCTCGACCAATATTCTGCTACAAGCTTGGATAAACAGGAGTTAGCATCAACAAGCTTTGAAGGCTCGTCATATTCCACTAGCTTCCCTGCAACGACAACAAAATCCGTAGGTGAAATCCACTAAGTTGGTTATAGTTTTAAGTTACGGTGTTAACTGTGAAACAAATTATGGCTGGGAATGAAAAATGACCATGTCACCATCTATAACAGAAGGAACTCTGTGAGCAACGGTTATGACCGTGCAGTCTGAGAATTCTTCCCCGATGATTTTCTGTACAATTGCATCGGTAGCAGAATCGATGGAAGCAGTGGCCTCGTCGAGAACTAGAATTTTGTTTCTCTTAAGGAGGACTCTGCCAAGGCTGAAGAGCTGGCGTTGCCCGGCACTCCAATTTTCTCCTTCGTCACTTACTGTTGAAACCAAAACGTCAAATAACAAAGCTTAGGATCTAGAGACCAAATATACGTATACACACAAATATATACACAAAGAGGACACACACACACTGTAAAGAACGAAACAAAGAGAGAGAGAGAGAGATAGAATGAAATAAACGAAACAGATGTGAAATAAACGAAACAGATTTTTAGGATCTAGAGACTAAAAATACGTATATACACAAATATATGCATGGAAGCCATTGTTAAAGATGGTGTTTGGTGAGTTACTCTTCATTGTTGTGTTCAGATTGTCAGTAAATTAGCCAAGCTGCCAGTGGCTGCTGGTTTTCGTTTCTCTCTGCAGTTCATTCCACACTCATACTTCAAATAAACTGGCTAGCTTTTGAGGGGGCGAAAAAAAAGGAGGAAGATTTTAGTATTTGATTGATTTTAAAGTTGGGGTTTAATAATGTAGACTTTTTTTTTTTTTTCCTTTTCTTATTTCTTTTCTACGGTACCTCATCTGTTTTGTTGTGATGCATTGATGTCTAAACTACTACATTGTTTTTGTTACTAACCAAAAAGAGATTTGTCGGTATCATCCTGTCCCATTCTTATATAGTTCATAGAAGAAATCTCGGGGTTTGTTGATAAAAAGAAAATGATAAATATGCTAATAAGTAGTAGTACCAGCAAGTTAACACCTTAAGACATTGAAATTTAAAAAAAAAAAAAAAAAAAACATAAATTTCTTTAAATAGAAGCATACATCGTCTCACACCTACAATAATTGGTCACCGATTAGTCCTTAAAAGAACATGACTTTTACGCCCACAACTTTAATAACAAGCAAGTCAACTAGTGCACCTTTAACATTCCAAAAGCATTTTATGACTTGCCCAATTATTGGTAAATTAATAGTATCATTTTTGTTCCATGTCTTATAAGTCTAATTAATCTTTTCGAATAATTACTTAAGTAATTTAACAAGTAGTACAGTGGCATATAATGCAAACTCAGACGTATATGACATTGAATAAATTGTTCCATCTCCAATACCAAAAAAAAAAAAAAAAAAAAAAAAAAATCTTATTCCGTTAATTCCATAACATTTACCTCTTTTGATTATTTCGATTTTCTATACGTAGAATAATCATCATCAGATATAATAAAACATATGGCTATTCATGATTGAAGTCGGATTTTTTTTTTTTTTTTTTTTTTTGGAAAATGATTGAAGTCGGATTAGGTCCTCGTAATATGAATTTTTTTTCAATAATTATGTTCACATTGATGCATCTTTTTCGTTTTCGAAATTTTTATGAATTTTTCGTAAATGGAATACAAATGCTAAAAGCATAAAAATTAAGTGAACTTAAGATTTCACTATTAATTAAGCGTTCCATTCTTCCTCTAAAAATTTAACCTAGTCGCTTATTCTACATAATATAGGTAGGTGAAAATATATCATGGGAAAATGTAATTTACCATTTTCTTTTTAAGTAATATATACATATATGTGTATATGATTTGTCGATTTAACTTTTAGATTCATGTCTTTTGTTTAACAAAGAGACATGTCCTTTTAGTTTGACATCTGTTGTGGTTTACGACAAGCAACAATTTCCTTTGATGTAGAGAATATGTAAATTTGATGTCGTTTTTTGAAGTTTCCTATCGTTGCTTGAGAAAATATACGACAACGTTATCGGAAAACAAGTTGTTTTTGTTTAGTCGTTTTTACTTGAAAAAACATTGTTTATATATAGATATTATCCTTAATTATACCATTTAACAAGTATAATTTTTTTTATGACGTCCAAATTTGATGGTGTTGGGGATTGCTGTGCAAGATTGAAGTTAAAGGAGGGAGATTTTAAGATGCAAAGAACCATGAATATGATACAGATTTTAAAAAGTGAAAATTTTATTATGGATTGGAAAAATCCAATACAAACCAAACATTTGCGTCAAATATTTGTGCTGGTGATATGCACTTAAAAGAAATCTCAAAATCTAGCTTATCAACCACCAACAAGTCTCTCTCTTTCTTTTTCTTTTTTTTTTTTTCTTTTTTAAAAGTTTATATCCTATTGGATCGCATGTTCATTTTCAGAAAAGAAAATTTTCTTATTTGAAATGAAATTAATTTCATTTTGAGAATGAGATGACATTTAGATATGTAAAAAAATTTAAGAACATTTTAAAAGAGTCTGTACAAAATAAATTTATAAATAAGATAATATTTTTTATTAAAATTAGAAGACTGTTAGAAAAAGTAGAGAAAAATACTCTACTTTTACTATTTTTCTCCTTTTCAAACATGGACCTGCAAAGCAAACGGCTTATTGTCCACCGAATTTTATAAAAACAGTAATTAATCAGTAATTAATTATAATTAATAAATAATAAATGTATATTTATTTTGATTAGTTGGTGAGTAATTATAACCAATCAATTTTAAAACACAATCACTTTCCTAATTTTATAATATTTCAATCATTAATGAAAAAACTTCCTATGGAAAAAAAAAAAAAAAAAGTTATTATAACAGTAAAGTGGTTATCAAAATACAAAGGCACGTAATTCCACCAAGTCCAAACGCGGGCAGCTCTGCATTGGCCATATGAGCATTCTCTATTATTCAGTGTCAGTGAGAGAAGAAGATAACACAGCCAAGCTAAGTCAAGGTCAGTAGTCTCCATGTCAAACACACAACCATTTTTGTATCTTATTTTATTTGTACTTATTTTCTCTCCCTATATACTACGTAAAAGACCTGTTCTCTCTTTCTTTTCGGTTGTCTTTGCTTTCAAGTTTGCTGTTTATTTGAAGTGGAACTTCTGAGTCTGAATTTCATTGATGATTTAATACCATCCTTCTATTCTTTAAGTGCATACGAAGACAATGCACACTAACTGTTTGATCAAAGGTTTGAGAGAACTTGGTTTGTGGATTTTACTTCACAACCTATCGGCTCTTTGAAATAAAGTTACAGATTCTAAGTTCATTCATTGGATTGCAATCTTAATTAGACGACCTGGGTTTGTCTGTCCCTAAAATTCTCTCTCTCTCTCTCTCTCTACGAATTTCCCTCACTCATTCAATCTCACGGATGGATTAGTTGATTTTTTCAATTCATTTGGGACTTGGGTATTTTTTTGGTTGCTCCATAACCTTTTATATCTCGTTCTTTGACTTTAAGAATGTTGAAGTTGTGCTTGTTTTTCGTTGCTTTGAGTTGTAGATAAAATAAATATCTGGGCATTTTCTTTTCGGGCGGCTCTTTAGTAAGGCTAGTCTTTCTATATGTAATGTAGGTTTGAATGAAGCTTATTGTTTGTTGTGGAACATCTTTGAGAAAATATTTTCTCAATGGGTTTTAGAATTCTCAGAGGTGATATAAAGGCTGATGATTATGTTTTATAGAATAATATTGAAGCAGGCAAGGCTTAACTTATTCCACATTGTTTGGATGCCTCCTAGATTTCTTTTGGTGGGGAAGTAGATTTGGGAGACTTTATATTCATTTTAATGTTTATGGGATTAACTACTGGGGTCCGCGTTCAGCCCACATTCGTCACAAACTTTCCCACAAGGAGATTCTCATGTATGTTTTCTCATTTTTCTTTTTGTCTCAAATGACATGTTCCTTAATAGTTTGTCCTGATAGTCTCGTGTAATTGAAGGTCTTGGGTGGGAAAAATCATTTCTGTCAAATGTTAAGCGCTATGAAAAGAACAGAGTTGCTTTTGGAGTCATCAAGTCAGAAAGAGCTTCCTTTTCCGAAAAAGAACTTAAAAAGGACAGACCTTTAGTCAAGATGTGCGGTGTAACATCAGCTAAAGATGCTGCTATGGCATTAGAAGCAGGGGCTGATTTCATTGGGATGATTGTTTGGCCCAACTCGAAGCGTTCTATTTCCGTCTCGGTAGCAAAGGAGATTTCAAAAGTTGCAAGGGAATATGGGGCAATGCCTGTTGGCGTATTTGTGGACGACGGTATCGACACAATATTGAGAGTTTCTGATGCAGCTGACCTTGAACTTGTTCAGGTAAAAATTTTCTTAACTAGTAGGATTCATTTTAGATCGCTTAGGCTTTGAACTCTTGTGACGTCATACAGCTCCACGGAGACAACTCTAGAGCAGCTTTTCCGGTTCTCGTCCAACATCACCGAATTATATATGTTCTTCATGCAAACGAAGACGGAGAGCTCCTAAATCTAATTCCTGAAGAAGAATGTTCTCCAGTCGACTGGGTTCTTGTGGATAGTGCAAAGGGTGGCAGGTTAAAAACAATTCTTTTTTCTTTCATTATCTGGGTTATTTTTACTTTGGAAATTGATTTAACCGTAGCAGACTTCAGTTGGAGATAGCAGAATTGCATTGCTGTTGTACGTCATATGTAATATGAACCTGTTTTGAGCAGCTTCTTGTGATGTATGCCTGCAGCGGTAAAGGGTTTAATTGGACGCAGTTTAAACTACCGACAATTAGAAGCAAACATGGCTGGCTATTGGCTGGAGGGATGAAGCCTGAGAATGTTTGTGAAGCACTTTCTCTTCTCAAACCTCACGGAGTTGATGTTAGTAGTGGCATTTGTACCTCAGATGGCATCAAGAAGGATCAATCCCGAATATCCTCATTTATGACTGCAGTGCAATCCGTGCAGTATTGATTCATTGAGAGAAGAGTTGGCAAAATAAATGCATAAATAAAGATTTCATTGCGAAAAGAATTAATGCCGAAAAGAGGGAGTTTTCGTGATTGATGAGAACTTGTTGTAAAGAAAATTGAATTTTCTGTTTTATTCAATTATGGTTCCTTCTTCTTCTTCTTCTTTGCACTTATCTCTTATATCTCAGTGAATGTTACTAGAGAATCATTAGCAGGGTCATGAAAAAAATGAAATTATTGCTTCCCCAATTTATTCTAGTACTGCTCCACTTTTATTACCGTGGATAAAGCTAAAACTTATACTTGCAACTGTCATTGTCATTTTTATGAATTTCTTCTGCAGCAAGACCAATATTCTGCTACAAGCTTGGAGAAATAGGAGTTACCATCAACAAGCTTTGAAGGCTCGTCATATTCCACTAGCTTCCCTGCAACGACAACAAAATCCATAGGTGAAATCTCCAAGTTTGTTATAGTTTTAAGTTGTGGCATTAACTGTGAAACAAATTATGGCTGGGAATGGAAACTGACCATAAGAGAGCACCATGACCATGTCACTGTCTATAACAGAAGGAACTCTGTGAGCAACGGTTATGACCGTGCAGTCTGAGAATTCTTCCCCGATGATTTTCTGTACAATTGCATCAGTAGCGGAATCGATGGAAGCAGTGGCCTCGTTGAGAACTAGAATTTTGTTTCTCTTAAGGAGGACTCTGCCAAGGCAGAAAAGCTGGCGTTGCCCGGCACTCCAATTTTCTCCTTCATCACTCACTGTTGAAACCAAAATGTCAAATAATAAATCATAGGAGCTAGAAACTCAAAATGGGTAATAAACAGCTTCATTTAAAAGCATAATAAACTCACCAGAGGAATCTAAGAGATTGGGAAGGCTGTTGACTGTTGCTTTAAGCTGACACTTCTCGAGAGCCTAAAGATTAAAACAAAACCATGGAATTAGTAACACTACACTAATGCCGACACGAAACTCTGTTAGAAACAAAAATCAAATTCTATACCCTCCATATTTCCTCATCGGAGTAAAGGCCAAGCGGGTCCAAGTTGGTTCGAATGCTACCTCTGAAAAGAGTTGGCTCCTGGGGGATTATACTGAGGTTCATTCTCAAATCCTTCAAACCAATAGAGCATATGTCAAGTCCATCTATAACAATTTTCCCGCTCGTTGGCTCCACTAAACGGAACAAAGCACTTATGAGTGTCGTTTTTCCGCTTCCTGTCCTTCCCACAACTCCTACTCTTGTCCCTTCTCTGAATGTACATGTTATTCCCTTCAGAACTGTTGGAGCATTTGGACGATCCTTAATCTAAATCATGCAAAGAAGAGCATTAGTATAAACGGGTAGTTGGCTAGCTGAACGCTGAAATAACAATAACAACATCAATGAAGAAAGTTCATGTGTATGATCTTTAATTTTCTCACCCTCAGAGAATGCAACTCTATCCTACCCTTGGTAGGCCATGAAGGAGGCAGCCGATTTCCCTCAATGATAGTTGGAGGTTCTATCGGAATATGCATGAACTGTTTGATCCTTTCAACGGAGACAACGTAGTTTGTTAAATTACAGTACCACCGAGTAAAGAATACAATCGTCCCTGTTAGTGACAATGCATAAGAAAGAGAGAGCCCCACAAGCCCTGTACAAATCCAAGAAAATGAGAGAAATTATTGACAACACTTTCCAACCAGTTTCCTTCGTAAAAGAAAATATGGACACTAATACAAGTACCTGGAGCCACCTGACTTTTTGGAAGTAAATCCAGGGAAAAAGCTGCAGTGAAAAGGGTCAAATTCTGAAGTGCTTCTATTCTTATAACCAACCACTCAATGGCGGTATTGGACAAGAAGAATAATGTTGCATCTGTGTCGACAAGCTTTAGATAATTATGGAAAAACCGGTCCCCTGATTGGAAAGCTCGTATTGTGACCGCACCAAGTGATGTCTCGGATACATGGTTTGTAACAGGAGCTTTTGTCGTTCCATTGATTCTTATTAGTTCCCTTGCAGTAGCTTGATAATACGCCTTGACAAGAAAAGTAGTTGTTATTAGTTCCATCGTTCTTATTTAAAAAGAAAGAGAGAAATTGAGTGCAAAAAGAAACTGGAGCTTGTACCAACCTGAGCATATTTATTTGCAGCCATGCTGAAAATGACTACAATGAGAACCTGCCAAGTGACAGAAGCCATAATTGTGATCGTTCCCAGAAACTCCATTCCAGTTCCCACTGCGTAGATCATAGCGAAAGGTATGTCGTAATCCACGATACTCAAATCTGATGAAGCCTGCAAAGATTCAAATATCAGCATGAATTCCGAAATGCCTCGTGAGGATAGGTTTTTTTTTTTTTTTTTTCCCTCAACTTATTAATAACTAAGCGTACTTACCCGGGTTAAGATTCGACCAACAGGAGTGGAGTCGAAGAAGTGCATGGGAGCTTTAAAGATGGCGCTGTTGAAACCAGAGAAAAAAGATTTGAGAATGTTTGTGAAGCACTCTCTCTTCTCAAACCTCATGGAGTTGATGTTAGTAGTGGCATTTGTGCCTCGGATGGCATCCAGAAGGATCAATCCCGAATATCGTCATTTATGGCTGCAGTGCAATCCATGCAGTATTGAATCATTGAGAGAAGAATTAATCGTGAAAGGGGGAGTTTCCATGACTGTGAGAACTTTTTGTAATGAAGCTAATTGAGCCTTTTGATTTTGACATGTCAAGGAAGCATTTTTGGCATCTTATTGAACTTGATTCAAAAGCAAAGCAGAAAATTGAATCCTCTGTTTTATTCAATTATAGTTCTTAACTTCTTGTTTTGAATAATTGCTATAGTTCTTGCTTGACAACAACGTACTGGTACAAGGCCTTCGAATTTGAAAAATTGCCAAAGACAAAATATTTCATGAATTGACTGCAAGAGTGGCATCAGTTTTTGGATCCAAATAACAGAACGTTGAAGGGGACAAGTTACAACATCGAGTATCCTTTTGTCCTTGTCGTTTTTTTATATTAACAACAATATGATCGTAAAATCATTCATCTGCGTATACATGACAAAATGAAACTATTTCTTCCCCAATTTATTCTAGAACTAAATTTTTATTTTCGTGGATAAGCTAAAGCCAATAAATGCTGCTGAGATTGTTATATTTATGAATTTCTTCTGCAGCTCGACCAATATTCTGCTACAAGCTTGGAGAAATAGGAGTTAGCATCAACAAGCTTTGAAGGCTCGTCATATTCCACTAGCTTCCCTGCAACGACAACAAAATCCGTAGGTGAAATCTCTAAGTTTGTTATAGTTTTAAGTTACGGTGTTATCTGTGAAACAAATTATGGCTGGGAATGAAAACTGACCATAAGAGAGCACCATGACCATGTCACTGTCTATAACAGTAGGAACTCTGTGAGCAACGGTTATGACCGTGCATTCTGAGAATTCTTCCCTGATGATTTTCTGTAGAATTGCATCCGTAGCCGAATCGATGGAGGCAGTGGCCTCGTCGAGGACTAGAATTTTGTTTCTCTTAAGGAGGACTCTGCCAAGGCAGAAGAGCTGGCGTTGCCCGGCACTCCAATTTTCTCCGTCGTCACTCACTGTTGAAACCAAAGCGTCATACCACAAACCGTATGATCAACTAGAAACTCAAAATGGGTAATCAAGAAATTAGACAAGAATGAAACTTCATTTTTGTCAACAGCTTCGTTTAAAGAACAATAAACTCACCAGAGGAATCTAAGAGATTGGGGAGGCTGTCGACTGTTGCTTTAAGCTGACACTTCTCTAGAGCCTAAAGATTAGAATAAAATCATTTAATTTGTAAACACTACAGTACTATATACACAAGGTGGAACTGTTTGAAACCAAACTTGAATGCTATACCCTCCATATTTCATCATCGGAGTAAAGGCCAAGCGGGTCCAAGTTGGTTCGAATGCTACCTCTGAAAAGAGTTGGCTCTTGGGGGATGATACTGAGCTTCATTCTCAAATCCTTCAAACCGATGGAGCAAATGTCAAGTCCATCTATAACAATTTTCCCGCTTGTTGGCTCCACTAAACGGAACAAAGCACTTATGAGTGTCGTTTTTCCGCTTCCCGTCCTTCCCACAACTCCTACTCTTGTCCCTTCTCTGAACGTGCATGTTATTCCCTTCAGAACTGTTGGTGCATTTGGACGATACTTAATCTGAATCATACAAAGGAGAGTATTAGCATACGCGGGATGTTGGCTAACTATAAGCTGAAAAAACAGTAACAACCTAAATGACGAAAGTTCCAGTGTATGAGGTTTGATTTTCTTACCCTCAGAGACAGCAACTCTATCCTACCCTTGGTAGGCCATGAAGGAGGTGGCCGACTTCCCTCAATAATAGCTGGAGGTTCTATCGGAATATGCATGAACTGTTTGATCCTTTCAACGGAGACGATGTAGTTTGCTAAATTGCAGTACCACCGAGTCATGAATACAATTGTCCCTGTTAGTGACAATGCATAGGAAAGAGAGAGCCCCACAAGCCCTGTACAAATCCGAGAAAATGAGAAAAATTATAGACCAACACTTTCCAACTAGTTTCCTTCATTAAAAATATATATATTTATATATATATATATATATGGACATTCATTTAAGTACCTGGAGCCACCTGACTCTTAGGAAGTAAAACCAGGAAAAATGCTGCAGTGAAAAGGGTCAAATTCTGAAGTGCTTCTATTCTTATAACCAGCCACTCAATGGCTGCATTGGACAAGAAGAACAGCGTTGCGTCTGTGTCGACAAGCTTTAGATAATTATGGAAAAACTGGTCCACTGATCGGAAAGCCCGTATTGTGACCGCACCAAGTGATGTCTCGGATACATGGTTTGTAACAGGAGCTTTTGTTGTTCCATTGATTCTTATTAGTTCCCTTGCAGCAGCTTGATAATAAACCTTGACAAGAAAAGTAGTTGTTCTTTCCATCATTCTCACTGATGAAAAAAGAGAGAAATTAAAAAGAAACTGGAGTTCGCATCTACCTGAGCATATTTACCACCAGCCATGCTGAAAATGGATACAATGAGAACCTGCCAAGTGACAGAAGTCATGATTGCGATCGTTCCCACAAACTCAATTCCAGCTGCCATTGCGTAGACCATAGAGAAAGGTATGTCGTAATCCACAATACTCAAATCTGATGAAGCCTGCAAAGATTCAGATACCAGCATGAATTCCGAAATGCCTCGTAAGGATAGTTTTTTTTTTTTTTTCCACAACTTTTTCATAACTAAGCATACTTACTCGGGTTAAGATTCGACCAACAGGAGTGGAGTCGAAGAACAGCATGGGAGCTTTAAAGATGGCATTGTTGAAACCAGAGAAAAAAGATTTAGAAGCTCTTAATCCAAGATGGGCTCCAAAGAATGATCTCAGATACACAAAGACCGCGCTAAGTGTTGAAATTGCAGTGTAAATCCCGACCAGCATGCCACTTGTGATGTTCGGAACATCACTGGCTAAAGCCAACCAATAAGTTGCAGCAGCTTGGAATACAACAAAACCAAATAGCATTATTACAACTAAAACTAAAAGAAATAGCCCTTTAGAGACAAAGATGTAATCCCAAAATGGCTTCCAACCCACGTCACTGATCTCCTTTTCTTCTTCTTGTGTTAATTGCACAGCAGGTAGACCCTTTGCAGAAATCTCCCCTTCACTGCTATGTTTAATGGTGTATGAACCATGAATCTCCTCCGACCGAACTATGTCTTCTGTTTGAGGTTCACCTGGGCCTTCATCATTGGAAGGACCTAATGTTGTTATCGAATCTTTGTGAGCATTCACAAGTTGTTCAAATGCTGTCCCAGCTTCCAATAGTTCCTCATAGCTGCCTGATTGAGTAATTTTTCCTCCCTGCATAACCTAGAAAGTGAAAAATAAAAAATAAAGAATAAAGAATAAGGAATAAGAATTTCATTTGTTATCAAATTGAATATATGATTGATCTGTAAGTTCTTTTGTAAATTGAAGCTAATTTACCAGAATCTTATCCACTTCAGAGAGAAACTCTACTTGATGGGTCACTAGGATTACCGTCTTATCTCGAAGAGCAGCCATAACACACTCCTGAATATCAATCAACAATATTGAAATTGAGACAAATTAATCACTTGTTTCATGATAATGAAAAACGATAAAGGTTTCATCTTCCCTACATTAAAGAGAATTGCAGCAGTATGTGCATCTACAGCGCTAAAGGGGTCGTCAAGGAGATAGATATCAGCATCATTGTAGACAGCTCTGGCAAGCTGAATTCTCTGCTTCTGTCCTCCACTTAGGTTGATCCCTCTCTGGCCTATTTCGGTAAGATCTCCGTGGTCAAAACTATTTATGTCCTTATCCAGGGCACATGCTTCTATAGCCTTCTCGTACTTATCCTTCTCCATTGGCTTCCCATAGAGTATGTTATCGCGAACTGTCCCGCTCTGTATCCAAGAAGTCTGAGAAACATAGGCAATGGATCCATATACACTAACCTGTTTTTTGATCATCAAAAATAGAAGTGAGAGACACAAAAAAGTTGAGTGAGTAATAAAATGCAGTCTAATGTTGTCTCTTTGTTACTTACAGTTCCAGATAGTTTGGGAATCTCTCCTAGTACTGCAGACAAGAGAGAAGACTTTCCTGCTCCAACTGGTCCACAAACTGCTATTTTCTGTCCCGATACTATCTCCAAATTCACCTCTCGCAGAGTTGGAATTGCTAACTCAGGATCCCAACTGAAATTCCCTCCTCGAATTTTCAAGCTTTTCTCTGAAATGGGAAAAGGGTACTTTATTTTCCCTTCGTTTTTAAGCTCGTCATCGAGTAAAAAAGAATTGATCCGATCAAAGGAGACCTTCACTTGTATCATTGCTGAAAGAGCCTCAGGTATCATTCTGACAGGCTCCGATATGCTTCTCAACGTGGCTAAAATAGTGAAAATGGTGCTAGCATTGAGTGGGGCACTACCAAGAAGAATGCATCCAAAGAATACAACCGAAGAGACAATAGTTGGAGAAATCCAATAGAGCAATGTGCCATACACCTTCTTAAGTTGTGCCTCAGCCAGCCACTTGAACTCGCGATCGCGGTGAGACTCGATCAAGTTCTTGAACTTCTCTTCCCATGATTGTAGTTTAATGATCTTCATGTTGTTTAGGATTTCGGAAGTGGCCCTGATCCGCTCATCTTGAGCCATCATGAACTCGAATTGACACTTTTGGAGTAACTTCGCAAAGGGCACGTTGAGGAGTCCACAAATGAGGAGAGGAACTAAACCAGGAAGTGCACCAGATCCAATGACCTTGAAGAGTACGGCAATGGCTAGAAAAAGTTGGACTCCGCTACTCCATGTTGTGTGGAACCACCACGAGCACTCACCCATTCTATAGGCATCAATCGCCACATAGTTCACAATCTCACCAGTTGAGTGCCTTCTCCGTCCCAAACTCGAGAGCTTTAGCTGCTTTTCGTAGACTGCAACCATTAAGGCTGATCTAATTCTCATTCCGCACCTCCTTGCGTCGAAAAACCAATGCCTTTGACTCAAGGACTCAACCAACTTGGTAACAATTAAACACCCCAATATAGAAAGGCCTTCTTGGAGATTCTCCTCATCGCGATTCGCATAGTTCACAAAAGCATAGAGTATTAGAGGAGAAACCACTACAGATATACTCCGAAGAAGTGTAAGAATGCCTATTGTTATGTTCTCTTTCATGTAAACCTTTAGTATTGCCCAGAGAACCAGGTTCTCGTTGTTTCCTTGTTTCTTCTCTTGTAGTAACGAATCCCATGCTTGTTTGAACTTTTGGTAGGCTAAATTGGCTTCGTCTTCCGAAACCAGAGAAGGAATGTCCTCCAGAGACAAAGGTTTAGAATATCCCAAGCTAAGCAAAGGACCAATCCAAGAAAACGTCAATTTGCTTAGAAAACCCGCCTGGTCTAGTCCTATTCTGTTTTTCTCTGCATTTTTTGCCACTAGAGGTTCTGATAGACAGTCATCTTCACTGTAGTGGGAAATCATTAGTTTGAAGTTCTTAAAAGCACAAATCAGAAGCAAAAAACTCACTGTCCATTGAACTACATCGATGATTTCGACGCTTCTCGTTCTCAACAGCTTTTCGACGTTTACCGCAGAGATCAGACAAAAGTTGGACACCCACCACACAGAATTCAGAACTCTGATCCATTTGGACCTCTGAAGAAGCAGAGACAGTGAAAGAGAGATCCAAACTAGAGCTCTGAAAAGGTAAACCAACCAACTTGGATCGCTACTTATGTCGCTTTTCGCAATCAGATCGCGAAAACCGGCCACTAGATATGCAACGCTAGTGAGACCACAACACACTGAAACAGCTATGAAGAGCCAGTCCCTTCTACTGTTTCTGGTTATGTGAAGCTTCCTTACAGAATCTGTGATCAAAGTTAGGCCAAAAACACAAAGAAAGAGCAGATTTATGAGGTCTATAACAAGGCCTTGGATGCAGTACGAGCCCAACTCAAGTTTTCCTTCGCAAATAGATGACAACATGCCTGCACAGTGATTGGAGGAATCACCAAACTTGCCACTTCATGATTGAGAGAGAGAGAGAGAGAGATATATATATTGAAAAAGAAAAAAGTTGAACTTTCATTTCTGGTTTGATGAGTTATAACATAAAGATATGTGTGTGTGCGTACATGTAGATATTTATATATATATATATATATATGTGTGTGTGTGTGTGTGTGTGTGTGTCTGTGTACATATATATATGCATGCCATGGCCAGCATGAAACTTCAAGAACAGAGAAAGAGAGAGAGGGATGGGAATAAGTCCGCACCAGGAGAAGTACTGACCGAGGAAGCCATTGTTAAAGAAGCGTCTTTGGCTAGAACTCTGCAATATTAAAACTAGAGTCACTTAATTAATTTTCCACGTAAACCTGTGCTCAGACACTTTTGTCTTTTTGTTGTGTTCATTCATTCATGGTGACTCTCTCTCTCTCTCTCTCTCATCACTGCACATCCAAACTACTACTCTCTTACCTATACATATATTTATATATATATATATATATATATATATATAAACTAGTTGGATCAAGCGTTCTGGGCATGTGAAATACCATAACAAAAAAATATATATATATGGATACGTTTGAGAAAAATGATTATATATAGAAACCTAATTGGGAGATTCTATGAAAAGAGTATTTAAAATGACCACAAAAGAAAAAAAAAATTTGAGTATACGGTTGAGAAAAATTATTTGAGTTGTGGAAAAGAAAAATAAAAGAAAGTTGAAAAAAAAAATGAGAAAATAGAAAATTAAAAAGGAGAGTTACACTTGTCACAAAGAAAGAGTTGAACCAAAATAACTGACTTTTTTATTTTCTTTTTTGTTTTCCTTTCTCTTTTTGATGACCACACAACGAAACCACTTGTTTTAAAACTATATGTGGTAAAATGCAGTTTAAGATTGTCCTCATCTTTATCTGCTTGTGCATTATTGGTATTATGTCAAATAAACAATCACTAACTTGCGCTGTTTGTCAAAAAAAATAAATAAACAAGCACTAACTTACGCTGTGGTAGTTCCACTTTGTTTTATTTGAGTGGCGCCGCGATAGATACAAGAATAATTTCCATAAACCCATCCTTTTCTTTTTTTTAATTTATTTTTCTGGGTCGTGTTTTAAAAATATGTAAAGTAAAACGAATTAGGGCAAGAAAACAAACTAGTTGTTTTCAATCTTACTTTATTTGTTCTGAAAACAACATTAACATGAACAAAATAGATTAATTCTAAAGTAATACTAGGGATACTAATTTCAATCCTAATTTTTTAAATATCAACTCATGTGTCATATTTTCATTAGTAAATATAATCAATTGATATGACAATACTTTAAACACTTATCAATAAAAATATGACATTTCATATGATATTAGAATTGGTGTTCTTAACATTTTTCATAATTATATCATAAAAACCAATATTGCCCGAATATGGAAACTATATATATATATATATATATATATATCTGTGTGTGTGTCTGTATATATGAATGTATTTGGACATCTAATTATAAGAATTAATTTGATCTGGCTCATATAAACACTAACAAATAGAATATCTCCGAATAAAAGGTGTACTATATAATTCCAGTAAGGAATCAATCTAGAGAAGCAAAAATGATCAATTTTAATGATTACCACAGCTAGGTAAAGTATCTTTTTCTATCAAGTGACAAGCCCCGGATCAAGAACCCATTAACGTGATAATCATGATTTTGTAGCTACATTTCGGAATAATGCCAAAGCAAAGGTAATTACACTGACATCCTCTATTTTTTGATAAATTACAAAAACGCCTCTATGATTAGAAGTAATAACATCAACACCTGCTCTTCTTAACTCTGTTAGTTTTTATTAATAACATCAGCCAGCTTCTTATTATTTTACTTAGGGAGTTAATATAAAACTAGCATTTCATGCATGTTAAATCTATAAGATTCATATTGTTAGTAAACCTACCTATATTTCCTATATATTAACACGTGAATCATAACCTAACATATTACTTGTTACTCATTTAATAACCTTAAGGATAATGATATATAATACGAATTTCATTAATATGTAACATTTTTTTGTTGATATTTGTAATTTGTGATACTAGTTTAAATAAGTCATATGTTTGTTTAGTTATTCATAAATTTACAAGTAAAATCTAAAAGGGAAAAAAAAAAAAAAAAGAGAGAGAGAGAGAGAGAGAGAGAGAGAGAAAATTAGATCTGTCGGACTTGTACAATCTCCAAACTAAGAATATTATTACAAAATTTATATTGTAGTATGTGGGTGGGTGTTTGTGTAGGTTCAACTTCTCAGAGCAAATAATTAGTTGGAGTAATGTGCAAGCAAATATATACATACATATATATATATAGAGAGAGAGAGAGAGAGAGATTTACGTTGGATCTTGAAAATTTAGTCAGATTTCATAGCGGTAATATTTGACGTCTTGCTAGGAGTATGATTTCAGAAAACAGGATCACATAATTATCTCTTCATTAATTATCATATGAGACTCTTTTGAGGTGGTATTAATTTAAAAAATCTATTTATTAATTAATTAATTAATTTACATTTAAAATAATCAGAATCTTACTTATCTGAGCAGCCACGGAAAGTGGAAAGGATCATGTGAGGTGTTAGGGTTATGAAGTGGTCGATTTTGAAGTCCAAAAAGATCAACAAAAAGTCCTCAACTAGGGATGTGACACTTCAAAGTAAGGAGACAGACGAGTCTGAAACGTATCTTACATGAGAGCCAAAAATATTTCCTACTATTCAAAGGAATCAAACGACACTAATGACATCTTTTGACTTTAATTTAACATCTTTTCTTGTCTTTTAATTTCTTTTTCTTTTTCTTTTTTTTTTCCGAGTCTTAGTTTAGTACTAGACACAGTCACACAAAAATCATTATATCAAAAATTCAAATGAATATAGCAAATGCAAAACACGATACAAAAAAATGTGGTTTTATATAGTCGAGTTACAGAACGTACTTAATTTATCCATGACACAGCAAGCATGTTCTCTGGATAAGGTAAGAGAAAATCAGATTGTTTGGTCATGTTAGCAAAGAATAATGTTATAAGGAACATTAATTCTTTTTTTTTTTTTTTCTCAACAATTACGGGGCATGTAAGTAGTGAAAAGATGAGAAGTTGTTATCATGTACATATGAACGAAAAGATAATTTAGATTAGAATTGGTGCTATATATTATTAAGAAGGAATTACGATGTAGCCTGGTCATAACATTAGGCTCATTAAGCATGTTGTCATAAATATAAACTTGAAATAAAATATTTTAACCAAAAAAAATACTTAAAATATTATTAATTGGAAGTACAGATCACTTGTGTGGTCCTTTTCTAAACGACGAAAGGTGTTGGAGTAATATTATTAATTGGAAGTACAGATCACTTGAGATCATAATTGATAAAAATGCAAGTTAAAGAGGTATTTGGCCAAAAACCAAAAACGGCAGTAACCACATTAAACATTATTAATTTTAAGTTAAAAATATTATAAGGACTAATATCCAACTTAAGCCAGATAATATAGGCCTAATAAAATTGGTAGAAGTCCAAGAATTCAATGACTCTATATATCCCCCTTTATGGAATGGAGCTATATATATTTAGTGGAGAAAGAAAAATAATTAAAGGACCACTTATTAAGGTGAGCTGTTGATATTATGAATTAAATTCTGGATACGTTTTTTTGGTTTCTCATGCAAGAAGTGTCATCCTTAGAACATATCATAGTAAAGTAAGAAATATAATATGACTTTTTTTTTTAATTTGAGATAAGGGATTCGTATTTAATTACACCTTTTTATATAAAGTTGACACTTATTAAATGTAACATTGACACTAAAATTAGGATATAACGAAGTATGAAATAACTAATTTTCTCGATATTTTTTAACTCAATGTTAACGTTGAAAAAGTGTAGTATTATTTTAGGATAACTAAATGCTCCGTTAGGGAGAAATATTTGGAATTTTTCATAAATATTATAAATGACAGCATTTTATAGTATTTCATACCATTTCAAATATTGTTTACTAAACGCTCACTTAAATTGTTGAAAAATGGAAACATTTAAAAAGCTAAGAAATGGTTGAAATAATCAAAGGTAAATATTAATGTTTCGCCCTTTTTATGTGTATTATATTTAATATCATATTGCCTTTTTTCTTTTATATGTCATATTGGAAGTACAAACCTATTTAATACATATACACGTGGCCCAGTGTTTGGTCTCTACGGAGGCTGAAGCAGCTATCTCTTGGGCCATATATACCCATGCATCCATGCGCTGTCTTAATTCGTATGGTTTGGACAACACTATTTATTTATTTATTTTGGTGGAAGGATAATTTTCTATTTTTTGAGCCATATATATATAGAGTGCTGCAGTACTCAAGAACACAAATTTAGATGGAGTATATGCTTTAAAAAAGAAAATATGGATGGATTAATGAATCGATCCTAAATATATTACAGGAAAATGTTGCCTTCGAGTTACCCACCCAATATACACACACACACATATATATATATATATAAAGTTGTAATCAAGATCGATTCTCTTAAGCCGATAGTTTACGATGATGTAGATAGATATATATTTAATGACAATATTACAATAAGGATAGAAATCGTATCAGTTATATGAACCTTAACTATGATCTTTTTAGTTTTTTTGTTTAGAATGTAACATGTGTGTGTGTGTGTGTGTGTGTGCCATCGCCAGCAAGCATCAAACTTAAAGAAACGAGAGAGAGAGAGAGAGAAGGATGTGAATATGTACATACCAGGTGAACTGCGCAATGAAGCCATTTGTAAAGAAGCGTCTTTTGGCTAGAGCTCTGCAATGTAAAGCTCTCTCTCTCTCTCTCTCTCTCTCTCTCTCTCATATAAACTAGTTAGCTTACATATTATACCCATTTGTTGTATGTAAGCATAATTCACACCGACATTTTAATGTTTTTATTTAGCTTCTTCTTCTTCATTTTTTTAATTTTTATTTATTTGCGGACCACACAAAATTCAACCACTTTGGTTTCATTCTACCAAAAAAAAAAAAAGAAAGTAAATATTTATGCAGTGTGCGTTTGGTTTGTCAGTTGGAGATGAAATTTTTAAATTAAAGTTGATTAATTTTTTAAAAATTATAATTATAAATTTTATTAATTTTTTTAAAAAAGATAAAAATTAATATAAAAAATACAATTTAATTAAAGTTAAAACAAAGCCGCAGTTTAAGGATCGACTCATTTTTGTCAGCATGTGCATTGTTATGTGAAATATTCAGGCACTAACTACTACTGCTGTGATTGTTTCACTGCTTCGTTTTATTTGAGTGGCGCGATTAATACAAGAATTTCCGTAAACCCTTCTCTTTTTCTTATTCTTTTTTTTTTTTCCCCCTTTTTCTGGTCGAGTTTTAAAAAATATGTACAAGTAAGGCGATTTAAGGACAAGAAAACAAACTACTCCACTCATATTTTATTCATTCAAAGAGAATATCAAGAAGAAACAAAATAGAATAATTGTATTAATATCAGTTTCATTACACAGTAACCATCTGAGAAAGTATATGTATACTATATAATATTTTGTATTTAACTAGTTCGCACTTTTACGATACCTTCATCCCCATTTATCATATCATTATGAGATGCTAATAGGTGTTTCTTTCGTAGCTTTGAGAATTAATCATACTAGAAGTGATCAGAGGTGTAACATAACTAAAATTTTCTATAACAGAGATGATTGAAAAATTCAATGTCGGTCCTCGGAAAGTGAATTTCTTGAAGTTACAAAATTTTAAAATCATTGTTACACGAAACAAATATAATGTTATACTTTTTATTTCCTATGTATTATCACATAAAACATATCTTTCAAATTCATCATATGTCATATACTTTTTAAATAATTATCATATATATAATGTTTTACTGATTGATCTTATTATCTTTAGATTAATAAATACAGAGAATTTTATAATCTTTTTAATTATATTTGTTTACAGTTTGATAAACACAACATATTTTATATCGTAGTACGTGGGGTTTGTGTGTAGGTACAACTTCTCAGACCAAATAATTTAGTTGAATGAAGCAATTGAATGTAAGTCTTGTACATTAGAGTAGTTATAAAAATAAGTCATTATTCAAGGATATATCAGTAATAATAAATAATAATAATAACGATAAGAAAGGGACATTTATGTTGGATCTCTAAAAGTTTGTCAGATTTCATATCTATTGACACATGATTGTCAACTAGACAGGAGTATCATTCACAAAAGAGTATCATATAATTATCTCTTCAATATGTGTGTGTGTGTATGTATATATTAAATCATCAACATCAGTGGAAAGGGTCTTATGAGGTGTTGGGGTTATGAAGTGGTTAATTTTGAAGGCCAAAAAGATTTAACAAATAGTCCTCAACTCTTGGGCATGTGAAAGTAAGGAGAGAGACTGACATGAAATGTATCTCACTTTATGTGTTTACTATTCAAAGGGATCAAACAAAACTATATATATAATGACATCTTTTGATGTTAATGTAACATCTTGTCTTGTCTTTTAAATTTTTTTTTTTTTCCGAGTCGTATTTTAGTACTAGACATAGTTAGCCATACAAAAATCATAATAGCAAATGTGAAGCACGATACAAATAATATTTCGTTTTACGTATAGACGAATTACGGACAACATTCATAATTTATCTATGGCACAACAAGCGTGTTCTCTAGATAAAGTGAGAGAAAATCAGATTTCCGATCGTATTAATAAAGAATAATACTGGGAACATTTATTCCCTTTCTATATTTTAAAATAAATCTGTTATTCCCTTTCTACAAGTGTATTATATTAAATAGATACAATATTACGGGTTTTTTTTTTTTTTTTTTTAATTTTATGTGTCATATTAGACGTACGGACCTGTAAAAAACATGTTGCCCTATTAGGACTCTACGCAGGCTGAGACATCTTTATATCACTTGACCATACATCTACGTTTTGTCTTGATTTGTTTGAGTTGGACAATTATTGAGCCACAAATAGTACTATTCTATTAAAGGACCCAAATTTAGATGGAGTACATCCTTAAAAAAAAAAAATTTAAATAAAAAATAATTGGTGGTAGTGACATAGCGGTTCGGAATTGCCTATCAAGGCTCTCGTTCCCAGTATCCAGGAATTGAATCCCAGATCCCTCTATAAGGTTGACACCCTCTCCAAGGGCCTCCCGATGTAGATTAAGGCTCAAGCAGAGTGGTTCTCCCTAGATGTTGGTTGCAAAAGCATGGGCTAAATATTGGGCTGCTTCACCTATAGTCCCTGTAGATTCCTATAATGATGTAGGGGGGCGTGGTAACACCATTGATCCCCTTTTTTTCAAGCAAAAAAAAAAATCCTTTAAAAAAAGAAAAGTCCGATGAAATAATGAACCAGAATGTGGGAAAATTGTTGCTTTCGAGTCTCCCAGACACACCAGGCCCAAAAAAAAAACATCAACATTTGCGATTGAGATCAGTTCTCTTAAGAAGAGAAGATCGTACCAGCTATGTCAACCTAAAGGAACAAGCAAAAAGTCCTCAAATATAGGGCATGTGAAACTAAGGAAACAGACAAGAATGAAATGTATCTCACTTTAATGAGTAACAAAATATTTCCTGTATAACTACTGTTCAAAGGAATCAAACAAAGTTATATATAATGACATAACTTTTGACGTTAAAGTTAACATCTTTTCTTGTCTTTAAAATTTTTTTTTTTTTTCCCCGAGTAATATTTTAGTACTAGGCACAGTCATACAAAAACCATTGTATCAATACTCAAGTCAATATAGCAAATGATACAAAAACTATTTGGTTTTATATAACATTTAAAAAAGTCGAGAAATGATTGAAACGAATAAAAAGAAAATAGTTTCGTGTTGGGCCCTTTTTATGTGTATCATATTGAATGTATCATATTTCGTTTTTTATTTTATATGTTATATTCGAAGAGTACGAACCAAAGTAATAAATATGATCTCTTCATTTTTTGGGTAAATGTAATATATTTGCATGTGGCCTCAGTGTTTGGTCTCTACGCAGGCTGTGGCAGCTAATCTCTTGGGCCACCTTTGTTTTGTCTTAATTCGTATGATTTGGACAACACTATTTATTTATCTATTTATTTTGGTGGAAGGACAATGAGACGGATAGAGTGCTACCCTATTCAAGAACACAAATTGATGGAGTGTCTCTTTCAAAAAAGGAAAGTTGGATGGATATATATATATATATATATATTTGTAATCAAGATCGATTCTCTTAAGTAGATCTGATAATTTACGATGTAGATATGTATATATAAGAGAATCGATCTAGTAGTTTAGGATGTAGATATATATTTAGTAACAATATTATGAGAAAGGATAAAAATTGTATCAGTTTTTAACTTTAACCAGGATTTTTTTTAGTTTTTTGTTTAGAATGTAATATGTTTTTGACTCTTTAATGTAAAGAGAATGGCGCACTGCAGCGTGAACTAAACATAATTCAAAGGGCAGAGTCAAGGATTAGAAGTTATTTATTAAAATTTTAACTAGCAAATAGCAGTGACAAATGATTTTGTGTTAGTTTACCAATCTGTCCCAAAAACTTAAGTTGTTATGATGCATGCTAATAATAGTTTTATATTTCAACACTCTCTTTCACATGCAGACCAGATAATAGACAAACGTGTAAACAAATATTGATTAGAAAGTCTAACATAAATATTTAAGAAAAAACCCGAAATATATTAAAAACCCAACATGTGTTGATAATGTTAAAGGAGATAAAAAATGCAATTACAGGGGTTTAAATTCAGGATCTCCTGCTATGATACCATATTAGTTTACCGGTCCTTTCTAAAAGCTTAAGTTAACAGGAGGTATACTAATAGTAGTTTTATATTTCAACATTTAGTTTTTCAATTGAAAAATGATAACTCACTTAAATACTGGTCAGTACAAAAAAATTAAGGAATAAAGTGATAATGATAAATCACTTAAATACTGGTTAGTACAAAAAAATTTAGTAAAAAAATTAAGGGATAAAGTGATGGATAGCATATTTAAAGAGGTAGGTGTTTGAACCACCAACTGAAGTTAGAGTTTCGAAATATTTTAATTGAAAATGACTTAACATTTGAAAATGTGCATTTGATTAAAAATGAATTGTAATAGTTAAATAGTGTAAAAACTTGAAATATATTTAGGGGAAATATAGCAATAGAGATTATGTTTCGTTCATCTAATCATTCTACGTAAATTTATTTTTTGAAATCATCTTCTTTCGACTCGAAATAAGAAAATATAGACTTTTAAAGTTTGATTTTTTAGAAAATGAAAATGAGAAATATAAAAATATAAATAGTGAAATTGGTTTACATTTAAAAAAAAAGACAAAAAAAAAATATTTGAAAAACTCGAATGGAAATGAAGGTTCCAAGTGAGCTTAAAATAAATCGCCTATTTACAAAATTATTGAAATAAATAGCATACATTTACATGTAAGTTTATTTTTTGCTAGGATAATAATTTGCTTGAATGAATTGAATATTTTTATTTATATTATTTACTTATTTTAGCTTTAATCTACTATATATTTCCAAAATGGTAAGATATCTAGCACCATCCTAATTCAAAAGAGTCAACTGGGTTTAGCCCCATCAACGGCCATTTTGGATCATCAAGTCAAAGGCCAGCCCAAAATAGTGGATGATCCAGAGGCCCACATTCAAAAATGGCCCCCAAACGCCCAGCCTATATATATGTATATATATTATCAATTTCTTGGAGTGTTGGTGATTAACATACTAATTGGTTATAGCAATCCAAATATATCTCGTTACAATTTGGTATCATTGAAGGTCTGTCATATATACGTGTGTGTGTGTGTTTGTTGTATGTATGTATATATATATATGAGGCCAAATGTGTATATACATACATAAGACAAAAGAAGTGGGAAAGAAGACAGTTGGGGGCTGGCATCGATATACATAACATCACAGAGACAGTTCACACAATCATTACAGTAAACAGACAATTCTGCTACGTACACTTGATGTTTCACCATTCAAGAACTCTGCATGGGCAATACTTTCGAAATCCATATATATATATATATATATACGTATGTATATACACTCATGTGGTAATTTAAAAAATTAAACCCCTTTGTTTTTGTTTTTTGTTTTTTGTTTTGTTTTTTTTTTTGTTTGGCCTGGAATCTTTGAGATCTGAGTCAAGACAGACGCATAACGGTTATGCATTTTTTGCAGTCCTAGTGAATATATATCGTACTGCCGATAGCCCCTCATTATTTCCTACTTTCCTAATTCCTACAAAGAAATCGTTACCTTCGAGTATACTTATCATGCAATATATAAATTTTTATATATTAGAATATAATATAGTATGCTCTCTTCTGGAGTGACTATACCCGTCCGACATATATAACTGTATATATATAATATGATATTATTTGAAATTATCAGTACAATTAACATATATCAACAAAAATATTACACATTAATAATCTTAATATTATCATCATTAGTCTAACATTACAAGTGTCATTCCATTATATATATCACATATATATGTATATATATATATATATATATATATATAGGGGTTGTGCTCCGGTGAGCAGTTGACAATTGTTTACCATGTATGAAGATAGAAGACTGAAAGTGATCAGGCCTCTTGTTTAATTATTTTTGCAAAAGTGAGTCTCTGTCACATTTGTATTCTTTTTCTCAAAGGCAAGTCAAGTAGCTAAGGTCTGGCGTTGTTTTGCATTATTGAATAGTTGCCCCATTTATATGACCATGTAATAAAAAAGTGTTTTTATTACTTTACCAAAATTATTCCTTGTTCCATTAAAAGTGGCTTCACGTTTGGATATATAGTAAATATCTTGCGGAGCATTATTTTCCTCAGTCACGCATAATTAATACTACTATTTTACCCCCCAAAAAATTTTTTTTAATACAATTTATATAAATATATAAAAATAATTTTGGTGATGGAAAAAGAGAAGTCAACTATGAGCAAAATCATGTGCGTGTCCAACCAGAAGTGAGGCCCGCTTTGGGGGTAAGATGTATTATTGAGAAAGGGATCGGTGTCTGAGGACATGTAGGGCATACCCGCTAATATGAAAGCAGAATGACACTTTTGGATGTGGAATCTCCAGCTATATATATATATATATATATAGAGCATTTTCCCTTTAATTTTCCCATTCTTCTTTCTTTTCTTTTTACCCATTTCTTTAATTTTTTCCTGTCTAATTTCATTTTTCGTATAATTAATTTTGTAAGAATATTTAGGTGGGTGGTTGGGGGATATATATAATAGTGTCCTTATAATATGAACATCATGTATAACCTTGCATTAAAATATATAGTTTGTGAGTGATTTTCATAAAGGCTTTTCTTCATCATTATGCTATGGATTTTTCAAGAAGGGTACAAACCATCAAAAATCGTGCGAATCACATGTTAAAATACATAAATTGAAGTTTTATCAAAATTTTTAATTTGAAGTTTGATTTCCAAAAACAGACAGTTTAGGTACCATTGCGAAAAGCCTTTTCATAAAAGTAGAGATACTAAAATGAAAATATAATGATAAATTCACATGTCCACGTCCAATATTAAATTTTTAACTTATAAAATCTTCCAAGAAATTAAAATAATAATAAATAAAGAAACGCGTTAATAATGATGTTAATAAGACCTATTGTCTGAAAATAACTATTGGTGTATATAAATGTTTGTTTATGTATATATATATATATATATATATGTTGACGTCATATTTTCTTTGGGTTCCACCAAACGTACAAATTGGTATATATGTGGGTGGCACGAAAAATTATTAGAAAGAACTTGTGTTTGATCAGCCATCGACATTGGGAGATCTATCACTTTCGTAATAAATATCTTTGGACCAATGCGTCAATTAATTAATAGAAAACCACGCATTAATAAGTTTTAGGATCTAATTTAATGGGTTCATTTTCCTAGTCCAAGAAGAACACTTTTTAAAGTCTAAATTAGCTTTGTAACCAAGTCAATATTGGTTTCGAACATCATTATTGATCAATATATTAATGACAAATATTATAAGAAAGTTTGAATTTAAAACCCAATACAAAGATATCAATAATTTACTACTTTTATCTTTTGTAATTTATTTAAAATTTACAAAAAAATTATATACCTTATCACCTAAGTTTAAAATCAAATTAATTTTGTACCATATATCTGGACCAACAATTGATTTTGATCGCTATTGATGAATTTACCTTTTGTAGCTTATAGATAAACATGTGACCAAGTGTCTATTAACAAAATTAACATTTATAACTTAACTTGAAATACAATTGTTACAATTCTCCATTATTTTTTTAACAGGACATAACTCTAGATTTGTATAAGCTATCAATTCAGGGGTGTTAACCTTAGAATTCTACGACATGGTAAAAAAAATAAAAAATGCCGAATTGAGAGGACTCTACCTTTTTTCATGTTCCTCTACTTTAAACTGTAGAATCAGTATCAAATTTTAATTGTTTTGTATATTATCAATTTTGATGGTATTCTAACTAAATTTAACGCTTAGATACAAATATCCTTCCATGGAAGCACCTTTTTTTTCCCTGGACTATCCTGAATCCAAATCTAAAGCGTGATCCTTTGCACGTAGCTTGAATATACATATGTCTCCAATACAATTGCTGTTACGAAATAAGTAACAAAAATAGGCAATCAAGAAAACGAAAAACAAAAACACACTGATTTACGTGAAAAATTCTAGACGGAAAAAAACCACAGATAGAGAAGAATAAATCCATTAAATCAAATATTAGTATAAGAGAAATAGCTACCGCAAAAGAGTATAATAATGAAACTCTAAAATTCATCATATATATACCCGATCCCTCCACTACGATCACAGAGTCCCAAAAATCTCATAATTAAACTTCCACTACAAATGTCGCATCGCGAGCTTTTCAGGCCTGACCAAAAAAAATTTGGGTCACCAAACTCCATCAATGCCAAATTCAGTCAAATGATAGAAAAATCACGCCCCAGTACATATGCCATATCCAATGTTAAATTTCATAAATGCTCTTCAATACCATGCTATATCCAACGTTAAATTCATGCATTAGGGATAAATTTGCCTCCCAAAATTGCAAATGTCAAATTTTGACATTTGTCTATTATTTGTTGATGCCTTATAATTTTTTTTATGTAACCATTATAATATTGTCATTTTTCTAATTATTTAAATACTAAAAATTTACATAATAGGTTTTAAATTTTAATAATGTTGACAATAAATAACATTCTACATTAGGGTCGTTGGGGGAGGTTTTGGAAACCACCTTTCTAATTTTTTTTTCTTAAATTTAAAACTATTTTTTTCGATTTACATCTCTAAATGTCTACAATAAACTCAAATGTAAAAGTATGTAATTTTGTTATTTCGAGTTCAAATGAGATAATTTTCTTTAAATTATATAGAATTTCGAGAGGAACGAAATAATTAAATTCATATTGATATATTTTTTTCTAACACATTTCAAGTCTTTACACCTTTTACTCCTAACATTTTTTAAACCAAACGCACATTTTTAAAACTCATATCAACTACAATCCAAATATCTTCAAAATTATGTTTCTAATACCTCCTTCAAATGGCCTCTAACACGTAATAAGATAACATATAAAATACATAATTATCAATGTTCTTCTTAATAAATCTATAATATTCTTTGAAAGTATGAATATGCATTTTGGTTATCAGTTATCACCTCCTTGATTGTCACGTGACAGTCAGATTATCATCACATGGTTGCTTGTGTGATGATCTAATCAATACCATATGACTTTTTTTTTTTTTTTGGTCGCCCATCCTACACAACTATTATGTAGATTATTATAAGCATGTACATTAGAGATGGTGTAATAAACAAAAGAGTAATTGGCCTAAATGATCCATTAACTTTTTAAGAGTTGACATTTTAGTCCCTTTTTTTTTATGCTGACCCTAAACTCTCTAAAAATATGACAGTTTAGTCATTTCTGTCTTGTTCCATTAAAAAACTCACAGAATGGTCATATGAGAGGCACGTTTTGTGCTTTTTGAAGAAAAATACCCCTAAAAAGATGAAAATACCGTTATTCATATCAATTAAAATTTAAAGAGAGAGAGAAAGCTTAATTAAAAATCAAACCCAACCCCCTTCTCTCCTCCTTTCCCCTCTCCTCCCCTCCTTCCCTCTTTTCCACAGGTATGACGCTGGCCGTCCCTCCCCCTCCCCCTTAAGATTCAATGCTGGAGACTGAGAGACCGTCTCTCTCTCTCTTGCCCTTACCTCCTCTCCCTCCCTCCTAAACAAATCCGACGTCGGACCCCCCTCCCCCCCCCCCCCGATTCAACGCCGGACGCCAAAGACCACCTTCGTCTTATCAGTCGTCAGGCCCCCGCCTTCGTCGACGAGCGTGAACTCCCCCTTCGCCCCCCCCCCCCTGATTCGACGCTGGACGCCAGAGACTACCTTCGTCTTCTCCGTTGTCAGGCCCTCGCCTTCGTCGACGATCGTGAACTCCCCCTTCCCCCCACACAACCTAGATTCGTATTTGTTAGGAGTGCACCGCCCCCCCCCCCCCCCCCCCAATGTTGTTTTCTCCATCAACGGGCCCCCGACTCCTCTGACGATGATGAGTGGCAGACCCGACAAGCCCAGATTGCTGGGCACTAAGTTTGGCGAGCCCAGAATGCCGTGTTTTGGGGGGGGGGGGGGGGGAGTGATCAAGAACCAGATCACGAGTTAGGGGTGGGGGGCAACCCAGATGGCGACTTGGTGGGGGGTGCCAAGATCTGAACTTAGGGGGGCGAACCCATATTTTGTGAGGGAAGGGAAACCCATAATTTGCGAACTCAACAAGAACTCATATCGCGACCATGGGGGGAGGGAGACCAGATCGGGACTTGGGGGGGTGGGGGGGGCAACTGTCGAAGATGGAGGCTGTGGGGAATCTGTCTACAAAGGTAGGTACAGAGAGAAAGGGAAAAGAAAGAAAAGTGAGATGAATTTTTTTTATAATTTGTTTTTATTTTTTAAAATTAATTATTATTAGATTATTAAAATATCATATTAAATTATATCATATATATTGCATATGACTTATTACGTTTGAAATTTAATGAATGTGAATATAAAAAATTAAACCATCATTTTTTAAAAGAATTTAAATTCAGTATGTTAAAAATAAAAAAACACACAAAAACAAAAATATGAAATCTTAAAAAGTTCAGGATCATTTAGTCAATTATTTTAAGGGAGAGTTTGGTGAATGAGTTTGAGTTGAAATTTTTAAGTTTGAATAGTAATTTTTTTTGAATTTTTAAAAAAGATAAAAAACTTTTTAAGAAAAAGATAAAGGCCCCGTTTGCTTCTCCATCTCATTTTAAACTAAACTGTACTTTTTTCATCATGTTTTTTATCTTTTCTGAAAAAGTTTTTTGTTTTTACTGAAAAAGTCAACAAAAATTACTATTCAAACTTAAAAATCTCAACTTAACTCAAACTCAACTTATACACCAAACATCTCCAAAAATTTTTTGAGAAAAAAACAAAAAAAAATTTAAAAATCTTAATTTGAGCTTGTAAATCAAACAAACCTAGAATAAAAACGCATTAAATAGTGGTTGCTGGAGCTTTCAAACTTACTTGTCACCTCCAAAAATTTGAAAGAGTACAACCATTTATTACGCCAGTAATTAAATAGGGATTTTTTTAAATTAGTTTTTTACAGCAGCCATTGGAAACGACATCAAGTACCCACGGTCTCCAATGGCATGCCATGCACAGTGAATTAAAGACCGGCCATTTTCTCTTCCCTTCTCTTCTCTTGTCTTGGCTATATATATATATATATATCTATATGTATTAGCTGTGGGCCGTGGCAGCTTCGATGGCAGGAAAGGACCATCCGGCATTTAATGACCCCCACAAACCAAACCATGAAAAGATTCAACAAAATCTTTCCACCACCCCCAATGCACTTCATCAACTTCAAGAATAATTTTGGTTTATGGTCCCTTAATCAAGCTTATCTACCCCTTCAATTATTTGTGGCGCCTTAAGACCTTGTGTTGCTTGACCCCACATGATGAAAAAAAAAAAAAAAAAAACAGACAAAAAGAAACAATAATTTGGTATTACCCTTATTAGCACCTAATAATTGAAGTTCTAAACCTTATCATTATTATCATGAGATAATTCACTTTTTTTTTATATAATAAACATATATATATATATATTTTTTACCAAACAGATCGATCACAATAACTTTTAAAAAGAAAAATTGAATGATTCATAAATAAATTTTATTAAATTATAAATTTTAAATAATTATTGATTAAAAAATAACTCGTGCTCATATATTTTGACAATTAGAATACATTAAAGTACATAATATTCAAAGTATATATCGTTTTAATTGAGCAAACTGACATGAATTTTCTCCACTTAATTAATGACACCTAATGATTCGTGAGGTTCTAAACCCTAAAAAACTATTATCAAGTACAAGGGAGAATCTTCCTAGTGTGGCAAGCGCTTAAAACACTTTAACAGAGATCGTTAAAGTCAATTTATGATCCGATTGATAAATTATTAGAGTTATTGGATATGTCATATTTTTCCTTTCAATAGCAAAAAAACTAATATGTGGTAGAACGAGAAAAGGGTCGACAAAAATACAGTTTTAATTGATAATAATAATAGCAATAATAATAACGAGCCGCTGTTGCAGTAGTAGACACTAGTTTACTTGTGAGTATATTTTTTTGGCTAAAATCGTGTATATTTATTCTTCCCTCCTCGTAGCCTTGCTAGGTCTCACATAAGACGCATAAATGTTCTTGAACCTCGTGCTGAGTAATAGGCCTTCCGAGAACAAAGTTGGATGTTTCATAAATCATGTCCAAAAACAAATGCAAGGTAAAGGACCACAATTATTCCAAAAGTAAATATGTCACTTCTAGCTTCTGATTGTATAAAAAAAAAAAAAAATTTAATATATGGTATCAATATTGTATTTGGACTATATTGATAAGTATTTCTATTTTAATAATTACATCGATATATATTTTTATTTTTATGTGTCATATCATAAATTTTTAATATAGATATTAACAAATCAAACAGTTAAATAATTAATTTAATATAATTAAAATACTAGTATATGTCAATAAAATAAAGAGTAATTAACTTAAATGATTTCTGAAATTTTTAAGAGATGACACTTTGATTCATATTTTTTGTTTTTTTTAACATGCTGATCCTAAACTCTCTAAAAATGATAACGATTTTGTCATTTCCATTCACGTCTATTAAATTTCTAACGGAATGAGTCATATTTTAAACCAATTACTCTAAAGTAAAAATATAGTTTTTACTATAAATTTTGCATTATAAATGAAATTGAGCGGCAGTAATATTTTAAACCAAGTAGTCCGGCAACCAAAATATAAAAAAAGGTGACCAAAGACCCACATTAATAAATGTAGACTGTTTCTTCTTGGCGTTTTAAAATTTCAGCAACCCAATTCGTAGTTGTAGATAGAAAATGGACCGGAGTGGGTCAGTTTGCTTGTTTTTTAAAAGATGAAAAATGGCACAGAAAATCGAATAATATTGTCTGATACGAAAAAATGGTCCCCATTTCTTGCACATTGCTTTGAATTTCCAATTTGAATAAGAAAAAAAAAACCCCAATCTCGTCCTTGTGCTTTTAAATTGCTCTGTCTTTGATCTTTTGTAGTGTGTGTGTATATATATATATATATAGAGATATATATTATAATGATTAAAATCTCTGCCTTGAAGTTTATGAAATTGATGAGAGCCATTGTCCTTATTCACAAGTTTTGTAATAAGATTTATTTCGAGGATTGAGAAATTCAGAAAAGAACAAAATGAGTATTTAGACGTGCATGGCATGCACACGTTTTCTCATTGTTTACTCAAAATTGAAATCTATACAATTTTTAAATCCTTTTTATTGCACATTTTTATTTTCATTCAAAATATGTTATTTCAGGCAAAGATAATGACAAAATCCATTATTTTAGGACTCCGTGCAAATCACGTCTCAGATTTAAAAATATAAAAATCATGTCACTGTCAGGTCCACTAAACCCGTTTTAATTATAAAGATAATTAATGGTGTGTATTGATTTGGTTTAGCAATTACAGCAAGTTCCATTTACCAAAACAAAACAAAACAAAAAAAAAAAAAAAAGGCAAGTTCCATTTTGTTGGTGTTGTTGTTTTTTTAGATCTATTTGGTCGTTAAAAAAGAGAAAGTGACTTTCTGTTCATATAATAAGGGGAAAAAAAAAAGTAATTATTGTTACATATATTCAGGACAAAATTTCCTTTCAAAAACAATATTCAAGACAAAATCAGTAATAATTATCAAAATTTGTGATGAGTGGAGTGTAGTAGATCAAGATCAGTCAATAAAGTATCAATTAGTAATTGCCAAGTATAGTGTGGGGGAGTTTGGTTAGTTAATTTGAGTTGAAATTTTTAAGTTTTAATAGTAAATTTTTTTGAATTTTTAGAAAAGATAAAAAAAATTTTTGAGAAAAGATAAAAATTTTTTGAGAAAAAAATAAAAATTGAGTTGAAATATTTTAGTTTGAGTTGTGGTCCCAAACACACCCTTAATCTCAACAAATCCTCACAGCCATTTTTTAAAGTGGATTAATCCCAATAACTCTTGAAAATAGTATTGTATATTAGGAAAAGTTAAAAGTTTACATAAATTTATCTTTTATTTAGACTTAATATTGGCAAATTAATTTTAACTATATTTAATAAAAAATTCAATATGAGTTTATTTTTTGTTTTTTGTTTTGTTTTTTTCTTTGTACTAACTGGTTTCTAGTTGAATTGTTATTATCTTCGACATTAATAATCTAGTCAATTTGCAAATGTTTTAAGTAATCAACACAAAAGACAAAATAATCCGATAAAAAATAATACAAGAGGGTGATTATTATTCATGTTTAATAAAATAATTAATAATTAGCTGATAAACGTAATCTTCTCCTCGACAAACATAAACAAGTGATTCGAATGTTTTGAAAGCGGTGAACAGACACGATCCGCGATACGTGGCACCAAATGAGAGCAAGTCATCCTCAAAACGCCGTCGTTTGGTGGGCAACCTCGAGAAGAGCCAGGCTAGGCTACGCCATAAGTGACAAGACGGGAAGGCGACGGTCGCTCCTTATTGGAAAGCGGTCAGATGGTGATGGTGACATACAGACTTATCGGCTGAGAGAGGTAGGGTGATGGTTTGACGGTGACGGGTAACAGTAAGTGCAACCTACAAAAATAATGTGGGGGGATCCGAAAAATTGGACCCGTAGACTGTTGGGTTGGCGGGACGAAGTGGGTATTGAATGCTAACGTGACCTGCGTGGTGAGCTTCACGCTTTGGCATTCATTGGGTGAGTGTCTATGAGATGAGTCTTTCCATAATTTAAAACCCGTTTGATTGATCTACTTAAGTTTAAGTTGTAATTTTGAAAATGATTTGATTAGAATTATGCTGAGTTTTATAAATATGTATTCGATTGAAAACAATATGTTTAAAGATAAAAATATTATAAAAACTTAAAATATGCTTTGAATGAAATAATAATATGAATCTTGTTTTGTTATTTTAGAAATTTTATAGAAAGAATTTCATTTCGATTTCAAATTGTAGATCTGGAAAGTATGAATAGTAAAATAGTGTTTGTTTTTACAGGAATTTTTTTAAAAAAATGTTTGATTGGAATACCCTGTTAATTTTATAATTTTTCATACAATTAATGTTAATATATATTTTTCTTTTGGAAAAATGGCCATACAGTGTATAGTCAATTATTAATTGCACGTGACAAGAGGGGCAGAGTTTTGTATTTATTCACGGTTTTGTGAATAAATGGGTAAACCATAATACGTGGCATTACCACATTGAATTATGATTTCTACTTTGAGCTCTGTGTTTTACTCTCCTATTAAAAAAAGTAAAAATTAAACACTAACTTCTTCTTTGTTAACGTAAAAATAGTAACAAAATGAAAAAAGAAAGAAAACATGAATGGAAACTTCGTGCTTGTTTTTTTTTGTCTTCAAATGCGAAGATTATGCTTCCTAATATAGTAAAGGGGTAACCAAAGTAGTAGCTGAGATCTTTTACTTTTATTTTTATTTTTACTTTTCATGAAAATTTATTTATTTATTTATTTTTTCCCTTATAGACTTACATGTACTCTATAATTATTGACGCTTAGTGGAATAGGATTTGGTACATTTCCTAAATTAATGTTGCTTTTCAGTGCACTATTTAGGGTAAGAAAGATAGTTAGAATTAGTTCACTCATTTCAATTTAAAGACAATCTCTGTCATGAGTGAGAGTTGCGTCTCAATGGATGTTACCAAAGGTGGCGACAACAAATTTAGTACTAAAATTTAAGCATAATGCATTGAATTTCCCAAATTTTATGGACACTAGGATCCAATACTCTTTTTTTTTTTTTTAAATTTTTATTTTAAATTGGGTACCATAAAACAACTTCATTTATAACACATTTATTTACCCAATACATATGTTATGACATTCAAATGATTCAAAAACTCAATGGGTAGTTGAAGAGCTAATTAATCCAAAGAACAAAAGGGGGCATTCTCTTTTTCTTTTCTTTATTTTTGGGGGGTTTAAAGGACAAGTTATTTATGTTGATGGGATATATTTAACTATTTTTCATGTCCTCAATCCTAAGATTCATTTAGATGAATAATCTAAATCTTAATATATGTTTATTGTTAAAATTTGAATTACAAAATTATGTCAATTGAAACTTAAATTATGTAATCCAAATCATAATATCAAACGTATGCTTAAATGACTTTCTGTTAGCTACTTTTTTTTCCTCCTTAACTGACCTTTAATTTGAAGTTTTGAACAAAAACCCAAGTTTTAATTTTTGTTTTCTATTTCAATAGAAAAGTAAAATAAAAAAATAAAAAAAACCCATTTAATAAAATAAAATAAAAATAAAGTGAAAAAAAGGGAAGAAGAATAAGTGGGTCCCATGAGCTTCGAACTCAAAATCCAATTTAACATTTCCATTGTTGTTTGTGCCACCTATGTTTTGAGCCATGAGATATAGATATCATGATCATATAGGTGGAATACAAAAAGACAAAGCCATAGGTCAAATGCAACCTTTTTAGCGCCCACAAGTTTTTCACGAAGTCGAATCCAAGCCAAAGGACGTCGTATTATAAACAAAATTTACACTATTATTCTACAGAAGAGAGAGAAAAAGATGAAAGATAGATAGGGAAATGGTACAAATTTTTGCCCTTTGGTATAATTAAGTTAATGATCATTTCAACGTTTTTTTTTAATAATTAAGTTTAAAAAGTTATTTTTTAGATTCTATTTGTGAAACGATTTGAGTTAAAATTTTAAATTTGAATTAAAAATTTTAAATTTGAGTTAAAAATTTTTGTCAACTTTTCAGAAAAAATAAAATTTTTTTCAGAAAAGACAAAAAATAAAAAATAAAAAATAAAAACTGAGACTCAAGAATCAAACGAGGTCTTAACTTATTAGAGTTTATAATTTTTTCTCTATTGGGAAAATAAACATGGTGAGTTCCATTTTTGCTATTTTTTTAATTTGACAATTTTTTCTTTAATTTATCTTTCTTCTACTTTCCTTCTCCCTATTTTAATTTAAAAAAAAAACTAAACACATAATGATCACTACCATTATAGTTTTTCAAATATTTTTTTCTTAAAAAACCAATTTTACTATTTATATTTTATCTTTTTTATTTTTAAGTCAAAATAAAATAATTTTTTTAATAAAAAAATTACATAAAATAAAGAGAAAAACTAAACAAGATTCATAATGTTACGATGTGTTTGATGCTAAAGTTTGGATTGTAAAATTTAGGTTTGAATTGAATTGTGTGTTTGGTGTGGTGTTTGAATTGCTGAAATTAAAAGGTGTAAAAATTTAAAATGTGTTCAGAAAAAAATATATCAAAATGAAACTTGTTTCATTTTTCTCAAAATTCTATACAATTAAAAAAAAAATAATCTCATTTGGATTTGTATACGGAATGCTATGGACTTTTAAAGTTTGAGTTAGAAACTGTGAATAGTAAAACTGAAGGAAAACGACAAAAATTGAATTGTAATTTTAGAATAACCAAACATCCTATCAGTTTTTCAAAACACATTTTGCATGTGTTTGGACCTCCAATTCAAACATTATTTCTATAATCAAATTTTTATCTTTTTCCTCCGACTTTACTATTCATAATGTTTTGTAATTCAAACTTTAAAAGTCCATAACTTTACATAAACAAGTTCAAATGAGATATTTTTTTGTTATAAATTACATACAATTTCGAGACAAATGAAATAAGCTCCATGTTGATTTTTTTTCCAAACACATTTCAAGTTTTTACACTTTTTAACTAAAGCAATTCAAACATCTCGATAAATACACAATCAATCCAAACCCAAATTTTATAATCCAAACCTTAACACTAAACATATACTTTATATTTTTATGATTTTTAACTTCAAACAGTTTATTTTTAACTAAATATGCAATTCCAAATGTTCAATATCAAGATATTTCAAAAACTCCGAATAGATTGTATGCTAAAAAAAAAAAAAAAAAAAACTCTCTAGGCCAAAACCGTAAAAATAGCAAAACTCAGGGGCATTATCGGAAACCGAAGGCGATCCACTAAAAAAAAAAAAAAAAAAAAAAACTGATTGACACTGATCTGAGAGTTCTCACAGGCTGGGGGGTGGTGGATCTGTCACTGTATGTGTATTTCTTTATTAATTTTCGTGTTGATTTCAACTTGTACGAATTTCTTCTACACCTCTTTTTTTTTTTTTTTTTCCTTTTTTTTTGGTGTTTCTAGTTTCTACTTGTCACTTGCTTTTTTCTTCTCCTCTCCTCTCTCACTCTCGGATTTTGGTTTTTACTTTTCTCAAACAACAGAAGAAACACATTCACGGAAAGAGCGAAAAAAAAAAAAAGAAAAAGAAAAAAGAAGAGTTGAACAAAATCCCACACTCTGTTTTTCTGTCTTCCCTGGGAATCTTAGAGTGGGGTTTGGTTTCTGTTGGTGCTGAAGAAGAAAACCCTAAATTTGTTTCACTCTTTTGGCGGGTCTATCTCTCTCTCTTTCTCTCACTTTCAGTCTTATCCTCTGTTTTCTGTTTTCTTTCCCTTTTTTTCGTACTCGTTTGGCCTCTGTGTTGTGTTCTCTCTGATGTGAAAGACGAACAACAACAAGAAGAAGAAGATGCAAAACCAAGACCCACTTGGGTTAATGTTAATACAAGCTTAAAGTGGTAAAACGTTTCCCAAATTGACATTCTAGTTAAGTGAGCTCTGTTCCGCGAATGATTCGCGGTTTTTAATGATTTTCTCGAGGTTAGTCATGCCGTAGTAGCTGTGAAAAGCTCTTCTGATTCCAGGTTGGTACTACTGAGTTTTCCTTGATATTTTTGTTTTTCCCCCCTTCTTTTCCTTCTCTCTCTCTTTGAGTGGTTGTTGGGTAAGAGATTTTTTATTTTTTTATTTTTGGGTTGCGCAATTTCGGTTGAAGAGGGGAAAGTTTTAGCTGTTTATGGTGTAATATTTTAATCCATTACTTTCTATATATGCCGTTGGGTTTTGTTTGGTTGCTGAGAAAAAGTAAATATTTATATTGAATAACGGAATTCTGTATAAAAGTGTTGGTTTTGGTATCTTTCTTTCTTTACTTTCTTTTTCACTTCTCGTTTACGTCGCAAATGGGATTTTTTTTTTCTTCTTTATTTTTGACGCTTTACGCTTATCAAATCTTTTTCCTAAAGCATCATTTTCAAACACCAGTTTGATTTTTGAAACTCTGGAAAAAAAAAAAAAAAACTAGTGGGGTTTAGGCTTATGTCTCGTTGATGATTTGATAGGTTTTGAAAGATATCTTGTTGTGAAATCTGTTGTCTGCGCTTTTCTTGACCCATCTGAGTTGGATCGAGAATTCACTCTCAGTTCTGTCGTTTACCCTTTTTGAACTATTTTCTTTCCCCGATTTGACTGGGGTGGAATTTGAACTTTGAAGTCTTGTTGTCATACAAGATCGAGAGCATCTCTTCTATTTTCACTTGTGTGTCGTCTTGTCTTGAGTTTTTCTTTATTTTATTTTATTTTTATGCTAAACAGTTTCTTTGATTCTCTTAGGTCTCTAGGGGGTCCGAATCTGCAAATTTGATTTTTACAGATCTCTGAGCAGAGAATCTGTATCTAGCATTCAGAGCCAAAAGGATAAACCAGTTCCGGAATATTCATCAAAGAATTCACTAGCTAAAAGAGAGGAATAGGAATTCACAGAGAAGAAGTGAAGAAAAATAACAGTTCTTGCTATTGGGAAAATTTGAAAAAAGAAGATAAAAAAACTGTCTTGTCATTTGGGGTTTCTCTCTAGTTGATAAGAGGGAACGCTGAGCATGTCGGTAGTACATGTCTAGGAATCAATGGTGATTGGTGGGGGCAAGGTAATAATGCGAATTTCCCAGTTGGGGGTTCTTCTGATAGTGTTAGAAATATGAACTTCAGAGGGTTTGAGAATTTTTTCTGTTATTAGCAAGGGATTTGAGTAGAAAAGATTGTGGCGCTCATGAGTCGAGAACAGAAGCGAGGTAAGCAAGAGAAAGGGTCTTCTGATGCAGCTGAGAAAGTCGTGGTTGCCGTTAAGGCGTCTAAGGAAATTCCCAAGACTGCTCTTGTATGGGCATTGACGCATGTTGTTCAACCCGGGGACTGCATAACACTACTTGTGGTTGTCCCTTCACAAAGTTCAGGTAACATTTTCCTTAGAGCTGCTGGATTGCTTTCCTACATTTCTGAAGGGCTAATCTAGTTGTTAATCATTATTGTACTTTTGGTTTGATGTAATAGGAAGACATGCTAGGCAATGTTGTTGAAGTTAGGACAAATTGTTAGTTAGTTCTTCGGCGAATCATTGGCGAGGACTGTTCTTTTTATTTTCCTCCCTAGTTCACTGGCTTGTTTGGCTGAATATCTGCTGCTGCCTCTGAATTTGTGTTAATTTGTTATGATGGCTTTGAGGAAACATATTTACTATGTTGTTTTATTCAGTCCTTGGCATTCATTGATTAATTTAAATCCTTGAGCTTCAATATGAATTTCTTTTTTCTTGTTTCTCAATTCTGCAGGTAGAAAATTATGGGGCTTCCCAAGATTTGCAGGGGACTGTGCCAGCGGCAGTCGGAAGTCTCAGTCGGGAACAACCTCAGAGCAAAAGTATGATATTACAGATTCGTGCTCTCAAATGATCCTTCAGCTTCATGATGTTTATGATCCAAATAAAGTAAGTGCCTTGTTGTATAATGCCTTACGATTTTTTAGTTCCATTCATTTACATCCATGAATTGTATACTAATTCACATATGCAGATAAATGTGAAGATAAAGATTGTCTATGGATCGCCTTGTGGAGCAGTTGCTGCCGAAGCCAAGAAAGCTCAAGCCGGTTGGGTTGTGTTAGACAAGTAATGGTCTTCTCTTTAGTTATTACCTTGACTTTTAAAATTATAATTTATTTTCTTGCTTAGGCTCACGGATACTTTATCTCCTCTGTCTTTCCATTTTGATGATATATACATATATATATATATATATATATATATTTTCAGACATCTAAAACAAGAGGAAAAGCGTTGCATGGAAGAACTGCAATGCAACATTGTGGTTATGAAGCGTTCACAACCTAAAGTTCTTCGCTTGAATTTGAACGGGTCACCTAAGAAGAATGAACTTGAATCCTCCTGTCAATTATCTTCTGAACTTGATGATGGGTCAGAAAAGCATCCCAAAAAGAAGGATGATTCTTCAGATTCTGTCCGGGGGCCTGTTGTGACTCCAACTAGCAGTCCAGAGCTGGGAACACCGTTTACAGCAACTGAAGCTGGAACTTCATCAGTGTCAAATTCAGATCCAGGAACTTCACCGCTTTTCATTTCAGAAATAAATGATCTGAAGAAAGAGGGATCTTTTATAACTGAAGAAAATCGGGATATTGATGATTCAGATACTGAGAGTGAGAATTTATCCATCTCCTCTACTAGTTTGAGGTTCCAACCATGGATAACGGATTTTCTAAACTCCCACAGCCAAACCTCATTGCGTTTTGAAGAAAGTTCTCACAAGTATAGTGATAAGACCCAAGCATCGTCAGCCAAAGGTCTGCAAGACAAGTTCAAGAAACCTGACAGAGAGTCCGGGGTTGGAATGCCAAACTACAGGGGTAATGTTGATTTCAGTGGAAATGTAAGAGAAGCAGTCTCCCTATCCAGAAGTGCTCCTCCTGGGCCCCCTCCATTATGTTCAATATGTCAACACAAGGCACCGGTGTTTGGAAAGCCTCCAAGGTGGTTCAGCTATGCTGAACTAGAGCTTGCTACTGGTGGATTTTCACAAGCCAATTTCTTGGCGGAAGGAGGGTTTGGATCCGTTCACAGAGGGGTGCTCCCCGATGGTCAGGCTGTTGCAGTTAAGCAACACAAGTTAGCTAGTTCTCAGGGGGACCTTGAATTTTGCTCAGAAGTAGAAGTACTCAGTTGTGCCCAGCATCGCAATGTTGTTATGCTGATTGGCTTCTGTATTGAGGATAGAAGGAGATTGTTGGTTTACGAGTATATATGCAATGGATCACTGGATTCTCATTTATATGGTAAACTTTCTTCGTCCTAGACCAAAATTTGATGCGATTCTCACGTAAATTTACCGAAATACATGATAAAATTATCTCGCTTCATCCTCCAACATTATCACCGTTGTCTTATCAAGCTTGTTATTATCCATTACTATATACTTCAACAGATTATCCTTTTGCTATTTCTAAGTAAAGTTTGGATTTGTGAAGAGCTTGATTGTATTACAGGACAACATCGAGAGCCGTTGGAATGGTCTGCACGGCAAAAAATTGCTGTGGGAGCTGCTCGAGGGCTGCGATATCTCCATGAAGAATGCAGAGTTGGTTGCATTGTCCACCGTGACATGCGACCAAACAACATCCTTATCACCCATGATTTTGAACCACTGGTATAGTGACTTTTTAATCTCCTTTCTGCACAGTTGGAAATTTGTATATCTGTGCTTATAGTTGCATGATAAAATGTGTATTTTACTTGTTAGTATACTGTATGTAGATAAAGTCGTGATCTTATTGAACTTTTATTGTAAGGTCGGCGATTTTGGCCTAGCGAGGTGGCAGCCTGACGGAGATACTGGTGTGGAAACCAGAGTTATTGGGACGTTCGGGTAAGCTTGATGATAGTATTTACTGTTATGTTTTTACCGCCTGTCCTTCGCGGTTGTCTAACAGCTCTTCCACTGTGATGTAGCTATTTGGCTCCGGAATATGCGCAGAGTGGTCAAATCACAGAAAAAGCTGATGTATACTCCTTTGGTGTGGTATTGGTGGAGCTTGTTACGGGTCGAAAAGCAGTGGATCTCAATCGACCGAAGGGACAGCAGTGTCTCACTGAATGGGTAAAAGATAAATGGCCAAGTTCTTTATCTATCATTTAGTTTTGCTTCTCAGTCTGGTATTTTATATACGAGAATATTATGGTTTGATTAGCATGATAACAAGATTTGTTTCTATAAAAGGCACGACCGTTATTAGAAGACTATGCCGTCGATGAACTGATTGATCCGAGGTTGGGAAACCAATTTTCAGAACAAGAGGTTTATTGCATGTTGCATGCTGCGTCGTTATGTATCCGTCGGGATCCCCAATCAAGGCCTCGCATGTCACAGGTGAAGAGAACCTCTTTTAACTTTGTTGTTATGATAAGTTTTACAGCTTCTCATATCTTAAAGCCTAAATTGGTTGGGATCTATGTCTTTGTTTTATGTTCTTGAAGGTGCTTCGCATACTAGAGGGTGACATGGTTATGGATGCTAATTTCACGTCGACGCAAGGGTACGACGTGGGAAGCCACAGTGGTCGTCTTTGGCCGGATCAGCATCACCAACAGTACAGCACTCCGCTGGCTGCTGCGGAGGCACTGGAAGAGCTCAGTGGGAAGCTCTCTCTTGAGAATTTAAGGCCGGGTTTTTGGGAGAGAGCCAAGGCAAGGGCTTCATGTGAAGATAATCTGTAGAGTGCTTGCTTACCTATTTTGGCTGCGACTTTGCAATGGAAAATATGTATTTACCACTTTTTGTAATTTTTTTGGTTTTTTGGTTTTCATATTTTTGTCTATTGTCTCTAGAATTTTCTTTTCTGTATAGTAGAAGCAGAAAAATATCAAGTTTTTGTAATTCTTTGGAAAATCAAGGAATATTACATTTTGATTATATTGAAAAACTTGATGAAAATGTGTTACCCCGTATTCGCTCTCTCTCTCTCTGGGCGTCTGTGGTGCAAGGAAAAATAAAAAAAAATAAAAAAATAAAAAATAAAAAAGAAAAAAGAAAAAAGAAAAAAAGAAAAAGAATGAAAGTATTTATTATCATTGCCGGAAAATCATGAACCAGAGTATCACAAGATCGCTAATAAAAATATCTGCCTTTGAGAGCAGATATATTTCGGAAAGGCACTCTTACGTAATTTCAACAAAGTTCTTAGCCTCCAAAGTCTTAGGTAGCTTTAGGCAGTCCGAAGCTGAGGTTCATTACTCCGAAAACACGGGTGGATTTTGTACCGCCCACTCTTCTTCTATGTCTTTCTCATTTTAGACCTTGCATATCTAGACAGAAATAGAAAAAGGAAAAAGGAAAGGTGAGTTCATAGTTAGGAAATGTGCCGATTTCGAATAAGAGGTATGTATGACAACCAAAGAGAAAAAAAGAAAATACTCGATGTGCATGCCACCCCGGTCTGATGACGGCAGCATTGTGCCGGTAAGTTCCTCCATGGCCTTGCTAGCTTGTTCAAGTTCCTGCCACATTCAAACAAGGTTTGTGAATTATTACACCCTTCTTATTCAGGCTCTTTATTGTCTTAAGTATCCATGCGTGATTTGCATAGTTTACAGGGACTGTTTGTGTTTGGAAGCTATTTTCACTTTCAGTATGTCAAGAGTTATAGTAGAAGATAATTATTAATATACTGAGCAAGAGGTGTGAACAGTAAACAAAAATTCCTACAAGCAATTAAATTTAGATCTTTAAGTAGTCAATGGAGAAGACTTTTGTTAGAATAATACAAAAGCGAAAAAAAAAAAAAAAAAAAAGAGCTATGGAATACCTCAAAATCAGCAAATGCAACTGGCATTCCACCCCTGGAACGCAATTTGAGCGTATTGAATCCACGATACCTTGCACCAAATAGAGAGAAGCTATCAAGTTTCCTGTCAAGTAGTCACCGAACGATAAAGACAATCATACAAGGACACAAGCGGTTTCAATCATGTCCAAGGAAAAGGACAGAACGTAGATGCCAATCAAAACAAGATGATTGAGCCATTATTGGACCAATTCCCAATCCTTTTTCTCCCCTAGAACTGCTAAAAAAGGGAAACACAGAAAAGAACTGTCAACGATCGATGAGAATAGTTACTCACTCAGACAGAACTTGCTTCAGTTCATCTTCAGTGCAATTTGGACCTAGATTTGCAATGAACAGAGTGGAACACTGACCGCCTTCAACAGTTTTTTCCAGTTTCTGCTTAGACAGCCAATCGAAGATGGAATCAGAGTCAGACACTTGAAGTCAGTACTGCATGAAAATCTCCGATTGGAACCAGTATGCAAAACATTAAACAAAATAAAACATGGAATAAAATGCAAATCAAACAAACTCTAAATAATGATGGTCAAGATATTAAATTTGAAATAATTATATCAAAATGAAATACAACGTGAAGGCAGATAATGGCAGGTTTACACAATCAATAAAATTGAAAAGGCAGAGAATAAAGATGGGAAAGGATGCAAAGATCTTTAAATTACAACATTCGTCAACACAAATCTAAAGTTCCACAGCATACTATCGCCATTTCAATTTCCACATACGTTTACGGCAGCTACGGCATTGTCCAAATCCACCGCTGTCTCACCACTGCACATGACATTACCAAACAAATAATACTTAGAGAGCCGTAAGATTTTCCACGATACAATTTTTTTTTTTTCAGTCTATATACTAGAAATTGGGAGCTGCAAGTTCAGAGAATCCGACATTCTAACATAAAATAGAGTGTTTTCTGAGTGGTTTCAACCTTTTTGGTGTCACTACGTCATCCTTTTCGCCCGAATCCTGGTTTTCACTATCAGATGGTTCATTGGATTCACCGTCTGCTGAATGTGAAAAAGCACAGTTACAAGGTAAAATGGTAATTAGCATTCGAAAATAAGTGGTGAAATGGAAACTAACATGATGAAGTCTAGTTTCCTGTAAACTGTACAGAATGAAGATCACATTACCACCACCGTCACTAGATTCTTCACGGGCGTTATCCTCTTCTTTGTTTGTTCTGTTATCTATAACAACATAAGGTCCGCTACCTGCGAAATGACAGGAAAAGTTGGTAGTCTGAGCAAAGGGGGCTCCAAAGATCAAAACAAAAGAAATCATGATTTCAAAACAATCAACGTACTGATCTACCTGGTTTGCGTTTTCTTCTCGAGTTTGATCTCGCTAGTTCAATATGTAGAACAGATCCAGATTGGGGATCAAATTTCACACCCTGATCATGAATAAAAAAAGGGAAAAAAAAATCCCTTTTAGAGTTGAAAGTGATTGAATTGGAAAAGGTTAGACTACCGAGCACTAACTCAACCCCAATTCTCTGTCATTCAAACTATAACTATGTAGTACAGTTTGTATATCCTTTATTGCCCAATTATTCCAACTTGTAATTAAACGAATTCTGATATGCTGGAAAAGATATAGAAAAATAAACTGGGAAAGAACCATTCTTTCGAAATCACTAGTGAATTAGGGTGGGGGAAAAAAAAAGAAAAAAAAAGAAACAAACTTTCTCAGTGAAAAAACTTAAAAAATTCTCACATTTAACGCATGAAGTGATGCCACTGCTGATTGATGATTGAAAAACGTAGCAAATGCAACAACCTGCGATTCAAAAAGCAAAAGATTGATGAAACAAAGTCAAGTTTTCTTCCCGTTTTCCTCTTTCTTTTCTCGTCGACCAAACAGTAAAACTCCCAGGAAAAAAAAAAAGAAAAAAAAAAAGACCTGGTTGCCACGGCCAGTGTACTTGAGCTGGCAAGAGTCGAAGCCGGGACGGCGGCGAAAGAGGTTGTGAATCTCACGCGCCTTGACGTCGTCGGGGAGGCCGGAGACGAAGAGCGTGTTGATGGCGTTGCGGTCGTTGAGTTCCTGAATTGGCGGTGGCTGTTGATGGTGGAGGAAGTACGGGTCGTACGGCGGATGAGCCATTGGCTGGGGGAGGCGGTGGCGGCTCTAGCGCTCGTCACGGCGGTGGAGATGGTGGTGGTGGTGGTGGTTTCTCTCTGAAATGGAGGTTTACCGGTGAAGCGAGGCCTTTGTTGGGTTCTACGAAAACGCCAAATGTTTCTGGCCTTTAAATTCTACTGGGCGTTCTATTAAAAACGAGATGTCGTTTTTATTGAAATTGGTTGTCTAAAAACGGCACTAAAATAATAGTTAGATTAGTGTTTAAATTTTCCTGTCGTTTGGTCTAATAACGACAGACTGTTTCCTACCTTGAATTTTACCCACGTCCTATTTTAAAAATGACATGTCGAACTTTTGTGTTTCAACTTTTGATGGTTTTTGAAAGCGACATTTTCGATTTGTCGTCTAAAATTTTTCTGTGGATTGATTCTGAAAATAAAACTGTTTCTCTCCTCAAAATTTTGCAGGCGTCCTCTTGAAAACATTAGGAAGTTTGGCTGTAGGTTAAAAAACGACATTCAGATTGTCGTTGAAACTTTATTCTGTCATTTGACTAAAAACGACAAACTTCTCTCCTAAATATTACTGGTGCTCTATGAAATAATACATGTCGTTTTTCTTCAAATTTGTTTTCGCTTAAAAAACACATGTTGTGAGGAAAACGACACGTAATATTTGTTTAGACGACGTGCCGTTCATTTAGTTATCTTCCATACCTCCTTTCCTTGTGTGGAAAGTGAGTTTTGAGTGATTTATTATTATTATTATTATTATGAAATGTGATTATTTGAATTTAAGCCAGCTTCATCGAAAGATAAGCAAATATTCAGAGACAAAAGTAAGAATCCAAAACTTATGTGACTTCACATGTTTAACGAGGTCGTACTTCCATTATGTATATTTTTTTTTACATTTACTTTTTCCTTCTTTTTTCTAAAAGGATTATGAGTGTCATTGTATCAATTTAAATTTGCCTTATCGTGTAATCGTGAGAAAGCAATATCATTTTTCATCGGCAAAATCTCTAACGTGTTGTTTTTCTACCCACAAAAAAAAAAAAAAAAAAAAAAATGAATGCCGTATGGGACGACGAGGACCCATTCATCCGAGCACTCTTCTAATGTCACACGTACATGCTCTTTAATTTTTTTTGAAGTAAACATGCTCTTTAATTTACTTGACGCAAATAATAATAACAATAACAATAAAGTAATAAATAAATTAAATAATAATAAAGGTGATCTATCTCTCTTCTTCATATCTTCAGTTTTAAGGAAACCCTGTAGTACATGAACTTCGGTGTTTATCGACAATTTTCAATTTTTGTTTTTATATATATTTATATAATTTTGCTGCTAACAAGTTTCATGATTATTTAATTTTTATTCATTGTCTTTTTCTTTATATTTCGCTAACAACATATTAAATTCTTAATGTTAAAAAAATCCAAAAAAGTATAATTGCGGATATAATTTAACGGTAATTTCATATCTTATTCCATCATAAGGTGAATACTTCGAATCTTTCTACCTCCAAATTCAATATATATTCACTAAATGAAGAACTAAATATTATAAAATAGGTAATGAGGATGTTAAGTGGATGAAAGAAAAAGAATTTAGATAGAAAATCTAAAAAATATATTCTGAAAATGTAATAATTCTTTTTAATAAGACATGTCATAGATCTAATATATAAAGAAAAAAAAAAGGATAATAACAAAGACATTTGCAAATTTTGTTGAAAAAAAGAAAGCATATAAAATATATAATTTTGAACTTAACTTAATATAAATCCCTTTATAAAAAAATATTATTATCTATACGTGCAATCACGCAACCTTAGTTTATATCAATATTATGCGGATTTGGATCCATTGCTATGCTTCCTAATTAATTATGGTGATTTGAATATCAATATCGATTAAATTAATAGTTGGAAATCTTCATATTCTTTTTAAAAATTATAATATTAGAGTTTCTTTTTTCTTTTTTTGAAGAAAAATTAAAATTTGTTTTTGGACACCTATAAGAATAATGTTAAGTTATATTATATATGACAAAAAGTTTAGCTGTGAATTTTTTATTTTTTATAATTTAAGGGTAAAAATGATAAATTTAAATTCTGTATTTTATAATTTAATCATGTGTAAAATTATCTTTAAATTATAATACAACTACAATTGTGATTTTTTTTTTTTTATTGAAAGGGGGATTTGAGATTAATATTTCAAACATTTTTCACCGTTTTTTGTCAATTATAAATTTAAAAAAAAATTCCAAAAGGTCATTCATTTTTTGTCCATAGCAAATCATTAATAAATACTCCTTACAAAATTGTACAAAACCAATCATACGACACTACGTGGTCAACAAGACAGTTCAACAAGCATAGTCCAATCAAAAGGCTTTTGAATCACATTAAAGAAAACGACATGAACCACCCAATGATCCAACAGACGAACGCCAAGTCAAACATACTTTCCCAAAAACAAAAAAAACAAAAAAAAAAAAAAAGGAAAAAAGATGATGAAGAAAAACTACAACAAATTGGCCCAACAATTTTACCAGAAAAAAAAAATTTAAAATTTACTGATACATATTATTACTTCAATTAACACCCGAGAAAAATTACAGTGCAAAAAAAAAAAAAAAAAAAAAAAAAGAAGAAGAAGAAGAAGAAGGTACTAGAGAATCAATTAAGAGGAAGAAGAAGATCCAGCAACACCGGTCATCAATCCGGCGCTCTCCTCCTCCAAGAAGAGGTCGTCGGTCTTCCTGATGGCGGCGTGGACCACGACGACGACGGCGCCGACGAGCAGCGCCATCAAGATGTTGAAGGTGGCGTGGGTTAGGAGGAGGAACACGATCGTGAGGACGGCGAGCACGATCAGCACGACCCGATCGTCGATGGTGCGGTTGAGGAGGACGAGCGGCTCGTCGCGGAGGAAGTAGAGGAAGAGCCAGACGACGACCATGACGACGAAGACGATGAGCGAGATCGGGTGCCAGAGGAGGCTGAGGAACAGGATCACGAGCACCACGATCGCGTAGTTCATCCGGAAGTAGGCGGCGTTCGTCTTCAACCGTCCGATCGCCTCCGCCACGCTCGGCGGGAAACCGAGCGCGTGGAAATTGAACATCACCTTCCACGGGCGGCGCGTGCCCAGCCCCGCCTTGATCCGCTCCTTGGCGCGTGAGATGTACTCGAGGTTCGTCGACGGCGACGACGTCGGGATTGTGCCGTAGTTCGTCATGGTTTGGGAGAGAGAGAGAAGAGAGAGGTTTCGAGTCTGACCGAAAGAGTTGCGAAGTTGAGGGGAAACAAATTCTATCAAATGGGGGTTTATAATAGTGTGTGTTGGTGAAGGAATTTGTTTTTTTTTAAGTGTTGTTATAATTAAATTATTAATTATTTAGGAAAAAAAACAATAATAATTGTCTATTAGTTTGGAATTAAAAAAAAAACTATTTTTTTAAAATAAATAAAGATAGAGATGGTTTTATTTATGAAAGTAAATTACGTGGGGAAAGAATTTGAGACTATTATTATTGATACATTCGTTCACAAGAATATTGCTTGGTGTGGGTATTTGTCTTCTTACCGTTGGATTTGGCTTGTGGAGTTAGGAGCATGATTGGCCATGGACTCACGAGTGTAGTAACTAGTCATTTCATGATTCAAAAATTATGAAGAGGTTTGTCTGATAATTTTTGTTTGATGATTTTGTATCGACAATTTCGTAACTTTGAATCGTAAATCTGGATCCTTGTCATGTTTGATTTTCAGAAGGAATATAAAAAATTTATGAACCAAACGTCACCTTAATTTTCTTAATAAACTGCAATACAATGAGCTCACTAATGCTCACCAGTCACTATTCATTGCTTATCTATCCTTGTACTCTGTTTAAACGACGAATTAAGCTTTTTTTTCACAAAAGTACAATTGAGTTATTAATTATGCTTATATGTTATGCAGTTTCCTTTTTTTCTCAAAATATAAGCGAAGTTCTTTTAAAAAAAAAAAAGTAAAACAAGGCCTAAAACATAAAGTTAGTTTCTGTCATCCTAACTGTCGAGGGACCCGACAATAACAACAACCCGCAAACAAGGGATTAGGTGGGACTCGTGTGTGGATAAGACCACACTAAGCCTTGTGGGGACGTGATGGATAACACGACGGCAACATACCAACGAGACCGGCCAGCTTGGCACGTGGCATGTGGTATCTACTAGAACAAAAGTTGTCAATTCCTTTTTAGAATTCCCTTTTTTTTTTTAATCATTTTTTTTTTAAGTTATCATTAGTAATATATTATATAGTCTTTGGAACCCCCTTTTTTTTTTTGTTTTTTGTTTAGCCACGTTAGGTGATCATTGGAGGTATAATTTGCATGGTGGAAGCCGAAAGCCAATAAGGGGATGCCACGTGGGGAGAATGGAGATCTTTAGAGTGAAGTCGCACGCAGAGTGTAATTGTTAATCGTTGAGGTACAAGTACAGTACCATTGCATGTGGAAGAATGGACATAATAGGAGGAAAAATCTCATTAATTGTGTTTGTTGAGACAGAAAAAAGGAGGGAAAAAATAGGGGATCTTTTTCTCTCTTCTTTTCCTTTTGTGTTTGTTTAGTAGAAGCACCTTTTATCAATGAGGAGGATAATGATTGATGGTTGCAAGCCTTTGTTGACAATAAAAGCAAATGTACCAAAAAGAAAAAAACAAAGCATTCTATTCTTTTTTCTTTTTTCTTTTTTCTTTTTTCATTTTTTCTTTTTGAATTTCATATTTAAGTTACTAGTTGATTCTAGCATCTAGTTTGTGCAATGCCATTTTATTATTTTTCCGTATGGATTAACTTTCTGCTCTTAGTTGAATTTGGTGAGAGGGGGAAAAAAAAAAGGAAAAGGAAGAGATGTATATATAATTTAGGTGAAGAAAGTAGAAAGGAATGTGATGACTTTTATCTTATTATATGTTATTTTCCCTAATTCTTTATACTAAGAGATCAAAATTGAGTTTTTTTTTTTTTTTTTAAGTTTTCAAATAAGAACCAGTTTATTAAATTTATCCTTTTCCACTTATAAAGCAATTATTATAAAAATGTATTTGGTTGGAGGAAGAGAGAGAACTAATCTATTGTTTGGTTGGAGAGAGAAGGGGAGGGATGGGAGGATGACATCTTTTTTCGGATCGATCAAATTTAAAAATAAATTAAAGAAAATCCATTCAAGTTAAGCTAGAAAAATACTGTTTTACTCTCTGAGAAAATATGAAATATTAAGATATACAATAAAGTAATCAAATAAATAACTATAATCCACTTTTCAACCCTTTTCCTCCTACTAAATAACGTGAAAAATTATAATAATTCCTCTAAACAGTCCAAAAGTAAGCTCTTTTATTTAATTTAAATTTATTTTTTTAGCTTCTTTAGTTCTCTATAATTTTCTTCCTGTCTGGCTGGGCCATTTTTGGAAGGTGTTGACCCGGCCGGATGTGGTTGGGCTTGGATTATTGCACTTTTTCAAAGGAACAGTTCATATAAATAAATAAACCATAAATAAGGGTGGTTTCTACGCTTTTAAAAATAACATCTCTGGACCCGAGTTTTAAAGTTTTAACTTTTTTTATTCTTATTAAATAAATACAGAGAGTCAAAAATCAAAATTAGAATTCCTCAAAAAAATAAAAAATAAAGAAATCAAAGTAAGAAGAAAAAAAAAAATCATAAACATATCTTTTAAGTGGATGTTTTTCACAATTTTCTCGTGACATATTAAAGAATTTTGGGTGGTAAAAGAGTGAGATTAGCTAAACTCAAGATGTTAAGTAACGATTTCAAAGGAGACTCATGTAAAGTGATAGATCAGAGCTCAAAAGCATCTTCTAGTTGTACAAGTTCTTTCTTTTGATATACGTAATGATGACAGTGATCTTTGAGTCTAGAAATAACTTTCCTTTGGCCTAACCCCAAATTGAACGGACAAAGACGCAAACAGAAGCCATGTTATTTATTTCTGACCAACCTGTTTATTCTCTCTAACATGCATTTAAAAAAAAAAAAACAATGTTTTCTCTTACAGAACATGTGGGAAAGAGATTATACTAATTTATTTTAGCCATTATGTGATAGGATCTCTTATATATATATATATATATTATACTATTGATAAAAATATATTATTAAATTTTAACGGTCTAATCTATAAATTTTCATATTTAAAATTTATAGTAAGGAGTACAAGATTATTTAAGTTATAAATTAAATCTCTAAAAAACTAATCTAACGGTTAAAACAACAATTCCTATTAAAAGTGCAAAATGAAAGATCTTATCATAGAAATTCCCAAATTTTTTCCCACGAGAAAGTAGTTGTATGGTTTGTTTGTTTAGAACTTAACTTTTCACTAGAAGGGACATTATTTTTGCGAAATTTTAATTCGTTCATTATCTTAAACCTAGCAAAAATTAACCTTTCAAAGTTCTTATTCATTTGTTTACTTTAGGGATTCGTGGGTAAATTAAAAAGTTGTTTTTAATAAATGGTCGAAGTTTTGTAAAATTAGGAAAATAATCGTTTTTTAAAAAGTCAATCAGTGATTGATCCATTGATAAAGTTAATTAATAATTGATCATGATTAATAAGTGATATCATTGATTAATGACTATTTTTCTAAATAAAATAAATTTTGACTGTTTTTACAAATAAGTGCTTTAAAATTGTTTTATTTATCTAATTTTCCTTTATTGACGTCAAATTTTTCAATGTCAACTAGTGAGCCACAAATCGGTAAAAGGGTTAGCTATACATAGGTTGGATGACCAGAATTGGGCATAAAATATAACGGACTTAATAGATTCAGATTTATGGGGCAAGTAAAGTTTGTGAAGAGTGGCTAAAAAGACTTCAACTTGACGTCAAAACTTGTAAATAGATCAGCAAGCTTGCCTTTAAGACTAGTTATAGAAATTCTCACAAGTTTTTCCTACCTCCAACAGGCTGGTTCCATTGCTTTCCAAGTTTTTGGGCTGCTTCTTATCAACTTGCCCTTATATATATATAAACCTTTTGTTAGGACATAACCTCTAATAATCTCAAGGCAAAAACTTGTTTTTCATAACTTTCTCTATCTCTCTTTGTATTTGAGAATATTGTTTGAAACTTGAAAACTTCAAGGCTAGAGGAATGGAGGGAAAACATTGTAAGTTTCTTCATGGAACACTTGAAGCTACCATCTTCCATGCTACTCCTTACACACCACCTTTCCCCTTAAATGTAAGTAAAATTCTTGAGATATTCAGAAGGTCTTGTAGATTTTAATGCATATTATATAGTTGGAACTTTGAAAGAAGTTTATATCGTTGTCCTATTTTCTTATCTTATTAACGACCTCTTGTACTATTTCGACTACTTATCTAATTGTGTAAGCATTTTTAGTGTTTAGTATCTATCACATGATCAAATTCGTAAGTTCAGATGATATATGGCAAACTACTATTAGGGAGATAGCCAACGAGACATGAAATTTAGGACAGTAAATCTCAAACTCCTTTGAAGGGCATATGCAAATTACCCAATTAATAATAAAGGCTTCTAACATGTCAAGTTCCGCTATGTTTTATCATATTCGCGTACTATTCGATTATGATCTGACAATAAAAAATGACGTATTAATTGTGTCTTTAGTTAGTGAGAAATTGATTTCAACATAACTTTGGTCTGGAGTTTTTGTTCTTGTGCAGTGTATACTTGCGAATGGAAGGCCAGCATACGTGACCATAAAGATAGACGGCAAGAAAGTTGCAAAGACAACCTTAGAACGCGACCGGGTTTGGAACCAGAGCTTCCAAATCCTTTGTGCTCATCCTTCCAACTCAACCATCACAATAACATTGAAAACTTCCTGTACAATCCTGGGGAAATACCAAATCCAAGCTCACCAAATACTAGATGAATCGAGTTTGATCAACGGGTTCTTCCCTCTTTCGTTCGAAAACGGAAGGCCTAATCCAGAACTCAAGCTGCGATTCTTGTTATGGTTCAAGCCAGCAGAGAGTGAACCAACTTGGGGGAAAATACTAGAGTATGGCGATTTTCAAGGCCTGAAGAACGCCACATTTCAGCAAAGATCGAACTCTCATGTCACGCTCTATCAAGACGCTCACCATTGCTCGACTTTTCAGCCTCCGTTTGATCTTTGGGGCACTCCGAGAAGGCTTTGGGAAGATGTGTACAAAGCCATTGAAGGAGCAAAGTATTTGGTGTACATTGCAGGCTGGTCTTTCAATCCCAAGATGGTTCTGGTAAACAGAAAAAATGCTATTATTCGTACTAGTACTATTTCTTATTTATCTTTCTATTTTCCTTGTTCTCCAATAATTAAGGTTTTTTTTTTTTTTTTTTTTTTTTTAAATCTTGTTTTGAGAAGGTTAGAGATTCTCAAACGGAAATCCCACATGCGAGAGGAGTGAGACTCGGGGAATTGCTGAAGCGGAAAGCGGAAGAAGGCGTGGCGGTGAGAGTAATGCTATGGAACGACGAAACCTCGTTGCCGCTCATCAAGAACAGAGGACTAATGAGAACGCACGACGAAGATGCGCTCGCCTACTTCAAACACACCAAAGTGGTATGCAAGTTGTGTCCAAGGCTACACAACAAGTTCCCAACAATCTTTTCCCACCACCAAAAGACCATAACGGTAGACGCCAAGTCCCACAACAGCACAACTAATACTAATTCCCCGACCGACCGCGAAATCATGAGCTTCATCGGGGGATTAGACCTCTGCGACGGACGGTATGACACCGAGCAACACTCTCTCTTTCGAACCCTCAACACCGAATCTCACTGCTCCGATTTCTACCAAACCAACATCTCCGGCTCCAGCCTTCACAGAGGAGGGCCTAGAGAGCCTTGGCATGACTCTCACGCATGCGTAACCGGCGAAGCGGCTTGGGACATCTTAACCAATTTTGAGCAAAGATGGGCCAAACAATTGGATCCTTCTTTGTTAGTCCCAACAAGTACTTTAACAAAGCTCATTGACCAAACTTTCTCAAACTACAACACCAAAGATAGGAACTGGAGAGTTCAAGTGTTCCGATCAATCGACCATGTGTCGGCCACCCAGATGTTCCGAAACATGACCGTCGAGAGAAGCATTCACCAGGCGTATGTCGAAGCCATAAGGAGAGCCGATAAGTTCATATACATAGAGAACCAGTACTTCATTGGAGGGTGTCACTTGTGGGAGAGAGACAGGCAATGCGGGTGCGGGAATCTGATTCCAATCGAGATCGCGCTTAAGATTGCTAGCAAGATCAAGGCCGGGGAGAGATTTGCGGCGTATGTTTTGATTCCGATGTGGCCGGAGGGAGTACCGGAGAGTGAGTCTGTGCAGGACTTACTGCATTGGACGAGAGAAACGATGGCCATGATGTGTAGGTTGATTGGAGAGGCGATTGAGGAAAGCGGCGGAGAGGGTAATCCAACGGATTACTTGAACTTCTTCTGCCTTGCGAATAGGGAGATTGAGAGGGAAGGAGAGTTTGTTGCGCCGGATTCTCCTCACCCGAATTCGCATTATTGGAACTCGCAGAAGCATAGGAGGTTCATGGTTTACGTGCACTCCAAGCTTATGATAGGTATGTCACTATATATATATATATATATATTTTGGAAATTACTATATGATCTATATGGGTATGTATTGCATTTCTTTTTGTTAGGTTATATTTACGGCTCGATCTCAGTTGTTGGATGAAGTAAGAAAGCAATTGTATAAGTGGTCAACATTTTTTAAAGTGGCAATTGAAGATTTTTGTTCAATGTCGGAAATAATTTCTTGATACGTTGTGGGCCATTTTGCATTCAACATGATTTTTTAATTTTATTTTTAATTTTATTTTTATTTTTTTGCTCGGAATGAATTTGAGACCAACAATTTGCTATATGTTACGCCATGGCAGGTGTTGTGTGCACTATCCTGAATTGGAAATAAAATTAAAAAAAAAAAAGAGATTTGAAGTGATAAGTTCTGAATTATATGTTGCATTATGGCAACTTCTGAAGCCCATTTTGTTATCACAACACAATAATATCTATAAATATATATATTTGTGTATATATACAAGAAGTAATATGTAATCAGGTACTTGCTAGAGAACCTTTTAAAAAAAAAAGTGTTAGAGAATTTAAGTTACAAAAATTCGACAATAATTGTAAGGGTGGTGCTCGTTATTGACTTTTCATACTACCATTTATCATTACGGGACCACATGCTATATTGCTTTAAAAAAAAAATTTAATGCTTTCTGGTATGAATTATCATTTTATTAAAGTCTCAAAAAAAAAAAAAAAGTTATCATTGATTCTTTTTCAGTGTCATTTTGGCAGGACTTTTTAGAGAAAGGGACAGTAGTAGTGAAAGAACCCAAATATAGTCGCATTATGAATTATTATTATTTTTTTAATATGAACTAAGCTACACGTCTATTTAGCTGTTAAATTCAGCCATATAACACAAACTCCTACTTTTAATTTTTAAACATGCGCTCATCGATGCATTTTCACATTTTATGTATTTTTCAGTGGACGATGCATACCTCCTAATAGGATCAGCCAACATAAACCAGCGGTCCATGGACGGCCAACGAGACACCGAGATCGCCATCGGTTGCTACCAAACCGATCAAAGCCCCGGAGACATCCGCTCATTCCGAATGTCATTGTGGTACGAGCACACGGGGCTCACGGACGACACATTCCAAGAGCCCCAAAGCTCGGAATGCGTTAAAAAAATGCGTTGCATCGGAGACCAAATGTGGAATATTTACAAAGGGGAAGAAGTGGTTGACATGGAGGGTGTTCACCTTGTGACATATCCCATAAGTGTAACACAAGATGGTAAAATTGAGGATCTTTTGGACGAATCAGGAGATGACCATTTTCCTGATACTAATACTCCAATCAAAGGGAAGAGATCCAAAGTCCTACCTCCAATTTTCACTACATAAATAAATATATATATATATATATATATTTATATGTATATATATAGCCGTTGTGGTGCAAAATGGGGTGATTAGAAATTTGATGTGAAGATTGAAGAATTTTTAAGCTTGTACATAGAGATTCCTTATTGTGCAAGAAATTGAGTTCCTAATGGCAAATGTTAAGAAAAATGGGCCATGGCCGGAGAGAAATCAAATACAAATTAATAATAATGAATAATGTGAATGATGATTATTTTAATGTAATGATTGTATTAATGGAAAGTGACTTGATATTTTACCAAAGCCACTAACTTGGCCACGTGGAACACCCGATAAGATTCGGTTTATCCGTAAAGAAAAGGGTACATGATAAAATATATTATCATAATCTACTATTATTAAAAAAAAAAAAAAAAAAAAACAATTCATTCAATACGCAACATGGTCTCCTGTAAGGCTTTATAGCTCTTTCAAGAATAGTTAAGTGAATTATTGCATAGCAAATTATTGGCAGGCGTTTTGATTGATGGATTTATTAATTATCATTATTTTTAATTAAAAATGGCATTCGTCACCGGGGAGCTAAGGAATTTTTATGGTGTTGAGAAGCGAATTTTTAGAGATATCGAAAATACGTATATTGAAACCTATATGTTTTGAACGTTTAAATCGTATAAGTTTTTCCGAATTTGAAAAATAAAAAAGAGAGTATAATGACTAATAAATTTGTATAATATATCTATGATGAACTTATCGACCGACGGAGTTGGACCATAGAAGGACCAAGAATCTAAACCCTTTCTTGGATGCTAGTTGAGTGACTTGACCCATACCTCAGTGTTTTTCTTAAGTAGCATAAACTAGGGCCTAAAACCCTGTTTTGGGAGAATTAAGGAGTTAATAATTCTCTAATTTAAAAAGTATACCTAATGTGGTTGGGTTGGGGGAAAAAAAAAGTAGTCTTGGAGCAATTATTATACATAAATCATCATTATCGTAATAATAGGAATATTATATTAATGAATATATAAAAGGGACAAATAAAAATCGAAAATTACGTTTCCTTCCTTCCAATTACCTCTCTCTCTCTCTCTCTCTGTGAGTGTGTGTATTTTTGCTTTTGCAGCTGATAGAGCTGAAAGCTCGAAAGCACAGAAAGCTTGAAAATTAGTCACGATGATGAATCGAAGGCACTTGTTTGTTGCACGTAATTTTCAGTTTCGTACGGACATGAGCTCCACTTTCAGCTCTCTGGTACTCTCTCTCTCTCTTCTGTATGTATATATAGATACATATACGCATATATATGTACATACATATATATATATGCATACACATGAGCTCCACTTTCAGCTCTCTGGTACTCTCTCTCTCTTCTGTATGTATATATAGATACATATACGCATATATATGTACATACATACATACATATATATATATATATAAATAGATAGATACTTGTTGTTCTTATCCATTTTCCTAATTCATGTTCGGTAGCTTGAAATTGGAAAGAGAAAGAAACAAAATTCTGATTTGTCGATTCAGATTTGATGAATTAATTACACAAATTTACTTTGTGACTTTTTTTTATCTAAAGATAATAACTTTTCCGATGTGTGGAAAGTAATTCACCAGTTTAGATCATTTTCTCTCCAGCCAAACAGAAACAATTACACTACTCTGATCTAAATATTTTAACAACTACAATTCTGATTTCTCGATTCGGATTTGATGAATTATTTACAGAGATTTACAAATACTGTTTTGATCTAAAGATGTCAACTTTTACGAGATGTGTGGAAAGTAATTCACACGTTCAGATCATTTTCTCTCCATTCAAACATAAACAATAGCACTGTTTTTGATGAAAAGATTTTACTTTTTTCAATTTGTGGAAATGGTAAGAGCTCGAGCTCGCCGGCGGTAGACAGGACTCTTTGTACGGTCGTGACGCCATTGATAAGCTTTCTGGAGGCTTTGATTCTGTCCTTCGCCCGTTGCTTCGGTCACCACCGTCCCCGAGATTGCTTCTCTTACAAGTTCGACGACGTTGTTCGTCTCGCTAACGATTCTCCCTGTTCGTCTTCCTTTTTAATTCGTTTTAATTTTCGATTCAGGTTGAGATTTTTTCTTGGATTCAGTTTCTGTTCATTTGAATTGATGTCGCAGTTAGTGTGAACGATGTCGAGGCCTTGCGCGAATTGTTCAAGAAATTGAGCAGCTCAATTTTCGACGATGGCTTAATTCATAAGGTAACTGGGAAATTCTTTATATATATATATATATATATATATATATATTCTGTAATTTGGATTTAAATTTTATATCTTTAGTTATATTTCTGGGTTTTCTGATGTGAAGGACGAGCTCAAATTGGCACTATTCAATACTGTAAAGAGTGAAAATCTTTTTCTGGATAGGGTAAGTATAATATAACTGGATTTTTTTTTTCTTTTTCTTGAGTTACTAATATACTGTACTACAAGAAGTTTGTTGTGTTTTAGGTATTTGATCTTTTTGATGAAAAGAGAAATGGGGTCATTGAATTTGATGAGTTTGTCCATGCGCTCAGCATATTTCATCCATGTGCTCCTCTAGGGGACAAGATTGATTGTAAGTATTCAAGAAACCGACTTCGGTTGTTTAAATTTAGGCTACATTGTTTCCGGATCTTCATGTTGAAAACGTTGTTCTAACGTCTCCTATGGTTTGCCTGCAGTCGCGTTTAGGTTGTATGATTTGAGGCAAACGGGATCTATCGAACGGGAAGAAGTAAGTATCTTGATGGTGTTGGAATTGTTTTTCTTGTGAAACTTTTAACCATGTTTACTTGAAACCATGGTCTGTTATAATGGTGCTTTCAGGTCAGGCAAATGGTAGTTGCCATTTTATTGGAATCGGGCGTGAAGGTGTCAGAAGAAACTCTCGAAACCATAGTCGATAAGGCAAAGATTATCCACATAATGGATCAAATCTTGTCCTTTTTTTAAAATTCAAACCAAGCATCTTCTGGATATTTTAATGCTAAATGTCGTTTCTCGCAGACATTTGCAGATGTGGATTTCGATAATGACGGCAAGATTAACAGAGATGACTGGCAAGCTTTTGTTCTCCGGCAACCAAAACTCCTAAAGAACATGACACTTCCCTATCTAAAGTTGAGTGTCTGCTTGTTTCTCCACTTGACGTCTAATGTTGTCAATGTCCACTACTGTTTTGAATATTGTCAACTTTGTTTTAATACTTTTTTATTCAAAGTCATTTTATTACAAAATATTTTGAGCGTCATCATAATTTGGATCGTTATGTGCCTCTCCTTACTAATGAAAATGTTCACTTTTTCAGGGACATCACCACACTGTTTCCAAGCTTCATCTTCAACACCGAAGTCGAAGACTGAAAAATCACCGTCAGTTCTACACAATGAGTGTAAATATACAAAGGAAGTCTAATGGCTTCTGCCACAGAGGATTGCTTTGACCCTCTGTGAGGGTTTTGTTTCGTGTTGAAGCGCCTTCTATTGTTACGGGCATTCTGCGAGACGACATGGTCGCTTTCGAGTCTTTATGTATATTTAGCAACTGATTTGTAAGCTACATTTAATAAAGAGAGAGGGATTAAAAAAAATCATTCGAGTCTTCGATTGCAAGGCCTTTCTTTGTAGGCTGCCTGTGATCACGCATGATAATGCCACTTACAAGCATGTAGGCTCTTGTATGTCCGCAACAACGGCGACTAACTTGGCAAAAAATATCCACCAAATGGAAGCATACCGATCCAAGAAGACAGCTTAGCCTAGTCTAATACGGGAAATTTTATCAAGGCAAAACCTGTCAGCAACCGGTGATTCTAACAAGGGTAAATTGTTATAACGGTCCCTGAACTTTTAATGAGGGTGCCAATTGGTCCTCGAACTTTTTTTTTATTAGTTAGTCCCTGAATTCTTAAAAAAGGTGCAATATGGGGTATCACCCTAACAGATCTCTAAAAATAGACAGATTTGTATCACATAAGTTGCACATGGGTACAGTAAGGAGGGCTTAGTAAAATCATAATTAGCACTAATATCAAAACAAGAAACAAAAAAAGAAGAAAGAAAAAACAATATCCTGATTCTCTCTCTTGTTTTCCTTCGCCAAAACAATCTCTAATCAATCTCTCATGCAATCTTGTTGTTCAACGCCAAAGACAATCCTCTCTCTCTCTCTCTCAATGATCTTACTGGAGGTTTTGTTCATCAAAGCTCTTTTTGCAGGTCGTGTTCATCAAAGAGGGAAGGGGTTTCGCTAGGATTCACGGTGGAGAAGATGGGTGGTGTGAGAGCTCGTTGCTGTGGGTCAACAGTGGTTTTCGACGGCGGGCTCCGAGTTTGCGACGGCTGTGTGAGACAGAGCGACGGGCTCCGAGTTCATGTCGGTTGTGAGAGGCGAGGCAGCGGGCTCCAAACTCACAACGGCAGGCTGCCATTCATGGCGATTGCGGGCTCCGAATTAGAAGCGGTGGGCTTCCAGACCTGTCGCTTGGTTTGCTTGGATTTTTGTAGGTAACCGTGATATCTTTCAGGTGATGGGACGAATAGTGTAGAGGATTAGGGATTTTCTTTTTGGGGGGTTTTTTTTTTTTTTCTTTTTTTATTCAGTTTTGAAAAAATGGTTAGATATATTAGGGATAGTTTAGTCTTTTTAAGATAAATTCGAATCATTTAACCGAACAATGACCGGCAGTTACTAAAAAGGACTAACTTATATCTTTTTCAAGAATTCAGGGACTAACCAATCAAAAAAAATTAAAAATTAAAAAAAGTTACGGGACCATTCGATACCATCATTAAAAGTTGAGGGACCATTCTAGCTATGAACCCTTCTAACAAATAATATGAGGATTATGCTGTATTCTGGGTACCAAAGTTCTACCGTCAATCAAGCGCCCGAACCCTTTATCTTTCAAGCAATGCACAAATTTCCACCGAAACAAAAACGTTTTGGGAAAGGGCCTAATTTCCACTTCCATCCTATTCTATGAAACCATTCCTCTGGCTATGTCAATCGAGATAACTATTTTGATGAAAAGTAGGTGCACGTACCTGCAGCCAAAGATATAATTACCTTTTCAAGCATGGCCTGAAATGAATTCACAGCCAATATAGGCTATGAAAAACTGCAGGGTGCAGCATTCTCCACTAGTCGCTTGGCGTTTCAAAAGTGAAATCATGAAGGGTCCAACTTTGGCATTCTTACTATCCAAAACCATCAGTCATTTAATTGCCGGATATATTTCGCAACCGCACCACCAGGCAATACCTTGTGTCCCGGGAAAACAAGATCGGATTCCCTTTCACTCCTTAAACCTTCATGGTCAGTTGCCAGCTTTCATCTGCAGCACAAAATTAAACGTAAAATTAAGAGATAACAAGTAATTGACAACTCTTTCCAGCAGAAATTATGAGATAGAAACAGTTGCTTTATTAGCCACAAAAAGGTGCATAATGTGCATGCAAGAAAAGCAATTCATCATATTAAAAAAAAAAAAAAAAACAGTACTATGCAAAAACATGCAGAGGCATCAATTGACCGTCATTTAAAGAATGAAAATGAAAATGAAAAAAAAAAAAAAAAAATTGTAGCAAAGAGGTGATTGCATCTAAAAAGCACGATGAATTGCAGCTTTTCCCCTCTTCTAAAAACCAAAAGACTCCTCATGGATCAACTTCTGCAATGCAAAGTAATGCTAAACACAATTTCCTTTCTGATAGACCAACTGCCCTTCGCTCACATGGACCATGTGATAATTGGTCAACAGGCAGGTCCAAAATTAGATGAAGGAAAATGCAAAGCCAGTGAGATGTGTGCCCTCGAAAGACCATCCCCAGACTTTTGTGCAACTTCCGTGTCTATTTTTCCTCCAACAGAGGGCTTTATATAAATAACCTTTTAAGTTTACAACTGAGAAAAATACATACTAACCACATAAACCAGTGCCTACTTACTGCTTCCTCAACTAAAGATAATCCATCAGACCTAGTTTAGATTAACAGTGTGTAAACCCAATACTACGACAAAGATTAATTGTCATGAATTCGATTGAACTCTAAGTTCAAAATCCCACTAGATCAAAATAGAGCCGACTGCACTCTCGCCCTCAGAATTCAATTGGAAGGTTAGCCATTAGTGTGCTAACCTTCCAATCATCCCTTCTAAATCTTGGGGAAGCAAGAAGTTCATTTATGTTTCAAATCAAAACAGCGTCGGCTACACGCAACTATCTGATTGTTTACTACTGGTATTCAGCCATATCAAACAAAAAAGAACCGTCCCATGCACAATGTTGGCAAAGAATTCTTTTGACACTTATATGCTCCTTTAATTGGCGGCTCGCACCAGGAAAACCATGAAACAATCGTTCGTAGCAGTATCTGTTATAGCAGTACAGCATTTCTGCAGTCAGCAATAATGTCTCTGGAGGCTACGTAACTGTTCGAGACTGTGTGATGCAAGGGTGAAGACCACCATATGCATATACAGCATCAGAACAACTTATTTCTTAGTCCAACCTTGTAGTTGTGGATTAAACTTTGTCTGTGGGAATCTTGGTAAATGCTGGCTTCATCTAGGAAAATCTCTCCTTTCTACTTCCAGAGTTTCCTATCAGAATAAGTATGTGAAAGCTAAGAGTACACTTGTCCCTTGGTGGTAGAAGAATAGAAGCAACTGATACTTTCAGAAGAAGGAACTAAACTAAAAACTAGAAACTAAATCCCCGGAAAGCCAAATAATATCCCTAGGAGTGATATTGCAGATGCTATCCCAATACAACTGCTTCTCAGAATATAAAATTATGCAGTTATCACCATGAGCAGCTGAAGTCGTTGAGCCTCAAAGCATAGTACAGAAGCAATTCATTACAAACGCTATCTACAGGACAAACTGACACACTAATAACCTTTGAGCCTAAAGAAAGCAAGATAAGGATCAAACACTGAGAATCAAGCATCACGGTGTAAAAGAAAATCCCATTAAAAAGGTGATAAAGATGAATGTAAGATATTGACACCTTATTCCCCAAGTTTAACAGGCAAAATATGATAGGAAAGAGACAGCAATCAAGGTATACTACCGACCAAGCTGAAAGTAAAATAGTATTTCCAAATTTAAGCAAAGATTATTATGGGAACTAAAGGGATCAGGAGAAAAAACAAATAGAATACAGCAGCTATAATGAGTAGCTGGGAGAGGGAAAAAGAAAAAAAGATTCCAGGCAGACCCATGAAATATGAGATAGGATACTTGCCTATATATTCAAACTCAGTGGTTGGCCTCTTCCTGTGGCGTGCCACCATCCATTCTTCAGATATTCCGTCATTTCAATGAATGAAGCAACTTGTTTACCATGGGGTGGTGAGAATTCTCGACCATGGAAAGACATTGCTCCTTAAATGAGAAACAAGAGCTTCACAAACCAAACATGAGAAGCAGCAATTTCGTACAACTGATTGATCTCTGAATTTGTGAAGGAAATGTTGATGGTCAAACATTCCAAAGAAAGCCTTCCGAGAAATTCAACCTCCTTTGCCCTAAGTCCAATCCGTTATACCTTCAACATGGTATCTCGATTCTCCTATAGCCAAATCTAAGTAATTTTTAAACTAGAGAAAACAAAATACAGGCTACACTCTCTTCTACAGCTCAGAATGGAATATTCCTAAACTCCAATTTGTCTATCTGAAAAAAGAAATTCTACCTTCATGATCCAAATCTTAGGAGACCTAGTGTCCACCATATCTTACTAAAGTCAAGGACAAATAAAATACGAAAAACTACCAATATCAAGATCCTGCACCTTGATTTTGAAAGTAGAAACTCTTCCTAGTTAAAACCTAAAATGGAGTCATGATCTGTTTTAACTAATTGGTTGTAAAAATAAAACCTAACGATATGCTTCCACTCCCAAGATTTTCTAATCCTGATACATCAAGTATCATGCAGTTTCAACAGTGTACTGAAAATCAACAAAACCCAGTTCCAAAGATTAAGTATCCACAAAACGAAATAGGCAACAGGGTTTCAAATCTCTAAACTACTATGAACCTACACAAAAACAAACGAAAGGAATAACTTGAAGTCCTCCAGAAAATGACTTCCAGAACACCATTATCACCAGGTAACTGATCCAAAAAAAGCACACTTCGTCCAAATAAACTAAATATGATATATCAGATATCCACCCACCCACCCACCCACCACAACCACCCGCCCTGTATAGCATTCTTTCTTTACAAACGACCAGATGCCTTGAACTTCAACAAACCAGCAGCAAAGACCGAGCTCTTTGTCTGACGTCTTCAATGTTACATTGCTTCCTTCATATATGCTTAGATGCCCCAGCTTCCACAACAGTTGTCGGAGAAGAATTTAAATCAACAATATTTAAAATACAGTTGCTGAGTCATCTCCGAAGTATTTTCTTCTAAATCCCAACCCTCCTACCCTTCAGGAGGAGAGGAGGAAAAAGCTAAGAGAAACGAGACCAGAAGAAATTTACCAAGGAAAAATATCGACATGGTAGGCTATTTGATCAAATTGCTGAAGTAGTATATAACTACTAAGAGGTAGAGGAAATATATCCAAAATAAGTGCATCATAATCAAAGATTAAATATTGTCTCTAGTAACTAGCGGAAAGCAGCACTAGAACCCTATATAACAGTCTAGGATGACAAACAACATACTGAAAAATTACTATTAGTGAGGCATGCACGCATAAATGAACCTAATGATCATCGGGCAATGATATCTGAAGCATGCAGCATCCGTAGAGCAACTTGTGTGCCACTGCAATTAAACAATTATAATCTTAGCGTCGAGGCATGCGTGGTTTCTCAGGCCCTCCCCATGAAGATGGACCCAGGCCATAAATAGGTCCTTTGTCAGCAACACTCTAATAACGAAAGGTAAGACTTCATCATTCAACAAGAAAAAACGAAAATAGCATTCTAGTAATAACATTAACCCAAAATGAGATCTTTGAAAATATGAAGGGGCATACCATATGAAGCCCATATCCATCTCCAAACGGAGGAGGGAAAGTTCCCTCTGGGCCACTGAATTTCATTCCATAGGGTCCACCTAGCAAAAGTCGGATATCATCAAAGATTAGATGCAGAACAAAAAAATAAAATCAAGTACCGTAAAAAAATATGCTTGCTTGCCCAGTTTTCGAAACAGGTCGGTTTTACCTGCACCCCATGGTGGTCTACGATCAACACTAGCGAGCTCTGCACGTAGTTTCTCAACTTCCCGGGCCATGGTAACTAAATTACTCTCCATTGCCTGTCTCTGCTCCACCAGCTCGATATTTGCTTTCTTTTCATAATCAATGGCAGTTCTATAAAGATAAAAATTCTCAGTTGATCTAATTTATTACCAAAATAATAAAATTCAACTAAAACCTGCATCCTACTGGAAATTCGGGCACAAACCTAGCATGCATAAGCTCCTGGTGCAGGCTATCAATCTCAGCCCTCAAATGAGGAATCTGCTGATTATCAGTTTGCAATCTTCCAACTTCCTGTTTGAGCGTCTGAACTTGCGAAGACAGCTCCTGCTTAAGGTCCTTTAGCTTCTGAACTTCCGTACGGAGTTGTACAGCCTCGTTTTTAAAGGGCTCGGCTGCCCGAAGATCAGCCTCCAACTTCAACCCCTTCTCATAAAGCTCCCTGGACCGCATTTCCTCTTCAGCCCGAATATCCCCAATGGCGAGATTCATCCGAAGAAGCTCCTCCTTCGAGGCACCAAGCTGATGCTGCAATGCAACTCGGTCTTCGACCAGTCTCCGGTTATCGGCCAACAGCCTCCGGATTTCGGCATGCTGCAATTCAAGCTCTTCCTCCAAGACCGCAGGATGCCGTAGAGGACGGGATAGAGGCGGACCTCGAGCGTAAGGTCCCTCGAGAGGATGGCCACGCCTGCTATTAATGGCTTCACGGGGAATGCGGTTTCTAGCAGCCATTTCCAAATACTCTGAAAATGCCCAATATTTTAATGGAATTCATGAGTGAAGAAATTCCACAAAACAATGCAAAACCCATATCACAGACTCATATCAAGAACGCTAATTGGTAGCAATCTGAATTTACAACCAATAACAGATGCCCATTAAACAATAATTTACGCGTTTGTTTTTGCTTGGCGAGAATTGTACAAAATGAACAGAAAAATACGTTTTTGAATTTCGTATTTTAATCGATTAATCCATAAATACAGGTAAATTTCACACTTCAGGCGTCATTTAGCAAGTATTAGGGAAAAGCTATATATATGTGTGTGTGTGTGTGTGTGTGTATAACAATACAAGTAATTTCCTTTATCAATACTTTTTTTTTTCCATGGCCAAATCAAATAACAAACAAAAGAGAAACGCAATGAATACCAGAAACGAGCTCGAAAAGCTTATTGAAAGCAAAGTTTTTTTTTTTTTTTTTTGGGCGATTCTGAGAAAACGCAAAGCCTAATTCGTTGTTTGTTGAAACTCTTTTCTAGGAAAATAAATAAATAAATAAAGTTGAAGCAAGAGTGAAAATAATTTCTGAAACAAAATCGGGGAAAATCGAAAGACGAACCTGATAAATTAATTGGGGATTAGGTTTCTTTAATCGAATTAGGGGAAAAATGAAAACTTTTAACTTCTTGTTGCTGCGTAAGAGGTCACAGGGAAATAACAACGGAATTTGTTGTTGTTGTTTTTCCTCTTGTTTTGTGCTTTTGGCAAAGGCTAATTTGACGGATGCCCCTCAACTTTTCACGTTTAGAAATTGTTCCCCGAGTTTAAAATAGGACAAATTATATTTTTTCCCCTAAACTTTAGAAGTTATCACAAAATATACCTTAAAATTTAATTTGTAACATACTTTCCCCCTAACTTTGGAAAAGTTTGTGAATTGTCCCCTGTTGAGGCCTTAGGCTCGACCCTGGAGCTTGGTGCGCTCGGCCCGTAGGCTCGGTGCGGCCTGTGGGCTCGGTCAATAGGGCTGCAGCCCAAGCTCCCCAACCTGTCCCGGGGGGTGCATGGCACTCGCGCCCGGAGGTTGTTGGTACCAGGGTTTGAACCCTAATACCTTAGGTGGATGGGGGTCTTGGAATCCTCAAAGGGTATTAGGGTTCAAACCCTGGTACCAACAACCTCCGGGCGCGAGTGCCACGCACCCCCCGGGACGGGTTGGGGAGCTTGGGCTGCAGCCCTGTTGACCGAGCCCACAGGCCGCACCGAGCCTACGGGCCGAGCGCACCAAGCGCCAGGGTCGAGCCTAAGGCCTCAACATCCCCCTCAATTAATTTTTTGACGAAAAAAATACACATAACATTTGTTTGAAGTATGAGTTGCGGATATTAAATGTGAAACACTTATAATTAAGTTAAAAACATAAATATTTAGGGTTGGTTGTCATTTTTTTTCCTCATATTTATCTCTTATAGGTAATTTCATTATTTCACATTTAATAAAGGTAACGGGTGCCAGAAGTGCTATCAATATATGTCATTTCATAATTCTATACTTAATACCCCAAAACTGATACTTCCAACAAGTGTCAGATGTATTTTTTTCATCAAATTAACGGGGAAATTCACAAACTTTTTCAAAGTTCAGGGAAAAATAATATTACAAATTGAAGTTTAAGGGATATTTTATGACAAGACCTAAAGTTTAGAGAAACAAAAATGAAATTTATCCTTTAAAATATTGACAATTAACCCCCACAACCTGTAAATATGCTGCATGGTTGATCCAATTGGAAATCGGGTTAATTTTTTTTTATGGCTATGAACAAAACTCCCTTCCTCTCTTAATAAATTCAAGGATAATCAACTTTACAAATGAAGGAAGTTTGAACAAATGGAGTCTAATTCGAGAAAGAGACTAAATTTATCCTAATTATTAGGTCACGTGCAAACCATATGTAAGAAAACTGTCCCAAAAATTAACTTTATTTGTGACTTGGATTAAAAACAATAGCTAATAAAGTTTTAGAAATTAATTATCAAAATTTTTGTACAGTAACTGATTTTCCAAACGCAAAAATATCACAAGACAATCATAATTCATTAAAAAAAAAAATTCTCTTCCTCAAATATAAAATAATAATACTAATTATAGTTTAAAATATTCAAAAATATATAATACTAAACTGTAGTTCTAACGAAATATTGAAACATTTTAATTTGTGAGGAATACATGTATAAACTTTTTTTTTTTTTTGAAGGAGTATAAAATAGTTTTTAACTTCATAAAAAGTATGTCAATTTTACTTATAACATGTCTATACAGTAATTTTTTACATAATTTATCAGGCACTTAAAATTCTGTTTTTAGTACTCATAACAACTTAAAAAAAAAAAAAAACAAACAAACAAACAAATGACTACATGCTCATGTACTTAACAATAACAATGTGAAACTAACCAAAGCATAAAAGAATATAATAAGAAAGGTAATGAGATTAAAATGAAAAATAAACGAAATAACAATAAGAATTATTATTTTATTTTTTAGTGTTTCTCTGTCCATTAAATGACCTAATGAGAAACAATCCTTTTTTTTTTTTTGGTTAATATTTATTAAACTTAGATAGAATTGTCTTTTTTGTCCAAATAGAAAGAATAGTCTTATTGCCTAAAAAAATATAGACTTTTGAATATAATTATTAAATTCCCTTAATTATAATTAAATTATTATTGAGACATAAAATAAGAACTTGTTAAAGATAGATAAGTAAATTTGATATCCAATTTTTTCTAAGTACAAACCGATATTATCCTTACTCATAAAAAATAATATCATTCTCTCTTTCCTATTATTTAGGGCCCATTAAATTTCCATTAAACATATATATATATATATATATTAGATTTTTAAAAAATAAAAATAAAAACTTGTTTCTATGCGTAAACGATGTACTTGTACACAGAGTCAGAAGGAAGGAAGAAGTTCGAAAATAAAAAGGAAAGAAATCAATTTTAAAAAGAAAAAAGAAAAAAAAAAGGAAAGGAATCCTTTTTCCACTGGGATTTTTGGCTCGTACAGCTATAAATAGCAGGCAAGTGTAAACTGAGGTACGAAGAAATCCGAGTAAGGTATTATTCAAGAGTGTTTATAGATTTTTATTTGTATTTTCTTGTTGGGGGTGCAAAAAGTAAAACAAAGTGATTTCAGTCCATAAATCCAAGGTGAGACTTCTCTAACATACTTACTACACTTACTACACTTTTGAATGTGTTTAACAAGTATGTCTCCCCTTTAACATATTATGGTTTAAGGAAAGAAGTCCCCCTTTTGGAAAAACTTCTTTCCATTTTTTCAGTCTACAATAAGGTTTTGTAGTCTTAAACATACTTACTACACTTTTGTATGTGTTTTTTTTTTTTTTTTTTTTCCTGAAAGTTTCTTGCTTTTCAAAGGATATGTTTAGAGTTATTAATTTCACACTTTTCATAGCAATATGGGTGTTTGTTTTGTTGAATGAGGAACGCTGATCACCATTGCTATAGAAGTTGGGAATTTAGAAAAACTTCGTACTTGCTAGAATGAAGTGCTACAATGAGTAGTAGAGGAAAGCTTGGCCTCAGTGCATCCTACTTGTGTCGTATTTCTACCTTTTTCGATAGCTAAATATTTCGTAACTTGACAGTCAGGAAAATTCTTATCTTTCTTGTTTCTCACTAATTCTTAAAATCGTTCTTGTGTTCTTATGTAGGTTCTTTATAAGAAGCTATTGAAAAGAGAATACTCACTCTGCTGCGATTCTTCTCGTATAAAATATTGGCACGATCATTTAAAGGACGCAAGGATTGAGATATTCGGAGAGAAAGAATATAAACGGCCTCTTCTTTCAAAATATTTCATAGATAAATTGTCATCGCTTGGAAATAAGCAAGAAGTACGCTTCAAGTTAGAGTGGGATTTTTGAAAAGGTCGAGACGGCCTAAACTATTTGGCCTAATCAAAAATAGTGAAGTTATTTGTTCGGCTTCAATATGTTTTTTCGGGTTAGGATAAAATTTAAAAATCTACTTCAATGGTCTTTTAATTTTTTTGTTTTCTTTCTTTCGTGGGATAGTTAAATTATTTTTGATATATTGCATAAGTTTAAAAATTTACGGGCTCGTTTGGTGGAGTAGTTTGAGTTGAGATTTTTAAGTTTCAATAATAAATTTTTTTGAATTTTCAGAAAAGACAAAAAACTTTTTGGGAAAAAGATAAAAACTTTTTAGGAAAAAGACAAAAAAAAGTTTGAGTTGAGTTGGTAGAGTTAGTTTGCCAAACAGGGCCTACTTCATTAGTTTTTTTTTAATTTTTTTTAATTTCTTTCATGAAATGTTAAAATTATTTTCAAGATATTGCATAAGTTTAAAAATCTACTTCATTAGTCTTTAATTTTTTAAGAAATTGGACATAATGGATCACATGCGTCTGTTCACCAAAAAAAAAAAAACATGGTTGAGAACCACATTCAAAAAAGGGTAGTGCAGTCTGACAGTTTTACTTGTCAAAAGAAAGCTAGTATTTAAGCAAGAAAAGAGAGGGGGAAAAAAAGCCCCAAATGCTGAAATAGTTCTGTGGAAAGGACCAGCCTGGACCTATCACTGGGAAGCTCCCTGATACAAAACTAATCAAAACTAATCAGATACAAAACTAATATTAATCTAAATAGAAAACTAATCAAGTTGAAAACAAACTGCCAGTCCCTTATATAAGGTGGTGATGAGAATCAATTCTCTTTTCTTTTCCATGTGGGACTGTTGCATGTTTACTTTTTTTAAGTTATAATGAGCATAAATCACACTTAAATTTTTTACAAATCAGATTAAACATATCTAAAACCTGTTTTGCATGAAAAATTAAATTCATGGGACCATGTTTAAAAAAAAAAAAAAAAAAAAAAAGCTTTTCCAAATTCTTGAGTAAAAGAAAAAGGAAAAACAAAGAAAATGACAAAAGACGTTGAATTTTTATTTAAAAAAAAAAAACCAAAAAATATAGTATACACAGTCTTGATGAAAGTGTAAAAAGGGGTAGAGTGTCAGATAATAATACTTTACAAAGAAATTATAGCATATAAGATATTTTATAGATGTTTTTGAAAATTATAATATATTTTATAAAGATGAATAATTTTAGTATATTTTTACAAGTAAATCTTTAAATTTTTTAATAAATAATAAATTACAGATAAAAAATAGTAATTGGCTTTCAGAACGACATCGGCACTAATGATGTCGATGTCAATGAGAGAGAGTCGCAGTAGAGAGAGATGTGAGGTTTTTATTTTTATTTTTTTAAGAAATGAGAAGTCATGGTGTTACTTATTTTCAAAGGTTTATGTGATCAATTTACTGGGAATTATGGGCGTTCCGCTTTTAGTGTATTTATAAATAAAAAATAAAAATAGAAAAAAGTTCTAAGAGAAAAGGAAGTTGAACTCCCATTTCCAAGTTTCTACAATTGTGTCAAGGAGGTAGAGGTCCTTGACCAAGTTTTTCTGGAAACTACTTTTGGATTTTGCTTATATCATCCGACTATTCGCCAGGATGGAGCTATTTATGGTCCAGTGGGGGACTTTTGTCCCTAATCAACTTTTCTTTTTGTTCATTAATTTTTCTTTAAAAATTTTAACATTTTCTTATTTTGTTCTCATAAAAAAAATGTCTTTTTAAAAAACATTATCTTTAAATATATTTTTAAATTAAAATAATAAACTAATTCTTTCGTTGAGATTATCCCTATCCTTAAATCAGAGTTCACCTAATTTAAATGAGTCTTTTAAAAAAAAACAGAAAAGGTTGTTCGATTAAAAATAAATAGATAAAAAAATAAAACTTACGTCCCTGAATGGGACGCAATAAACGCAAATCATTGCAACTCTCCACTAAACCAAAACAAGCGAAAATAAATAGTGAAAAAAATAGTCCAAAAGTTGATCCCCTTGGGACCTTTTTATTACTTTTGTACATGCAACTAAAGCAACGAAAAATAATAATAATAATAATAATAATAATACTAAGGAGAAACATATAGGAATTTTAATTGGGTCCCATCAGAGTTATCATCAAAGTGCACAGGAAGGACAAAGTGCTTGGCTTGTCACCCGCCACACGTGTGCAATGTGGGAAACCCCCTTTTTCCTCTTCTTCTTTTTTCTTTTTCTCCATTTCTCTGTCGTTTCATGTTGGCAGCTGCTTTCTAGTATCATTGTTTGAAGTTAATTAAATTTAAAGAAATATATATATATTTGGTGGCAACAATACAAAGCCTTATATTTTTTATGGGTCGCCTCTTCTTTTGACCCAAATGGGCATCCTCCTCTTCATTCTTACAGTGGGAAAGTTAACTATGGTGTCCTCCTCAGCCACCCACCTGCATTTCAATTAATTAAAACCATTATGTCTTATTTATTTTTAAAAAATTCATAAAATTTAGTGTTTGTTTAGATTATAGATTTGAAAAGTAAATTCGTATTTTTATACTGTAGAAAACCTTTTAAATAATGTCCAAAAAATGTCTCCCGACAGAATGGCAAATAGATTATTAGTAATTACATTGTTTAAATAAATAAATAAGAAGTGGTCAAGATTTAGAAGATTTACACTACTAACTAAGCATAGCCTTCGTTACTTTTTTTGATAAGTTGTAGCCTGCAATACTTTTAACTTAAACCATAATGCAGCCCTAGATTTTATCTTAATCACGTTAGGGGTTTCTTTTTAAATTATTGAGGATGAAAAAATAATAGCCTTTGTCTGTCAAATACTAGATTTGACCATGACATCCATTCTTTGTGACCAAAAAAAAAAAAAAAAAAAAAAAAAAAAAACATTGGTGGGTTGGAACTTGCAAACCAAGAACCCAACCTCTAAATTCCTAATTCATTATTATAAGCATTAAGCATAACTATTTATTGTTTCAAGGAAAATGGGTCAAGGCATAGCTATTTGGCACCAAAATCAGATACAAGCTACAATCTTCGATACAAAATTAGGTTCCATAGACTAGTTGTGACATATTCATATAGTTTCTTTTTTTATTCTTGCTGAAAACATACATATTTATGTATACAAATATGTTGGAATACACGCTATATTTGACCATAATATAGGCCACGCTACGTTATATTGAAGCACAACTTTATACTATTGAAGTTTGTTTATTCCTCTGCACCTTGTGTGAGCTTACTTTGGCATACTAAAATACTAGTCCACTTGCAAACTCAATTTTCCATAGGTTGGTTAACTAAAATTGTATCTTGAAGTAGCTAGGTTAAAAAAAAAAAAAAAACAAACAAACAAACAAGCAAACAAATTTGGGATATCACTGATGTTAAATATCATTACTAATAAAATGTAAGTCTCATCTATGAATCACATATTGTGAGACGCATTGATGTTAAACATTATCACTAATAGAAGGTAATTGGGCTGTATTTGTTAAAGATATTATTATCTTTTTATTCTCTTATGTTTGGAATAAGTGACGCAAATCTAGTAACAAAGTATGGTTATGCAAGTATATAATCTATTGGCCACGTATAACAATGGTTTTGTGATAAAAGCATGATTGGAAGGTATATGGAGTGGTAGTAGGTACAAAAAGGATATGTGCCCTTCTAAAAAGCAAAGTAACTGATATCACTTGCAAATATATAGCAAAAAAGTTTGATGCCTTTCGTTATGTTTTTTTTGTCTTTGCTCGTCTTGACTAGAGAGGGGGAATCAAATTTAGAGACTAGGCATTATATAACCAACTTTTGAAAGGGACCTGGTTCAATTTCGCCAAACAAGTATAGGAAAAAGTTCATTGTGCAGTGGCAATCACTTGATGTGTTATAATCGACAGTACAACTTTCGCTCTATTATTGCTTTGTAATCTTTTGTATTTTTTTTTTTTTTTTTTTTTTAGATTCTAGTTATAAGGTTTGGTTCTTGAAAGCAAGTACCTAACTATATAGCAATGAAAAAATCAACACCTTTATATATAAAAAAAATATATATAAATTAAGACCAATAATTGATTGAAATGCCATTACTTGAGAATAAACAAATAATAATATTTTTCACTTTCTGTTATTTACCTGAATCGAGTGACCAAGTGGTGTAGAAAAATGGAAGCTTCCAATCTTGCCAAGTCAAGCCCGGGGCATAGCCTCTGCCCTCCTCCAAAAGGGGTGAAGTTACAATTGCTTGTGTCTTTTTCCTGTGAGTCCCCAAAATGCCCCTTGCATTATTTAAAGCTTAAAAGTCGAAAACGAGAAATGACAATGAAAAATACCCTATTAATATTACAGTACTGTTTTCAACTATCATATTTTTATCAAATTATAACAGTTTTACTTACTATATTCATTATTATTTTATTGTGATCAAACGTTGAGAAACACACATTACGCGTATCATTGACAGATACATACGAGTACAAAAAAATTAATGAAAATTTGGTCCTATGATTTTACCTGCCACCTCCAAGGATTGAACTCGTAAGGCCAGTCGTAGTTACTTTCGTCAAGATGGACTGATCTAAAATATGCAAAAGCACACCACCCTTTTGGTATTAGAAAACCTTTTATCTCAACATCCCTCATGGCCTTTCGCATCACCCCAATAATTACATTTCCCATCCTTAGAGTCTCTGTTATCACCTGTAATTTTCACGGTAAAAAAACAAGTACATATGTAAATTTTAATCTGTCTTGCCTTTTGTTATGTAAACTGGTCATTCTTTATGGTTAAAAAAAAAAAATTTACCGTTTGTGTGAATGGTAAAGATAAGTAATCACTGCAACACATTGGCTCACCAAGTTGATCCTTGAGTTTCTTTAACCTCATGTTCTCCTCCTGAGGTTTTTTTTTTTTTTTTTTTTTAAGAGCTCCAATTATCAAAAAGCTATTAAAATAAGGATAATCAAGTACAGTACTACTAATATACCTCAAGTAAACTTATTAGTTACCATAAATTTAAAAAAAAAAAAAGCAAAAAAGCAAAAAAGATCTTGCATTAAATGCATATTATTGACAAAATCCATAGCTAGAGCTAAAATTTTGGCATTCCCCACTTGCACCTATTACAATCAAACACTTGAAAAACGACAAAGACTTGGAAGGTAAAAGTGGTCAAAAATTTGGACTAAAAATGTCACAAAGTTCCAAAACTAGGACTAGAGGTATTCAAAAAAGTAGACTGGCGGACCAGGATTTTGTGCAGCTGAATCCAATTAGCTTAATTTTTATTAAAAGCACTAAAGAGATATTATCATTAAAAAATATATATATTTTTTGGCTCCTTATTTTTTATAAATCATAAATTAGTATCATACAATAAGATTTAAAAAAAAAAAAAAAATTTAGTGGCAAAGCAATACCAGTAACTGTTGAAGAGCAGAAGGGGAATCGGAGAGATATTTAACAGCAAGAGTCAAAAGAACAGGAACTGAATCCTCCCCTGGAATCATCATATCAATCATGTTATCCGCTATTAGATCTTCTGTTAATTGCCCACTTGTGTCGTTTACCAGAACTTCTATTACATCTTTTGGAACCTTTGAAACCCCCCTACTTTTCCCTTTATCTTGTATAATCTTCTTCACTAGCTTTACCATTTTCTTCTTTGCCTGAAATAAGAAATAGTTAATGACCCATCAATTGTTTATATAATATATATATATATATATATATAAAATATTTATAGCTAATGTGCAACTTGCCTGCAATGATCGATAAAGCCGAGTTCCAGGGAAGTTTATTGGTAATGACATGAGGCCAGCAATGAATTCCTGGAATTGTTTCTTAAGGGACTCCATCTCTTGACCAGGATCCAAGTTAATCAATGCCTTAACAAGTACTTGAAAGGCAATCTGAGAAGACAAAAAAAAAAAAAAAAAAAAGGTGGCCTAACATGTCTGAGTTAACTTTTTAAAAGTACCAAATAGGACATAATAATTATGGATCTAATTTCGCAGACAAAATGATTCAGGCTCAACTGATATTGTAAACCCCCCCTTAACAACTGGATCCACTTTTCTCTCTACCAAATCATATCTCCAAACATAAGTAGAAGCCAGAGATGGGAATATTTCAAACACCAATCACTTTTTTTTTTTTCGAGAGAGAAATGGTATGATCAAAAGGGCATCTTTTGTTTCATCTTCTGTCTGTTTTTTTTAACCTCAAATACAAAAAAAAAAAAACAACAACACAAAAACGGGTTAGAGAGAGAGATTACATTTTTGGTCTCGTCTTGAATGTAAATGGGACGGTCATAGCTCCAATTTGCCATGGATTTTAGGACATATTTTTGCATGTCATTGGTGATTTGAGCTTTTAGATGTGGAGATTTAAAGAAGGCTCCAACAAGTCCATGGATTCTCTTCTGCAAGCTTCCATTGATGAGCAAGATAGAGGACTTTCCCATCAACTCGGTGAGCGATTTCGGGTAAGACGGCACGAAAACCTTTGCATCACTCTGCAGTATGAACTTGCTCACTTCTGCATCTGTTGACACAATCGTTGGACTCCCAAATATGTGGGACTTGAACACCTTTCCATACCTACCGACAAAACCACAAACATATAAAAACACACACACACACATATATATATATGTACACAAATATAACTTCACATATAATTCAATCTAATAATCTGAAACCTTAAGCATAATTAGCTAGATGGTGAAAATGACTTGGTAACTAAAAGGTGTACATGTAATAATCACAGTTAAGTACAGATTAGTATATGAAAGAAGGATATGTTTATATACATGTATACAATATATATATGTATGTATATGTATATGATATATATATATATGGTGATATACATATATATGGTACTTACATGCGGCGACGTTTGTTCATGAAAGTCTCAGGGCGGTCAGAATAAGCACAGGTGACAAACTCGATGGTTTCACCGATGAAAGGGAAGCCGAGAGAGCCTAAAGGAAGTGGTGGGGCTACTGAACTTCTGTGGTGTGATCCGAGTCCTGTAAATCTGTTTCTGTAGAGAATTATGGCGGCCAACAAAACTACTGTTGTCATTACCAAAATCCATATGTTGTCCATTTTTGGATTTAGATTTTTTTCTTTTTCTTCTCCTTCACGCATGCAAAAAATACAAACACTCACATACACGCACACACACACACACATATATATATATATATATACACAGTAGTACTACCATATATATATATACACGCTTTATCTCTCCTCTCTCTCTCTCTCTCTATATATCTTTCTGTCTCTGTGATGAGGTCTCTAGTGGTAGTACTGCTTTATACATTCAATCATAGTAGCAATGAATGTTGCATGTGTACAAACACACACACGCGTGTGGGGGTTAGAGAGAGAAAGAGGGGAAAAAAAAAAAAAAGAAAGAAAGAAAGAAAGGAAGAAAAGTAAGAGAGAAAATGAGAGAGAAACTAAATGCACAATAATACAGAGTATGTTAATGTATTGGGACAGATTAATGAGTGTATTAAGCTACAAAGACTTGCTTTTTAAGTTGCTTTTTGTAAGAAACTGATCCAAGCATTTGACTCGTCCGGATCCGGGTCTAACCCGGATTAGAGTTTTATTATTATTATCATCGTCATCGTCATCATTTTCTCAAAGGGTTGCGTAGGATTTTTTTTTTTTTCTTTTTTGGGTTTTAGAGTTTAGAGAGTGAAAAAAAATGTGAATGTTATGTTTGACCGACTAGAAAATGGACATTATATATATATATATATATATGTATTCTAACCAAATGACGTATATATATTCTAGACTTGGTTTTCATAACAAAATTAGGTATAGGCCGGATCAAATTATGGCAAGTGTGAACCAGTTGCCAAAAAAAAAAGAAGTAAACAGCAGAAAGAGATCAAACAAGAATATATATATATACTATTTTTATATGTATGTATATATAAGAATGTTTTAATAAGGAATTATGATAAGGTGGTTACATATATACAAAGAAGCAGAGCATATAAATTGCAGAGAGAAGTCCCCACAAAGAGCGATGATTGACCTTGGTTGTGGCAAAAGAGTAGATTTTTGAAGGCGGTCCCATTTGGCCTTAGCAGCGGCTGAATGAGTCCCTCGTGCAGTCATGTGAAACTCAATAACTCCATCCACACTCCATCATCACCATCATCATCACCCTCGGTAGCGGAGTCACTTATAATCGAGTGGGGATTTTCGTCTGAATAAACTTGTATTTTTTAATCAATTTTATTTTTAAAATTTTTTATATTTTTCTCATTTTATCCTTATTTGAAATTAATTATTTTTATATAAATATCTTTAAATATTTTATAATAAATTAACTCTATCACTATCACTGATCACTATCATCGTTCCTCGCCCTTTCTTTCCTCGACTTTTGTTATCTCTCTCTTTCCTCTCTCTCTCTCTAGACACCTCTCATGTCACATTCAATCCCATCCTTTGTGATTTTTATATATCATGGTAGAGGCCACATGTGCCTACCCTCTCTTTTTACCAAAAAAATTCCCCTTGCTTTTTATATAAACCCCTTCTTTAGTTTCAAAAAATATAAAGGTATAGAGCAATTTGAGAATAATATTTGAATTTTGTAATGGAATATAAGCGCAAGCAAAGTTTCCCCAACTTTGAAAAGCAAACAAAAGGAACCAAAACTAATATTTCCAAGTCTTTGTTAAAATTTTAAGTTACCACACGCTAGTTTTCACGTACCAATCCACTAATGCTGCCGCGTGACATAACAAGGGAGACTTTTTTTTTGTGGAGTTTTAGGATGTTTACCTAACTGTGAAAAGATAAGGGGATCGAAAAAGAGAATAAAGAAATAAAAATGAACATCGCTAATTCTTATTCTAGTGTTTATTTATCTATAAAAAAATAAAAAAAAAAGTGTAAACCGTAAAGAAAAATAATCCAATAGTACGATTTTAAAAGATTTGAAGTAAATAATCGTAAATAGTAAATTTACTTCTAATAAATAGATTATTTACACAATAAAATTCCAATTTACTATTATTTACTTTTAAATTTGGTTGTTCATTTTTTCTTTTCTTATATTATATAGGGTCCACCAAAATATTATTTTTTATTTTGTAAGTAAATGTATAATTAAATGAGAAAGGAAAAAAAAAAACTCTTTTTTTTTCAAGTGAAGACAACATGCGCTTTAGATTAATTAGAGTTATTCCTCGACATTTGTTTCACCTCTCTGTTCAAACATCCTAACACACAATTAGATACCTGTTCAAATGAACCCTATAAAGCCAGTACCACCCTTTAAATCAAAATCTTCTAACATTTATGTAAAGCATATGGTGACTTCAGTTATTAATTCCACTAAAATCTTCAGAATCCCATTAGAATATATTGGGGTATACTTTTTATTTTTTATATACTCTTTGAAAACATGAAGTATAGGGACACCAAGAATAGAAAAATGCATGTGTGGTTTTGTGAAAGCAATATATATATATATATATAAAAGAGGTTGAGGAATTAAAAACATAAATGTTAGTTGCCGTTGGTTTTGGGGGATAGTAGAGGGGATTGCATGTTGTGGGGACTTTTTCTCAGAATGCACAGATAGGATGTCCACATCCTTTTTGGAAATTGTTCATGCTTTGGTTAGGTCCATGTGAATCTCCACGAATTTTTATTTTTATTTTTTTAAGTTCAGGGAATATGCTCAACTTCTAATTTCTGCAATTGGGTACCAAATAAATAAATAAATATATATATGTATATTATCCTCTGCAGAAAATGATATGGAGCAATGGATAGAGACAAAGAAACATGACAAGGAAAGCGCCTTGGTTTGGTATTAGTCACGGTTTCTAAACTTCATTGGCAGGTAGAATGTCGACAGAGGAAAAATTAAACTAAACCCAACCAAAAAGTAGAACTAAAAAAGGTGTTTTAGTTTTGTCCAATTTTTTCTGTTATCCTAAACCACTCGTCCATCTATGAACAAGGACAGAGTCCAAGGAGAGAGTTTTACAGAGACATACAAACTTACTGGTCTTTCCTTCAGGTCCAAAGGAGCAAGGTCATAACTCCAAGTGCATATTTTAAGGTTTTCTGTAATAGTAGCAGCTCCGATCCGAAGTCGGGCAAGTGATTTTAATGAAGAAGCTTTTTGCTAATTGACACAACATAAAATAATTGCAGAACCATTGATTCAAGTGATGACAATATGGTAAGGAAAAATGTACATCCATTGATTAAAAACAAAAGTATTAATGTACGATCAAAATATGATGACGAACAACGAAGATAAAGAAGTTTCAAAAAGTAGAGAATACTCCATTTTTTTCTTTTTCTTTTGGTAGTGTTTATGCTTTGACAACAGTTGTTTACCAGTCACAAGCTTGGAACAGATTTTGCACGAATTAACTGCTTAAGAATAGCTTTCTCATCATCAATGCGCTTCTTTTCTTCGGGATCTTTTGTTTTGATCTTCCTTTTCTCTTCCAGCATCCACTTGAAAAGCTCACGTTGCTGATTCTCCGGGATTGGTTCTCGCAACTTAGTAGGCTCTTTGATGGTCGGCGAGGGTAGAGATTTCTCGACAGGAGCAGTTTCAGCATCTGCTGTTTGAACTAAAGTTGCTACTTTGTCCTCTACATCATCCTCTACGTCTTTCTTTTTTGTTCTCATGAACAGATAAGCTACAACAAAAAGTTCAGACAAACTTCATTCCAATATACAGTGCATTAAGATCAACAGAGGCTACATCATCAAACAACTAAAATTAACCAATATCAGGTTTAAATGTAATTACATATGAAACTACATCATCAAGCAACTCTATAGAACCGATCGGATTTAAATGCAATTTTGGCCATAAGATGAAAGAGTAATGCCAAGGACACCAACCTAATCCCAACTTTTGAGTACTAACTTACACTATGGTGAGTTGTCACCTTTTCATTGGTGGATACAATCTATTAATTTTAATTACTGTGGAAATCTTTTAAAGACCTACCAAAAAAAGAATGACGACTCACATGCCACGTAGATTGGTACTCAAAAGATATGATTAGAGTTGGTGTCCCTAGCATTATTCAAGATGAAAAGGAATTTATTTCGTAATTATAAGCAACTCGTTATCTTCGATTCCACGTCATCTCATCTCATCTCATCGACGCACAAAAGCTATTTTCCTTTTATGTAAGCAACATGCTGTTTTGAAGCAAACATTCCAGAAATCTTAAATCTATACCAACTCAGGCACTTCACAACTTCAGGCATATCCAACAATCCAATAACATGCAGATTCTACGAATCTACATCTCCCCCTTTTTGCTTGACCTTTGGCAAAAAGAACTGCCATGTAATTTTCTGGTGGGGAAAAAACACAGGGAAGGTAAAAGAAGTTCCCTCCCTTGAACCTGAGAGTAGGTTCTACTTCATGAATAAGCATAAAACTCTTCGACACAAACCAATAAAACATTCAATAGCTTCAATAATCTCTTTGAAGTTAAGGATAGTAAGACAATTGGGTGAAAAATCTGATGACTGATTAACCTCTGTACCGTCTTTGAAGAAACATACCGATACGGCAATTTTTACACACTAAAATTTCTTGCAAACACACCAATGACATAAAATGACACAGCAGCGTTGACATCAGTTAGCATTTACCCTAGAAAGAACTTTAGAATCAGAATTAATTTATCTATTCTAAGTTTCTGTTTCTTGCTCTCATCAGCTAATTAAAGTTATGAATTTGAAGGGAAAAAGAAAGTTAGTCAAGATTTAGCATTTTCCGTAAAATCAGATACCCAATCACATAGCCACAAAAATAAGTAAAACTTACATGCCAATAATCAAGAACTGACTATAAAATAGCAAACTTAGCGACTAACAACCTAATCTGTTTTCTCTAGAAGCCCAACCTTGAAACACCAAAAAACGCACATAAAGATTTAAATATCCAATGGAATAGGAAAAAGAAAAAATGAAATGAACTAATGAAAAAAATTTCAGGGATTAGATTGCTACCTTTTAATTAAAAATAATAATAAATAAATAAATAATAGAGAGTAGGGACCTCCAACAGCAAGATTGACGGTGAGAAGCAAAGGCCAGAGGAATTTGTGACGGCGAGCGAATGACTCTTTTGGGGGCTGAGGCGGAGGCGGAGGCGGAGGCGGAGGCTGAGATGAAGCCATTGACGACGACGAAGACGAAGAAGATATTGGTGAAGCAAAGTCCTTGGCTTTCTGATCTTGAAACTGTTTCAGTTGCGCTGATTACAAACCAACAGATTAATATTCAGATGTAAAGATTAAAATTTTAAAAAAAAATCATTGAAGGCAAGAAAAGATTCTTGGTGGGTGGTTAGAAAATCGCTGTCTCTATTTTCAATCGAGAGAGGAAAAAAAAAAAAAAAAAAAACTTTGGTATGGAAACTGGAAATGGGGGCTTACCCTTTTTGGGTTTATTGGTAAAGAGCTTCGGAGGTTCGGCCATGGCTATTCAGAATCTCAGATTCCTTTCTCGTTCTCAGATTATCTTATTTGTTCTTGTATGCCACTTCTCACTCTCTTGCTCTTCAAGTTTCGCCTACCCTGTATCAACCAAATATTTGCAAAATTTCCACTCTTTTTTCGTATAATTTTATTTTATTATTATTCCTCTATTTTTTTTATTTTTTTTTTTCATGCAGCCGCCACCCCTTTTTTGCCCTTTAATTTTTAGCTCCTTTTTTTCTACTTGTACTTTGTTAAAAAAAAAATTAATAATAATAATAATAATAATAATTTTCATTTTTTTAAGAACAATTCGAGAAAATTAATCAATGGACTTCTATTATTAAAATTAAAATATTACAAAATAGCCAAATAGCATGAACGATAATAGGCTAGTTGATAAAAAAAGTTATACAAGGATGATGTTAAACTTTAACCTTGTCATTATACTTACTTTTCTAAGTACAGTGCCAGCAATAGTGATAGATTTATCCTTGCCCTGATCTAAAAATGAAGCAAATTGATTGACAACATCTCTCTGAGTTGGGGTAGGGGTCAACCCTCTAATCATAAAACTCATATGAGAGAGTGAATTACAATTTGTCATATGCTCACTCACATACCATCACTGTATTTATTTGGATAGGATAATCCAATTTAAAAAATAGAGAATCTGGGAATAACTTTAAAATGTTGGGAGAGACAATTTTCGTAACGTAATCATTAAGCTCTCACATCTGTCTTAAGTTATAACTACTTACGTTGAGATGAAACTTTATCATCTAAGTCTTAACAATGATTAATGAACAATGAATCCGTAATGTTTTTTTAAACCGTAACTTGAAAATAACTTGAAAATAGTATCGAGCGCAACTCGATTCTAAGATCTCCCATCTACCAAACTACTTCGGAGTAAGTCCAATGTCATTAGGCTACATCGGTGATGATGAGAACTTGATCATTGTCTTTTTTGTCAATAAATTATCAGAATCAGGCTCGAGTCGAAACCAATACCACACTTGACGACAAAAAATAGCCAACTCTTAGCCATACGGATTAAATGCTATACCAGGTAGCAATGAAAATGAAGTGTGAAGTAAATTTTGTTTAGAAACTTGTTGAACTATTATAACAAGATATGAACAAATATTCTATCTTACAAATTTCAGCACTACCTAGCCAAGTTATACAGTTTCCGAACCAAAAACTCGAAAGAAAACAATTTATCCAACGCGGAAAACCTTTCTGTAATCTCTATACCCCCTTAGAATCATACAAATTCTCTGGAATTTTTTCCAAGCTGAATACGGTGTCACAAACCATGAAATGAAGGATTTGATTCAGAAAATTCCAGGTCATTAGCTCCAGGCGCGACCGCCACCGTAACCTCTGCCACGATCTCGAAAACCCCCATAACCTGTTCGATATTTTAGATGAAAGAGAAACATTATCAAATGTAGTGAAAAGCAAGCACACAAAGGGATGTCCACACTTAAACCAGTGATTCAAAGACCTTGGATGTACAGACCAAAAACTATTCTATACCCCATCATTCCCCGCTTAAAAGTTTAATCTTTCCGCAAATGTTTGTGGATGTATGCATATGCATTATGTTTCTGCTAACCAATGTTTTTGCTTGAGCAACTGACCTGAAGGGAGAGGAGGTGCGCCACGCCCCATTGCTGCCAATTCGGGACTGACCTTCTGTCCAGCTTCCTCAAGTATGGTAATAAGATCTTTTGCAAATCTAGCATTGGCAGCCGTGAAGAAAGTGTATGCTGTTCCTTTAGCCCCTGCTCGTCCAGTTCGACCAATGCGGTGAACGTAGTCCTCTAGAGACCCCGGAAAGTCGTAGTTTATAACATATTTCACATCCTTCACGTCTGCAACCAGATCAAAACACAACATCATAACTCAAAAACAATCATTACCAAGTCCTTGCACAAGCACAAAATTAAAAACCATACCTAAACCGCGAGCTGCGACATCTGTTGCAGTCATTATCGGGCTCTTGCCAGCTTTAAACTCAGAGAGAACCCAATCCCTTTCTGCTTGACTTTTATCTCCATGAATCGAGAGGGCAGGCCAACCATCCATTCGAAGTTGTCGGGTAATCTGATCACATCCTTTCTTGGTATCCATGAATATTAGAATTCTACTACCATCCATAATATCTTCCAGCAACTTCACTAATCTAGAAACATAGTCAGTCAATTAGTTATTAGCTTACCGTAATCTCATCAGATTTAAGGTTGAGAGAACAAGAGAAATGCACCCTTACTTGTTATATTTCTGATTTTCAGAAACAATGTCAACATGCTGGCGGATCGCATGGTTAGCTTTCAAGTCTGGAGACCCTATTATCACCTTTGCAAGTCCAAGACCGAAAAGCATCAATACGAGACCCAAAAAAAGAAAATTGCAATGTTATGCAGGGAATGAAGCATTCTCCCCAAAAATAACAATAAAGTGAAATTTATTGACATAGATCCTAATTAATCCTAGCTACCGCCAATAAAAATTAAGATTGACTATTTTACTTTGTACGGGTTATAGAGGAACTGCCTCGCCAGTTGTTCAACCTCCTTTGGCCAGGTGGCACTCCAATATAATGTTTGACGGTCTGGGCGAATCTGCATATAACAAAAATAAATCAGCACCTTTTTGGTATGCTTGACAATTGAAACAACACAAGGGGTAAAAAAAAGAAAAAGAAAAAGGAGACAACTTGAAAACAAATCTACCTATTTCTACTAAAATGATTTGTTCTCACTTCTCACATTAATCTATTTCTTTTCTTTTCCTTTTTTCTAGAGAAAAAAGGGGTTGGGAGACCAAAGTAACAAAGTTATTATCCAGAATACAAAACAAAGTTAAGTAAAAGCAAATATCTATATTTCAGAGCCAAAAGAAAAGTAAATATATGATAAAAGAAAGAACGGTAGAAGAAACACATATGATTTAAATGATCAGCAAAGCATCAATAAGCAGATGCAAAAACAAAAAATGGGGTAAGGAAGATGAGGCAGAGAAAGGGCTTCGAGTGCTCATCAATGAACATTCTTGATACAGAACTAGTGCTTTTGGGTTTTGACATATCTTTCACATATAATGGAAAATTAATCATACCTGAGAAACAATTTTTCGTATCTGAGGATCAAAACCCATGTCCAGCATCCGATCAGCTTCATCTAAGACAAGATATGTGACCCTTCGCAAGTTTGTGTGATGTGACTCCATCATATCAATCAACCTACCAGGTGTTGCAATAACAATCTCAACCCCTGAGAGAGAAGACGGCAAATAATCACATCAGAAAAAGGGGAAACAACTATTTAAATTTGTAAAACTTGTTATACATATCAAAACACTCATCTCAACTTAATCAAACGACATGAAAGTAAAATTTGTAGAAGACCTGTGTCTCAAGCTTAAATTCAACACCAACCTTTCTGGAGGTCACGAACCTGAGGTCCCTTTGGAACCCCACCATATATGCATGTACTTTTTATCTTTGAAGACGCGCCAAATTTTGTAGCCTCTTGTTGTATTTGAACAGCAAGTTCACGAGTTGGAGCCAAGACTAACACAATTGGACCATCTCCAGGAGCTGAATGCATATCATATGAAATACAAAAGTTCAGCCCCGTAACTAAAAACAAGGGAAAACTTTAATAACAATCGGTATAAAGTCAATGATCTTGAAGATCTATATGCATACCTAGAATTGGCTGTGCATTGACGTGGACAATTGCTGGCAAAAGATAAGCAAGAGTCTTTCCTGAGCCTGTTTCAGCAATGCCAACGAGGTCCCGGCCCTTAAGAGCCATTGGCCATCCTTGCGCTTGAATGGGCGTAGGCTCAACAAACCCAGCTCTTGAAACCTCTTGCAAAACATAATCTGGAACCAAATAGGTGTTATTAATTAAAAGCCTAATTCCTACTGTTAAACTTTTTCAATTTTTCTTTTTAGCCCACATATTTAGATACAAATTTACATATAGCCCCCTTACGCCCCACTCAACTTTTTCTTTTTTCTTTTTAGCCTATATATTTTTGTACAAATTCACATATATCCCCCCACCCTAAACATTTAGAGCTTCAACGAACACACTATTTTTACACTTTTTGTATTAAAAATAGCATTGACACTAACAGTTGCACTAGAAATAATATTATGGAGATATTTTCCCATCAACAAATTAATGGCTTAGAATGTAATATTTAATAATTAAATCTTCATTATAATTAACCCCCCTCGTAATAATTCATGGCTTCATCACCGTGTTCAAGAGCAATAAGAAACAACAAGAAGAACAACAAATAAACAAAACACACAAGACATATAACGGTTCACTCAATGTCGAAGCTACGTCTACTTGCCATTGCATAATATCACTATAATCAAAGTAAGAAGTACAAGGTACAATTTATACTCAATGTCTCTCGCAATTTCTCCATTTTTTTTTTTTAAATATGAAAGCAGATGCTCTAAAAATCCTTCATATATCACGATAATTAAGCTGAAAAATTTTATAATACAATTAGCTCCACACTAAGAAGACATTTCAACAAAACAACATTCAAAAAATCCCCAAAACATTGAAACCACTCAAAAATGCAAGTGAACAAGCTTAAAACAAGTACCTGGAAACCCAACATCACGAAAACTCTTTATGGGTTTCGGAACGTCACGACCTTCGACTGTAATTTCCCTCCTCTGACGATACTCCTCGACATCTCTCTCCGACATTGAAGCGACCGAGGGTGACTCAATGTAAAAGTTCTTCTCAAACGGAGGCAACCCATCCAAGTCGAATTTTTTGGGCGATTCTCCGCCGTCGAAGTCTCTCCGGCTGGACGACGACCGGACCGAGCCACCGAAACCCGAATCGCTGCACCAAAACAAAACAAAACCCGCAATTTCAATTCAGAAAACCATATTATCCGAAACAATTAAACAGAAAATTGAAAATTGAGTTACTGCTTAAACACCGAACTAAGGAAAGGCATTGAATTTGAAGACGACGAGCTCTGCGAGTTCGTTAAACAGAGAAATGGGCAAAGACTAATGATCAGCAAGAAGGGATTATTTCTTGGCCGGAAAAAATGGAAACTGTGGAGAAATGAGAAGAAATGAAGCGATGAGGAGATTGATCGGGGGAGTTACCTTCTCCGGTCACGGTAGGAACTGGGGTCGCCGGAGCGGCTGTCGTAGCGGCTCATGGGCGGCGCGTGAGATTTGTTCGGAAGAACTCGAACTCTCGGAGGGGAATTGTTGCGAGGGTTTTAGAAGAGTAGAAGAAGAAACACACAACGCCTTACAGAAAAGAGCGAAAACCTCAACAAGACAGTCTCTCTCCTGTTCTCCGCTGAACGTGGTGAAATAATAGCCTATGGGTCTATGCATCTACTTTATTCGAGTATAACCAATAATGAGAAGACATGTGTACTGCACGCCCGGACTCCTTAAATTTTAGACCAATAAAACGACATTGGATTTCATAAACACGGAGAGCAATAAGTTCACTGAACGGGGAAAAACAGGTGTAGCTTTAAACTATAAACGACATGTAGCTTTAAACTATAAACGACATTAAGGGAGTATTTGGTGCGTAGTTTGAGTTAAGATTTTTAAGTTTAAATAGTAAATTATATTGACTTTTCAGAAAAGATAAAAAAAATTTTGAGAAAAAGTCAAAAACTTTTTAGAAAAAAGACAAAAAAAAATTTGAAAATTTTGATTTAAACTTTTGAACCAAACTAACCTTAAATTTCTAAAATACGAAGGGCAATAAGTTTAAGTAACGATGTTAAAACTCAAGATCTAATATACGTTTATATGCAAACTATAGCTAGCTAAATTTTCAGGGGGGGAAAAAAAAAAACTTCGTCTATGTCTGATTCAAATGAAAACGTGCAGAAAATTCAAATCAGGATACGACATGTCGTTCAAATAAACGTCAGCAAAAAAAATCGTTTGTCAAAACGAAAAGCAAACAAAAAACTTAAATTACTACATGTCGTTTAATAACAAACGGCAGAAGGGAAAAAAATCATTATCTTTTCTTTTTAAAAGTAGAAAGATTAACATCCATTGTCAAAACGACAAGCAAACAAAAAACTTAAACAATACGACTTGTCGTTAATGTTCAAAACGACAACAGACATTCCAGACAAACGACATGTGGTTGTCGTTTGGACCGCCGACCTATCGGAAGGAAGGAGCGGCGATATGAGTAGTTGAACATCGGAATTAGCAGAGATTGATAAAACCAGAAGAACCCATCTCAGTTTCCAGAAGCTGAAAGAAAGCATCAAATCAGTTGGTAAAGCAACTGAAGATGCAAACTTTGTCATATCCAACATGTCCACTGAGTGTGGGAATGAGAACGAGAGTGAGAGTGAGAGTGAGAGCTTCATGGGATACTCAGCAGATGCTCCCCTACAATCCCAACGCCCCCAGAAAGCCGCCCAAGAAAGCCCCTCCTCCACCGCCTGTCGCCTTAACTCCCTCAACTGCCCGCCTTGTCGATTCCATTTCTCAGCTTCTCAAACGCCCCTCTCAGGGTTCGTCTTTAACCATTCTAAACACACCCCACTTCTCTTTTTCTGTGTTTTTTGGCTGAAACTGTCCGAGAGTTCTGAATTTTTCTCTTTTTGTAGTTTGGTGTTATTGAAAGTCGGAAATTTTGTCCCTTTATTGGTAGTTTGAGTTGGGATTTGAGCGTTTTGGCTATGTGGGGTTGGGGTTTTTGGAGTTCTCTTGGGTTTTAAGAACATTATCTTTTTGAAAAATACTGTTTGTTGTTGAAAGATTGGATAAAAGTATTTGAGAATTGGGTTCTAAAGTTTGAACCTTTTTTGTTTCTAAAAACAAGAAAAACTTTAGTTGTGATACTCCCTGGATTGACAAGTTAAGACATCATTATAGGAACTATTTTATTTTTCTGTTATTTGCAAATATGGTCGTGAACAGGGACACAACATAATGGTACTAACCGGAGCATTGCGGTGTTTGGAATCTTTGTGGGATTTCATTTTTGTAGAAGAAGTGTCGAAACCGGATGATTCTTACTTGGGTTATGAGCGATGGTTGCCTAGTCCACCTAAAGTGCAGAAGCCTCGCTCAATATTTAATGCAGCGGCATTGGCATATCTTGGTGATGGCATTTACGAGGTATGTTATTTGTTCAACTTATTTAGTGCTATTCAAATTACCTAAGTGATTTTAGGATTTATGGGTGGTTGCATTGTTATTGCTGATATGGATATGCCATTGATGTTTAACTATTCTGCTTGACTCACTTCCACTATTTCCGATTATACGCAGCTATATGCTCGCAGACACTTCTTGTTTCCTCCCTTGAGCATTGAAGAATACAACGATCGTGTGACGGCTGTTGTACGATGTGAAGCACAAGTATGATTTATTACTCTTAGACCTTTCCATTATGGCCTTAGAAAGATTGTTGTTTTACTCTCTGTGTCTCCCCAATTGTGCAGTTGCACTTTGTGGATGAAACTGTGCTATAAAGAGAACCTTTTTTCTTTCCCAAAGTTGTGCTTTGTGATTCGTTTGCCCACGAATATTGGTCTTATAAAGACATCTTCTTTTTACGCTTGTTGAGTCATGCATTATTTGTGTGCGGTTGTCGAATCTATCATAAAAGAACAACAAATTTCTTTTTAAAAAGATTACTAATTTGTCTTTCTTCCATTCAGGATGCCTTGCTCCAGAAACTTCTAAGTGATAATTACTTATCAGAACATGAAAGGTTAGTAGAAGATATTTTCAATCTTTTTTTATGAAAGTACATTGAGTTTAACTCTTGCTAAAATTTTGTCTAAACAAGAGTGGTATACCATTCATCTTGAGATGTTGCTACTTAGTTTTAATACATCTAATTCTTGCTGCAGGAACGTTCTTCGGTGGGGAAAGAATATTGGTTCAGCTAAAAATCGGACGAAAAAGCGCGCTGGTACAGCGGTTTACAATAGAGCATCTTCGCTGGAAACATTAGTCAGTTCCCTTGTACCTTGTGTCTTTTCCAAGTTTTCTAAGAATGCATTCAATTTGCGTTAGGCAGTAACTAATAACCTTAATTCCGAAAAGGTGAACGCAACACCTTGTGTTTACCATGTTGAGGTTTTGAATTTTATTTTATCCTATTTGGATGATGGTTCTTGTCAACAACTATGTGGCTTCCGATCAATAATTTGATCTCGTTATTCTTACGATTGGTTAATCACGTAGTATGATATTAGACATGGGAAGTTGTAAGAGCTAGTATAATGTACTTGAGATTCTCTAAGATAATCCGTATTTAGGAAGTACATTTTTAGTTGTTCACTGAGTTAGTCTTCTCCACGTATCTGTAGATTGGTTTTCTCTACCTGACAGACACGAAACGTTTGGAAGAGGTCATGCTAAAGATTGGATTCTCAACAGACTCCTCAATGCAGTTGATTTCGAACGAAGTAAATGGTAAGTTACTAATCGTCAAATTCACTCCTTTTCGTTTTGCAACCCTTTAACGCAGAACTTGCATCTTACAATTCTGCACTTTACATTTCTGTACGCCGAAACTATTGCCTTCATATCTGTTAGTTTAAACTGCCCTATTGCGGTTGTCCCTTGTTACACCCGATTTTTGAAGTTCGACCGACGACCAATCTGTTTACCTTGTTCTTGGCAGGCACAAGCACAAGCACAAGCACAAGCACAGGCACAGGCACAATGGTTCGTGAAGAAAGCACTGAGCCAAGACTTTCATGAGATATAGTTCAAGTTTTTTTTTTTTTTTTAATTAATTTCCTTTGCTGGTGTTCCAAGTAGTTGTCAAATTACATCACTTTTGTATCCCCGTAATCTGTACAAAAAATGTAAGAAAATTTCAAGGTGATTACCTTTAGCTTATTAGTCTTGGAAACTGTTTTGTTTCACTTGCACAACTGAGGCCATCACAACAGTCACAGTTAGTAAGAGAGGATTATATGTCTTGCTTTCTTCATGTAATTTGAGGATTAATTGGTTAGCTTCTTGTTGGGTTTTGTTGTGATTTGTAATGTTTATATCCTAGGTAAAGAATGAAGTTCATAATTTTATTTATTTTTTAATTCGGCTAAGAAAAAAGGGATCATTGGTCATCCCGTCCTCCATCCTCTTCACTTTGAAAATCTCGGGACCTATCAACGTAACGGAGTAATCTTTAATCCAACTCTACTCAAAGTGAATGATAAGCTTAGTTTTCATTTATGTCACCACATATAACGACGCGCAATACATTGGTCCATCAGGAGTCCTAAAATGAGATAACGGAGTATTCCTAAAATGGGATAACGGAGTATCGAATCCTGGTTGCATGGTCGCATCTTAGGAGGAGAAAGGCACAAATCTATAACATGCAAAGCGAAAGCCCGCACAAAGCCAATTCAGATTCACACGGCAGCTGCACGTAAATGTTTTGTTTTGAACCTTGAAGCTTTGGATCATCAAGGGCCTTGTTGTACATGGATTGGAGTGTTTTCCAAAAGCCCAACTCTACAAAAGTCAGTTGTTTCTGATAGATTGATGAGTTTGTTTTTTTAATTTTTTTTCCGTTGTGTTTAATTAACATACTTAGCTAAAATGTTAACTAATTGATTATAATAAATAGGATTGGATTTTGCTTTCTTTTTTCTGCAATATCTCGATGTGACAAGAGAGTGAAAGGAGCACCAATCTTTCAAGTTATATTATGACCTTTTCAATAGAATAAAAATTATCTAACAACTTAAAGAAACTAAAGACAAAACGAATATAAAATTATTAGATGTATATATATTTGGAAAAATTAGGCATATGACCATCAAAATATTATTGATTGACTCATTTGGTCTATCATTGATTGACCTAATTAGTTATTAACTACAGTCAATTAATGATTGAACGGCAAAAATACAATGAATAACGGAGTCAATATTTATTTGAAAACTATTTACCATTTAACACTCACTGATTTACCATTTAATTTAAAAAAAACTGTTATTTTCCTAATTTAACATAACTTAGGACATTTATTTGAAAACTTCTTTAAAAATGTCTTTTTTTTCACATACTCCAAAGTAGTTTGTATATATCGATCAAAATATAGCTAAAAATCTATATTTATGAAAATATAAATACTAATGTTTTGTTTGGTGTTTTAACTTAACTGCAACTAAACTGAACTTTTTTTGTTAGATTTTTGTATTTTTTTGAAAAGCCAACAAAAATTAAAACTAGTTTTTAAAAAGTTAACCAACTCCAATTTAAAAATTTTAACTTCAACCGGCGATCCAAACGGAAGCTGATACTTCTATCCTAAGTACCAAATATCAAGAAAATATTGAAATTTCGTTATGCATCATCTTTTGTTTGTCATCTTTTTTAAGAATATCTGTTTGAAAAAGAAAAAGGAAAAGAAAAGTGAATAAATGTGTAATCTATAAAAATAGGAGGGTGACAAGTCTAACCCTTTTCATCTTCATAGATTTGGGGATATCACTGACAATCTATGGTGGGCAGAAGCAAAAGGCAGAAAACCCCCATTCATTGCATGAAAGCGAAAGATTCCTCACATAAATAAATAAATAATAAAATAGTTGTTAGAACATAACATAATAGAGTGGTTGGTTCAAATTCTTTACAATATACACATTTAACAGAGTTTGTTGTTACACTTTTACTTGTAACAAGTTAGCTTGATATTAACTCACCACCTGCCTTTTTATTTGAGTGACCTCTAAGATTTCCTCTTCTGAGAATCTCTCAATTTACTACTTGTTGAGAGTTAGTTCATTTCATTGGATAGTTAGCTATAAGTGGGTTTGCTCTATCAAATTTCAATTATTAGAGGTTGTTTTGGCCTTGAGAGAGAGTTTAAAAGTAGAGTTGAAGGAATAGAAAATATCTTGTTCTTTTGATAATAGACGAGGACATGCTCTTTCACCTCAATCCTACATATAGGATTTTGTTTTTCAATCGTCAAATCTGAATCGATTTTAACAAAATCTAACAGTTAGAAACGTGGATTATCAGTAAGGCATTTTTATTGTAAAAAACTCTACTGGTCTAGCTAGTTAGTGAATTTGCAAAATGCGATTTGGACCAAACTATTTAGTTAGTTCAAGAGTACTTTGTCACATGTATAATTGGAGTTTCTTTGCACCACGGCTCAGTCGTTGGTCTTGTGGGGATTTTTTGGTGGTTCAGCCCCATATCATCATATGGTCCCTGGTTTTGGTTAATGGTTGTGACATTGACCAAACCTTATATTATGATATTTTAACCAACCAAGTAGAGAAAAATGAGAGAGAGGTAGGGTTACAGTGTTGGTTAAGACTAGATTACAATATCTGCCTACAATTTGCAGTAAATTAGGTCGAACTAAAATTTACCATAACTTGAATATTGGTGCTTGTTTTAGATAATATGTTAGGCAAAGAAAAATGAATATTTTTTAGTATGAAAATTTTGAAAATAAGAATGAAAAAAAATATATATTGTAATGTGTGTAACTATCAATGTGGTAGTGACACTTTCACTTGCACAATCAAGTTGCTAGAAGAAATGAGGATGGGCAATCGTAATGTTTTATGTTGAAAAAATTCTTCCAATCAATGATAACGAACAAAAGTTGAGTCCCAATCAATATTTGGACTGGCATATGTTCTCACTTTATACAAACTAATATGCCAAAGACATTAATTAAAAATAAATAAAAAGAAAAGGACAAATAAAAAATATAAAACAAAAAACAAAAAAGATTCTTTTACTGGAGTAAGTAAAAGATAAATTGAATTTAAAAAACTACAGGCCAATGTTTCGTAGTCTAGCCTTTCCCTTTCAGATATTATTCTACAAAAAAAAAAAAAAGGTTGCTTTTGATTAAAGCCACACATTATATAAGCAAAGTTACATAAATATTCAATTATTTTATCGCCTTAGGGCAGAAGAAAAAGATAAGACAGCCAATTTTTCTGAGTTGCCACGGAAGAATCGCTTTTGGCCATCCTAAGCCAAAGTCGCATTACAACTTTATTTCTATGTCGTTTCTTTATATATAGACATTTAATTTCGCATTAATACCATTTTTTACGTTGTATCCATGTTTGTATAACATGCACGAATAAGCTTTGGCTTGAGACACTTTAATGACAATTTGTACAATATATGTATATACACACACACAAATATCTATAAATGTATATATACGCATGTGTGGTAGGAAGGTGTCGTATACGGATGAAGAGTTTGAACTTCAAATTAAAATGTATTTACATTAAGAGTAATACTATAATTATGACGTGCATGTCCAACTGATATTGGAGTCTATCTTGTCACTTAGATGTTATTAAGTTAACTAAAACCTAACATTCTAGAACTCTAAAATCAAAAGTTTTTACCTTTACTTTTCCGCAACTGATATTTGAATTAATATTTTCGTACCAATACATCCTAATTAAGTTTACATGTATATAATCATCTATTCTGCATTTATACCTTTCATTGTACATATATACACACACATACATATATATATATATATATCAAAATCATAGATGAACCAAAACTATACAAATATAATCCCAATTTATTGTTGGACACACGTTTAATGTTTTTTGATAAATGGTCAATTTTGAGGTGCCTCCTAACATGAGTGTATCTCTCAAGGTAGGGCAATGTCTTCCTTTTCTTTTCTTTTCTTTTTTGGTTGTTTAATTTGGTAGAACAAATATTTTTATGCTTCTTTTATCTTAATTGATTTCTTCGAGGCATTTCCTATTATGATATCCTAAAAAATCAAATGTCCCCATTTCAACCAAAAAAAAAAAAAAATCATGAAATGTCGCTACTGCTTGTAAAGGCCTACATTACGGTTGATAATTAAATATGACCCACGAAATTCCCTTTTCACGCAGACACATTCACTTTCAAATTCACAAAACTAATTTCCACTGTCGTAATGGATCAGCAAAGCAGGACGTACCAAATTCAATGCCCAAATTTGCTGATTGTTGACCACAAATCTATCCTCAACGTACGATATATATATATATATATATGAATACTCTCCCGTCTGGCATCCGGCCGACCGGCGGGAAGAGAGAAAGAGAGAGAGAGAAAAAGGAGATAATCCAAGAGATGAATCGGTATAACCTAAAATACTACTCGATATAATTCAAAACAATAACCGTTACAAGTACCGTTTGTGTCAGGCAAAAATAAAGTACCGGATACGAGAATGGTCGTATATATATATATATATATTATCTATATATCTATATGTGAGTGTGTGTCTCTGGCAAACTCTTCAAAACGACAACAAGCAATATAACCTCAACTTACAGTAAAATCAAAGTGATTTGAGTGTAAACCAATCAATCTAATGCAATGCCATGGTCCCCTATTTAGCTCTTTTTGATGGGTCACACTTTCACTTAGTGGGCCCATGGTCCCACTAATATTTTGATTATGTGTCATCCCCATCTTATTGGTATACAAATATTCAATTATATAAATGTATATATTGGTGGAGGTTTATTCAATAATAATTGTTGTGACATGCTATATGTTATATAGATGCACATGACATATTACCAAACATGTCATTATTGATGTGGAGAATGGCATGAGCTGGCAATGTATTTTGTCGGAGCAATTGGCATGGAATAGGCCGGTGAATTATGACAAGTATACCAGTACTACTGGGGTCAACTAGGGAGGGATAAATATATATATATATATATATATATCAAATTTAGGGTTCGTTTGATGAATGAGTTTAAAAGGAAAATTTTAAGTTTGAGTTGAAAATTTTTATTGACTTTTCAAAAAAGACAAAAAAATATTTTCAAAAAAAGATAAAAATTTTGATTTGAAATAGTTTTCTAAACTAGGCCTTAGAAGCTCATAGAAAATGAGCAAATAATTACGAGGAAACTCAATATTCAAGCACCCTTTTGCACACAAGTACATCATGGTCGCATGCATAGTCAATTTACTGAAGAAAAATAACACTCCCAGAAGGTTTTTTTTTTAACTCTGAACTTCTCGAATCAAACGGGTTGAGGTGTAATTGAGTGCACACAAAATCTCTAAAACGAAAAACAATAGTCATATTTGTGAGGGTGTGTGAAACATGTCCTTAGTCGTAAAATTTCAACGTGCGCGATATGTCGATGTCATTGAGAACAATTCGATCTTGAAAACTCTTTGTCGATTCTAGCAAGCTAGCTTCACTCTTATCTTCTATGTGGTATCTTGTAATTAATTGTAGAACAACAACTACTAATGCCTTCACAACCACAAGGTGGATAAGGCAATTGTGAACAAAAAAACAAAAAAAACAAAAAAGAGAGAGAGAGAGAGAGACATCTCTTATGTGAGCACTATTGTATTGGATTGAGTAAGGACACCATGGCCTATAATTTTCGGATATGGGTGTCACAAAAGGCCATGTCCTGAATTATGTGGCAATACAATCCTTATAAGGAAGATAACGTGATCATTTTTCTCCCACTCAAGTATTTTTCACCAAAAATAAAAAATTAAAATAATAAAAAATTAAAAAGCCCCATTTGGTTGGCTTCCTTAGACTTAAAATGTGAAAGAATCTAATTTTGCCAAAGTTTTTCCTCACAATTCCATTTGAAAAGAGAAAAAAGGTTGATAGGGCCCATCCCTTTATCCTCCACAGTTGGGCAGTATTTAGTTTGAAATATATGGCGTTGCTTATTAGACATTGTAATATATCACAATAATTAGGCTCCACACAACTTAACAGTTGGACAGTATTTTTTTAGCTTTCTTAGACTTAAATGTGAAATATTTAACTTTTTTTTAAAACTAAATAGGATCAAATTGCATTATTTAAAAGAATTTAGAGATCTTTTAGTCATAAAAAAAGGTTGATGATCGAACCAGAACTTTTATAAAAATGTTAGAAACCAAACGAGCAATTTTTCTTTATCTTTTTTTTTTTTTAAAGTTTTGGATAAAGCTTTTTTTTAAGTGTCATCCTAGTCCCCAAAGAGATGGCCTTTGGTGAAGTGATATGGACGTAAGAACAGCGATTAATTAGCTTAATAATTTGAGAGTATTTAGTGTTAATCTAAGTGGGGTTTTAGGAATAAAAAACTATCCGTCTTTGATAGGGAAAGGCTTGTACTTTTGTGGAAGTGCAAGGCTGAGAAACTATCAATCTTGGAGAGTTGGGGTTGGGACCCCACTTTAAGGTCCAATTGTTAAAGTGAAATTGTGGGACCTTCTCTATTTGTTGAAGACACAGAAATCTAAAGGAGTCCATCTCATTGGTGAACTTTTGTGGGACATTTTAGCAAATTGCTCGTCTTTCGCCCACTAAAATTTGGCCTCATATTTCTAAATCAAGAGATAGACAAGGGAAGACATGAGTTACTTGAATTACAAGCGGTGAAATTAGGGGCAAGGTATACTATACGAAAAATATCATATCGATAAAACACGGTTTTAGAAATATATGATAAAATTAACAAAATTTAATGAAGACGTGACAATACTGATAATGTGTAAATTTATTATATAAGTATGGTATTAATGAAATAAACATTAAGAATTTCAAATGAGGCGAAAATATTCAGTATTTCAATCAAGTAAACATGGAGTGTAGTAAATATTATATGATATCATCTTTCTCCCTTCTTTGTGAGTTATATAATATATATGATACGTGTTTGATAAATCAACCTGTTACATAAACAAAGTTAAAGCATGTGCATTTGAAATAAATCTTTAGAGACAAAGACAAACAAGTAAACAAGCAAGTATTTATTCAAGCAAAAAAAAAAAAAAAGACAAGAAAACAAGCAAATGTTTAGTCATGGACAAAAGCAAAGTTGTTCGGCATGTTACTCCCACAAACATCAAACATCGTATCATTGCTCCATTGCCAAATGGAAATCCAACTTAGTGACAATGACAATGAATTTATCTCACATTTTGGGTACTTAATTAGAGTATAACCTATATTAAACTTGTACAACGGATCGTTTTCTTCAATTTCAAATGCCATTTTCAGTTCCACGGCTTTTATGATCTATTATCAAATAACAACATTTATTAGTATTATTGGAGTCCAACCGACATGAGATCCACTTTTTATTAGTTATAGTTCTGTGATATCAGTAATCATCACAAGTATTTTTCTAGTAATCTAAATTTAGGGCTGGCAATATAGGTCATGGCACGACGATGCGATTTGAAAATGACACGAATTTCGCGAGTTCGAGTTGGGAAAAATTTGGGTCGAGTCAGATTCGGATGACCTGAATTAGACACGAGAAAAAAAATGGGTCAATTTTTGGTTGGACTCGTCTAACCTGAACACAACCCGTATTTTTTTATGCGGGTCAATTTCGGGTCCAACCCAAACACGACTCGTGTTAGACCCAAAATTGTTTGAGATCATACATTTAAAAAAAAAACCTAAAGTCCCACATAACATAATTATCTCCTCTAGCCTTTTAAATATGTCTTTTAACCTCATCTCTCCTCAAAGAAACCCTAACCCCTTCTCTCATCCCTCTTCGATGGATCCTCTTCTCCGATTCTGCCTCTCCCTCTTTGTCTTCATCTACGATTTTCCGTGGTATGTTTCTTCTTTCGTCTTCTTCTTCTTTTTCTTCTCTAATCTCTTTTTCTTCTTCTTCTCTGATCTCTCCATTCTCTCATTTCATGTGTGTGTGTTTAATAATTGAATGCCTTTACAACAGTGTGTGTGCTAATTTGACGTGTATTCTGCCTTTACAATTTTATTATTATTATTTTTTTTTTGTGTTTTTGGCTTCGGAAACTTAAGTACCTCAAAGATATCTATACATATATGCCTTTCAATTGGTGTACCTCTCTCTCTGTTTTTTGTATTTGATTTTGGTTTTATTTTTAATTTATTTGCTTTTCATTTTTTAGGACAACGGCTTGGCTTGATAAATGGATAGCGAAAAGGAGTAAATCAGTTAGTTTGAATTTCATGTAAGTTCAACTGGTTTTTCCCTATTTCTCTCACTTTGTTTGTTTGTTTCTTAAGAAAAAGGTTCTGCCTTTACAACTTTTTTTATTTTTTTTGTTTTTTGGCTTCAAAAACTTAAGTACCTCAAAGAAGTACAGTGGTTGATTTGACAAATTAGATTTGAAGGATTTTAATTCGAAATATTTCTCTTTATCTTATTATGTATTATTATTATTATGTATTTTTTTTAATTTATAGATGGACCATGTTGATCTTGAGGCGCAAAGTGAGAATATTGATTTAGAGAATGCAATTCATGTGGACATTGAGCTTGACAAAGATATGATTGAACTTGAGGACAATGATCTCAATAAACCGTTAAAAAAAGAAAAGGTTGAAGTTGAAAGTTTGGGATTTCTTCGACTTTCTTCCTCTTGGTCTAGATAAAAAGTTGAAGAGTGCTTGCAAGATATGCGGACAACAATATCTTGCCTCTACCAAGTACGGGACAAGTAATATGTTAAAGCATATTAAAACTTGTCCAATAATAAAAACTAGAGACATTGATCAAATGCTTATTACTCGTGATATTAGTTCATTGTCTTTGGGCTCTTGTCAATTTGATTCTAAAAATGGTGTAAATTAATAACTACTTGCATCATGTTGCATGATTTGCCATTCCAATTTATTGAGTGCAAGAGCTTAAGGGCAATATTTGTCTTCCTACTGGAAGACAAATTAATGTCGCTACCCCATACTTGCTGCAATTGATCATGATATTTTGAACATTCATGTATCAATAGTTGCTTCAGAAACTGCATTTAGTATTGGTGTTCGTGTACTTGACCAGTTTCGTAGCTCTCTTAAGCATGACACTGTTGAGGTAATTATATGCTCAAGAGATTGGTTGTTTGGGAGTGAAGGTAAATTTTTCCAAGTTCTCTATTATTACTTAACATTGTTAAATTAATCTCATAATCATTAATCCTTTTTCAATCTTTCTCGTGTAGTTGGAATCAAAATAGTTGACCAATATATGAATAAGCTCTTTCAAAAATATTGTGAATCTCAACATTGATGAGGAGAAAATAGTTGATCAAGTTTCTAACTCTGGATGTGCCTGAGTTGCACTTGTTGTGTTTGTTTTTTGTTAATGTTGGTGTGGCTATTTATTTTGTTCTATTTGTCTATTATAACTCAGTATTTTGTTAGTGATATGTTGTTTTAATTTAGACTTTTTAATGTTTGTATTTAGATTTGTGGACTTTATTAAGATGTTTATAATAGGACTTTACCTAACTATGATTGTGGACTTTGCACTTTAGTTGAAACTTTAATTTTATGATTGTGGATTTGAAAACAAACCTTAAAACTTATCGTTTTGTCAATGGTATGTTCTTGTTGAAGGTAAATTATTATTATTGTATGTTTTTTAAGAATTTGGGATCTAATTTACTTAAATTGATTTGGTTTTTGTGTCAAATTCAATTTGCAGGTTCAAGTTGGGTCCAATTCGATTTACGGATTCAAGTTGGGTCAAATTCGTGTCGCATGTTCAGTTCAAGTCACGTGTCAATTTTGATTCGTGTCGTGTCAACCCATTATGGGTCCATATCGTGTTCGTGTCGCGGTTTGAAGAAATTTTTGTATCGTGGATCGTGTATGGGTTGGAAAATATAAAAATCAATATAACTCTAATATAACACGAACCCGACACGTAACACGAATTATCACCCCTATCTAAATTGGAGTACTGTTCTTTTTTTTTGGCGTGAAAGTTAAAACCGCGTCAAATGCCCAAAGTGGGGCCTACTAAAGAAAGACGTCGTCCATATATAAGACAAAAAGCCTGGGCCCACACATTCCCGCTCTAGGCCCACACATTTGAGCCATGGCACTTTTGTTTGGTTAGTGACAGGGTCTACAAAATCCACCAACTCAGATGATTTTATTGTGTGCACATTTTCATACTTCATATTTGTATATCTATAACTGATATATAGAAAAGGGCATATCGTTTACTGTTTTCGTTCAAAACGCTCGTTTAAATTGAAACGAGTGCTTTGGCTTTTTCCTTTTTTTCGCTCATTACTTTTCCTCTCATATATATGTATATATATATATATACACACACACACACATATATATGTTACCTTGGTTCAAAATTATGACTTCGTGAGGATTTTCAGTTATGTTGTTATCTTTCTCCCTCTCTCTTTTCTTTAAATATATTTGAATGGACACTAAACAAAACCCCCCCAAAGGAAAAAGAGGAAAGAAAAAGGCTTTCTTGGGTTTCTTCTTTATTCTTTATTTTTATTTTACTTTGGGGCTACTTAAAAGGGCAAAAAAAAAAAAAAAGAGAAAAGAAATGATGTTGTAACATCAGGCTGTGTTAATGGGATTATTGTCGGTGTTGTTCCACGGTCCCACTGTTGTGAGCTGACGTGTTATTCTGATCCACTTTTTAGCTCATTTCCAACCATTTGGCTATTTCTATTTCTGACGTGTCATCCTCATCGATTTTTTTTTTTAATTTCATCCTCATCATTTTGATGCAGCCAAATCTAGCAAAATAATTAGGCAGTAGAAGGCAAAATAATATTCGTCTTCAGGGGAAAAAAACTGTTTCTTCATTCAGTACTCAGTATTATTGCCCACTGTTGAGAACCTTGGGCCTGTTTGTTAAAGTTTAGTCCAAAAAGAGAATATGGCTAGGGCCCAGAGAACCCGCTGTTGAGCTTTGAGGACCCACCAGACAACTGCGATTGGGTGAAAAATGCATAGCGATGACTTTTTACTGCAAATCAAATATAAAATTATCATTAGAATATATCTATAATTATAAATATAAAAATGTCACCTTTTTTTTTATTTAAGAATTAATAAATTTACATGATTGGTCGGGGTTCTTTCAATAATTTCACATCTTTTAATTGATATAGCATGATAATATCGTGCAAAAATGATAGAAACTTAAATGATTATATCCTGATAATAGAAACAAAAGTAATGTGTATCAAAAAATCAAAATAAAAAAAAAATAAAAACAGTAATATTAAAAAATATCTGTCCAAACAAGACACGACGAAGCACGTGCAAAACATGTGGACATAAAATAATTAGAAGAAAGTTTAGAATGGTGAATGTTGCGCTTTCAGTGTATTCAAAACTAGCAATTATGGTCGAAATAAAAGAGATGAGCTGGCTCTATATTCCAATTTCAATAATTTTTAAGGTTGTGTTGATATGTGGGGTAAAAGGACATTACCAAAAGTCTAATATTGTTGGGAGCTCACAGCTAACCCATCTACAACTGGCCAAGATGTAGATGTAGAAATTATTACCCAAAAAAAAAAAAAAAGTACTATATATATTTTTTTGATTTTGTAAATCACTCAAAGATTTGGAAATCAAGACTTAGGCTCATATTAAAACCATGGATAAAATTTAAGGCTCTATTTTTAATTATTTGATCTATATCAAATTTTGTTGATTCTGTTATTTTTTGTTTTATATGATTTTGATGAAATTTAATAATTATATACATAAAAAAGAACCACAAATGTCAAAAAGTTTTCACAAAAATAATCATTTGGTAACTTCAGAGGGAAAATAAGGGCATTTCATTTAATTCATTTTAACTACTTGATAAGTGTGTAATTCTTCATTAGTTTACATTAATTCTCCTATGCTTATTTATTGGTTTCTTGAGATTTTTTAGTATTTATTTGTGTTTTTTAATATTTTGTAGGTGTTTTGGATACTAAGGAATGAAAAAAAAATATATATGAAAACGGAGCAAAAAGAAAGGAAAATACACATTTATAGGACAAAAGGCCGAGGCCAGAGCGCCTCAGCGCTAGCTTGCGCACCTAGGCTCTGGCTTTGGAGCGCCTAGGAGCTGCTCAGTGTACCAGCAACCACTGACTTCAAGAGCGCTACAGCGCATGGAGAGAAAGCTATGACGCTCTGACGTGAATTTTTACAATTTCAAATGACCTCCGAACTTTTCCCTTTTGAACCCAACTTTGGGAGCCTATAAATAGGTCCTTCTAGGGTTTATTTGGGAGTCTTTTGACTATTCTTTAGCAGCCATTCATGGAGAAGAAAAAGAAGAAAAAAAAGAAGATTCATTGGTGGCTCAAGAAGATTATCTGCATAGAGATTTTCAGGACCAAAATCATTATTCCTCATTTATTATCTTCTCTTCCATGTTCTTTAGTTTTTATTTTATTGTTCTTCTCAATTATATTTAATTAAGTTTGTCTTTGGTTAAAGGGGATTTCAAAACCCATATGATTATTAATTAAATGAATTAAATTTTATTTTCCAACTTTCCAATTGAGATTGTTTATGTTCTTCCAAATTTATTGTTCTTGAATATTTTCTTGTTTTGTTTGGGTGCACAACTAAATAAGACTTGGGAATTTTCTATTGCTAAATTAGGAATCTTGATTCGTAATTGTCATGTTTTTTTAATCATTAGTAACAATTGTGATCATTGATTATGGGATATTTTCGTATGATTACATTTGGAACATAACCTAGGTAAATAAACCGAGCTTGTGTGTTTGTTTCTTAGATCAACCTATATTTCTCATCTTATGCTTCCGTTAGATTAAATCTAGAGAAATTGTTTTAGGTTGTTTAATGAGAAGTAAATTAGGTGAAGAGCTTGTTTTGCCTAACAATGAACTAAGGAAAAATTGGAGTAGCAGAGCTTGTTGTTATCTACGGTTGGTAGTTTCAATAGAAAGTTTGAGATAATTTTTATTTCAATTATAATTCTATGCCCAGTGGTAGAGAATGTTTCCTTAACCAATATTTTATTATTCTTGAGTTTTTCTTTAATTCATTTTATTTACTTTAAATATAAAAAAGCCCCCATAATTTAGTATCTAGTTTCAGTGTGTCCTAAATTTTAGAGTCGATAACTAATTAATTATAATCAATCATTTACGGGAACGATCCTTGCTTACTTTATATTCAATAACGACATAATTAAGGTAAGATTTTAATTTGGTAACTCGTTTGGAATTCACCATTGCTCATCTATTAGAAACCAAACATCTTGTTTAGTTTACCTTAGGCAGTAGGTAACGGACATAACGACACGAATAGGAAAAATTAGTGGTAGACAAGGGATTAGATGCTTTAAATCTTCCTAAAATCAATAACATTGACTTTTGCATTACATAATGGACCCATCAATGAATTCGTTATCTCTATAATTTTGTCAAGTTTGATCAATTATTAATCAATCTTTAACAAAGTTTACACTAGCAATATGGCTTTCCCTTCCCTCATATTGTGTGTTTGTGTGTTTACATTTAATAATTTATTGTCCATATATAATTTAAATAATTGAATATTGAGAAGTACATTTGCCAAATTATTCAGAATTCCAAGTTTTTAAGAAACAATTTGGTATGACGAAACTTAATAATATATGGGAACTTTAAAAAAATTGAAAGTTTGATTATGGAGTTATTAGTAGTGTCAAGTGTGAAGGGACTTTCAGGTAAAAGAGGTGGGCTTTGATATTTGACTGACTGACATAATTAAAGACTTACAAGAATATCCAGGTTTTAATAAATTAATTATAAAAAGTGAAATTGCTCAAAAGAAATATATGAAGAAAAATTACATTTTATTCTTTAGTTATAAACTACTCACATGCTTAAAATAATATATATATATATATATATATATAAACTTACATGCTCACAAGGGCAGACGCACCATAGCCGAGTAGGGGCATCCGTAGTGAAATTTTTTTTTAATTTTATTTTTAAAAACTTATATATTTTATTTTTTCAACAGCAAACATTTATCATTCCTTAAAAACTTAATTCATCGATATATATATATATATATATCAAATAATAATAGATTAATTTTGTCGCTGTATGCTTGCATATTAATTCTAATTTTGTAGATGGAAAAACACGCAAATTTAACAATAAAATACCAAAATGTTCATAATATAAAGTATTTTTTTCTTTCCACGCGGTTTTTGTAAAGGTAAAGATACTGTTATCGAGTCAATTCACCTTGTTGTACAGAAGATTGCCTTTTTTCAGATTCTCCGTATACAAATAAGTTAATAACAGAGCTTTATCTGTTGGAGTAATAATTCGTTTGGAGAATGGACGCTAAAGTACCAAAAACAAATAATAATAATAATAATAATAATAATAAGTTTGATAAGTTATTTAGAGAATAAATTTTTAAATAGAAATTTATTAATTTTTTAAAAATTAATTATAAATTTTATTTACTTTTTAAAAAAAAATGAAAGATAAAATGAAAATGTATAATTTAATTGGAATTAAACCTTAATATCAAACAATATAATAATCGCAGGTTCATTATAAAGTATACATTTCAAATTTTCTATCATTACGTTAAAAAAGCAAATAGGAGTGGAGAATTAGGTGATAGAGAATTAAAAAAAAAGTAGAATTTTAAATTATCAAATCACATAAAAATATAAACTTTTGTTATGATTTTTTAGCGAGGATTACTCTTATAACTTGACATGATTTTATTTCACGTAACACTAACATTGAAAAAGTAATAATCATGTTAACATATATATAGATGTTTTGAGGTTAATCACGTGCTATTATTTAGTATTTATTGGATTAATATTTCATCTTACTTATTTTATATTATGTTAAAAACTTCTTACATTATATATCAAAAGGAGCTCTCATCGAAAATACCGTAACAACTGACAAATAAAAATCTAACAATTTTTAACTATATCAATAAATCATTTTCATATCTTACCACAAATTCACCTAATAATTTTTCTAACATTTTTAAGTTGCCGCCTAATATAACCCAAAAAAAAAAAAGAAAAAAAAAAAAGGCACATGGGTAATGGCTGTGTGGCACTAACTACAGACGTAGAAGACAAGGATAGGACCTGCAGCCCACCGAAAGGCTTTTGGTGTCACACACGCTTATATCGCTTATTTTTAAGTTAACCACATCATTAGCCCTTCTCTCTTTAAAAATTTTAAAAAAATATAAAATATATAAAAAAAAACATCATTAGCCCTTCTATTCCCATTTCTAATTATACTCGTAAGTCCTACACATTTTTTAGCTTTCCGTTTTTACCATTTTACATTTTTCATCCACTATCCAAATAGTCAATTTAATGATGTAATTAAATATCTTGCTTGTTTGATTTAGAACATCATCTAACATGAGAAATTAAGAACTACTTTTAACTGTAGTAAATGTTTTTTTTTTTTACACATGCCAAGTTTTCATTAAAATGTCTCCTGGCCTTACATCTTAATAGTTTACTCCATAAGAATTAAAAATATGTATCCTTATTATTACCAGCAATATATGTTTCTGAATATATCTGATAAAAACCATTTTAAAATGAAATAAACAGTTAAAAAAAAAGTTCCAATTTTCCAAAGATCTTTTTTATTATTGGTATCTGGAAATTTGGACTGACAGAGATTTTGCAAGTTTTAATTTTATTCGCAATGGATTAATTAAACAACCAAATTCCGCATTATTAACATTCGCTTAGGCATTGGTGCCGCGGCTTTACTTGACCAATGTTTTTCTCTCTTTGTCGTTTTCCTAATTCATTGCTTCAAGTTCAATGGTTCTTCAGTCAAACGCTAACTCTTGCACGTGAAAATAAAATAACTGTCTTTCTACTTTGAGCTTGAGGCGCGTCACTTACCTCTCGAGAAACTAGCTTACTCTACTTAAAAAAATAGACATGCTAATTTTCAAAGTAGAATATATATATATATATATATATATTATACATGATTACGGGATAATTACAGTTGGATTTTTGTAAGTTATAGTTGAAATATATATTTTTATTTAAAGTGTGAATTAAAAATAAATTATGATATAAAAAATAATATAAAGATTTGAAATGTATCTAGGAAAAAATATGTAAATGTTGATATTATCTCGTTGTTCTTGTCATTTTGTGTGATTATTTTAACTTGAAATAAAAAAAATTATAGATGTTTAGGCCTCGTTTGGTGATCCATTTCAAACCAAAATTTGCATCTCAGTTTTTGTCTTTTTTTGAAAAAGTTTTTTATCTTTTTTTGAAAATCAACAAAAATTATTATTGAAACTTAAAATTTTCAACTCAAACTCATTCACCAAACGGACCCTTAAAGTTTGATAATTTTTTTTGGAAATGGAAGATAATTAAAAATAAGATATAGATTTGAGAGATTTAAAATTAAGTTGAAAATTTTCAATTAGAAACTATGTTTCAAACGAGTCGTAAACTCATACATTTGAACTTTAGAATTATATCAAAACTGTTAGTTTAGTTTAGTTTAGTTTTTTTTTAATATCGTTTCCTTTTTAGCTTTGTCTAAGAACAAGATTAATATTGTTATCTGCCATGTGTGCGTCCAGCTTTGTATCACTAGGAAGTCTCAAAGTTTGTTGACCTACCTTGTGACATTTTTCTCGGATTAAATATAAATATATATATATATATATATGTTGGATAGATTCCATTGAAGTTGAAGGGTTAGTCTGATGTATGAGTTTGAGTTAAGATTTATAAGTTTAAATAGTGCTTTTGATTGACTTTTTCAGAAAAGATAAAAAATTTTTGAGGAAAAAGATAAAAAATATGATAAAAAAAGTATAATTTAATTTAAATTGAATGGTTTATCAAACATACCTGAAATGTTTATAAATAGAAAATTATCATTTACTTTCGTCTCTTTTTTTTTTTTAAATTATTATTATTATTTGAAGGATACAAGAAAAGTTGTTGGAATTTAAAATTACTTTCGAAATCATCCCCTGATAAGTCAGTCAAATTGAGAAGACTTGCGTGATTTTCCAAATCTGCTCATACTAAACGTAACAGAGGAAGAGAGAGGATATGAGTATTTTTTTTATTTTTTATTTTAATTTTTGCTGAATGAGGATATGAGTTGTTTAAATTTATGTAACATAACACATAATTTTGTTTGGGGTACTGTTTAATAAGGATAAGTACGTTAATCGCATTATTATTTCCTCTCTAACCAATTAAGGGATGAATTTTAAGCAAGATTTTAAATTTTAAATTTTGTAATTTGTGAAGAAGTGTTTGTAAAAACACAAGTAAAGTACATGAGACTTTTTATTTATTTATTTATTTAATTACCCACACGTATATATATTTTATTAAAATTACCTACCAGCATCTTTCAGCGGGAAAAAGATGAAGAAGAAAACAATTATTCACGCAGTTCGATGCACCTGCAACAGAGAAAGGTTCTGATAAAGGTCAGAAAAGATAATGGCGGGAAGCTATTTGAACCGAGCACCCTTTCTGGTTTTTTCAGGTAAATTTGAAAAGAGCTGTTATTTTCATAAATGGCCTCAAAATAAAGTTGAAATCAAACGTTTCTTATAGAGAAATTATACCTCCATCAAATATATTTTAAAATTAAACTACACTTTTATCAACGATATTATATTATATATTTTGAAGGTACAGTTTTCATTCGAAAAACATTTAATTATGATTTTAGTATAAATTAGAGCCCGCGTTATCTGAACGTGTCCAATTTATGCTCTGTTTTTGACATAATACTGATATAGGGGTCGTTTGCATTATAATAAAAAAAAAATTTGAGATAGTGTGACATATAAAATCTAGAGGATGTATAATTTAAGGAGTATTTGTGAAAATAATCCAAAATTATATATGTATTTTTTAAAATAAAGCTTATTTAAGGATGATGATGATAGGAGTAATATAATAAATAACTAATCTTTAATTAGACCTAAATAATTTATTACTGTATAAAATATTTAAGGATGCTCGCTCTTGTATAATGAGGAATATCGTATTATTTGAAAATTGTTTGGATTGCAAAAACATTAAGCATCATCTATCAAATATGTTGTCTAACTTTATTATACCACGTAGAGTTTATTTATTTATTATTATTTTATTTTTTTTTTGAAAAAAATCAAACATGCTAGAAAAGCACCGGCGACTATTATATAACCATTTTAACGTAAAGGTGATAATATATATATATATATATGCGCACATGCATGTAACATCATGATCTAAGCATGATTAATTTGCCTCCACAAATATTTTTTTTTGGGTTAAAGAAATGAGACATTTTTGGATAATGAAATGGTTAGTTGGGGCCATTAATCAATGCCATGATGGGCATTGCAACAAGTTCTTTCTTGCAAGATATGCATCCACTTTTTTCACTTTTAATGTTTACTATTTTCGCATTACTTTTTCTACTTTGTCGATGCTTCAAAACACGGTTTCCCTCCTCTAATCCTTGCCCTTTTTCTTTCTTTCTCTCTTTCTATTATTTTTTTTTTTCTTGTTTTCTTTTTTATTTTTTTGCTTTAAATAGTCTAAAAAACTTCCATTATGTATGCAATATCTCCTTCAAGAAAGAAGAAAAAAATCCCTAGAATATATCCTACCATCTATATTTCTAAATTGTTGGTGGAAATTTCTCTATATTGTTCGGCCATAACTAGTTAACAATAATAGTTTTATATATGCAATGGGGTTTTGAAATTAATAATTTGCAAGCTCTATTTCCCAATATATATAATAAATATATCACCGGAAACCGCGTTGGGTTATATATCCATTTGTTGCTATTATAACTAAATTCGTTGTCTATACACACACACACACATATATATATATATATATCATTCTCCTCATAGGCATAGCTAACATGTTTGACATGTTTTTATTTTTTATTTTTTATTTATTTTGAATCAGTAACATGTTTGACGTTAGAGTCCTAGTTTCTCACGACACTAAGAAACATATCAACAGATTTTCTGAATATTATATCAGGTTCTATTCTGATTACTAATAATGGACATTAAATAAATAAATAAAAAGAACAAATGGGGCACGTACAACCCAATATATACGTGGAAGTTATGGTTCAGAAATACCCTTGAATATATCATGGAAATTCTATATATATATATATATATATCTACATGTGCATGTTAAATAAATAAAAAAAATAGTTTTTTCTATAAGGAAAAATAACTATTTTATTTTGGTATGGGAGCAATCTTGAAAATGTGGGACGGTGGGTGTTTGTAATGATGCGTGGGTGGATACGTCGGATTGGCAGAGAGGTTGTGCCGGTGCGTGCAAACTGCAAACTTGTCTTAAAATAAAATTGAGTCAGATACTTTCTGTTTTTTATTAATGGTCACGAGAGAATTGAATAGCAGGATAATAATTAATGATTTATTTATTTATGAAATGCAAGATAAAATGCTATGTTTTTTTCTTTTTTTTTAAGAAAATATATATGATAATGGATATAGTACTATTTTGGACCCATAAAATTTGTTTTTCCCTTTTGTTTGCCTTTCTCTTGATCCCTCCGGCAAGTAAGCAATTCCCTATTCCTTTTGATTTCTGAAGGAGAAAGATTTCTCAAACTTTTTAATATTATTACACTATGATGCTTTGCTAGCAAAAAAGAATAATAATATTATAAAGACAATATACATATATATATTTTTTGTCAGAAACAACTTATATATATATATGTGGTGCTTTATACATCAGCAAAACAAAACATTCGGTAGTATACTGTCGGGCGTAGAGTGAACCAGCGGCCAAGGTAATTAAATTCGTCCGATTTTGGACCGCTAAATTTATGTCTAGCAGAGTGTAAATTTGTAATTTTCATCATTTCCCGGCTATATATATATATATATATATATAGTATAACATGAGAGAACTATATATACATATATATATGTATCTTTTCTTTCAATAAAACATTTTTTTAATAAGCGCGGGTTAAAGTGAGATTGATTTCAAGTTACCAGTTTCACTCATTATTCATTATCTAGTTATTACTACAGATTTAAGCTCCATATTGAAGTGAATATAAAGAGACCATAAATATATTTTTATACATATATAACTACTTAGGTGGAATAATTTTTTTTACTAAGCACAAGTAACATTAAAAAGAAAATTGAACTCAGATGAGACAAGATCTCTTTAAACCACTATAATGAGTCCTAATGACAATATTTTTATGTATTTAATAGAATTGAATGAGGAAATGGCCAGTAAGAAAAATTATAGTCCAACACTGTTTGGTAGTTGCATTTTTTAAGCCAATGTGGTGGAAGTTGTGGAATAATTAATTGTCACAATGAATATTTATATATATATATATATATAATTTAAGCTAGTTAACTTGATTAGTGATCGATGACCCAACAGGGTTAGTTCAGTGAGTAGGAAGAGCGGAATTTGAATAAGAGTTTTCAAGTTTGAAATTTGTGAAACGCTTTCATTTTTCTTTGATAAATAGGAGTTATAAGTCCATGATGTTAGGAAAGAGAGAACCTTAATCAATGATGGCATTTAGTTATAAACACACACTTGCATGGGGTGGAAAGCAATGTTTTAAGGGGCTAGTTAAATGAGGAATATAAAAGCCAATTATAACATTGTAAATTATAAATCTATTTTGCAATATCTTATTCAATTAATACTTTTCAATACACTTGTCAAGTAACCATCTCAATCCATGAACTTCATGACAATCAAACTTTCATCTTCAAGTATATGTGTAATAGTTTAACGTATGCATCAAATAAGAAAGTTTGAAAATGAGGTTTTCGCATTTCTTGTCTGGTCAAATTATTATTAAAGCGTGTTCTAAGTTTGTTTAACCATTTAATTGTATTTATATTATATATTTAATCTCATAACTAAAAGATTTAAACCATATATATCTTATAATGAAATTTAATATAAAACTACGATTATGTTATGTATGTAATCACATTTTTATATAGGAATGTTTGAACCAATATTTGATGAACATTTTTTGTTTAATATGGGAATGCGTGAATTTAAACTTTTCATCTTATGATCAAATAATATGTGAAATTACAATTCCATTACACCTGCAACCATTAAAATTTTTGGATGGAACATTTATTTCACCATCACTAGCTCAATTACACGCATTCTCTTAAATTTATGGTAGGCCGGATTGAGTTCTCATAGAATAATCTTGTTGTTGTGCTTGAAACCAAATTTGTCGGTGTCAATCAAAGATTTCAATCATAATTGTACGTGATTTCTTAAATATTGAATCAAGTCTCTTTTATTGGTACTTGGTGCAAAAATATTGAATTAGTCAAATTTTTTTATCATGGTGCAAAAAAATAGTGAAAATGATATATGTGATATGTTCTTTTTTTTTTGTGCTTTGATACTAAATCACTATTGACTTGTTATATCTAATTTTTGTCGTATATGTTGATTTTAACATTTCTTAAAAATAATTTTTTAATAAACCAACAGTGGCCAAATATCAAATGTTGACATATCCTATATTTGGTGTCAAATTAAACATCAAATATAGTATGCGTCAAATTTCTAATATACAATAACAAAATATTTAGTGTAATTTTACTATTTAATTGTTAAAATTTGGCGTGATATATTGATTTGACATTGCATCCTAGTATTTTGCTCAAGATTGTCAGACAAAGGAAAAATAGAGAAACAGAGGAAAGAGAAGAGAAGAAAAACAAACATTGTAGTAACTTTCATCAAGTTCATGCGTTAAAAAGAACTGGTTGATTTTTCTTGAAAGGCAACAATTTATTTAGGCTACGTTTGTTAAACCAGCTCAGATTTAAATTTTTCATTTCAGTTTTATCTTTTTCTGAAAAGTCAATAAAAAATATAACTAATTTTTAAAAAATCAACCAATTCCAATCGTAATACCAAACGGAGGCTTAATTATAACTTACAAAAATTAGCTCCATGACTATTTTTCTTTCTTTTCTTTTTTTTTTTTTTTGATCCCAATGTTTTTTTTAGAAGGCGTTTGCTACAATTATGTCAACAACAATGGAACTTTTCAACATTATTCCTTTATTTTTTTTAAGTTAGAGATAGAAGAATTTAAATTCTATATTTTATGATAAAATCAGATATAAAATTACCATTAAATCATGTCTTCAATCCCATATTATTCAATCCCATATTATTCCCATTTTGCTAGATGTTAAGTAAAAAAAAAAAAATGTGAAAAAGAAAAAGGAAAAAAAAAAAAAGAAAAAAAAGAGCCAAACATAGTACAGTTGTAGTGCACATTACCAATCCGTGACTTTGACAAACACGTTCTCATTGTTTTTCTCCTTGACGGCCCAAACACTAGATTCTGAGGTAAACAAACGAGAAACACACTTGTCACGCGCCTTTGGCACAAGTAAATCAACTGCTCAACAATAAAATAAACAAATTATTATTTCGGATTTTATTTCCGCTTTTTTTTTTTAGGAATTTATTTCCACTATTTAAACACCAAAAATTAATAAGTTGAGTAAAAAACTGATAAGATATAGTTAAGTAATAATCTATTTGGATCATATATTTAAAAAGTAAATTTGAATAAAAAATTTAATTACTTAAAATGTTAAATAATTTTTTTTAACAAAGTGTTTAGTTAAATTAACTAAAAGTTATTATTAGATTTCAATATAATATCTGTTTGATTGGATAATTATTGACGTGGAATTATTGAAATGTTTCACTATTCTATAATAATGCAATTCAAATCAAAATCAAAATTTTAATTTTTTAGAAATATGTATTACACTCATTTTTCTATTTTTAACACTATTCAAATATTATCTTTAATAAAAAAAATTTAAATACATATTTAAATATAGAGAAATTGTAGTAGATAACATATTTTTATAGACATTTGAAGTTTATAGTATGATTTTTAAAAGATAATAAATTATAATAGATATTTCTTGTAAATCCTTAGATTTTCATGAATTTTCTAAAAAATTTCAGATTTTTGATCAATTTTTAACAATAAATTTATGTGTATAGTTTCATATTAGAGAGATAGAAGAGGAAGATGATGATTTTTTTTGGTAAATCCTTAGATTTTCTTGAATTTTCTAAAAAATTTCAGATTTACGATTAATTTTTAACAATAAATTTATGTGTATAGATTCATATTAGAGAGATAAAAGAGGAAGATGATGATTTTTTTTTGATATTAGATGATCATAAATTTGTTTATGCTATTTATTACTATATTTAAAATTTTGTGTTATAATTTGTTATTACATTTATCAAAAATACTATTTTGCTCTTTTCCCCTTTAATTTGAATGCACAACTCAAATTCTGAATGTAAACATTTAATTGAATGAATATTGAAATATAATATATGATCCAAATGAACACTATATAGTGTTCTGGGTTAATATTAGCTCACTTGATAAAGATAGTGTGAATTAAAGAAAAGATTTCAAGTATTTATGCTAATCTTGAAAGAAAACGTGCTACTAATGCCATAAAAGATTTACAAGAAAACTTATCATTATTTTTTTTTTATGATTATAGATATAGTTTAACGATAATATAACATTTAATATCAACAAAATATGCAAAGTCGGAATTCTCCCTCCTCAATTAAAAAAAAAAAACATTTTTCCTTGATTTTCGTTTCATTTTTAAATGTTTTGAAGCAAAATTAAGGCGCGTGGGGTGCAAACCCGTAAGACAAAAATATTACCAGCCGATAAAGTAGGGGCCGACCGTATGGGGATTGCGTCTCAGAATCTCTGTGTCCGAAAGCCACTTATTTATTATTAAAAAAAAAAAAAACAACAGCAAACGCGCCTTTATCTTAAATTTACTTTTAAAAATATTAAAAACTATATGTCGTCAAATAAGAAAAATAAAAAAATAACTATAAAAAAAAATTAAGTAGGAGAGATTATTAAAGGAAAATAATAGTGATTCATTTTCATTGGATGGTTCAGAGGCCAGTGGGAGTGAGGCCAAAGTGTGGGTCCCAAAGCAGAAAAGAGTGGGTCCCACGTAAACCTCCATTTCTCAGTGTTTAAAAGCAGCTCCAAAGCATCTCCATTTTGCCCAAAAACCATTTAAGCACCTACCCTTATAACATTTACGCTTATATATGTATACAGCTATACCTATAGTAGTCTGAAAACACTCCTCATTTTCTCCCACTTTCTCAAGTCTCAAAACAAACAAAAGGGAAGAAAAGAAAAGAAAAAGAAAGTGAAAAAAAAAAAGCAAAGAAGGACATGCCCAGCTGGGCTTTCTTCTCTCTCTCTCTATATATATATCTCTATCTCTACATGACCAAAGGATAAAGTGAGTGAGAAACAAAGAATATATTTATAAATTCAGGACTCAAAAAAAGGCCATTTCTTTGGTGCAGCTCAAGGAAGAAGAAGAAGAAGATGATGAAGAAGGTTGCAATGTGGAATGCTGTGTTGGCTATGGTGGTGGTTTTGTCTGTCTGGGCTTGCCCAGTTTCAGCCTCTGTTTCTTATGATTCCAGGGCTATTATCATCAATGGCCAGAGAAGAATCCTCATGTCTGGATCCATTCACTACCCAAGAAGCACTCCGGAGGTATATTTCCACACAATGTGCTCTCCATTTAGTTTTCCTTTTTTTTTTTTTTTTTTTTTTTCATTTTTTTCATTTTTTTATGGGTTTGTTTCAGATGTGGGCAGATCTTATTCAGAAGGCTAAAGATGGAGGTCTGGATGTGATTCAGACATATGTTTTCTGGAATGGGCATGAACCTTCTCCTGGAAAAGTAATGGAAATATTTAGTGACCTGTTTTGACCACTTTATTTCTCTGTTTTCCTCTTACTGTTCTATCTATCTGGCCTTGTTTTTTCAGAACATGCATTTTGGATTATAAAATTTTAACCTTAAAAAAATAAAAATAAAAAACCTTTTGCAGTACTATTTTGAAGGAAATTATGATCTGGTGAAATTCATCAAGCTGATTCAACAAGCAGGCCTTTATGTTCACCTCAGGATTGGTCCTTATGTTTGCGCTGAATGGAACTTTGGGTAATTCTTAAAACATCAAAATTTATAATTTCTAAAAAAAAAAAAAGAAAAAAAATTCACTTCTGGGTATCTTTGATTTTTGATGCTAAATTTGTGTTATTATTATTATTATTATTTTCTTGCAGAGGCTTCCCTGTCTGGTTGAAGTACATTCCCGGTATCAGATTCAGAACAGATAATGGACCTTTCAAGGTTTTTGAAACTTCTCTCTTTCTCTTAGTCCTGAAGTTTTCATTTACATTTCCTGCAATTATACATAAATATTTTATACTTAGACTCTACTGTATTTGATTTCTGAATTTCCACAATGAAGGAACAAATGGAAAAATTCACAAGGAAGATTGTGAATATGATGAAAGCTGAAAGGCTCTTTGAGACCCAAGGTGGTCCTATAATTTTATCCCAGGTTAGTAATCTAATTACACCATAGTCTGCAATAGATTAAATCTGGTATCAAAGTTAATAGAATATGTATATTTCACATATATATGTATATATACTTTGTATGACAGATTGAAAATGAATATGGACCAATGGAGTATGAACTTGGAGCTCCTGGGAAGGCATATTCAAACTGGGCAGCTCATATGGCTGTTGGACTTGGCACTGGTGTGCCATGGGTTATGTGTAAGCAAGATGATGCCCCCGATCCCGTCGTAAGTATCTTTTTTTTTTTTTTTAAATTTTTAATCTATATTATTATTATTATTACTTTCTTTCTGTTCTTGCCATGTTATGTAGTAGAAATTGATTGTTATTTGACTTGTGGTACCTCAGCCTTAGTGGGGTTGTTACTGAGTGATGTGGTGTCACCATGTTGCTCATGGATGAAATTGAATAATTTTTATTTTTTTGCTCTTCAATGCACATGGCCGTGCTTTCCTGTTTCACTCTCATGTCTGTTGCACTTTTGCTATTATTTAATTCCTTTCGGCATTTTGAGAGCTTTTCTATTGATGATAACTTGATGGCCTTTTTCCCTCTTTGTTTAATTTACGTCTCTTTTTCAACTTAAAGTTTAGTGGCATTAATAAATAAACATTTTAAACCTTAACTTATCTTCGAGACGCTCAAAGTTTTTTTTTTTTTTTTCTTCGCTGTATCAGATCAATGCCTGCAATGGATTCTACTGTGATTACTTCTCTCCAAACAAGGCTTATAAACCCAAGATGTGGACTGAAGCCTGGACCGGCTGGTAAATCTTCATGCTTGTTGTTTGCTTTAGGGACTATATTGTTAGTTTAGTTGTCATCCTTCGTTTACCTTGTTTTTTGCATTCAGGTATACCGAGTTTGGCGGTCCAGTTCCTAACAGACCCGCTGAAGACTTGGCCTTTGCGGTTGCTAGGTTTATACAGAAGGGAGGGTCATTCGTTAATTACTACATGGTACTGATAATGTTAAATGAATTTCGTTAGTATTTTTTTTATTTTTTATTTTTTATAATTTGATTCTTATTTGCTTCTTTTCATGATTACAGTACCATGGAGGAACTAATTTTGGCCGCACTGCTGGTGGTCCTTTCATTGCGACAAGCTATGATTATGATGCGCCTCTTGATGAATACGGTATGTGCAGAAAATATTCGACGCTAGAAAAGGCAACTGAATATTAAATACAGAAGAAATAATGAATATCAATAATGAAAAGGATTGCTGCAGTTTAAAGATACGTATTTTCAGCATAACATGCATAATTGCATATTATATCTTTAAACACATATACTACTTAGTTTTTCCACGTCAGTGTCCTAGAAAGAAAAGGAAATTAAAAAATAAAAATATCAACTTTGGTTACAAAAAAAATATGGTTCATATTTACTGCTAAATTGTGACCGGATTTTTTTTTCCTTCCCTTTATGCAGGACTGTTGAGGCAACCTAAATGGGGCCATCTAAAAGATTTGCACAGAGCAATAAAACTGTGCGAACCAGCTTTAGTATCCGCAAATCCCGTTGTAACACAACTTGGAAACTATGAACAGGTTTGACTTTAGTTCTCTACGAAAGGATAACGATTTACGGACTTGGTTTTGAAGTGAAGCTTACTCCTTAGAAACATTATGACCTTGCAGGCTCATATATTCAAATCGAAATCCGGAGCTTGTGCAGCGTTCCTTGCTAATTACAACCCAAATTCATATGCTAAGGTGTCCTTTGGGAATATGCATTACAACCTGCCTCCGTGGTCTATCAGCATTCTTCCCGACTGCAAGAACACAGTTTACAACACTGCAAGGGTGAGAAAAATCCCATTTTCTAAAACCAATATCTCGGGCTCGGCTGCACATAGGTGGAGTTTATGTCTAAAGAAAGAATTGACATTTTAACCAATATCCTATACAGCTTGGAGCACAAAGTGCAACAATGAAGATGACCCGTGTTCCCATTCACGGCGGATTCTCTTGGCAGGCATACAATGAAGAGACAGCCTCTTATGAAGAAACGTCATTTACAGTTTCTGGGTTGTTGGAGCAGATAAATACCACTAGAGATGCATCTGATTATTTGTGGTACATGACAGAGTGAGTAACATGACTATTCTGTCCCGGTTCTTTTACGTTTTGCATCTTAGAAAATGTTTCTTACTTATTTTTGGCATTTCTCTTGATACCGTTTTGATTCCCAGTGTTAAGATTGACTCTGGTGAAGAATTTTTGAGAAGCGGGAACTATCCTGTACTAACGGTCTTATCAGCCGGCCATGCTTTGCATGTTTTCATCAACGGTCAGCTAGCAGGTAGGCACTTGGTATCATATTTTTGGCTCAAAGCAGTTTGTGAATCCGCTTCATCAAAATCACAAGATGCACAAATCATTGTTTCTTTGATTTTCTTTCAAAAATCACACTTCAGAGCATCCCTTGGTAACATGCTGTTTCTTAAACTTTTGGCAGGTACTTCTTATGGAAGCTTAGAATTCCCGAAATTAACATTCAGTAAGGGCGTGAACTTGAGAGCTGGTATCAACACGATTACACTTCTAAGTATTGCTGTCGGTCTTCCGGTTTGTTCTCTCTCTTTATCTCTTCTCTCTTCCTTCTCTCAAGCGCATTTTGTATTCCCATGATAGTTTGAATCTGACACTTTCTTACATTTGTTTTGGGTTTAGAATGTTGGTCCACATTTCGAGACATGGAATGCTGGTGTTCTTGGCCCAGTTACATTGAACGGTCTCAATGAGGGTAGAAGAGACTTGTCATGGCAGAAATGGTCATATAAGGTCGGTTTCCCTCGACCTCTCTCCTCTTCCTCACATGCTAGAAATTCATCTAATTGTATGTTTTTCCCATCAGGTTGGTCTTAAAGGAGAAGCCTTGAGTCTTCATTCACTCACCGGGAGTTCCTCTGTGGACTGGATTCAAGGGTCTCTTGTAACACGAAAGCAGCCTCTGACATGGTTTAAAGTGCGTTTTCTCGAACTTCAGAATAACCTTATCTAGTTACTTATCCAATATCGTAGAGAAGCTAACCGAATTCTTTTAGCGCTTGCGGGCAAACAGATTTCACTAAGAATCTTCTTTACGGTTGCAGACAAGTTTCGATTCTCCAGCTGGATATGCACCCTTAGCTTTAGATATGGGCAGCATGGGCAAAGGTCAAATATGGATTAATGGCCAAAGTCTTGGCCGTCACTGGCCTGCTTACAAAGCGACGGGCGGTTGTGGTGGTTGTAACTATGCAGGAACATTTACTGAAAAGAAATGCTTGAGTAACTGTGGCGATGCTTCACAAAGATGGTAAGGGAAGACTGGAACTTGGCCTCGGTCTATTGATTTTTTTTTGATGTAAGCTTAACAAAACCGACTTCTGTTAATGATTCCAGGTACCATGTTCCTAAATCATGGCTTAAGCCGACCGGCAATTTGTTGGTGGTGTTTGAAGAATGGGGTGGAGACCCCAACGGAATCTTTTTGGTTAGAAGGGACATAGACACTGTATGTGCCGATATCTATGAGTGGCAACCAACTCTAATAAATTGGCAAATGCAAGCCTCGGGTAAAGTCGATAAGCCTTTGAGGCCTAAAGCCCATTTGTCTTGTGGCGCTGGGCAGAAAATTTCAAAGATAAAGTTTGCCAGCTTCGGAACACCCGAAGGGGCTTGTGGAAGCTTCCGTGAAGGAAGTTGTCATGCTCACCATTCATACGATGCTTTTGAACGGGTATGCTTTTTATCTGGATTCTTATCATTTCAATCCTACCTCCTCCCATGCTGTATACATTCTAAATTTTCAATTTTTTATCTGCAGCTATGCGTCGGGCAGAACTCTTGCTCAGTGACCGTGGCACCGGAAATGTTTGGAGGTGATCCTTGTCCGAGTGTCATGAAAAAACTCTCGGTCGAGGCCATTTGCAGTTGATGACTTCCAAACATCTGAACAAAAGGTCTCGTTTTGTTTTCTCTAATGCTTGCAATACAGCAACTTCAGTTAATTCTTGGGTAAGTTAATTCTATATACATGTAAGTTCATGTCAACCATTCGTTGGCTTTTTTCCCCCCGGGTGAAGTTGTACAAAAATATACAACACACCACATGGTTGAAAGCCGAAGGCGCTCGCGAAGATGATTGTGAGTAATCTGTGTGTACATACTAGCTATCGTTTCGATTGGTTCCCTCCATGTTACGGAAAGGTGGAAAAGAGAAATGTGGTTCGGATGCACATCGAGACGACACTGATGGAGTCCGTGTGCAAATTTTTTTTAGTATTCAGAATTTCAGATGATGGGAGCTTCTTGCTTCCGGTAAATTTTTATGCTTTCATTCTTATGTAACTTTGTTGGGAGCAATTGTTTCATTGCCTGTACTTTGTAGAAAAGTTTCCAAAGTAATAATTTCAAATTTATCCGTTTGTGTTCTGTGCATTTTGCATTTACAAGTGTCTTTTCTACCTACCTTTACTTCTTCTCATGTTTGATTTGTTGTTATATAACATCAGTTGTGTTCGACACCACAATTTATTACAGGACGGGTTCAGTTTTAAGGCTCTAGAGGCCGGTTCCGTCTTTTTGCGAGTAGTATATAATAATGCAATAAAATGAGGAGTCGGTTATCTGAGCAAGGATTAAAAAAGAGGGAGGGGGGGCGCTAGATTTTGAAATAGTATTAAATCTTGCTGTTCCAGTAAATCCAACTTTGGATTCCTATGGATAAAATATTGTAAGAGTCAGGCTCTGAGAATAGTATTTATATTAAAAAAAATTAAAAAAATCCCAGTTCCATATTTAATTAAAATGCCCCTTACTGCAATAATTTGTGCATCATTTTTAATATATGAATTTTTTGTTGTTTCTGTTTGGGATTAGTTTTATCTCTGTTGTTTAGCATATCTAATGATGTAGATAATCTAAAATTTTGTTTGGGATTTAAATTTATTTTTAACTAAATTGTATTTTTTCATTTTAATTTATTTTATTTTTTTTAAAAATCAATAAAATTTTATAATTAATTTTTAAAATATCAGTCAATTTCAATTTAATAATCGCGTTTTTACTATTGCATGAATCGATCGTTAACGTAGACGATATGGTGCCCTCTAGAAGCTGTTAAAGATGAACCTTTTTTTTTTTTTTTTAAATTTTTTATTTATTAAATAGCGTTGAACAAGTGTATGGCACATTCAAGCATCAAAGGGGTCAAAATTAGAACCTTATTATACGGCATTAAACTAGGTGACAATGAAGTAATCTTCAAAGCAATATCCCTACGCCTCTGGAATTTGGAAACTGATTTTATACGGTCACTCCAAAGGGCAAAAAAAAAAAAAAAACAAAAAGCAAAACTTCATCAACTTTAATCATCTTAAAAAAAAAAAAAAGAAATTCATCAACTTTAATCATCTTTTTTTTTTCTTTTAATTAAAAAAAAATAATTAACTTAAATAATCCTTAAACTATTAAATAAGTGATAATTTGATTCTTATTTTTTTAATTTTGATCGAGATGATCTCAAACTCTTTAAATATTGACAACTTTAATCCTTTTCGTCTGATTTTCCCCAATTTGTGAGAAATTAGGATTTTTTTTTTTCTTCCTGCAACTTCCAGAAACCAAATATTGGATTGTTTGAAATTCAAAGGATCAGATCTAAGAAAATGAAACAAATTTGACAGCTTCAAGGATGATCAAAAAACTTACAACCAACATGGACTTTGAGTTGAAGGAGTTAGAGAGAGAAAGGGCATGGATCTGAGGAAAGGAGATTCATAGTCCTCCCTCATCAACGCCTCTGACGGTTCTGAGTACGGCCGCGCCGTCCGCAGCCTCCTCTCCCAGCTTGCTGTCAACGAGCAGATCCACATAACCATTGCCATCAGCTTCAAGAACTACCTCAAGTCCGCCGGTCCCCCGCCGCCTCCTCCTCCGACCCCTTCGCCGTTGCTTCCCCCTCCCCCATCCACGACTCCGAGAAGCCATCTCCGAGAATCATCCCTCTCATGCTCTCTTCCTCCCAACCATCTTCGACTTTGCATTATAGCACAGAGAGAAAGAGAGGGCGAGGGAGGAGGGGGGGTTACTCGGTGAGAACGGTAGGGGGGGGGGGGATTTCGTTCTTACGCTTGAGCTCGCCACCGGGGGGGGGCCAGGAGTCAGCTCTCTCTCCTTTTTTTTTTTAATGTATATTGGGTATTGTTTTTTTAAAAAATAAGGATATTTTTTATCTTTTATGATTAATCTTACTCATATAGAGTCACGTGATTTTTTTTTATTAGAAATTTAATAAAATTAGATGAAAATATTAGATTATCATTATTTAGAGAGTTTAGGATCATTTTAATCAAAAAAAAAAAAAATCAAATCATTACTTTTTTAATAGTTTAAAAATTATTTAGACAAATTACTATAAAGAAAAAGCAAAATTAGTGATAAAAAGATTTTGCACTATGGAAGCAATACTAATCCCTATCTCCAACTCATTGTTGCAACTTTTTTTTTCCTTTTTTTTTTTTTTTTTTTTGGGGTGCTATGAATACTCGTGGGAAGATTCCAAAAGTTGTCTTAAAAAAAGGAAGGAAGAAAGAAAGAAAGAAAATGGGAATTATAACAATCAGCCTCAACTTGCAGAATTGTATGATGAAATCAATCCAACGGTAAAAAATATGTATTATTATTATTATTTTTTTAACTCTCCCACTTAGCCTCTCCTAATTTTTTTTTTATCTGTTGTTTGTTTTTGTTTTTGTTTTCTTGCTTGCCTAAATCACGAGAATTAAATAATAAAAACTTAAAGTTGATGAAAACTGAAAACTGTGAGTTGACAAGTGAAGATATTTAATTTTTCTTTTTCTTTTTCTTTTTGGCAAATTCTACAATGAGGTAAACTTTTTTACCTCATTTTTACCTCGTTGATGGAGTAAATTTTTCTTACCACACTAAATTGGATTTGGATGGTGTGATGTTATGTGCTCATAAATTCTATAATGCACCCAACTACATAGGATTACAAGAATCACTGACCCCACAAAAAAAAAAAAAAAAAGAGAAAAAGACAAAAAAAGCCTCCCTGCTACATGCCCTCTATGGTTCCCGACGAGCGACGACCACGATGATCAGAAACGGTGCCGTCGGGAGCCATCCACCGCGAGTCACCCACGAGCTCACCGACGCAAACTTTTCCAGCGGAGGGGAGGGGGTTCGCCTCAGATCCAGCGACTTGAAGTGGCCCTCCATGGTTCCCGATGAGTGACGACCACGACGATCAGAAACGGTGCCGTCGCTAGCCACCCACCGCGAGTCACCCATTAGCTCGCCGGCGCAAACGTTTCCAGCGGAGGGGAGGGTGTTCGCCCCAGATTGTCGCGTCGGTGGGCTGCAAGCGCGACCAACACCTCGACGTCTGGGGGGCGGTTTCGCAGGTCGGGGAGCCGCCGGGGGGGGGGGGGGGCGGGTGTGTTTCGCGGGTCAGGGGCCGCAGGGGGGTGGCTTGGTGGTGGTTCGCCGTTGCCGGGGGGGCTGGGTCGCGTGGTGGTGGTTCCCAGTGGCCGGGGGGACTTGGTCGCGTGAAGGTGCGCCGTCGCCGGTGGGGCTGGGCCATAGATCGATGTTCTTGTTTTTTTTTTAATCTGACTTGAATAAGGGATTTTACAATGTGAATTGGTGTTTGGTTGAAGGTAATCAAATGTAATCAGATATCTGATAATCTTTTTAAAGTAATCAAATTCTTAAAAATATTAGATTATAGTGTTTGGTTTTTAAAGTTAAATTTTAAAAGTTAAAAGGATAATTATGTCTAAATTATTTAAATTTTAAAATTATCATGATATTTAGATAATGAGTAATCTGAAATCTAGGGGGTTTCAGATTACTCCTTTATAAGGACATCTGAAATTCATGAATTTCAGATCTCAGATATCTTAAAATAAGATAACCTCATAATAAATATGATAATCTTAAGATTCTTATTTCTTTATAAAATATTATTCCATACCAAACATTAATTTAAAATTTTTACACCAAAAATAAAATAACTTTATCCCATTATAAAATTACCCTTTCTTTTTTCTTTGAAAAAGGATTAAATTTTTTTTTTCTTAGAACATATTTACCATATTATTATTTATGTGAGGTAGAATCTTTTTTTTCACACGTAATGTGGAAATGCTAAGCTTAGAGTTTGCACCAATTAAAATGACACAAATCTCCAACAGAACCTTCAAAGCAAGTGACCCAAAAAAAAAACTAAAGTACACTTGAAAAAAAAAAAAACAAAAACAAAAACAAAGAAAGTAGGGAACATAATTTCCATCCTTTTAAGCTCTCACTGAAACGAAAAGAAAACAAAACCATCAAAACACAAAGCACACAAAAAAACTCTAGGTTTAAGATTATCCACAGCAATACCAATCCCCAAAAAAAGGGAAAAAAGGAAAGAAAAAAAAAAAACTTCTCTGTTAATTTTATGACGCTTTTCAATGGCGGCTACACATTCATATTCATATTTATCCAATCTAGCTTCTAATTTCCGATTCCCAATTCACCATTTTCATTCCCAAGCTCACACACCCATGTTCTCCTTTTGCTGCTTCTTCTTGTCCTTCGTGTCTTTCTCTCTCCTCGTCTTCTCCTTCTCTCTCTACAAAAGGTTGAAGAAGAGAGAAACAGAGCTACTCCGGGAACCGACCCACCAGACCCAGACCCCGAATTGGAGCGACCCGCCGGGTACTGAACCCAACAAACCCTGCGAAAATGACTCGGCCCATTTGGCCCGCTCGGCTCGTTCTCTGCTCCTCGAGATTCTGCCCTCCGATTCTCCGAAATGGGAGAGCTTGTTCGAGGCCGAAAAGGGCGACCTGGATTCGGTCCCATTCGGGTCGGTTTTAGGCGAGGAGAGGGGCGAGTCGGGTGGCGATCCGAAAGGGAAGAAGAAGAAGAGGAGGGCCAAGAAGAAGAACGCGAATTCCAAAGTTGACGAGGATAATGGCGGCGACGAGGGAAATTCGGGTCCGGGTTGTCAGGGCAAGGAGGAGTTGGTGTGTTTGTACCCGTTTACATCGTCAAGTAGTTTAACGCAGAGGAAGATCAAGCAACAGTATGATGAGCTCATGAAGTGTCACCACTCCAAGGGATTGACACTAGCTCAGGTACGTCCTTCAGTTACACATACATACATATATATATATATATGTATATATATGAGCATAAATTAAAAATCATATTTTTATTTTTATTTTTTTAACTTTTATTTATGTTCCATAATCTCCATTGTTATTCAGTTTTGGTACTTGTTCTCTATTTTGTTTTTATCATAGTTGTTTGTGCAGTTTAGAATGTAGTGTAAACTTTGCTTGGCTTATTAACCCCGGCGGGCGAGAGGGGAGGGGTTTGGGTAGGAGTTTTCAGGTTCGAAACTGCGTTCGGTTCTCTATATTCAATTTTGTTGAAACAACTTTTAGGGGAAAATAATTTTGAGTCATCAATATTTGTATCTATAGTTGTGGAGACATTTGGAGGTTGGAATGAAGATTATGTTTTTTTTTTTTTTAATTTTATTTTTCCTTGCTAGAGCAATTAGAGTTTGTCAAGTGATTCCTTTCTTGTGAGCATAGGATACTGCTCTCTTGGTGCAAGCTTAGTTATGGAAGTGTGTTTGGAAAGTTGGAATAAGCCAAGAGTAAAGTAGATATCTCAACGAAGACTATTTGGGTTTTGTTTAAATCAAATCCAAAATAATAGAGGGCAGTGAATGCTATGATGGGAGACAATGTGAAGAGATCATAACTAGAAGTGTGATTCTACTTTCTACTAGCTATAGTAATAATAAGAGGCTCTTGTCATTAAATTTTGGCCTTTTTTCAAAAAAGAGTGAGAGAGAGAGAGAGAGAAAGAAAAGAAAAGAAATGAGAGGTAGGAAGAAATGGGAAAAAAATAAGTTGTAAGTGTCGTGTAAGCGGACTTGTGAATCCTAATGAATCCTTTCCATTCACGGACGTGAGAAGAGAATTAATTCTCTCTTTGCTTATCTTACAAGCTGGTGAACCTTCCAATGGAGCTGCAAGTATTTTCCTTTTTTCTTCTTTGGGCTAAGGCTTTTGTATCACTTCCATTAGAAAGTTCGAATAGGAAAAAACTTATTAAGAGGCTTATCTATTTTTTAGCTTTATAAGTTTGGGGGAGCTTTAATGTTACGGGAAATAAATTTGAAATACTACCTTATACTAGCTGGAACTAAATTTGAAAATAAAAGGTGAAAATTAACGGGGATTGATTCGTCCTCGTAGTCTGATTGAATTAACGGTAGATATCAGGTAAAAGAGTGTACTGTGATGACTTTTTTCGTTGCAGGGTTTTCTTTTTCTTTTTATTTTTGGGGTAATGATAATTCTTGAAAAAGGTGGTACGAACATATCGCATACAATATTGTAATCCTCGAAGTGTCCACATGATGCAGGTTGGACAATTTGCTAATTGTTTGGTGGAGGCAAAGAATGAGTTGCAGCACAAGTATGTCATGATACTTTGTTTCGTTACCCTTTCATTTTTTCAACTATAAATTCCTTATAGGCATTATATTTGATTCTTTCATTCTTTCCCAAATTAGTCCGCATGTGCTAGTCGTTTTGAAAGTTGAAAATTTTCCATCTTTGTTCTGACAGTTATTGTGACTCCTTGCTCGAATTCAATTCTTTCATCCACCATTTAATAATGTTGCCTTAAGGTTTTAACTTGGTGTCATTTTTATGGAAGGGCTGATGTCATCCAGCGCAAGTTCACAATAACAAAAGCCCTATTGTTCAAGGCTGACAGATCTTCTTTTGATCGTCTCCGTCAACAGGTAATGACATAGAAATGTTTTCGAACTGGTAGTTTAGAAATATTAGAAATCTGGTTTTTTATAATGGGTATATGCTTTGAATATTTCAGATATATAAACTAGAATTAGAGCAAAAGAGACTGGAAGAGGATGCCTTTGTTTATAATTGGCTCCAACAACAGCTTAAACTTTCACCGGCATACAAAAAGGTACACGTTTTCACCCTTATTCTTAAAACATATTTGGTAATTTTAAATTTCGAGAATGCCAATACAATACGTGGTTTTTTCCACTGTTCCACAGAAGTTACTGATAGAACTTGATCATTTAAACCACTAGTAATTAATGAACTAAGTCTTCGCAAACATGGAGTGATTGTGTGAATTTTTCCCAACTTTGCGCGAGTTCTCTTTTTTTATTGAAAACAATATTGATAATGATTTTGAAAATTCTTTCTTTCTCATTTAATTACCAAGATGGAGTTCTCGGTTTTTATTACTGCATCTAATGTCTATGAATCCAATCTTCTTCTCTTTCACGTTAAAGATGCTTGAAATTGGTGCTCGAATGGAGATGAAGGCCAAAGCGCAAGAGTTAATGGAAAGCACAGACACCGAATGTTCAGACATTACTTTCGAAGAGTTACTTGCACAGGAAAAAAAGGACTCATTCTGGTTCGTCATCAATTGTTTATGGCTGATTTCATCCCACTCCCCCTTATCTTCTTTATTAGCATATTTACTTATTGCTGTATTTCCCACGACCACTTGCAGGCAGAGAAATGGGAAATTGAGACCATGCTCGGGCTGATGAAGAGTGACTTGCTAATTATACTCATGGTTCTTAGTTCAGCAGTACATATATCCAACACCGAAAACCTTGCACCGTCGTATTTCTTTCAACTTCTCGAGGTTCCGCTTATATATGACAATGATTTTTTATTTTACCCCCCATGGAATCTACTCCATCGTTCTAATGCTGAAAGTAGTTTATCCAGTTTTGCTGCATTTGCGCCTTCTGCTAATTGGCTCCCGAGTTGGTTGAGCTCTGCACATGCTCTCCCAGAATCTCGTCTCCGATTACATTGCCCCGATCATGTACTCGGTTCCCGATCATGTACTCGGTTCGATATGAGGTGTTGAGAGTAGCTATTTTCATGATGCAGCACTCAATCGAATCGAAGCTTCCTTGCATGGCACCCTGTTGGTACCATAGACCATAGTCTTCTTCATCCTCTCTAGAGGATTGAGTAATGCATTTTGGATATTTTAAGTGATGAACTTTGACAACTGACAGTGCATAGAAGGCTCAGACCCATGTCTTTGTTCCCTGTTTTTCGGGTTGGATTTTGGATATCCAAATGGTTATATGTAACTTACTTTTCTAGATATGGTGACTATATGCTAGTTATTTATATAAGCGTAAAGTTAAATGTACCTCAAGTGAAAGATTGCTGATTAGCAAAAGGACAAAAAGAAAATGTTCACACCTACTTATGGAGAAATGGGTTGGTTTAGCTTTCAAGGAAACTCAAGTTAAAGAAACAAGTTTATGGAAATGGAAATCAGAGATTGTTATTAACTCTAATTTTAACTTTTTGAGTATTAATTCATGTGTTTTAAGTAGATGAAATCTTTGTGTGACAATATTTAAAACTCTTATTAATGAAAGAACGATAACTCAAATGTCATATAAGTTGATACTTAAAAGTTTGGATTAAAACTTGACGTCTATAGCATTTTTTCTTCTTGTTATTTATTTGTGAGGGCCAGAGCCGCCGGGTGTTTTATTGGGCAACTTTTGACAAAACACTTGGTTGTAACCACTACACATTGTTGCCAATTGAACAAAAATATTACACAATCAGAAAACGACAAGGCTGAAGATGGAAACCTTTACGGTACAAGTTCAAGAGATTATGAAGCAGTCATTTTCCTTTCAAGTGGAGAAGAGAATATCTCAGCCAAAAGAAAATTAAAAACAAAAAAAAAAAAAAAAAGATGATGTATTTGATTAGAGGGCTGTCCGTTAGATGATGGGAACACATGTTTTGTTTAATTGATGAAAGCAAGAACATGCAATTCATGATGTCGAAATCCCAAAAGGTATATTTTCCGGGTTATTTGCTTCAAAATAAAAAAATTAATAATAAATGAATAATTAAAAAAAAAAAAAAGAACTAATGAAATTGCTAGTAAACCAACTAAGCGTTCACAGACTAGTAAAAGCGTACGACATGTAAGTTCGGAGTATATCTTGTACATATACCAACTAAGTACAATTCAAAAACATCTAAAAACCTAGTCAAAATAACAGGCCAAGCCCTATGCTACCATCACAAAAATAGAAGGTTTTCCAGAGACTCAGAAAATTTCCTATTTCTTTCATTAGGAGAAAGGTGATTAAAAAGAACACAGAAAACTTCAACCCTTGTTTCAGCTTTTCCATGGAGGTCGGAGAATTTGTCCTCCATCTACGGAATCAGTCAATCTTCACCGAGGAGTAGATCCTCCGAACAAACCAGAAGCAAGCATAGAAGCCTATGGTTCCAGTGAGGACAAAGAAAGCATACGAAACAATGATCATGTACCCAAAGTACAGGACACCTGAAACAAACTTTGTTATTTCCAACTTGGTAAAGAAGTAGAAGATCGAGTAGAGGAAAAGGTACAGAGCAGAGGAACCGGCAGTCAGATACGATCTCCACCACCAGTGGTAGTCTTCACTGCACAACTGGAAGTAGCAGAGAACGATTGAGATCTCCGCACAAGTTGTCAAGAGAATAACAAACACGATGAAGAGGAAACCGAAGATGTAGTAGAACTGGTTCAACCATATCGATGTCAAGATGAAGAAGAGCTCAATGAAAACAGCCCCGAATGGAAGTATTCCCCCGATCAGTATAGAGAAAACGGGTTTCATGTACCACGCCTGCTCTGGTATCTGCCGTGGAATTTTGTTGGTCTTTACGGGGTCTTCAATGGCTGGCTTTTTGAAACCCAGATAACTACCCACGAATACCAGGGGAACTGATATGCCGAACCATAAGCAGACGAGGGCAAACATTGTGCCAAAGGGCACCGCTCCAGAAGATTGTTCCCCCCAAATCAATGCGTTCAAGACGAAAAAGATCGCAAAAAGAATACCAGGAAACATAAATGCAGTCTTCAAAGTATTCCTCTTCCATTCTGTGCCCTTGAACATTTTGTACAATCTTGCAGAGGAATAACCGGCAAATAAGCCCATGAAAACCCATAAGAGGACCATGGCAGTCATTAGGCCACCTCGGTTGGAAGGAGATAGGAAACCCAGTAATGCAAAGATCATGGTTACGAGTGTCATTCCAAGGATCTGAACACCAGTACCAACATAGACACAAAGTAAACCAGAATTGATTGGTGCCCGGAAAACATCTCCGTGAACAAGTTTCCATCCAGTTTCTTCCTGAGCCTCGTCTTGGGTTTCTAACTGATTGTAATTGGAAATATCTTTGTATAGAGTTCTCATCATGATCATAGCCACCATACCAGACAGAAAGAGGACAATCATCAGAGAGTTTATTATGGAGAACCAGTGGATCTGATCATCATTCATGAGGAGGTATGTGTCCCAACGAGACGCCCATTTGATATCACTCTCCTTTTGGATGGAGAAGGAGAATATAAGATTAGAAGCATATAGACTGGATTAAAATAGAAGCAAAAAACAGAGAAGGGCTTTAATCAGAACGTACCTTAAAGGAAACATCATATGTAAATACAATCTCCTTATCTACATCAACCTCTTGCGGAACGGTGCTACCGGGCGGTAAATTTTTGGTGTCTTTATTGCATGTTACCACCTGAGGATTCTTCTCATCCCACTCCTTGTATTCGTGATTGATACTGCTTACAGAAGTTGAGTGAGAAGATGAAGAAAAGAGCAATAACAGAGTAATTATTCAAGAACAAACAGATCCCAGGTTATTTCTACAATACCTGTTCGGAGTGACCTCAAACCCAACAATTCTAGCAGAATCAGTTTCAGGGTCTCTGTGATACATGACTCGGAAGCTCAAGTGATTGTTGATAAAATATTTTTCTTCTTTACTCTGAAAAAACAAATAAACATGCATATTTATTAAGCATCTAAAGCTTTACAGTGGAAACTGTATTCTGAAGCATACCCCAGCATAATTTCCTCTGAACCCAACACTGTATCCATGTTCATAAGTCTTTGACTGACTTCCGTCCATCCTTTTTCGAAGAACAGCAATCGGGAGGTTATCTAATATCCTGCATGTCCACATCAGAACCCTCAGTTTTTTTTCAAAAAAAAAAAAAAAAAGGTAGTCTAAGTAATATTCTTGTGGGAGAATTCTAAAGTAGAACAGAAATATTATTAGCAAAAGCTACACAGAGAAACCTGAGAATCCCCAAGTATTAAGCATTGCAACTTGTACTTACATGTGTGCTCGATATTCATCATCAATTTTTTCCTTGAAATTTTTTGCAGATTCGGCATCTAGCTTTTCTGTCTTACCGGCCACCGTGCACGATTGGTCCTCCCTCATTTTGAACTGGATAGATTCATCAGTTAAAATTAACAAAAAAAAAAAAAAGGTAGATTACCCAGATTCAATACAAGGAAAGGGTTTTATGTAAGATGAAAAAAAAAATGACAAAAGGATCAAGACACTCACAACGTAAACAGAATTCTCAATGCGGTCACCCCGGAGCACCTCTCCCAAATTTTCTGCATTGTTCTCAATCTTCTTTGGCTTACAATATTTTAGGTAGTAATAGTCATAGGGGAGTTGCGTCTTCGTAGATGATAATTTGTTCACTTTGACATACAGCGGATCGCCCTATCCAAGATGAGGACATCAATGTGATGAATAAGGATAACATATAGGGGGAAAAACTTAATAAACAAAATGGAAAATAAGGAAACAAAGAGATCTTTCCAGAACCAAAAGTCTTCCTAGATAAATCAAATTAGATCGTCAGACATCTGCATCTTCAAAACCGGAAGCTTAGCTTCTTCTTCTTCTTCTTCTTCTTCTTCTTCTTCTTTTTTTTTTTTTTTTTTTTTCAATTTTCTAGCAAAGATATCAATGACATATTTCATAGTTTTGTTAGTTTAGTTTAGATATTGGAATGATTATCAATTTTCTTATTAATGCTCTCTTGACTTCGCATTAAATCATGATTCTACTACAATTCAGCTATAACTTCAATTTTCTCCGTCTGTTTCTCTAAATCGTAAACAAAACAAAAGTGTTCTAAGTAGCTCCAAAACAGGCCCTAACACCAGAGAAACAATTTATTCTCAGGATCAACAAATCAGAAACACCGACACCATATCCAGAGCGAGCAATCAACTAGTAAATCAAATTATTGGAAAATCAGAACCGATTATAGCTACTTAAACACCAAAAACTAAACCACAAACAGGAATCCCCAACCAATCCGAGCCCCAAACAGTCGAATCCACACACAAAACAAGTACCACATATCTGAAACGGACCAAAACCAGATCAAACACGAAAACCTAGATCCAACTCCGCTTCAACGAAAAGAAACGAGACCATCGCAGTACAAAGATCATGAACATCCGGAAGAAAAAGCTCGAGCACGATAACCGACAACCAGCCTAAAGAATTTTCTCGCGAGGAAAACACAGATAAAGGAAAAGGAAAGTTATGGAGAAATGAGCGAGAAACGAAGAGCGTACAGTTTGGAAATCGCGAGGAGCGACGCCGGGGAGGTAGAAAGAGTGGACGGAGGAAATGCTAAAGAGAGTAACGAGCAAGAGTACGGCGGCGGTCGCCGGAGCCACCGAGATCCTCACCATCGCCATCGCCGTCGCCGTCATCGTCTTCTTCTTGAGTTTTATAGAGAGAGAGAGAGAGAGAGAAGGCGGTAGAGATTACTGCAAACAAAGAAATAAGGCAAAAGCAAATCTCAAATTCACAATTGTCCAAATTAAATTTTTTTTTATTTTTTTTTCCCTTTTTTTATTCACTTTTTAACTACCGCCGTCTCTTTCCCTTTATGTTCTCGGAAATTTTCTTTCTGGGCAATAAATAATTCAAAATTTTTGTATGTTTGTTGATTTTTCTATTTTTGGTTTTTTAAGTGGTGGGTAAATCATTTTATGAGAATGACTATGATAGAGCTCCTTTTATATATTCTATCAATAAAATATATTTTTAAATTATTAAAATGTAATCGAACGGTTAAAATATTATTTATGAATAATAATTATAATACATCTTACATCGTATTAATATAGATTAATAAATAAATTTTTTTTAAAAAGACCAACCTCCTTCCCCAACGCCAGTGACGGACCCCCTCCCCACGTGCCAGATCTGCCCCGCCTCCCCCCCTAGCGTCGATGTCGACCTAATCCCCCCCCCCACGGCAACCAATCCAGTCCCTCCCTCCTTCCAGACCCCGACGACGAAAACCTCCCCTCCCCCCAACCTTCCACTGGTGAAGTGGATTTTTTTAAATTCTTTTTTATTATTATTTTTTAATTTCTTAATCAAATACTATTATAAGATATAGTATTTGATAATTACCATATACAAATAATATCTCAGCCATTTGTAAAAAGGATTTTATCGCAACTTTATCCTTATTTTCTTTTTAAAAAGCGTCCACTACAAGTAGAGTACATTATACACATTTTTTGTATGTTTCCTTTTCAAGTATACTCGTATGTACCAGGTGTCATGTGCAAGACATTTATGCTGATTTGTGTTTTTAGGGTAAAAAACAAAAGAGAGAAAAAAATCTTTAAGTTTATATTTGGCTCGCCGGTTAGAGGTAAAATTTTTAAGTTGAAGTTGGTTGACTTTTCAAAAACTTATTATAATTTTTATTGATTTTTCATAAAAAGACAAATTGATATGAAAAAATACAATTTAGTTGGAGTTGAATTAAAATGTCAAATGAAGCCTAATTCTTTCTTTACCTTTTTTCTTTCATAGGATAAAAATTAGGAGACTACTCTACAGGCTGTTTCTCAAAAGTGAGGAATTATATGTTTATATTTATTTTGTTAGGTATATATTTAGGCGGGTATACTAATGGCGATGGAGTCAATATATTGTTTTAATAAGGACGTATAGTAAATGATAAAATTATTAAAAATGCTTATTTAGAGATAATTAATTTTTACGGAGTAAAATAAGAAAAATATAAAATTTTTAAATGTGAAATTGAAAAATTAAGAATAAAAATTTATTGGGGTAGAAGTCCCTATTCGACGTGTCTACATATATCTATATTTTTTGGGAAGGTGTAACTCTTTTTTCATCCCCAAAAACATAATTTCTTTATTATCTCACAGTGCACCTCATTTTTTTCGTAATTATCAAACTTCTAAAGTATCCATAACTCTCTTTTGTAACCATGCACTGACGCACAGAAATAAATGAAGTTTCAATTTAAAAGTCTATGCTCTTGTAGATTTTTTAGTATTTTCGAAGAGGACACTTTTCGTTGTCCAAATGCAAAGGCGACTATCGCATTAGAGGCACTCAAATAAATGTTAGCAGGCCTCACAAAGCTTTGCCTCAAATTTAATTTCTTCCTAATTAACTTAACCTAAGTGCACCTAATTAACTTAACCTAATAATATTTATGGAAATACCTACCCAAAGCAGTGTTGTTTCACTCTAGCATGTTTTGATAGTCATTTGATTGTTATTAATCAATGGATTTAACAATCTGATCTAAAAAAAATCCACATTTAAAATATCACCCATAAGACATGCACAAGAAGAGACGAATATATAGACCGTCTAAATAAAAGGAAGAGAATGATTACATGCAACGGCTTAGTGATGGTTTGAATCTCTCACCCCAACTTAAAAATAATAATAACAATAGTAAAGGGAAGGGAAGCCTTAGCTCGACAAGCCAAACCGAGTGTAGGGTTGGGTCTATGCGACCAGACCATCTAACCTGATATATATTTACAGCTCTAGACACGGGTATTCCTCATAGGTCAACGCGTTTAAAATTTGATCTAATGACTAAAACACTTTGCTATACTAGTAAGATAAAACAATGTGCCTTATTGTAGAACTTTTATAAGATCTACATTTCTGTTCAATGTTAAGGATAAATATATTTGAAATTTTCGATCTTTGCCGAAAGATAAGACACAGAAAAAGAATGTGGTCCAAGGATAATTAAAACAGTGACTAAGATAGATGAATTAAGAACCAAGGATTTTGAAAACAAAACCTTGATTGTATTTGAGGTGGGCTTTTGGACCACAAAGAATCCAAACAGATGACCAATTTCCAATGCCAAATTAGCCCCCAACAATAAACCAAAACTTTAGTTTTAGTGAAACCATGAGCAAACTACTTAACCAAAGCCTTTAAATGGTATTTTTGGTCTCCCTCCCCCGTCTTCTTTTTGTCCCCTATGTTTCTCTTTTCATAAAGTGGTCATCACTGCAATTGGGAAAATCATTACTTAGACAAAGAAAATAAAGTTTATCCAACTTTGGTTCGGAGAGGCATTACGACGCACATGTCAATATGTGAGACTTGAACTTGTTCAGCTCGGCTAGGACCTCTTCCTCTGGCCTGTAGATCAAATCAATCATCCGCCATATCTGCACGGGAAAGTCATTTTTGCTTAGACCAAACGATATTTTTTTTTTTTTGGGGTCATCGCAAACAAGAAATTTACCATCCCTTTTCAAGTAGCTCATTTCTTTTCTTATCCAGCTACCTTTTTCTTCCCCCTATTTTGAACATTGATTGAACTAATTTTGAGGAATTTTTAATATTACCTGCAGTGTGCCACCACCTCCAGTGCTTTCACAATCGTCGGACACACTAACAATCGTCCATGGATCAGACGCATTCCAGTGAAAATCAACTACCTTGTCCCTACAGTCCATTACAAATCAAGCAGTGAATTTGAAATTATTGAACAAATTTAAATGGAAGCGTTTACTGGCCAAAAAACCACAGTCGATATCAAAGTCAAAATAAAAAAAGAAGCGCAAGGACATCTTACAAGAAACTTGGGAACTATAGTGTGTCTGCAAATTTTTAAGGTTTTTTCAAGTGTATGATAACTTAGCAAACATGTAACGGGTATACATACCTATGGCCAGCATGCCTAAAGAACAAGCCTGCAGGAGCATTTGGCAACTTTGATCCAATAGATTCTTGCTTCTTTCCAATCTGAAAGAGAAGAAAATTATTGTCTATGAGCACATATAATCCTTAGCATCTCCCATCCTTCAACTTTCAAACCGCTGGGTTTACGATTTCCCTTTTTCTGATTATTGGATTTGGCTGAGAGAGAGAGAGAGAGAAAGAGAGAGAGAGTGCCATGGAGTACATCTATAAACAGACCTTTTCATGATCCCAGATATTTAAAATGCCATCCTCAGCAGAGCTTCCGAAGACGGATGACTTGTCTGGAGACCACTGGAAACAAATACATCAATTATCAGCCAAAGGTAAAGCAAACCATGCTATGTTTTCTTAAAGACGTGACGAAAAATCTGAAAAGTTGAAACAAAATAGCTGGAAAATCTTGTGACCTGTACGCAGAGGACAGCTGCATTGTGACCCTCAAACTTATGAACAGGTGAGCCAACACCCCCAGAAGTGAGATTCCGTCGGTCAAACATGTGGATAGAATTATCAGCAGACCTGAGTTTAAAGCAAAGACCAGGCACCAGTATGTTAGATATAAGTTAATACAAACACATTCTGAAACTAAAGTACCAGCACAGTAAGTCTACTGCAGTTTATCTATTCGCGATAGAAAAATATAAATACCCAGTTAGAATGAGATTGACATCATGAGGGTTCCAATCAACACAGTGTAGATCAGCGTCATGAGCTTTTTCAACCTGCAAAATTAATTTGAAAAAAGAAATGCAAAAAAAGAAAGTTAAACAACTAATTCAATTCCACAAAAAAACATGCATATATCAATGCCAAATAGCAGCATAAATAAGAAGGATATCACTTAATCTATCAAAGCACTGCAACACATCATATAGCAAACAATCACTGTGCAACGTTTATCAATCCTACTGTGATGAATTGCAAGTTTAAAACCCGACAAGAATAGGATATGAAACGACGGAAGTAGAAGAAAACTGAAGGATGGGAAATAAGATTGCATGAGTTTATAATTACCCCTGAAGGTCATGCACCTTCCCATGCCTTCAGCATGACAACAAATTACTAACGAGTTAAATACTACCAGTTTTTTTCCCTGCTTTGACACAGTTATGAAGCTGGATTCTTGCCACAAAGAAAGCCGTACCATAATGTTACACTCCCATGAATGTTTCTTTTATCTCTTTCGAGGAAATTTATTTATTTTTTTAAAAATGAAGAAGGGAAAAACGTAGTAATGTGGAATACCATACTATCGTCAAAAAACAAATGTAAAAATAAAATAACTAGAAGGAATAAAGGGTAGGGAATGCTTACCTTCACGACAGGAGTAGAGCCAGATCTCGCATCCCATAGTATGAGGCATGAATCATCACCTACGCTACAGAACTCCTGAGCACTTCAAAACACACACAAAAAGCAAATTCAAATAAAGAAAGTTGGAGACGACATCGTAAAAAGTTACTGATGATTTTAAGGAGACATAATCCAAAGATGGAATACTAGTTGAACTATAGAGAGAGAGAGAGAGAGAGAGAGAGAGAGGATAGCTTCCATGTTAAGTCTAAAATATAATCGTATATAGTGGTGCATGTTATCAAACTCAAATAGTAGCTACCTGGACGGGCAAAACTGCACATCTTCAACAGTTTCCTCATGCCCAAGGTAGACACCTCGTGGTCCAACTGAAGGGCTGTCTGCACGTTTGTAATTACTCCCACCAGCCTTAGAAGCAGATTTAGTGTTGGACCCACCAGATGCCGGAGATTTGGTGGCGGCTGGGTCTGATGCTAAAGTTGAGATATGATCATGAATGCTCCACAGAACTACTGACTTGTCCTTCCCTGCCACAATAATCTTTTCCGATCAGAATTGTATTTTAGAGAAAAATAGTGATATAATTTATATTTTTAGTCAATACCAATCATCCGAGGAAAAAATAAAAAGTAGTCAAGAATAATAAGCTCAACCTAAGAACCATTATAAGATTCAGTTCATTTACACATAGGGACAAATCTTTGATTAAAACATAAAGGTACATTATCACATGGCTTTAAGGCATAATATTTACACGTCATTGTCTTGCTAAAATAGAAAAATCAGCGACGTCACGCCAGTAGAGCCTATATGCTTATGCATCAAAAACAGATATACATAGTAATATCTCACTGTTGACCGTAAATGACAGAAAATCCATGATTGAGCTGCAAAAGATACAGTAAAAAATTTAAGACAAAATATTTAATTAAGAATATCACCTCCAGATAGTACAAAAGGTTCAGTTGGACACATGGCAAGAGCAAATTCGGCATTATCTTGATGCCCAGTTAATAGCTGCAAGACAACACAACTTAAATAAGGACACACATAATAAGTTGGTAAAGTTATTGTAATGAATGGACGCCTAATAACAGTAGAGTAAGTAATTTGGATAAGTAATGTATTTGAAAATTGGTACAGAAAAAATAAAAATAGCAATCAGGGCACACCAGATCAGGACTCGAATTTGTGGCTCCCAGTACAGCATGACGATTAGGTTGAGCCTCAACATCCCAGATGAGGACCTGCATGATAAGTTAAAAAGTTTAAACCAAATTAAGTTATAAACTTCAAATGGTAAATCAGATATTTGCAAATCCTAAACACTACATATATTACATAGAATAGAAAGCGTGAGATCAGTGCTTACATCGGGACTATCAGTATGTGTAGCCACTATCTTACTATTCTGTGGGAGTTCCCTGATTCTGTTCACCTGCAAATCATTATTGCATATAAACAACAACACAAACCCTCATTTACCGTAAGTTTAAAAGAATAGCTCCTTCATTTTTAGCAAATATCAGCTGAGACATATCTCAAAAAGTCCTTTTCAGAAAAGATGTCATGGATGCTAGAAGACAAGAATTTATTTGAAAGTGTTAAAACTTTCTTTTACTGTTCACAATCATTTTCCAATTAAAAAAAAAATGATGGTAAAACTTTCAGTTCAAAAGGTTAAAATAGCACTAAAAAAGGAAAACACGCCAAAACTCATTTCAGTAAGAACCGCAAAACAATCTAGTAGAACTTTCTAAGAAAGAAAAACCAAAAATGAAGACCACCCGACTTTAAAAGTAATTCACACCTCGCCTGGATGGATGATGGTTTTGTACTTCTTGACGAAGGGAGAGCGTGCTTCTTCATTGAACTGCAACAACCAGTGAGCAAAATACCACATCAATTCAGAAAACGAACTAATAACTTCATTTAAACCATTGCACGTTGATAATGGATGGCAATGCCGCAATAGAAAGAAACAGAAAACTGATTGTTCATTGTGACATCACCTGAGATATGTGCTCTGCAGCTGCAACCCTGGGTTTGACCACCTCACAGTTTGCTATAACCAGCGTATTCGGAACACTGCCATCGGTCTGCGCAAAGACAAAAAGCATTGAAGGAAAAAGAGCGACAAGGATGATATGCTATCAAGAATAAACACGAGCATAATGTTCAAATTTTACTCGATACATTCTCAAAAATGGACAGTATCACTCCAGATTTCATGGAAAGTTTGCAACCGAGGGCTCTCACAAGTCACCGGTAGAGTTTAAACTTCGATAAATTGATAACACAAACACATTTGTCCGAACACCTCACACAAAATTCGACCCGCGACCTCGAACCCCCGTAAAAGTTGCTTTCCGAAACAGAAAATCTAACAAGAATACCCAGAATGAAACTCAACAAACTCAAGATATCGGAACCTCACTCATACCCATTTCTCTCTTAAATTAAGACTCCACTCAATAAAATGTTTCAACGTCACATTAAAGAAACAAAAAAAAAAATCAAGACAAATCGAAATGCTCGGGAGTAAAAAACATCATCGTACCTGTTCCGAAAGGTAAAGACGCTGACGATTCTTGTAAGTCGCCTGCTCTAGTTGAGGACCCCATCTATCAGAATCATTACACAAAATTTCAATCATAAAAACTAACCGCACCGATTAAAATGTACACAAATCAGACAACATGCATAAACTCAGAAATTCAAGGATCACCGCATTTTCTCGCAAACCAAACAGATTAATAGAAAACACAAAAACCCTAGAGGGATGTGAAGCAGGCCAGCAAAACTGCGCAATCTTCTTTTGTTTTCTAAAAAGCATTACCAATAAAAGAAACGAACAGTGAACCCTATCATCTGTTAGGGATCCATTTCGTTCTCTACTTTTACTCTATTTCTCTAACCCACATTTTCCCGGCATCCAAACAGAAGGCAAGACAAGTACATTTTCGAGGTTGCAAGAGATGTTTTATATACGTACGTATATAGAGAGAGAAATAGAAAACCCAGAGTGAAGAGGAGAGAGAAAGAGACACGGACCGGCAAGAGAGAGAAGGCCAGACGAGGTTGTGGTTGGCGAGCCAGTCGTAGAGAACGGGGACGAGGGATTTCCACTGGGTGTACCTCTCTTCCACCGACGGCTCCGGCCCTTTCCCTCTCTCCTTCATTTCTCTCTCTACACTTTATCTCTCTAAAACTCGCTCGGCTCGACTCAGCTCTGCTCAGCCTTTCTTCTTCTTTCTGCTGTTGTATTTTCCCGCCAATTTGGGGCCTTGCTTTTTCTGGGTCTCTGTTCTGACACTCCTGCCGTACAACGTGACTCCTTTTGTGGGTCTGTCTTTTTACTGCATAGTTCTGACTACTCACTACTCGTTAGTGCCGAGTCTCCTGATCGAGTGAGATTCGTTGGGGACACCGAGTTGACTCGGCAAGTTTTTATTTATTTTACATTTTTTTTACCAACATTTAGGACCAATTTGGAACATAAATTGGAGTTGAATTTTCAAGATATAAATCAAAAAAAAAATCATGGATATCAATTTTAATCTCAATTTTTGAGTGTTAAAAGTATTATAACATCAATTTATTATATTTATAATAAAAATATGATACATAAGTTGGTATTTTAAAAATTGGGATTGAAGTTAGTGTCCTTATCATTACTCATATCAAAATGTGTGTTTGATTATGTGAATTAAAAATTAACTATAATATTTGAATAATGTAAAAACTTAAAATGTATTCAGAATGCAATATCTAAAAAATTAAAATGTTTTATGGTTTGAAATAAGAAAGTTAGCCTTTTGGGACTCGGATTTCATATAAATGGAAAAGAGAGGAAGAGAGATGTGGGGACTTTTACTCTAATCAATCGGAGTGGAATTTTTAGAAACCAACCTACAAAAAATTATCCCCCTATTGTTATCGAAATATCACGTTTTATTATATGTTTTTAAAAATGTAGTGATATTTTTTAACTAACCAATCATCCTCTATATTTTTAATTTAATATTAAAACCTCCTTTTTTATAAAATTTGGTCAAACTTCGTGTAGATAAAATCATTTTAACAACTTTAAAATACTTTTTGCATCATCAATTTGGTCAATCTCATGATCAAAACATTTAAAAAAATCTCACGGTTAAAATGTTCTTTTTGAACCTTAAATTTTGGTCAAATTTTGTTCAAAAACGGAGGTTTTCAAAATCAAATTTAAAACACGAAATTGACTGTGGCATTCACGGAAAAATTACAAAGTAAAATGTGATACTTTTTTAAACTAATACATATAGGGGAAAAAAAAATAGAGGTGTTTTCATATTAGATTTCACATATTAAGAGTCAAACTCACAAATCAATCCAAAATCTGCAAATTAATTAAACAATTATGATCGGTTTCTTACGAGCACAGAAAAGGTTTCTACCAACAACAAGCCGCTAACAAATCATCATTGATCAAACACAAGACGAATAATAGTTCAACATATCATATGTAATTAGTGCACAAAAGTACACTTTTCTTCATATGATTTAATAGATAATTATGATTTAATAGATAATTTAAGTATTTCCATTATATTAATTCAAAATATTTTACTTTGGAAATATTTAATTTTATTTTAATTCATTGAATTTTAATTTATTTTGGTTTGTCTTATTTTCCTTTATTTTTCTCTTTTTCTTTCTTTTTTCTTCCGCACGTCTGCCTTCCCGCGTGCAGGCTTTCTTGGTTGATTCTTGGGCCTAAACTCAAGCCCGCATGATCTCTGGGCTGCATCTTCCAAGCCCGCGAATCATGTGCCTTGTCTCCAGCTTCCTTGATTCTCAACCCCAGCTAGTTTTTCCACGAGTCACCAGCTGATTTACCGGCCTGGGCGGCGGATTTGTTGCGCCAATTTCACTGCAAGGCCATTGAACCTCGTGCCTATAAAAGCAACCCTTTGCAGCAAGCAAAAACGTTTTTCCCTCAGCAAATTTTGTCGAGTTTTGAGTATTTTTAGTGTCTTTCTTGTGTGTTTTTTTTCTTCTTGCATTTTCATCTCATATTTTCTTTTTAGAATCATGTGAGATTAATTACAAGTTAGGTTAGACACTTTAGTGAGATTAGTAATAATCTCATGTGTGAAGTGACCTAATTTGAATTTGATCTTCTTTTGGTTTGTAAATATTATATGTTTTAATGGATTGAATCTTTTCATCTCATTTTCTATTCAAAATATTTTGTATCAATTTTTTATATAAATCCAGTCATACTTTCTTTATGTAATATTGTCACATTCTATTTTTACAATATTTGTTTTATGAGTTATCCTTTACTGTAATTTACTAAAAACAGTACTTTGTCAATTTTGGATAACTTGTAACGATAAATCCATTTGGTTCAAAATTGAGATTTAATCCACCGAAATACTTCTATCATTTTTATTAATCTTTTATTCTATATTTTCCAGTTGCTTGTTTGGGATGTGAAACTTGCAATTGAGTCATAAATTGAAATTTTGATTCAAATTGGAAAACGAAACATATGAAGGATTCACGACGCCTTGCCTAATTTATTATTTAATTTTCTCTACCTAAATCTTATCTTTTTCATATTTTGTTTATTTTCTCTATTACAAAAATTCACCAAAAATATCTTCACTTTTTATTATTATATTTCATTGTCTTTTTAACGTTCATTTTCACTAATATTATTTGTTTTTGTTGTCGTCTCCCTATGGATATGACTGTCCAATCTATATTACAACTGATCGTTTTGTGAGTGCATCTTTGGGCATTAATCAATATGCAAAAGCTAGCCTTCAATCCATCTTGTTGAAACATCTAAATTAGCCACATATGAGCAATTTATCTTTGTTTTTGGGTAGTTCTCACAACTAGCCTTTAATTTTAGTCTAAATCTAAATTTTGCCTTCAATTTTCAGTTTTAGATATTAATCTATCCCAGCCCTTTTTAAAATCCCAATATTAGTCCTTTTGTCAATAGATCTAATTATAGTTGGGATGGGATGTGGTCAAATGATTGTCATGTGCTTTTGTTGTTGTATATCTACTTATATCTTCACAACGTTCTTATTGAAATTTTTTATTTAGGGCCCACTTAAGGTAATATCTAGAAATGGAATTTTAGAGGTTGAGTTGGAAATGTATATTTTGAGAGAAAATTTTTGAAAAAATTATATGATATGAAAAATAGTCTAAAAATTTTAAATGTGTTTAAAAAAATATGTAAAATGGACATTGTCTTGTTTATGTCGTCGTTACGAGCATTTTAACATAAAAATTATTTAATTCCGATTTGAAATGAAAAAATTACGTATTTTTAAAGTTTTAGTTTTTTGAAAATGGAATACAGATAAAGTTTGATATAGTGTTATAAATTTAAAATTCAGATGATAAAATATAATATCCAGATGGTACCCCAAACATCATATTAAGTTTATGTTGACAAATGAATTTTGCCAACAAGATGAATCCATATAAGACATAGTCACGGAAGATTATCACATACATAACAGTTACAGCATGTTTTTTTAAGAAAGTAGAGGTGTTCGTTGATTGAGTTTCATGAATTAGGGATCAATCCACAAACCAATAAAAGAAACTTTGGATTAGAAAATCTCAATATGTAGCTAATCCAAATATTATCTCAACCCAATCAAATTAGAGTATTTGACAATAAACCAATTATATATTTGCATTAAATAAAACTAAAAAGTAAAACCTTTTCATCAGCATTATATCAGCTCATGAAATAATGCTGCTTAACTTAAGCATATATACGAATTAGAAACAAATATATAAGTTTTTATATATAGTTGGGATTTTGTTTTTCACGAATTAGAAAATGCATAATTCGAAATCAATATAAAATTTTTAGATCGAGATTTCCTCGATTTGTATCGATCCAAAAAATAAATGGATTAACATATTTAGTGAACACTCCTGTAAGAAAATAAAAGATAAATCTTTTAATGTTTAAGAGAATGCCCAAACCTCTGTAAATCATAAGGGGCTTTCCTAGAGTATTCCGTTTAAGAGAGGATTGAGGGAAATCAAAAAAGAGAGAAAACATATTCTACAAAAGTGTCGGAGCTCTTCATCGGTCCCAGTCGATCGTTTCTAGTAGTTTGGTGACAGACACCAATTGGTACTCGATATGTTGAACGACAACCAAGTTGATTAGGGTTGATTTCTTGTGTGTGCTGAAAATGTTTCTACCAATAAGTTACAGCTAATAACACATAGATAATAAAAAGGGTCAAAATATCACTTGCAAAAGTAGCCTTTAATCCATTTTGTTGAAACATCTAAGTTATCCGCATGTGAAAAAAGTTATATCTTGTTTTTGGGTCATTTTCACAAATAACCACAAACTATAGCCTTAATAATTTTGTCCTTGTCATTTTTTTTTTCCTTGAATAAAAGATCTGATAGTGACTGTTATTTCTCATTTTTGAGATTCTACACAGACATGGACAACTCTCTTGTCACTGACATTCTTATTTAGATATTAAGCTATCTTTAAAATCCTAATATTAGTCATTTTATCAGGCATCCAAATGAAATTTAGATAGCATATATGGTTATATAAATTTCCCGTGCTTTTGTACATATCTTCTTATACATTCATGACGCCCTCGTAGAAATTTTTTACTCTAGTTTATTTATTACTTAAAAAAAAATTATATTATGTCTTTATCTCCTCAATAATTTTAGTTATATTGCACGTTGGTACATTAGATTGTCTTGAATTATACCCGCACTAGAATAACCTTTTGACTCTACCCGTTTATATATATATTTTTGAAGGACCTACCCTTATTTTGTCCCTTTTCTTTTTCGAACGAAACCAGCATCATAAATCGAAAACATTATGAAATTTTTGTCGGTTCAAATATGTTAATTCCACGAAAGCATTTTCATACCATGTCACAAAGTCTTCAAAAATGGAAGCATGTCCTCGGTGTCTTTTGATTTTTCGTTTTGCAAGGAATATATGTTAAGCCACCAAGGAGATTTTGAATATCTTAACAAGCACACCTCCGTGATAGTTTTTTAATTTTAATTTTTTTATTTGGGGTACAAGATTCGAATTATATACCTTTTGGTGGAGTTTGATGTAAAATTATTATTGAACTCAGAAATTTTTTTTTGAAATGTGAAATTATCATTAGATTGTGTATATAATTACTATTTTGTAATAGTTTTATACAATTTTGGACAAACAAAATTAGAATGACGTCTTGGGAGTTTTTATACATTCAAAGCTATACCTAACATTCATTGTTAGAATGAAGTCGTTTTATATCATATTCAAATAGCCAATTCAAAGAAGGGAGGCAGGAAACCAAATGAGTAAGAGAAAACCTAACCAAATAAATAATAAAATAAAATTCTTAGAGTAAGATGATTCTTTCAAAATCAAAGAAAGAAAAAAAGTATTCTTGGAAAAAAAATCGTTTAACTATTCTAAAGATCCAAAAATTAATCTGATAATTAAACTAGCAACAGTATTTTTTTTTTCAAATTATACATTGAAATTATATTGGAAAATAAAATTAAAAACAAAAAGTTACGTTCATCTATGCATTTCGGGTTTTTTTTAATAGGAATCATTTCATATACCCCCCTTTTTTGGGGTCAGTAAGCATTTCATATAATTTTTCATATAACTGTTTTGTTACACACTTGAAACCCCTATTCTTTGCTCACAGTAAAATTGTTTTTAATGATTGGATTAATTTTTAAAAAGTTTGATTTATGTGTATCTATGTTATAAATCTGTTACACGTAATTTAAAAATGCACCTAGTTATATATTAGATCGATAAAGAATAATCAAATAATTAAGCTCTCATTTGGAACAATAATTTCAGACAGTGTTTTTATTATTTAACTCTAAAATTTCAAAATCTACATATTATTTTCTCTCTCTTATTTTATTTATTTTTTTAAAACTTAACCTTTATAAGTTCATAACTTTTTTAGGGGGTGTTTGGTTCTTCATCTTATTTTAAACTAAACTGTACTTTTTTCATCATGTTTTTTATCTTTTCTGAAAAAGTTTTTTGTCTTCTCTGAAAAAGTCAACAAAAATTACTATTCAAACTTAAAAATCTCAACTCAACTCAAACTCAACTTATACACCAAACACTCTCTTATTTTAAATAAGAAATTTTTTTTTTTCCAAATCGCAAAAAAACAAGATGAACGAAACAAGATCTCCATATTGCATATTTTTTTTTCGAACATATTTTAAAATTTTATATTATTTTCTATATCACAATTCATTTTTAATTTACACATTTCTAAACACATATTTCCAAATCAATCTTCAAAACTCTGTTTCCAATAATATGTCCAAATAGCGTTTAAAGCAACAGTTCTTATCAACAATTCAAAACAAGAGATCTTATCCAGGGATGTCAATATTCCCCGACGGGTCCCTGTGGAGATCCGCCCCGAATGGGGTGGGGATGGAGATGATTTTTTATCTCCGAAGATTAGCGGAGTCCCTGCCCTGCCCCGTCCCCGTTCCAATATTAAATATATATGTGTGATTTCATATATTTGTTTTATAGAGTTTAGTTTTCAAAAGATTATAATGTTTTGTTGAGATCTTTAATGGCTTTATGGTTAAGATTTAATTTACATATGTTTAGATTTTGGTTTGTTTATGAAAACTTTAATTTTGAATTAAATTTATGATGTATTTATATTTTATTATTGATTTTACTTTGTTATATTTTTAAATGTATATTTATAATAAATGAGGAACAAGACGGATATGAGGAATGCTCTTCCGATGCGGAATCCTCGTTCTCAACCCCGTTTTTTTAAACAGAGAAGGAGATAGGAAAATACTATCCAATCCTGTCTCGTCCCGTTGTCATCTTAATCTTCTCGAAAAAATAACCTATAGATCTTAATTTTCCTAGAAAAAACACAAGAAATAACTAGAAGTGGGGACCATGCGGAGTTGGACAAGGAAACTCAAAAGCAAGACGACGCAATATTGGACGGCGGCGAGAATGGGGTGGCCCCACGACCTCCAAAGCTCGTCTGGGATCACGCCGTCCAACCTTTTATCCTTCTACCTGGGCGGCAACCGGGTCCCACAATCCTAATTGTCGGTGCATGATGGTGGGGCTCACTTTCTCAAAAAGAGGTTTCACCTTAGCCCAACCGCAGCGTGTCACTCCCACAAATCACAAATTCACAACAAAACAGAAAAAGACATAAAAAAAATTGCCAAAAACAAAAGGAAAGAAAAGCCGTGTTACGTCCAGATTTCAAGCATGTTCATTATTTTATGCTAGTGCGATGCGCCCCGCCCAATCATATGTTGCCAAGTCAGCAACAGGTACGAACTGAGATTAAATCAGGTGAATCCGCGTGTACGAGACCATCGTGCATTGCGCATTATAATTGGACGATTCTCAGTAACTTTTTGGTCAAATTAGGAGCCAATGGTGACGATGATGATTAATTAAGCTGAGATCCATTGTATCAGAATTGACTCAACTAATTACGACTATAATTATATAATCCACAGGAGATTAAAAAACTATTATATATGCACATACACACACACACACACACACTCACGAAAGTTTAATATTAAAAGTAAATGAGACGATTTGTTCAAAAAAACATTGCAAGATTTCGACAAGTTTCTTAAAAACATGCATTTGAGATGATTTTAAAAAGTTATTGGAGATTATATTAAAAATAATTAATTGTCAAAGAACCGAAAACTTGCATTTACATTATTTTCATTTGAAGTACTTATTTTTATTATGTATAATTTAAAGTACTTATTTGTACATTTATCGTTGGGAAAAAAAAAAGAGAGGAAATGATGAGATACTAGTAATTGCGAGAGAAGTTTGTAGACCCACAAATAATTAGTCCTAAAACCGAATTCCACTTTTAACTTTATTTTTTTTTTATTTTTATTTTTTTCAGGAGCTGAGAAACATCAATGAAATAATTGAATTTATATGTGAAAACAGAAAACCAAAATGCTCAATTATTTTTGTTATCCACGCCTTTTTATTTCAAACAATCCATGTTGCAAAAAAGAGAAAAAAAAAAAATTCAAACGACCCAATCCTTTAATATTCCTTCCAAAATTTTTTTAACATGCATTTTCCCGCTAAATTTTAGCTTCAAGATAAGAATAAAAATTATTATTTATTTGTAACAAAAGGTCAAGAAATTATGTTAAAAAAGGTCAAGAAAATTTAATTTGGTTGATTTATTGTTCCAATAAAAAGGAATTTTGAAATCCTTTTTCAATGGAAGAAATTACGAATAACTAAAAAACAAAGAAATAAAAGAAAAAAACTCAATTGTCAAAAAAAAAAAAAAAGAAAAAAAAAAGAAAAAGAAATCTTTTAGCCCAAAAGAGGCAAAAAAACAATTTTTCTTTCTTTTTTTTTTTTTTTAATAGCTTCCTTTCGTGTGTGCGCTTTGATCACAGGGAGAGAGATGGTCAAGCCCACTTTTTAAAGAAATTCAGATCGATTTCTCTCTCTAAGATCTTCTCGTTCTCTCTCTAATTTCCAGACCAAATCGATCTTCCATTTCGCCCATTTCCAATCGCTAGATTTCTCTCTGAATCCGAGGCGGAATTCGATCGTAATCTCGCTTGCTCACGCAGAAATGGGTACCCTCTCGTTTCTCTGATCTGTCTGATTTTTCATCCTATTCCGATATTTATAGCCTTTTTGTCCTGAAATTCTATATCTTGCGTTAATTTTTGCGTATTTAATCGCGTATTGAGATCAATTTCAGTTTTCCCCTTTAATTTCTGTTCATACGTTTCCGTTGCTGTGTAACTGCCTTTTTTTTTTTAAATATAATTAAATTAAACTTTAACTGATTAGGTTTATGGAATTGACATCGATTTGATCTGTTTTCCTCAATGTAATATAGATTTCGGAGTTTTAAAGTTTGATTAAACTACCATGCTTTTGATTTAAGAGTTTTTCCCCCCTCCATGTTTGGTTGCTAAGAAGAAAGAAGTTGAATAGAGAAGAACTGGGTTTTTGAATTTTGGTTTTTTTTTTTTTCCTTTACAGTTGAGGATTTGGATACTGAAAATGCAAATCTATGGTCTTTTGGGTCTATAGAATTATTTCTCGTTGTCAAGTCTTGTTAGATATGAGCTAAAACAACAGTTTGCAAATCTTCCCAACCCTCTTAGGAGCAACAGTTTTCCGAAACAACGAGATTAAGTATGCTTTTATTCTAAATTGTGGTTCTGATTGTGGCGATTTTACCTAAAAATCGAGAGAAAAGTCCTGTTTCTCTTGTCTTTGTGTTGTATATACGTAGCATCAGTCATTGCCATAGCGCGAACACTAAACTTATCTAAATCTATTTATGCTCTAAGCAATTATTTTAAGATATTAGTTCTGAATTTTTTTTTTTTATAGTTTTAGCTGTCATTGCTGTCATTTATCTAATACGAAGATATATTGTTGCGTGGCAGGTTTCGATGAGTGCTGTTCTACTCAGCTTATAGATGGAGATGGTGTGTTCAATGTCTCTGGAATTGACAGTTTTATCAAGGAGGTAAAGCTGCGCGAATGTGGTCTTTCCTATGCGGTTGTCTCCATTATGGGCCCACAAAGTAGTGGTATGCAACCTTATTTCCTTAAGCTCATTGATTATTTTCCCCCTTTAAATTCATTCAAGCTCATTGATTATTTTCCCCCTTTAAATTCATTCTTCGGCTTAAGTTCCAAAGTCGGGTCCAACTTATTGAAAAAAATTATTGTGTAGCCTTTTCTATTAGGTATTACGACCCTAGTTGTATAGAAAACAGAGTGTGTTTTTATTCACTATTGGGGAGTCGTTGTGAACTTTGTTGGGTACTTTGATTCTTTATGCTTTTGTTCATATTCATACTCTAATTGGTGATCTTGACAGGAAAGAGCACTCTATTGAATCACTTATTTGGTACCAACTTTAGAGAGATGGATGCTTTTAAAGGAAGGCATGTTCTCATAATTCTCTTGTACAACAGAAACCGTATTTTCATCAGCCAATTGTAAATTGACTATTCAGATGTCGGTTATTGAGGATATGTGCTTCTTTGCAGGTCTCAAACTACTAAAGGTATCTGGTTGGCAAAATGTGCTGATATTGAGCCTTGTACGCTTGTTATGGATTTAGAGGGAACTGATGGAAGAGAAAGAGGAGAGGTGCCTTTTCAAGCCCCGCTTTAATTATTGATCTGATTTCTATTGTCGGAACCTTGACATTTTGAACTCGGTTTTCTTTTAAGTTCTCTGCTATTTATGTCCTGTAGTATGGAAAATTATTTAACATAGATATATCGAAATTCATAGAATGTTTGAAAGGCATGTGAGTGTACATTTATCATTCAAATTTTAGGTGAGCTTGGCATATTCTAATCAATTTGTGTCCCATGGGATTGCATCTGGATACTCATTAAATATTTAGGGCTCAGGACTAATGAGGGCCTATAGGTTTGTACGTTTGAGTTTTCCTTGGTCAATGACACAGAGAGTAAAAGGGGGTTTTCCTGTTAGTGGTGTAATTTTTGGGTAGACTTACAATAATTGTACGACTCCATTGAGATTCTTTTTCTAATTGGAAGCCGTGTTTCCTCTTTTAATTGACGTTCTTGAAATATAATTTGTATCTTAGTGTTTAAGTGGGTATTTCATGAAGGAGGTGGCTTTAGTTTTGTTCTTCTGATTTGGTTTTTTCAGGATGACACAGCATTCGAGAAGCAAAGTGCTCTTTTTGCTCTTGCTGTTTCAGATATTGTGCTCATAAACATGTAAGTATTTTCAACTGACTTCTATTGCTTATTTTTTATTTTTTGCTTCCGGTCTTACATATACTTTTCACCCCCTCTCTAGGTTGAGTTTTTATGGTTCGCATGATAGTCTTTTTTACTATTTTTACATTGGTGGTGTCATGCTTAGTGTTTAAAGTTTGGATGATAAGCTCGTTTTACTATTTTGATTTAGGTGGTGTCATGATATAGGCCGTGAGCAAGCTGCAAATAAGCCTCTTTTAAAGACTGTCTTCCAGGTTTGTCTCCCATTTTTAGTTCCTTCTTTTATTGCAGCTAGTTCAAATTCCAGAACTGCTAATTCGTTCAAATTTTTTTATTTAATTTGCTTGAAGGTGATGATGCGGTTGTTTAGTCCACGAAAAACGACTCTGTTGTTTGTCATACGTGATAAGACAAGGGTATGTTTCTTTTTGCTAGTCATTTCTAAAAATGCATAGTTTGTTATTTTTCCTGACATAGATGAGCTGAGTTTTTCATTCTTTTCTATAGACACCCTTGGAGAATCTAGAACCTGTTCTTCGAGAAGATATTCAGAAGGTAAACCATTGGGTGCTTTCTTTCTCATTATCGAATATTTCTTGATATTCATTCTTTACATCCCCCTTTCTTGTTTTTGCAGATATGGGATGCTGTTCCAAAGCCTCAAGCCCATAAGGAAACTCCTCTGAGTGAATTTTTCAATGTAAAATGGCATTCTTTATACAGATAGGACTATGTATATGGATTTTTATTTATTTATTTATTTTTTATGTTGGAAATATTGTATTTTATTGGAGGAGTTTGTTCAGAACTTGGAATGATGATGTGTACTCATGATTAAATTCGTAGGTCGAAGTTGTAGCTCTTTCAAGTTTTGAAGAAAAGGAAGAGCAATTTAAGGAGCAGGTATGAAATCCGCATATACTATTAGTTAAGGATGTCTGAACATGGTGTAAACAAGCTATTTGTTACTTAGGACTTTGTACTAAAAGACTAAGAGATAGAACTGACCTTTTGAAAACATAACCTAAGGAATAATTTTAGGATTTCTTTTTTCTGTCTGTCATTGCTCTAAATATTTGGATATCTAAACGAAATCCTTTGGTTTTATTAGGTGCAATATCTCTTTGCCTTCTATTTTATGTCTGTCAGTTTACGTTATAAAATCAAGTAAACCTGGTTATTCAGCCCTTAACTTGGTTAAGTTCTTACCTGCTCAATTTGCTTTGCATATATCAGGTTGCTGCCTTGAAGCAGAGATTTTTTCATTCCATTGCACCTGGTGGACTTGCTGGAGATCGAAGGGGAGTTGTTCCTGCTTCAGGTTTTTCTTTTAGTTCACAAGAGATCTGGAGAGTCATCAAGGAGAACAAAGACCTTGACCTTCCAGCCCATAAGGTACATTTCAATTTTATGAATATCTAGTCGTTAGTGTTCCCCGTATATGTGGTTTGTAATATTGCATACCTATTATCCATTATTCACAGGTGATGGTGGCGACTGTACGTTGTGAAGAAATTGCCAACGAGAAGTTCTTAAGCTTTTCAGGAAATGAGGTAACTGCTTTTCATCATTTCCACTTTTTCTATAGTATTTGCTTTTATCGTAATATATTTATTTGGTATCTAAACTTGGAGATTGTTGGACTTTTTAACATCAACACAGGAGTGGCGGGAATTGGAAGAGGCTGTTCAATCCGGTCCTGTTTCTGGATTCGGGAGCAAGCTCAGTTCAATTCTTGATACCTGTCTTTCACAGTAAATACTCAACTCTTTTTATATGAGTTATGGTTCGTTGTGGTTATGAAGTGGAAGTATTTTAAACTAGTTCTTTTCAGCTCATAGGAAGTTTTAGAACTTTCAGCTAAGAGAAGAACCACAATTATAGTCTGTTTTTTCTAGCTTGAAAAGTTGGCCTGGTTTGGGTTCAAGAAGACTTTAAAATGGGTTGTGAACATTACCGATATCTCCTTCCCAATATTGATGTAATTAGATGGTGATAGCCTTTCAGGAAATGTAGCCTTTCAGGAAAGTGGAGATTAGTGAAAAATTAAAATAATTTGAACATTTGCCACCAATCTCTCGACAAAACTAATTTTTTTTATGTCAACTGTTTTAATCGATAACTGTCTTAAAACTGATGAAAGATGCTGCTGTGTTTCTTTTGTTTGAGCAACTCAAGCTACGCGAGACCTCCAAAATGCATACTCAATTCTTCAAGTTTCCTTTCGTTGGCTTTTTGTTGATTGAAATTATAAATTTCAGGTATGATGCAGAAGCTACATATTTTGATGAAGGTGTCAGATCTGCAAAGCGAAAGCAGCTTGAAGAAAAACTGCTACAAGTAATTCATCTCCATCCTGTTCTCCAACTTAATGATTACCCAACATTTTCTCTGTTTCTTAGAGAGAGAAAAATAAAAAGAAAGAAAAATACTTTGGAGGTCCTCTCCCCTCTCCTTTCATGGAGATGAGCAAAACATAGGTTGATAGGACAATTAGTTTTTATTTTATTTAATTTTTTGGTGCGAGGATTTTCAAATTTTTTTATCTGTAGTAATCATTGGAGTCAGCAGATTGACGTTGTAAATTCCTGATTCTGCTTAATTAGATCATCATAAACAGCCATCAATCTGATATGTTGTTACTTGTAGAGGATTCAACAGAAGGCTTTATTAAGTCTGCCCAGTGCATGCAAATCCGTAAATTTACCTTATGCAGAAATGTGTAGTAGTAGATTTCTAGTTCTTGACTTGTTGGTTCTGTGATTCCTTTCATTAACTTTATTTTTCCCTTGTCATTTCTCCCACTGCTTTGTAGCTTGTGCAACCTGCATTTCAATCTTTGCTGGGACATGTAAGAACTGGAACTTTGGAGAAGTTCAAGGAAGCATTTGACAAGGCATTGGATAGTGGGGAGGCATTTGCTGTTGCCGCTCGTGATTGTAGTCAGTCTTATATGGCTCTGTTTGATGAACAATGTGCAGGTATGCCTATATCTATCACCCAATGATTGGGGCAGAATCAAAATCAAGTCTTAGGAGTGTCAATAACGTAACAACTAATTCTAGCGAAGTTTTAGAGCATAACGTTAAATAAGAGGAAACTAGAAAATTTGATTTGCCTCTGTGTACAACCAATAGGACGTAAATCGAGGATGAAATGAGTGATTCTTGGTTCATTCTTAGTTGAGTCAATATATCATTATAGTGCTTCTGAAACTTGGACAAATTTGATTTGCTGAATGGCTTTAGAGCAAAAGTCTGAATGCAACTTTTACTTTTTATGCGTGATAGACATGACACAAATATTTGCAGATGCTGTAATTGACCAAGCAAACTGGGACACATCTAAAGTAAGGGATAAGGTTCGGCGTGACATAGATGCACACATTTCTTCTGTTCGTGCTGCCAAGCTATCTGAACTTACCACACTCTATGAGGTAAAAACATATCAAGATTAGTCCCTCTCAATTCCTATTTTCTACTTTCGAAAAAAAATTCCTATTTTCTTGATTGCTGCCTTAAATGGCCGTGACAATGTATGATGTTGGATCACTTTAAAAGTTATCGGGGGAAATGTTGTGGGAATACTTTGCTTCTTAATGGAAATTTAAGAGAGAGAATTTCCATTGTGAAAGGAGATGAAGCACAGCTTATTATTCTTCTCTAGGATTTTGACTGGTGTTCATTGTGAAACATGGCACTCCTAAGAAATTCATAAGAATTGAAAGATTTTGTCTCACCTTAGTGATTGTCTTATCGGATCTCTTTGCATCGTAGGTTTTTTACTTTGTCCCTGGAATTTTTGCTGATATTAAATAAGCATATTTGCAGGGAAAACTGAAGGAGGCCTTATCAGCACCAGTGGAAGCCCTTCTAGATGGAGCAAGAAGTGAGACCTGGCCGGCAATAAGAAAGCTCCTGAAACGAGAGACTGAATCAGCTGTCTCTGGGCTTTCTAATGCACTTTCTGGTTTTGACATGTATGAAGAATCTAAAAACAAAATGCTCGAGAGTCTCAAGGATTATGCCAGAGGAGTTGTCGAGGCAAAGGCAAAAGAGGAGGCTGGAAGAGTATTGATGCGCATGAAGGAGAGGTAGCAGCTTATTCCATATGTTAATTTGGTTTGTTTTTCGTTTTCAGATTCTATTTGCACATATTGACTTTGACTGGTATCAGGTTTACAACAATGTTTAGCCATGATTCTGATTCAATGCCACGTGTTTGGACTGGGAAAGAAGATATTCGGGCGATCACCAAAACTGCCCGCTCTTCAGTATGCTGATATACCTCCTCAACTATGAATTTTGACTTACATCTTGATTTTTGTTAATGATGGATTTTGGTTGTTTTCAGTCCTTGAAATTGCTATCTGTTATGGCTGCAATTCGTTTGGATGATGATGGTGCTGACAATATTGAGACCACTCTATCCGTTGCATTGGTGGATTCCACTAATGGTGCTGTTAAAGACGGGAGCTTAATGACAGTTGATCCATTGGCCTCGAGTACTTGGGAACAGGTAACTCTTTGTTGTTGCAAGTTCTTGCTTTGCAGTCTTGATTCTTTCCAATGCTCGGATATTTTATAGAGAAGTTCTCAAGCCTTTGTAAGCTGTTCTTTATGGCCACTGGCTTCATAACCTCTTATACCAGAGTTCCAGGCTGGGATGTATCTTTCTTTCAGTAAATAACACGCTTTTTAGTGAAGACATCAATATGAACTGGATTTTGGAAGTAATTTTTTAGGTGCTTTGGGTGGTGCTGATACATTGAACTTGATGCCTATTTGATGATTTAGCTCTCTCTCTCTCTCTCGGATGTGGTTATTGTGTATAGGGGAAGCCTCTTATTTATACATAGAATTTTACATGTTGATACTCATCTCTTTTACAGGTTCCATCATCAAAAACATTGATTACACCTGTCCAGTGCAAATCTCTATGGAGGCAATTCAAGACTGAAACAGAGTACACTGTCTCTCAGGCTATTGCAGCTCAGGCATGATACTTAACTGATTAGCATACTGAAAATTTCCTGTTTATGTCCGTGCACTTAAAATCGATGACTACGTGTATGCATTGTGTTAACAAATATCTGTTTTAATTGCTATTCAGGAAGCCAACAAGCGTAATAACAACTGGCTGCCGCCTCCATGGGCCATTGTCGCCTTGATTGTTCTTGGATTTAATGAATTTATGACACTTCTAAGGTATATGCCGTATCCATCTTTTTAGGATGCTTAATTTTGCGAGTGTTAATGCTCATCGGTTATACTCATGTTCGTTTGTATTCTTGGCAGAAATCCTTTGTATCTTGGGGTCATCTTTGTTGGTTTCTTACTTGTCAAAGCCCTATGGGTGCAGCTAGATATTTCAGGCGAATTCCGCAATGGCGCTGTAAGTGTCCAAATTTGCTTCTGTTTAGTAAAACCATGTCTTCCCTCCAATCTATTCTATTGGTAATTTGGTTAGGTATATGGTTCTTCCGTTTGAGTTAAAATGGTGCCTAAGAAGGGAATCAAAGTTAACTTTGTTGATCCGAAAAACCAGTAAGAACCAAACATCAATGAATGATTTTTCTGCGTTACGTTCCTTGCAGCTTCCTGGGCTCATTTCCTTATCCACCAAGTTTCTTCCCACTGTCATGAACATCATTAAAAAACTAGCAGAAGAAGGGCAAGTGCCTGCAACTAACGATCCCCGTAGGAATCCCGCCCTGGCATCGAAAAGCTTCCACAACGGGGTTAACGCTAGCAGTGAGATGTCATCTACTGGTTCATCTGAAGTAACAGAGAATGACCACTCCAGCTCCTCAAAACAAGATTAGGTGAATTGAAGCCGCCTCTAGTCACAGAAGAGTTTTCTTCGGGTTGAAGGTGCTGAGGTTCGATCCAAACGTAAAATTTAACCGTCAGCTTGTATGCTTACTCTCGCTGGCATGTAAGGGTGACAGGATCTTCAAGGCATTGATTTTTTGGGTAAGTGCCACATACAGGGGCTCTATTGGTTGTTGTGAGGAAAAGCCCCATAAAATAGTTTTTTTTTTTCTTAAAGTTAGGTTTCACTTTTTTCTCTCTCTGTCTTTCTTTCTTTTGGGTTGGTTTTGTTGGATATAATATATGTTACAAGGTTCTCCTTTGACACTCTTATTTTGATGTTGGTCGATATATGGTGCTTGCATTCAATTTTGTCCCGTGACAGTTGTAATGCTTTTTTTTTTTCTTTCACTGTATTAATGTATTTCATTTGAGCTAAAAAGGTAAAAATGAGAGTTTTTCATTCCCTTTTTTATTTATTGTTGGCTGTTCGTATGGACAGTGTTCGTTGAAAACTGGTAAAGTACGTTATTTTTATTAAATTTTATTTTTTGCAAGCTGGCCAAAAAAAAAACGAGTGGGCTTTATTGTTACCCCATTTCTAGCCTAGGGATGAGGAGCTCCTCTCCATAAATGAAAGTTGATGATTCCCAATGTCCTCACCATTCTTTATTGGCATTTTTCCTTTTCCTTGCTAGATGGATGTGCCCACTACAAAGGTTGATGATATGAGAACAATATTACTCACAATAAGTTTGCGTTTGGTTCGTCGGTTGGAGATGAAATTTTTAAGTTAGAGTTTGTTGATTTTTAAAAAATAAGTTATAAATTTTGTTGATTTTTCAAAAAAAGAAAAAAATTAAGATAAAAAAGTACAGTTTAGTTAAAATTAAACTTAAATGTCAAATAAAGCCTAAGTTTCTAGAGCAATAGTTTACTCCCCGTTTTGTTTTGTTTTTTTTAGCAAATTTGTGTTTTCAATTTTCACTGTCAAATAAGATCACTTCTTACATGGAAAAAAAAAAAAAAAAAGAACAATTTTATTAGTGCAAATAACTGGCGACATTAGAAATTAATAGATTTGGTGGTTTGGTAGATTTTCTCTAAGGTAGGCCAGATCAAACATCGGCTTATCTGACAGTTATTTCTTTGGTCCCAGCAAAGGGTCCCAAATCTATTAAAATTTCAATTTGAAAATAACCCTCTGGAATTATTATAAATTTTGTTGGGGGTACCAACATAGAAAGAGAGGTGAATAGTTGCTGCTATCTCCTTAGGTGAGATCAAAGGGTCCCAACGCGTTGAGAAACATTCATGAACCATAACGATTAGTGTTGAGAGACGAAGTGCGTAGCTTGAAAATAATCTCGGGGTGGTTCTTATAAGATTTGAATTCGAGAGATTTTTCTATCTAGTAATCTCAATTCCATTGGTAAACAGATAAATGGTAGTAGCTAATATGGTGTGGTGTGTAGTCAACTCTCGGCCACTTCTTTGGTGCGTTAAATTTAATTGGCAGTGTTTCGTGTCCTACTGAGAGCTTTTAATAACAATGCGTGCAGGGCGTGGCGTGGCCTCCGAAATAAGGAGGACAAAAGGGGTTGGGGTGGGGGGGTCCTTAGAGGCCAGATTTTGGCTCAATTTGCCATTAAATTTCGGCAATCTTTTAATGCCGAATGATACGGATATACTCAGTACAACATTTAACCTCTGAAATGACGAATTTAAGAACGGGGGTCAACCTATATAAAGAAAGCCATGTCAAATAACGACTTATGAACATCGGTGGGTTAGATGGATTTTTGGGATTTTTCTGTAACGACTCATGTCGTTTTTTAATATGATATTATCCGTTTTAAACCTCGTGTCTACACGGTTTTACTTTTGGGCTTACATTAAAAGGTCTTATATCATTAGAAGATAGTCTCTTTACTTATTAACCATCACATATATTCATTCTCAAATGATGTGGGATTGAATAACTTACCATTTTTCTTATAGGGACTGATGACTGTCACATTTTCAACCCACATTGGTTGAAAAAAAGTTTTAACCCATCCAATTAACCTAAAGTTTAGAATCAACTCACTTAATTAAAATCAGGTTGAGCATATATGCAAAAAAAAAAAAAAAAAATAATAATAATAATAACGTAATTTTAAATAAGAAATGTGTAGAAAAAATAACAAATTTATAACATATTTTTTATATCAAGATCAAATCTAATTCAATTTTTTAAAATTATAATAAAACAAATACAAAAAATAGAAGATTAAATATATATGTCATAAGTTATAGTAAAAAGTAAAATATATTTTAAAACCAAAAAATAACTTGTTGGGTGGATTGAGTATATATCGGGTTGCTAAATTTGAATTCAAATCCATCCAAATGAAAACTCGAGTTGAGTGGATTGTGTTAAGATTAAGATCGAGTTTAATTGGGTTGTGTTCAGTGGGTCAGTTGGGTTACGGATTTTTTATTCACCACTAAATGATATAATATTTTTTTCAAAAAAAATAAACCACACAAAAGCTATAGCATATTCTAAAAAATGAGGTTGTTATTTGGTTTTTACCTTTTTCCCCCTTTTTTTTAGGGGACCTTGGAGGGTTTTAGTTATCTAACTTTTCTTTTTCTTTTTCTTTTTTTTAAGTGAATAAATCGTGTTTCAGTAATGGTTGAGGCACCAGTACTTTGTTTTTTAGCCACATATAATTATTTACATAAAGAGAAGTTGGTGAACAAAAAGTGACAAATAAGGTCACGCATGCTTTGATATACTACGTCAAACTTGGCACAGTTGAACATCATTCTACTAATTATAACAAATATTATAGTAATTATCCCTTTAATAAAATCCAGAGTAATTATAGTTCTATAGACCTACTCTTGTTATATCTATGGCATATCCTATGATATGAAACTCACAGATAAAATCACTTCTTTTGCTCGCAAGCATTTTAGGAATTTGATATATAGGTATGCGTGAAAAGAAAAAAAAAAAGAATATAATTGAGTTTCCTTTTCTATGAACGAAATCTATGTAGTTATTAATATTGTCATTTTGTCTGAGGATTTCTTTTTTTGTAATTAAAGAATTTAATTAATATGGGGTGTGAAGACTGAAGAGTGTTGAATAACGTGTTGAAGGGGGAAAAAAAAAAAAAAAAAAAACGTGTTGAATAACTGTTGTGTATGAGGTGCTGTCTAATATTTTTCCTTAGTGAGGGTTTGAAATTCTTAATATGTACTAGTTGAACAGAAAAGCGAAAGCCAAAAAAAAAAAAAAAAAAGAATAAAAAATCAATGTGACGGGTTAAGAAGAGAGACGAAGAGGGTATTTGGTATTCAATTTTCACTCAAACTAAATTGTACTTTTTCATCTCAATTTTTGTCTTTTTCTGAAAAGTCAACAAAGTTTGTAACTCCTTTTTTAAAAGTCAACTCAACTCAAACTTAAAAATTTCAACTCAACTCAAACTCAACTCATTTATCAAATATCTTCGAAATGATATTGTAAAAGTATATCATTGGCTCCTCTGAGACAGTGTACATAGTAGTACTGCGTTATGTAAATTTGTACTGTATATATTATTAGGGCATATACTTTGATGGACATTGATTCTTGTGGATGGGGATGTTTACGTGTGTTTGTTACACTGTTTTCATGGCTTCATGCCACAATTATTAATTGCCATTAAGGACTTTGGATCAACTTAATAAAATAAAAAAAAAAACAATAGCTCGAACAGTATTGTATTAAATTTAGGACCTAAAATAATTAAAATAATTAAACAGTGGTGGACCAATGTCTGTCATTTTTTAGTATATATTAAGTAAAAGATATGTGATGCCAATTTTGGAGGTTGAGAGCCATTCTGTCATCCCAAAAGCCCTTTTAATTCAAACCAATATATATATATATATATATATATATATATATATTTACATTCCACTCCTGCCATTATTTAAAGTTTCACACGACAAATATTTCAACTTGATAATGAGTAAAATTAATTCTAGTAATAAATTACTAGTGATTTTATAATTACGCATACTGTTGTGTATTTTTTAATATATACATTTTTGCATGAATATAAATTATAAAATAGGGTTTTCCTACCACTCCTACCACTATAGTGGAAAGCGCAATTCAAATCAATATTTTTCTTTTCATTTGAAAATATTGATATAAAAATATCTCGTTTTTTCTTTCTTGTCGTTTTTTATTTTATTTTTATTGGGTGAGCGCATCCGATTCTAAAGTCCTTTCCTAAATCAATGCAAGATTTCCACCAGACAATAAGGATGTAACATCCTCAGGAAGTCAATGAAATTAGTAATATTATCCGTTTATGCACTGGCTTGATATATCTTTTATTTCTCAGAAATTATTCTTCTGTGTATTTTTATTTTTTACCTTTTTTTTTTTTTAACTAAAAAGCTTGAAACATCTGAAGAAAGAGTTCATTTCACGGGTATCTATTGAAATCTACGTGCTATTAATGTGAAATATTTAATTCCCCCCCTCCCCTTTTTTTTTTCCTTTGGCTCAACTCATTGTTCGAATCATGAATTCTTGATGCAAATGAATGTGACGTGCTGGTAGTACCTTTTGGGCATCAAAATGGGTAGATGAGAAAATAAATATTTATAACATAAATAAATTAAAAAAAAAAAGAATGAGAGAATAAAAATGAGGAATGATTTTTTATGTTTTCTTTTCTGGAGAGTGTCAAAAAGTGTATTACTTGAAGCTGAAAATATTTCCACAAAAAAGCTTTCCTTACCTTAGAAGGTCCCCCTATATAGAGGGAATAGGAACTAGGAAGAAGACCTAATTTCTTAAAATTTTATTTACTTTTTCACTTAAAAGAGAATGTCTTTATCGGTTACATTAATGTTTTTAACTTGAGCAGTTAGTGGTTTTCTTTGCCTGTGATTATTAAATTAGTTGGAGGTGAAATTTTTAAGTTGGAATTATTTAATTTTTTAAATATTAATAATAAATTTTATTTAAATTTTTAGAAAAAAACATTAAAATTAAGATAAAAAAATATAATTTAATTAGAATTAAATTACCTCATCAAACGAATATTTGTTTTTTTTTTTTTTGTTTTTATTGTTTTTTTTTTGGGGCTTGCCATCATAATATTACTGGTCCTTTTATACAGCTGGATAATTTAGTTTTTTCATGTGCACCAATGCAGAGATGTTTCCAGAGATGGACAAGATGAAATAAATGTCCCTGCCATGGATGTCAGCTCTTCAATTCTTCATCTGCCTTTTCATTCACTCCAAACCAATTTTTGGTTCTTATTTCTTTTCAGAAAAAAAAAATGAAGAAAACAATCAGAAAATGCCTCAATTGGTTATTTTTGCATTAGGAAATAGACCTCATATTACAAACACAAGAAACTTAGATAGAAAAACCATACAAAAATTGTTCAAAAAAAAAAAAAAAAACACACAGACACACATATAAAAATAAGGTCGTGTAACCCTACGAAAAAGTGAATTGTTCTAATAATCTGGTTCAAATTCATTACTTTTTATATAAAATACAAGTGTGCGTATCAACTCATGCGGTATTGTAAATAACACATTAAGTATCTTGTTTGAAAAGTATGATCGCAAGAATAAAATTTAAAATAATTGACAGGAGCCCGCACAATTGGTGGAGGGCTTACCCTCCCGCCTAAGTTTTCGTAGGAAAAAAAAAAAAAAGGGACTCAAATCCATTAATTCTTACAAAAAAAAAAAAAAAGGACGAAAGAATTTATCATCCTGTCTAAGTTTTTTTTTGTACAAAAATAAAAATTACATTACTCCTTCGTGTAGTTTAGTTTGATATTGAAAGACAGGTACTCATTTAATAGCTTTTGTCAATTTTTGAGCTTGACCTTGCAATAATTGTGAGTTGACAAGGGATGTGAGAAACTGGATTCTTTAAATGCTAGTGATCTTAAGAGAAAGAAAGAGACATTAGATAAATCTGTCCATTAATAAATTTGTGATGAGCAAGTAGGGGGATAATTATTTTGTTAAATGCAGAGCTGAGAAGATTGAGACACACCCTCGGATACAGACCACAACACATGACCAAATTAAATTCAACCTCTAACTAGCTTTGGTGGAACTAATGAAAGCGAATTATATATCTAAGATTGGTAGAAGTATTCATCAATTTAAGTTTAACTATACTTTAATGCTTGAGACGCTAGATCACATCATATTTCTCATATCATTCTACATAGTAGTACACGTAAAGATATATATATATATATATATATTGGAGTTTTTAACGATAAGATATGTAATATATGTTAAATAAATAAATATATAAAACTGATAAAAGCTGACGCATATCTGACTTTTCGAAATAAAATCTTGTTAGCAGTGAATTTTTTGAATTCTTTATATTATATGATATGAGCCCCAGAAGAGTTTTCCGGGAAACATGCTCTAGCTAGTCTCTGGACTTGAACTTTAGACAAACAAATGATTACAACTGTATAATATAAACCTCAAAAAAATATTACCCATCAAGCCCATATCCCTCACAATTGTGTCTGACATGATCTTTATGATATGAGACACCATGTCTGTAACATGATTACAATATTGTATAATGCTGTTTATATATAATGTATATTAATTAAATGTATATATGTATATACGTATAACATTGTACAACTTGGAACATATTACAGTATGGATATCCGTATGTTCAAGAATGAAGTCCCAACGAAGTCCCATCAAGTAATTAATGTGTGACAGCTTGGACACTCTCCTTTTTTCGTCTGTACGTTTGTAAATGTATATCATCTTTGGTTTTGCATTTCAAGGATTGAGAGATTATCGAAAGAGAATCCTGTTAATTTATTTAAATAGAGTAAATTATTAGGTTGATCTTTAAATTTTTAATTTTGTATAAGTTTGATTTTTAAATTTTTTTTCGTACTTGAAATGTTTTTGAATTATTAAAGTATTTTATAATAGTTTTTTATATTAATTTTTAAACAGAATCTATTAATTAACATTATTTTTTGATCATATTACTAACGGATTTTGTTTGAAAGTAAATAGAAATGAATATTGTAACAACATTTTAATATTTTAAGGATATTCAATATTCTTTTTTTTTTTTTTGTAAGAATGACCATAAACTATTAAAAACATTGCTACAGTAGTCATTTTTATTTATTTTTGAACGGAATCCGTAATTAGCACCACTTTTTGATCAAATTACTAACATATTCCGTTAAAAATTGACTGAAAGGATCATTGTAGCAATATTTTAAAAATTTAAGGATATTCCAACTACAAAAAAAGTTCAGGGACTAAAGTTACATAAAGTTAGAAATTTATAAACTAAATGATCAATTTATCCATTTAGATATAATTAAGTTTTTTTTTTTCATTCATTTAATTGGAAAACAGATACCAAATCATCAATAACTTTGATATAACTTTTCCCCATCACATACACACCAGACCCACATTTGAAGACTGGTTAGCTTCATTTGCCGGAGACAGATGAAAAGAGAAATAAATTTTGAAGGATATCTTTCTCATTGTTACCATTTTTCACCTCAAGGGGATGAGGTGGTGGTTTGGTGGGTGTTGGGGTCAATTTCTGCATAGATCCTCAACAACAATTATTCGTTTGATTCTCGATCTCTAATCATGTCTGAAATTGTTGAGATAAATGTGGATTTTCCTTTTTTTTTTTTTTTTTTTTCTTGATTTCTTACCAAAACTCTGTTGTTTCTATTTCTGAATATTTTTCTTGAGTAATTTGTGATTTGCGCATCAGAGAGTTTTAGAGTGCATTTAGTAGGAGAAAGAAATATTGGAAGGAAGAAAGGGGGATTGAGGGATTAATGGAAGGAATTGATATTTATAATTATTTGATACGAGAGAAAAAATGAAGAAGAGATGAGGGAAGAGACTCTAAAGCTTTTAAAACATCCCGATTTGATCTTTTCTAAATTGGAGAGATTATTAAAGTGATTTTTCTACCAAATAACATTAAAAAAAAAAAAAAAAAAAGACATCTTCCTGATTCCTCCTTTCCCTCAGCTAGGAGATCTACCACTCCTCCTTCCTAAGGTTCAGAGGAGATTAGAGATATTGAGAATCAAGCGAGAGTGTTTGTTGTTGGGGGCTCGAATTGGTGCAAAAATTGACCCTAGCAATGGGGTCGAATCATAACTGTTTTCCTTTCTTGTGGTAACTCCTTTAACATTTTTACCCCAAGTGGTTTTACCTTGGAAATAAGAGAGGGATCAAAAAGTCACAATTAAAAAAAGGGTTACTAAAATAATTGTGGAAACCTTTGCTAATAATTTCTGGTCTAGAAATTACCCAACAAAAACAAATATTTCACAATAATGCAATGCATTAGTATCCTCATGCATTAATATTTGGAGTACTGGTCTGGTCAAGGTATAGGTGGTGGTGGTGGTGTGTGTGAGCTGTTAAAGCTTAATTTTGTATTATAAATGGATGGACATGATCAGATCACCAAGAGAGTTAATCCAACGGCTCAAATTACTCCTAACTCCAACCGTGGCATTCATTTCACCATTTAATGGCATTTCCAGTTGTAGTTCCCAGTGCAAGCTAGATGCAGTTGAGATAACAGCATTCTTTTTCTTTTTCTTTTTTTTGGCCTTTTTCTTTTTCTTCCTACTTTTGCTATTATTAGGCTCATGGTAAACAGGTTCTATTATTTAATTTATTTATTTTTGTTTTTTTTAATCTGAATATATAAACACACACATATATATATATATTTATATTTATACATGTATGTAACACACACACAAAACAAGGCCAACCAGTGGCAGCCACATAGAGGTCGGAGACAGAGGCAGCTTCTTGTGTGAGTGCTTTTCTGAAGCGCTTGTTTGCCTTCAATGGCTTTTGTGGTTGGTAGTAGAGTTAAGCTCTTCACCATTTTGTTTCTATGCCTCATCACCTTCTCTTCCTTTGCCCAAGGTTCTCTCTCTCTCTCACTCTCTCATCTTCTTCTTCTTCTTTTTTTCCTTCTTCTCTATCCCATTTGATCTCTCTCTCTAACTTAGAAATAAGTTTTTTTTTTTTTTTTTTTTGGTCTTGTTTTTTGTCTATAAGAAGGTCTAAACACTATTATATATATATATATATGTATATTTTTGTGGTGCCACAAGAGTGATCAGTTTTGATCTTCAATGGGTTACTCAATATTACAAAAGGGTATCCTAAATTGGTTTTAAAATTTAAAAAAAAAATCCTTAAAAACAAATTTTTATTTTTATCTTTCTTCGGTCATGTATGAACAAACACTTGACCAAACTTTTTTCCATTCCTAATTCTCTCATGCTTTCTGTCCTTCCCAAAGTCAATGAAAGTTGAACAACTTTTCTTATTTTTGATCCAAAAAAGTCAAACTGACCACAACATCAAAACGACATGAACAAAATGTTACAGGAAAAAGGGACAGCAGAAGCTCCTCCTCCTCCACCTATGAGTTCCGGTACCCATTCATAAAGCGTGCAAGCTCATTCTCGTCGGAATCTTCCTCATTTGCATCCAAAGGAAACGACAACGGTTTCGACTACATAATCGTCGGAGGCGGCACAACAGGGTGTCCCTTGGCGGCCACATTGTCTCAAAAATTCAGTGTCCTTGTGCTTGAAAGAGGAGGAGTTCCTTTCTCCAATGCAAATGTCTCCTTTCTTCAGAACTTCCACATTGCCCTTGCGGACACTTCTCCTTCTTCTGCCTCCCAAGCATTTGTATCCACCGACGGAGTCATTAACGCTAGGGCTAGGGTTTTGGGTGGTGGTACTTCCATCAATGCTGGCTTCTACACTAGAGCAAACCCAAGGTATGCTTAATATTCAGTGCCGGTCTATATTGCGATCACATGCAGGATGGGCAAGAGCCCTGATCCTGAACTTTCACCGACTATCAGCCCAAGATTCATAGAGTCCATTGCACATGGTCTATGTCAAGGGACAAACTCTTATGTGCGATGTGATTTGAATCTTGGATGGATAGAAACGAAGGCTTGAAGTAAAACTTCCTTGTCATCATGTCATGTCACGTCCATGGTGGGACATTAACACGTGTCTTGGTACATGAGAAATGGATCTCATTCTCATGAGCTTAATTACTAACCATGAGTTGATGAAATTCTTGCTTTGGAATAACCCAGTTGTTGAAACTAACTATATGATCTCTATCTCTCTCTCTCTCTCTCTCTCTCTCTTTTGGGGAAATAGTTATCACTAGTTTTTTTGGGAAATTAGATTTAGGTTATTAAAAGAAAAATATCCCAAAATACATGTCTCATTCAACTATGTCACATGATCTTGTGGGACAATGCTAGGTTTCATAAAAACAAGAAAAATAAATAGAGAGATTGAAAAATGTAGGTTTTACAAAGTAGGGTGCAAGGCTAAACTTGAACAACGTCACAAGATTTGAATTAGTTTGAAGCTCTTCTATTCTTCTTAAAAAAAAAAAAAAAAAAGAAAGAAGAAGAAGAAGAAGAGAGAGAGAGAGAAATTTCAATGCCCCATTGTTGCAAAGTGGTTGTTCTAGTAGGTTCTATATTTTATGCTTTGAAAGTTCCTCCAAATCTAAGCCCTCTTATAACTGCCCCATTTTCTATTAGTCGTTTTTTTTCTTTGAAGCCATCATTATCTCATTAATTTGCAGCTGCAACCACTCACTTATAGTTAGAGTATTGGATAATTAGTTTTTAAAAAAAAAATTTGCACTTGACTATCTATTCAAAATATTAACTTTCCCCACTATTTGATGCTGCTCTTAACATATATACCTGACAAAAAAATAGTGTAATTATGTAACCTAATAAAGGATATGATCCCGCAATATCATTTCATTAATTAGAATGTTTTAATATCCCAACATTTATTGGCTATATATATGTATATGTATAAACCGAAGGAAACAAAAAGTAGTGACAAAATTAAACCGTCGTGATTATATTGTGGCTTGGAACAATTTGTAAGGTTTGACAAGGCTTATGTTATTACCATGTCTATATTTACATGACTTAAAAACATTACTTAACCAAAACAATTGTATGTTTCTTTCGTTTTCTTCGATCTATATATAATACAAGTTTGTATTAAATGCTACCATAGTTGTGGTCCCTATACGACTTGGTTTTTCATTGCACTCGAGTGTTTAGGTAGTGATAGATTGAAGAAAAATAAGTATAAATAAATATAAATAAAATAAATACATAAATAAGTGAATAAATAAAAGAGAGATAACCTTTAAGTTAGGCATAAGTTGTGGTCCATGGTATTTAGGACAACATAGCTACCCCATTTATGTTTCTTCTAACTGACCTACCTATCCATCCAACAATATTTCTTTTTCACATTTTTTTTACCTGGCTTAGAAAAAATGGAGTTTTCTTATATATATACATACATATATTCATTTTTCCTCTTTTCTCCATGATCACACACTTGATATGAGTTGTCACTCATTTGCCTCTTAAAATTATAGGTCTTAGGTTGGACAAGTCATGATTTATTAGTTTTACCTAACCTGATAAATTGTGTACATGGAGAAATTAACATTTACAATTTTTTTTAAAAAAATCTTTAACATTTACACTTTTAACTCAACCTTAAATTTTAATTTTGAACAAATTACCAAATAGAAGAAGTTTCATTAACCTACTAATTAAACCTAGTACTTGGCTTTCAGGTTCATAAGCAAAATGAATTGGGATGCAAAACTAGTAAATGAATCTTTTCCATGGGTTGAGAAGCAAATAGTTCACAAGCCCATGCTTGCGCCGTGGCAAAGAGCATTCAGGGACAGTCTCTTGGACGTTGGTGTGTCACCTTTCAATGGATTCACCTACGATCACATCTTCGGAACCAAGGTCGGCGGAACCATTTATGATAGGTTTGGTCGCCGCCACACTGCCGCCGAGCTCCTAGCTACGGGCAACCCTCAGAAACTCACTGTCTTGATTTATGCCACTGTCCAAAGAGTGATTTTCGACACCTCAGGTATATATGCTATGCAACATCTCAGAAAGATTTAAAATATGTGTCACATGTCACTTGTCACATTTTCGTAATGCATATACTAAACGTTATTAAGAATAAAAACGAAACCCAAATCCCACATCGTAAACACATAACAATAATAACAGACATAATAATAATAAGGGTATTGGGTTGCTCCACTTAACAGATTAACCTTTTAAGATTGATGCTCAATCTCAAATTCCTCTTCTTTCTTTTTATTCTTCACATCTGTAACGTTTTTGTAACACATATACTTAATTGTAACGTTTTTGTGTATGTGTTATAGGGAAGCGTCCGAAGACGGTGGGAGTGGTGTTCAAAGATGAACATGGGAATCAACACCAAGCACTTCTGGCGGATAAGCCGGAGAGCGAAGTGATAATGTCTAGCGGCGCGATCGGGACACCTCAGATGCTAATGCTGAGTGGGGTCGGTCCGAGGGCTGAGCTGGAGAAGATGAAGATTCCGGTGGTGATTGAAAACGAGTTTGTTGGAAAAGGCATGTCCGATAACCCAATGAACGCAATCTTTGTGCCAAGCAATAGGAGAGTTCAACAGTCGTTGATACAAACAGTGGGAATCACAAAGTTGGGAGTTTACATTGAAGCCAGCAGTGGATATGGGCAGTCCCAGGACAGTATTCATTGCCACCATGGAATCATGTCCGCTGAGGTAATTTGTAGCACTTCAAAAAGGGTGTTTTATAAAAGTTTATTATAGTTTGGAAATTTTGTGTTTTTTCTTTTTCTCTTAAAATATTTCTTTTAAGAGTGTTTCATACAGATATTTGGAAAAATACCTTTTTTTAAAAAAATATATATATTTTTTCAATAAATATCCTAATTCCTGTTAAATTGAGAAAATGACATTTTCTTAAAAACAATAAATTAGTGATTATCTATTTGACAGATGGTCAATCAATAATTGATTAATATAAGTGTGTTTTAACCGATTAATCATTGATTAATTGATTAGGGTAGTTAATATTTTAATATTATGACCATTTTTCTAAAAAAAACAAAAAAGAGTTCGGTAATTTTTTTTAAACCTGTGTCAAAAAATTGTCATCTAACCAAATATCTCTTTCGGATTTTGTGATATAATATGTGTAAGTTTTGAATATGAAACTTCTTAATGTTAATTTAATTTTTTTGGTGATTCACATATGCATCATAGCCAAGTTTGACCTTAAAATTCTTAAAAATGAGCTTAATATAACAAATGAGCATCTATTATGATGAACATGCGACCTCAAAAAAACCTAAAAACTCTATAATAAGGTAATTAAGTGCATTTTTATGTGATATATATATAAATATATAATATATATGATTACCAGATTGGGCAGCTATCAACCATTCCTCCAAAGCAAAGGACACCAGAAAAGATTGAAGCTTACATAAAAGGGAAAAAAGATTTGCCCTATGAGGCATTTAGAGGAGGCTTCATTCTAGAAAAAATTGCCAACCCCATTTCAACAGGCCACATCAGCCTGCGCACCACCAACGTCGATGAAAACCCTTCCATCACCTTCAACTACTTCAGCCATCCCTACGATCTCCGCCGCTGCGTCGACGGGATACGAGTGGCCATCAAAGTCGCGCAGTCGCAACACTTTGTCAACTACACGCAGTGCGACAAGCCCACGGTGGAGAAGGTGCTCAACATGAGTGCCAAGGCCAATGTCAACCTGGTGCCTAGGCACCCCAACGACACAGTATCCTTGGAGCAGTTTTGCAAAGACACCGTCATCACTATTTGGCACTACCACGGCGGTTGCCATGTCGGAAAGGTCGTTGACACTAAGTACAAGGTTCTCGGTGTTGACAGGCTTCGCGTTGTCGATGGCTCCATTTTTACCGAATCCCCCGGGACTAATCCTCAAGCCACTGTCATGATGATGGGCAGGTAAGATTATTCATTATCTATATAATATATATATATATATATATATAAGTCATCGTCAGGTTACCAATCCTCCTAAAAGCTTAAATCGTTAAAAGATGGATATTCTAACACTTTCCGTCACGTTTAAATGCAGGTACATGGGGGTGAAGATCTTGCGAGAGAGACTGGGAAGTGCAGCTGGTATGTAATTATAAGAAATAATGTTAGGTAGAAATGTGAGTGAGTGTTTATTAGATGATCTTGTGTTAATGGAATGTAATTTTTTTTGTTATATATATATATATATATATATATATTAGCAAGCAGTAATATGAAAAAAAAAAAAAAAAAAGTTTGAAGCTTGCTTTGTGGTAATTGGTCCCATTCTACACAGTCATGGTCTCTTTTGGTTGTGTTGTGTGTGGTTGATGGAAATGACTTTTTTTTTTTCCCCTTTTATTTTCTGCTGGAAAAAAAAAAAAAAAACTGACATTTGAGCTAGATAGAGTTCTATGGGAATCTTGTTTGTATTATTTGATATGTTATTCATAACCATTTCTATTATTTCGTTTCTAAGAGTTTTGGTTGTGATGGAGCCATTTCGACTTCAAGACTATGAGATAAGCTTACGTTCAACTTACATTTGTTAAAGCTTTGCATGTCTGTAAAACGGCAAAAGCACATGAAAACGACAACAGATCTGGAAAATAATGCAAATCGACAATAAATACGAAAAACGACAGCTTAAGGTCGAACGACATAAAATGTTTAGACGACAAAGAGTGACAGGATAAATGAAATCAAGATATTAGATGAAAACAAAAAAAAAAAAAAAATGAAACGACCAAGAAACTGCGGGAGCAAGGAAAGTAATATTTAGAAGGGTAAATTGCTCATTTAGCCACTAAATTTTGACGGGGAATACCAATATCTGACAACAAACACGATAACAAGAGTACCTAAAGGCTAAAGCGTCATTAGAAAATGAAAACGACAACTTGAGAACGACGACAAATATTTAACTGCGTACCGATATATTCTTTTTGTAGTCCTCTTCCTTGAGGAAAACTGGATAGTATGATGTTTCATTAGTGTCTCAAAGAAAATGCTTTCTTGTTGATAAAACATTGCAGAAATTAAGCTTTAGCAGATAAAATTTTGTTGAAACTTTATTTATGGCGAGTTTTTTTTTTTTTTTTTAGTCTTTTGTTGATTTATTGTTTAAATTTTCCATAAAATAAAGCTTCCACTTTATTTACCTTTTGCTTTAATGCTTCCTATTCAATTGTTTCCGTTGATTTTTACTATTCGTATAGAGAAACGGATTTCTAATTCTAAAAACGACAGAACCTAAAGACGTAATAAAGTGTGAAACGACAGAAAAATAGAAGTGACAACAAAATGCGAAAACGAGAGAAAGGACTGAAGAAATTACCTTGTCCATGAACCTGCCCCGATTATGTGTTATAAGTTATTTTATCTTTATATCTTTGTATAAGTTAAACATATGCATTTTTTTAAATAAATATCCCCATAACTTAATATTAAACCACAGAGACACACCCACTTATTTATTTCCGTAGGACATCATCCTTGAAAGCTACATTAATATAGTAGAAACAACAACTAAAGAAGAAAACAAACAAAAATGCTAAAAGGGACAAGGAAGCAGGATTCAATGGAGACGATACGATTGGAAAAGAAAATATAGCTATACATGTGTAAGGAAGAGATTAAAGAAAATCTAAAAACGACAACAAAATGTAAAACGACATGAAACAGGAAAACGACGTGGAAATTGGATGCAGCCTGTGTCGTGATAAAAATTGCTAATATGTAGTATTAACATTAAACTATGTTTGGTTAGAGGGATGGAAAATAAAAAGGTAATTAAGAAGAGTAAAATACTTGGAAGAGGAAAATAAAAAGAAAGGATGAAGATTTTCGTTCGTGTAAAGAGAAAGAAAATGGGGAAAAAAAAATCTAATGATGTATTTTCCAGCTATACTCTCAAATAAATTAGAAGACGATGAGGGGTTAAAATCAAAATAATTTTTTACATATTTTTTTTGGTCAAAATTTTCTTCTTTTTTGTCAAAGTTGGAAGAATTAAAATATGATGGGTCCAGCGATTTACAACTTTCCTTCCACTCTACCAAACAAGCAAAGAATCTATTTTCCTCTCCAAAATCCTTCGTCCAACTTACTCCCATTTTTCTACTCCATCAAACGTAGGCTGGTAATGGTGAAAATGAGATTTTGAATTGTGGCTGCTTTTTAATATTTATTCTATCCACATCGTTCAAGTACAACCACCAGAGCCAAATAGACGTAAGCCACGTCTCCCAATACACAAAACTCCCCAAAAAAAAAAAAAAAAAAAAATCTGACCAATAAAATGAGAAAAAATTAAAGGGATTATTCTTTCAAAACCAGAGCAACCTAGAGTTAAAAAGATGCAAACTCTGCTGCTGGTTTAGAACATTAACAAAAAGGACCTTATTGAACACTCCATAGCCAAAATCCTCCCACAAGCTTCTCTCTCTCTATATATATTGCAAAGAGCCATTTTTTAACGAGAGCGAGGCCATTTTTTCAAAGGCAAGCGATGTTCACTCACACTTCCCCAAGACAAACTTCTCAACCTCTGCCAAAACCTCTTTCTCCTCCCTTCTGCTCTAAGAGGCCCTGAACTAGAATACCTCCTAAAAGACCCCAACTCCTGCTCCTCAACTCCCACTGACGCACCCAACAAACCCGACGTTGAAAGCGCCACTTTACTACTACTCCCTGCCTCCACGTCACGACTCGAACCTGACACGAATAACTGGTGATGATCGTGTGATCGCGACGCAGCTTCCACGATCTCACCAGACACCATCCTAGTCTTATCATTACTACTATCTGCATGACGATCATCATGATCATCAGCCAAGAAATCGTCTTGGGAACAACATCTTGAGTCCAATCCTCTTGTCTCGTCGAACTCGTTGCAAACCAGCTTCAGGGCTTGGACAACTTCTCCCATGAAAGGGCGGTGAGACACTTCTGGTTGGACGCACATTGAGGCAATTGCAGCAACTTTAGCTACGCTATCGAGCAAGATCATCTCCGACTTTATTGCCGGGTCTATTATGGTTTCTAGGCCTTCTTTATTTGTGAGGAGTGGCCGAGCCCAAGCCACGAGGTTTTCCTGCCCTGGAGGTTGGGACAAGTCCACTGGCTTTCTTCCGGTTAGAAGCTCGAGAAGGACAACGCCATAGCTGTAGACGTCGCTTTTTACTAGAAGATGGCCGGTCATTGCATATTCCGGGGCTAAGTAACTGTTAAAAGAAAAGGAAGATCACATAAGATAAGATGTCTTTTCTCCGTTTATCATGATTAGACAATTTTAAAAGCAAGGTCCTAAATTTGGCGATTTGAATAAATTACTCGAAAATATGCAAATTGATTTCTATGGCTGCCAAAATGTAGAAACTAGAAAGAGGTTATACCCGAAAGTTCCCATGACATGGGTTGAGATATGTCTGTTTCCCTCCAATGCTGCTCTGGCCAGTCCAAAATCTGAGACCTTTGGTGTAAAGTCATGTTCCAACAAGATGTTACTCGATTTGAAGTCTCTATGTATAACGCGTGGGTTCGAGTCTTCGTGTAGATAAGCCAAGCCCCGAGCTGCGCCAAGTGCTATCTTCATTCTGGCATCCCAGTCTAGTGGATCAGCTTCCTTGTCAATACCTGTTAAAACACCAAAAATAGTAAAGTTTTGTTCCACATACAGATTATTGTTTATGTTGAGATTGGTTGTATTTTGTTTGTACCATGTAAATGGGACTCGACGCTTCCATTCGGAACAAGTTCATAGACCAGGCAACGAGTCTGGCCCTCCGTGCATATACCGAACAATTTGACCAAGTTTCTGTGGTGAAGACGGCTAAGCATCTCTACTTCTGCAAGAAACTCTTGACCGCCGTGATGATTGTCTCTTTTGAGAATCTTCACGGCCACTTTCCTTCCATCGTCTAAGGTACCACTGTAAACCAGCCCAAAACCGCCTTCTCCAAGCACTCTTGAGGTATCAAAGTTGTTGGTGGCTCTCTCTATCTCATTCAATGTGTAAATCTTGGCGGATCCAGTGTAAGTCATTGTGCCGGAACTAAAAGACATTGATTCAGAACCTCGCTTGCTCCCAACCGCAGACCTTGCAGCTCCTGTCGAGTTCTCATGATTTATAGATATGGTTGTATAAGTTTCCGTTGTCGATAACAAAGTTAAAATTTGATCAGCTTTCTAACTAGTGTACCTGTTGTTTTTGCAGGGGAGGAAATCAAAGCCTGTGGAATAACTTCAGATCGGTGGTTTCGAGATCTGAATTTCACCAACAAAAGCCAAACAACTACTAAACATATGACAAAGGCGGTGAAAGATGAGACCACAATAACTGCAATCATGCTTTTGCCAAGCCCTTTATGTTGTCTCCTTGGCACATCAACTCCTAAAGGTTTCATTGCCACTCCATTGTTGTCTTGGCCGCTGTGGGGCCCATCGTCTATGGTAGACACGCTCAAAGGTGCCGGAGGAGGAGAAGGCGGAAGGCCTGTACGGGCACAAAATATTCACAAATCGAAAGAGGAGAGAAAAAAAAGAGTAAAATGGTTTAACTTCTATGGTTTTTAACCTGGATAGTGGACATATAGTACTTCATAGGCACCAAAACGTGTTTCCTTTATCAAAACTTGTCTGCGCCAGAATTTGTCGTAGATTTTGAACGCGGTAATGTAATCAAATTTAACTCCTCTAGGTACCAAGTTAACGAGGACATCGGTGTTGTCGAGCTGCTGACTAGATGCATCAGCTCCCATTATACGGACTTGGCTGTAGTTGAGTCCAACACTGGCTGCTATTTCCTTTGCAAGCTCTGAGACCAAAGGGAAGAAGGTGTATATCGGAATGCCAAGGTGGAGTTTTACTTGAATTGGCATCACGCAGCCACAGGGCGACCCGGTTGGTGTGCATGTCAGCGGTTCTGTACATGTCACTGATGAACAATCTAACATGTAGAAGCAAAGACAGTAAATGAAAGGGTAAAAGTAAATAATTTTGAAGTGAACTGAACATGAAAAAACTAAAAAGTGTACCTGTATTGGGAGGTGGAGGTGGTAATGATAGAAGGGGTGATGGTGGTGGAGCTTTTAAATTCTTGAGGGAGGAACCCAATGGAGAAACTGTCGGTGGAAAAATCGGCACTTGCAGAGACAAAATCAGTGTTAAAATTATGAGTAATCACAGAAAATAATGTGTTTGATCAATCACTTGTGCCAATAAACTTAAGGGTCATTCCCTCTTTACCCCATGAACTTTTAAAACTCTCTCTTTACCCTGTGAATTTCGAATTAGTCCTACTTGACTGTAAGAATTTCTGTTAAAAACAGAGGGACAAAGAGAGAAACTAGTCTCATTTAACCTTTCTGATAGACTTTCCTCTAAAAATAAACAGAAGAAACAATTTATCACTCTATTTCCTTCTGTTTTTGATAGAAACTCTAACATAGGGGGTTAAGTGGACTAGATCAAAATTCAGGGGACAAAGTGAAAATGACCTTAAGTTGATGGGACACAACCGAGAATAATCCTAAGGTGTCGGAACAAAAAATGAAAGTGAGGCTTTCCATACTGTTATAGTGGCTAGAGGAAGATGTTGGTGACCCTGAAGGTGCTGATGCTGGTGAAGACAATATTCTTGGTGAAGGAAAGGGAGATTGGGAAGGAGAAACTGAAGGACCTATTTGAAAAAAACAAAAAAACAAAAAATCTCAGAAAGTATAAGTTAAAGAATAAGGAAGAGTGTATAATGTGGTTCAAGTCCTTTTTGGTCAAGAGATTCTGACCTTGTTGGCTGTAACCAGGATGAAGTGGCTCTGGATTAGAGTTGTTGAATTTTCTCCATTTATGATGATGTTTATGAGGTGAAATTGCAGGGGAAGATAGAGGACCATTAACCCATTTCCTTGAGGGAGATCCAGAAGATGTCATCAATGGCGGAAGTGCTATACTCGGAGGCCTCGTGGCATCATGCGGATCCGCAGCTATGATGGGAAAAAGAACAAAAAATCACACACACTTAAAAAGAACTTGGCTATTGATAACTAATTCACTTGAAAATTTTTTTTTACTAAAGATCGAGCATAAATATATGATTTTTTTTATAACTTAAAAAAAAAAAAAAAAAAAAAGGACAAATGGACTAGCAATGTACTGCCGCATTTACCTTCAGCTGGTAGCCATTTATGGTGGAATGCTTTCTTGGGAGGCGGTGCCACAAGCTTTCCATTTCTTTTCGGGGCAAAGCCGAGAGGAGAGACATGAGAGGAAGTATGGTCTGTGGTACCACATTAGAACACATCCCACCCAAAAATCAGTTTAAATATGTATGCAAGTTTTTTTTATACGGGCTCGTCAACCATTTTCTTCTGTTGATTTGAAAATTCTTCTTCTTGTCTTTCTATGGAATTTTGTGAGTACTTTTGAACTGACATTGTATTAGAGCATTGCATTTAGAAGGATCACCTGGAACTTTGGAAGATGGCCTGCTCGGATTGATGGGATTAATGGTTAATGGTTCTAGCAGCCATCTTCTAGAAACTGATGTGTCTGAAACTGCATTATTAGGAAAAACACAAAGAAATAAGGTAAAAAATAAGTTTCAAACTTTCAAGTGGGTACTTTATTATCCAAAAAAATGCCCTGCAAATTTGGATTCAACCCAAGAACTTGCAAGCTTATATAAAAAAGAATATTCCACAAGTTTTATACAAACATGCATACATGTATATATATATATATATATATATATATAGAAACAAAAACAGTTCTTCCTATGTCTTGATCATGAAGACCCAGATCCTAAAAAATCATATAATTATTTGATCAAAGCAAATTATGCTAAAAAATAAAAATATAAAAAATATAAAAAAATAAAAAGCTTCATTAAAAACAGTTTGAACAAAAACTATATTACCTGCAGATCCATCAGAAGGGAAAGCAATGGCAGTTAAACATACTTGCATCAGCAGAGTCATCAGCTGCAACCCCATTTTCCCACCAAACAAACAGAGGCTGAAGATGAATATAATAAATTCTCTGAGATCTCCAAGCTTTCTCAGCCAATCATCTCAAGAGAAAATCAGACATTGGAGAGGAAGTAAAACCAGGACGACAGCAATACCCAGAAACCAAACTGGGTTTGCTTTTAAGGAACAAACCGTACATGGTTTAGTTCCCATACACAGACCCACAAATGGTACCACAGAATAGTGAGAACTGAGAGGACAGTTCTGTTAACCCACAAGAAAATAATAGGTGAAAAGGAAAAAAAAAAAAAAAAAAAAAAAAGGAAAAAAGGAAAAATGAAAAAAGAAGAACTTGTAAAGCTTTAATGGACTAGCTTATGTTTGATCAAGCAAAAAAGCAGTGGAGTGAGAGAGTTTAGAGAGAGTTGGTGGGGTTGGAGAAGAAAGAGAAAAGAAAAGGAAGTGATTTAAGTGCCCAAAAAAAGGAAAGAATTTTGTAACATGTTTAAAAGTATGAAACACTTTGAGAGATTGTTGCAAAGATGTGAATGCTTGTTGGACTTTCCTTTCGGCTAAATTATGGAGGATGATACTTTTCCAAACCATTATGATTGTAATATGGCGTTAGTTTATTGAATTTTCCGTTATTTATATGACTTTTCTTGGATCCTTTTTCAGTTATATCCAACTTCCGATGACTACCACCACCAATAGGGTATGTCTTTCTTTCTTCCGCTCTTATGACGTGTCGTTTGATATTTGGTAACTCTGATCAAAGATCATGTTTAGTTAACTAATTACGCGATACGATATTCATGGTGACGTTGGTGAAACTATCAATTTTTTTTTTCTTTGGTTAAATTGGACTATGTTCTCTCGGTAAACAATAACAAACGTCGGGATTTCTTTTAAGAACAATTGAAATGAAGACAGGATATACATACAACACCGCATACTAATAAAAAACGAGTCTCATAAATATGTCATACTTAAATGCGCCAAAGCATTTTTCGAAAAATAAATTCCAACAAAGACTATGGGTCAGGTAGGTGACCAAATGGAAAAAGGCTAGTGGTCCAGTCGTTTTCTTTGTGCTCCATTGTTGAAATTTAATTGCTCCTACAATCAACTTAATAAATTAATTAAAGACTCTCTCTCACCTTGATCGTTTAATAGTGGTCTTATCCGGCCAAGTTAGGCAGATTATAATCATGGGATATTTTAAAATTATTTCTCTGTTTTTTTTTTTTTTTTTTTTTTTGGAAGCTCTCTTTCCAAATATAAATAATTAAACGAACACAAATTTTGTCCATGATATTTATGTGAAGTCAAAATCTCCACCAAAGTTTATGATTTTTTTTTTTTTAATTCGGTTGAGTGTGCATGAAACCCCACATGGACTGCCACCATTGGTGTGAGACACATTTAACATAACACATGGTGGTGCAAATATTTGACTCATTCACTGTAAATATCGGACTAAAAGATTACAAGAAATCTTGTATCATCACGCAACGAGAATGATATTATATATATATATATATATAGATATATATATTAAATTTCTCTATCAATTGATCAATTATCCGTTTTGTTACATCCAAAAACGTTATCAATATTCTAACTTAAAAATGAGGTAGTTTGGAAATTTTGATGAATAAAACTAGTGTCCATATTACCATGAGTGGGAAAAAAAAAAAAAAAAAAAAAAGCCAATTATTAGTCTCTTTCGTAAGATCACCCATAAAATGTGATGGGCCTATTTTTCGAGATAGAGTTACATATTTTGTTTCCATGAAGTGATTAAGGGGCTTTGAATTTTAGATCCTAAAATCGGAAAAAGTAAATGTGAAATTTTTGTTAAGATGAACTTTTTTTTTTTATTTTATTTGAATGTAAAAGCGATGACGTAAAATTATTGCTAAATGATACATACGATCATTGAGATAGTTCGTAATAAATGGATTAGTGCATGAAAAAAGATGTATAATTTTGGTTGTCCCACAAGGAAAGACGAAACCAGAAGATTTGGTAGGTGTCTTGGAATGTAGTGTTGGCGAGTGGCCACCCCACGACATCACCTTTGTTCCTCCGCATAATTGACAGTGGTGCTGACTATGTCTCTCTCTCTCTCTCTCTCTCTCTCTCTCTCTCTCTCTCTCTCTCTAAGCACTTAGGCATGGGCTGCTATCAGTCTCACTTTCCCCCCAAATTAACTCCGTAATTTATATATATATATATATATATATTTATTTATTTATTTATTTTTGTGTCGGTGGTTTCTTTCTTTTGTTCCTACATAAGAATGATGGAATTTGGGAGTCACAATTCACAATATCTTTGTTAGATCTCTTCTGAAATTTTACTACTTCGCCTAGTTTTGATTATTTATTAACAACGTTGCCTTTTTGCCATTTTAGAAAATCACTGTTTATGAGTTTTACTTTACTGTCCGTCTAATTTTTACTTGTAACAAATGATAAATATTAGAGAAGAAAAAATAGAATAAGAAGACTTTTTTCATCACACTTTTTTCTCTCTCAAACATCAATCCAAAAGGATTCACATCTTGAATTCGAATGTTTTTAGAATGAACATTTCAAAAACCACAAGTCAAAAAACAAGAGTTAGTGTCTTAATATAACGTAATTTAAATATTATCATATCTCTTAAAATCAAGCTAAATCAACTAATTCAAAATTTTATAATTGTAAAATCATTAAAGTCATTTATCCTTGTCAACAAAATAGTTGGAAGGTCTTGCTATTGTGGTTTTTCTTAATCAAAATAGGCAGATTCTGATTTCATAAAATCAAATTTACATGATGTTAAGATTATATAATTTCCCTTTCTTTTTACATATTACTACTTCAAGCTCTTAACTAGAAGTGAACGTCCTTGTCCTTTGATATATTGATATAACAAACAAAATTCGCATTTTAAAGCATAATATTTGCACCTGGTCAACAATCAACCACATCGTGTTTCTGATTTACTAGTGGCTGTCAAGATCAATCAAAGTTAAAGGTTAGTTCTTTTATTTTTATTTTTATTTTCTTTTACCCTTTTTGTCTCTTGATCATCCAAACCAAAAGCTAGCTTCTAATCTCAAATTTAAGGATCTAATTAGGAGTAACTATCCCTATTACTATCTCAAACTAGAGTTTCTGGATGTACTTATGCCCGGGCTTTTACATTAATTGAGGGAATGGTTAGGGATGTCTCCACACAGTGTTTTGTTATCCGGTTTCCAAATGTGTGTTTGGGGGAGTTTTTCTAATAAAACTTTTGCAGATATTTACAATCAAATTTTAAAAGTTCATAATTTTGTTATTTCAAGTCCAAATGAGATTTTTTATTTTTTATTTTTGGTTAAATTGCATAGAGTTTTTATAGGAACGAAACAATATCTATATTGAATTTTTTATGTCCAAGCATATTTTAAGTTTTTGCAGTTTTTCACCCAACTAATATTTTTTAACCAAACGCATATTTTTAAAACTCAACTCAACTCTAATCAAAATATCTCTAAAACTCCGTCTCTAATTATCCCCCAAATGGCCTCTAAGTTTAGTGAGTATAGTTTTTTTTAGGCTCAAACCTGAAAAAGAGAATTAAAGGGGATACAGGTCCTATTTGAAATCGTTTTCAGAAAGCTGTTTTTGGCTTCCTGTGTCTAAAATAATTTTTTGAAGTTTTTAATGATCTGTTAGAAGAACTTCCAATAAAATCACAATATGTAGTTTCTAAAGAAACACTTTTAAAGAGACTTTGAAACTTATATCATAGTTTTGATAAGACAATATGGATTTTATTCTGATATTATTTTTATTGCTTGTTAAAAATTTTTAAAACTTATTGTAATTTATTTAAACACTTTTAAGAATGTGTTCCAATACCTATTGAAAAGTCATAAATTTTATTTCTTTTCTTCTACTAACTAATTCAAAAATACAATTGTAAAAGTTTTGTCAAGCAACACATACTCCTTAATTTCCTCTTTTCTAAAAACAAACTAGTTGTAACAAACAAAACAAAAGTAAAAGCAAAATCAAAATCAAAAATAAATTTTTTATATAAAATTATCACGTAACGGATCATCCGCCACATAAGAGTTTAGAGACAAGGACGAAAGGCACTTAAAGAATGGTGATAGAAAATCTTCAAAGGAGGCTATTTTTATTTCCTAATTTTTAATGCTTGATCAATTACCTTATTCATGTCCTTATCTATTTCTTATAGAAAATTACTATTTATTTCTTATGGACATCAGCCACAAGTTCTAATCTGAACATTGAATTATTTTGGTAGCCATAAATTTTGTTCATCCAAACTATTCCTCTAGAGGCATTTTGCAGGTGCTCAGCCCATAATCACACTAAAAATGGGCACCAATATTTCCCATTCAGTTATTGTCTTTTGATTTGGGTAGGGCCTGCTTTCTATGGCCTTTAGCAATCCTGTTTTTCTTTGTTCTTTTTTTTTTTTTTTTTTTTTGGCCCTTTTCTTTTTTCAAAAAATTTATAAAAAAAATTACGAAGTTCTTTCCATGGCACTGACGAAATCAAGAATAATGTTATAATTATTATTCATTTCTGACAGAGAAAATTCGACCCCTAGAAGCCAATCCCGGCAAAGGTAGTTGAGGAAGGTAGGCTTTTATTCATTTTTTTATTTAGTTTTGTTACTTATTATATTGGATTTTAGAGTCCAATGAGAAGATGATTTTTATTATAGACCAACCGTATTGTGAGATTATAAACATTACAGACCAACCGACTGTCTGGAACTAGTTGTCATCTATATATATATATATTTGCTAACTACTTGAATATTGCTTATATAACAATAATATTTTTTTACAAATATACATATACACACATATATATATATATACAAGTTAATATTTTAATTTCTCTTTCTATCATATTCATTTTTTAGTGTGAGCTAGTTAGACAAGGGGAAAAAAAAAACTCTGTTTTTGCTCAAGGGAATATACTAAAATATGAAATGTGATATTAAGATTTGAAACTGTTAACGTTTGGAATTATGTATGTGTAGAGTATAGTATAGAATATGAAGCCTTTTCTTTTTCTTCCTCTCGTGGATTGTACGATACTCAATAAAATATGATTGAAAAAGAAGTTAAAGATCCAAAAAGTCTCTTAATGTGCGAATACACTTCTCACTTATAGTTTACAACTAATTACCCAAAGGAAAACGTGGACTTTGTTTTATACAGGAGAAAACAAATCAATCAAAATAATTGTTTCCCAGATTTAAGAAAAAGAAAAACGAATTTCTAAAAAACATAAAAATGGAAAAATTGGTAGATAGACTTTTTTTTTTTTTTAGGAAAATGGTCGGTGAAAGTAAAAACATATATTGATATTGATTAACTATTGATTGATCATAATTGTTTATTTTAAAAAAATGATAGTTTTCTTAATTTAAAAAAATTTCAGATATTTATTAATAAATATTGAAAAAAGGCATTTATTCATATATCACAATTAAAATTGATGTAATTTCAAAAAAATTAAAATTGATGTTTTTACTTCATTTTCTTATATCCTGATATTGCCACTAATGAAAGAAGACTTCCATTGGTTTATTCATTTATGAGTTTATACACACGCCTAATCTAAAGAAAGGGTACCAAACTTACCAAACATTTACTAAAATAATATGGTGTTTGGACCTGATTATAAATGCATGTCCAATAAAAAGAAGAAGAAAAAATTGTCCAGAGTTGAAGAAAATCTAAAGTCTTGCACCACCAAACAAAAACTACAGCATCAACTTTCCGCCAAATACAGCCTTCCAAATTCAAGCTTACATGGACAAGGGGGAAAAAAAAATCTTATAATAATTTTCGAGAAACTGTCGGTGGAGGGTCCACATCGTGTTGAATTAAGGTGAGAAGTTTTACGTAGAATTATGTAATGGCTTGTGTTGCATGATTGCCCCTGAATTTGTCAATTTTGACTACTCTGCCCCTGAAAAATAATTTTTGGCAATTGAGCTCTCCATTTAAAATTTGTTTGCATAGCATGTCTAATTGAAAATGGCTATTAAGATTTGAAGAGTTTGATACACGTGTACAAAATTGACCATCTAAAAAGGATAGTCTCTTGTCATTTTATTTATCTTTAACTCAAATTTTGTTTGAAACTAAATTTAATCCGAAGGTTTTACGCTTCGGATGGGTCGTGTGAAAGGTGGTTTCTTGGAGAGTGGTGACAAAGCTAGAACAGCGGTTCTAGGCAGGATAAAGAATGGGATCTTATTCTCCTTTTTATTTTGAGAGCATATGAAAACGAATTATTCAATTTGGAGGTCGAATGAAGAAGTTATGGGGTTTTGAACTTTATTTGTCTCCGAGGACTTCGCCTCAGCATACAGTCAACTCTTTGATAGCTCACTAATAAGTCCAGGTGTGTCGAATATAGAGGTTAGAAAGTCCGCCGGAGGTGTTGATCAAGAAATTCAATGGCACAATGGCGGCGAAAAAAAAATCATTACATAATTCAGAGGGGGGAAAAAGAATGAAGAAAAAACTGAAAATTTTAATATATTTTTTCGATAAATTATAAAAATACTCCCATAAAATAAAGAGTTTGAATCCTCTTATTCTCAAATTCAAAAAAAAAAAAAAAAAACTAATTAACAGGGTTATGTCTAAGTCAACAAATTTATATCAAATTCTCTTAATTTTATATTTTGTAACATTAAAATTATACACAACTGACCGTGATATTATACCGTAAAAAGCTCAAAAACTTAAACCCAATACTCGGTGTTTGAATTTTGGTTAACTTAAATCCATTTAATTCTGAAGATTACAACTGGCTTCTCTTATTTTATTATTATCATTATTGTTATTTTTTGGCTGAATCTGCAACTAGCAATATTTGTCTATTCATCCAACAACCTCGTGTATATTAGTCTAAGTTAAGCAGAAAATAAAAATAGAGAAAATAATTGGCCAATTAATTTATGACTTAGGAAACAATGGACAATTGGAGAACAGATTGATATTATTAAACAATAAAAAATAAAGTTCTTAGCAAAAAAATAATTAAAAAAATAAAGAAAAGAACAGAAGGTGAGGAGTCGATTTGGTGCTTGTTTGACTTTTATTGTGTCAAATGATTGAAGAAAAGGAAAATGCCAAATAAACACAGATATTAAGTAGAAGGTGCATGCAATTTGTCAATTGGGTTAATGTAGTTCTAATATATATATATATATATATATATATATATTAATTTGAAGTAGGTTCTAATACAATGTTCTTCCTTCTTTCTTTTTTTTTTTTTTGTTTTTTTCTTTTTTAAGTTAATATTCTTCTTTGCTAATGCTATGGTTTGGTACCGCAACAACTAATGATATGTTTAGATTAACATCTTCAACCGCTATTATATAATTTCAAAACAATATGTAGTTGATTAGTGACAAAATATTTAAGTGCATTCAAATTCAAATCTAAATAACGTCCGATTAAAAGAAACATAAAAAAAAAAAAAAAAAACAGTTGGAACATAAATATTTGAATGGTAAATTTTCAACAGAAATATTTGAAATGTCATTCAAATTAGTGTTTGGATATTAACATGCCAAACAAAATATTTGAACAAAAAATATTTAAATATGTATTTGAAAGTAACTATTTGAAAAGACAAACATACATCATCTGTCTAATTTTGGTATCTCAAATGATGTCTAATTAATTATATTTTGACACATCATTAAATGAAGTTAGGTTTTAAAATCTAAATAATTAGTTATAAAGTATTTCAAACTTTTTAAAATAACGTGACATAATATTATTGGTTAGACACAATTAGGGACACAAAAAATTAGACAAAAAATTTGGAGAGATATAAGAAAATGACATTTAAAATGGTTTCAAAAAAATTATAATTATTGTAAAATAGATATATCAAATTTTTTTTTGGTATGATACTTTTTGCCATACTACGGCAAAAGTTCAAACGATATTTGGATGCTTTATTTTCAATTGTTTCTCATAACTGCATATTTGGATGGACCATTCTAGTGGAGGAATGGTTCAATCGTCCGAGATGGTTGCCCCAAACGAAGATTAAATATCCATATCATTCTCATTTCTGTACATTTATATTATTTAAATGTAAGATTTAACAAAAACTATACAAATCCAAATTTAGCTTAGAACACACATTTCAAACTCTATATTTAAATTTATTTATAGAATATGAATAAACATTTAAATGCAACGATCCAACCTGGCACTAAGTTAAGAACTCATGATTTTGCTTAAATATCTTAATTCATATCAAAGCTTAACCAGCTTTGATTCGTTGACCACGTGGAGTCCAATGCTTGGTTTGATGTTTACAGATGAACACAGTGGAAATCAACTTCACACGTGGATTACGCATTTGGGCCCAGCGAAGAGAGAGAAAGAGAGAGAGAGAGAGAGTCAGACCCAGCCCAAAGAAGGTGAGGTGGAGACATCTGTGTTTGGTTATGAAAACACACTTCCAACTTCATTTGGGCGCGTTTGCTTCACTCTGTTCTAGCATTAGCTCATTTGCTTGCTCAATTTAATCATGTTGAGTTTTAAAATGTTCATTTGTTTTATGGTTTAAGAGATTTTATTAATTCACCAAAAAAAAAAGTGTTTTTATTAGAGAAATTATCCACATTAACTTATAACTTAAGTTATTTAATTACACAATTATAAATAAAATGCTGGCAAGTCAATCTTAAAAAACTTTTAGAGTATTCTTATTTATACCCCTAAATTTTAGGATCGCTACTACTTTATTTTCTAATTTTAAAAGCTCACATTTTGCTCCATGAACTTTAAATTTAACTACTTTTATCAGAATTTCAGTTAAAACATACGGAGAAAAAGTGAGTTAACTACAACTATGTGGTATTTTTTTTCATTTATTTTTAGTAGAATTCCTAACAGAATAGATTGAGTAAGACTAATTCTCTTATTTTTTGTTTGTTTGTTTGTAACTAAATTTCTCATAGAAAAAGGTAAAGTTGGGCTAAATTCAAAATTCGAGAGTGACCGACCTAAAAGTTCAGGAGGCATAAATGAAAATAATTCAAAACTTTATCTTGCTAACTAGAAGTGGATAAATTTAAACTCTATATCTTATGATGGAATCACATTTAAAATTATTACTAGAATATAACTGTAATCATATCAATAAATTTTATGCTAGTTTGGGGAAAAAATGATATTGAACAATTTTATTATTTCTTGAAGGATGTCTTAGGTTAAAAAAATATTATTAGTAATAAATTTGATGCAGTGGACAGGGTTAGTAATTTAAAGAGTTAAGTAATTACTCCTATTTCACATAATGCATGCGTATTATTTCATATGGGAATAATGGTTACGTATATTAATTCCATTTTACAAACTTATCACCTTCCTTACCAACAATTAACTATGCTTGCAAAATGAAAGTGGCGTTCTTTTTTATTTTATTTTTTACGTGGAGGTTACCTTTTCTTGTCAATATATATACTAGAATGCATGTCATCTCTATTTTTTATTCTCTTATTTGTCTATTGGTATACTTTATCAAGTTTTGAAAATTGTAAGATATATATATACACACTATATTCTATAGTCTAAATAACACCATTTTGTACATCACAACCCATACTCATTAAACTACATATTAAACATATAACCATTTGTTAATTAATTGTTGGGGTGTCATCCATCAACCTAGTACCCTACTCGAAAGGGCATGGATTCGAATCATGTGTTCCATTATCATATTATATATTTAATATTATATCATTTTAATTGATATGATATGATATTTTAAGAATTATTTATATGAATGTCTAAATTGAAACTATGATTTGAAATATATCAAAATTTTCTTATATTTATAATAATGTTTAATTTGATATTTATAAATACCACATTACCTTTTTATTAAGAGTTGAATATAAACAAATAAAAAATTGATAAAAAAGGAAAAAATCTCTAAAAAAATTTAAACTAAGCAAATCTTTTATAAAAGAAAAAAAAACCATTTTTCTTGATTTATTATAAAGAAAAAAAGGACCATAACATATATTAGTTGTACTGTAAATGAAAAGCAATTATTATAATAAATAATTGATCGGTAAGATAAAATTCACAATAAACATATAAAGAAAATTAAATAGATATTGTACAAAAATATTAAACACTTTAAAATCTAAAAAAGACATTATAATGATATAGTAATTATCATAAAGGAAAAAACATCATACTGATTTAGTAATCATAATGAGAAGAAAAAAACATACCACATTCAAAAAAATATCATAATGATATGATAATTATCATAAAAGAAAACAAGCAATTTTATATGACATTTAAAGTTTAGAAACTAACTATTAAAACAATTCCAACAATGATGAACAAATAAGGGGAAAAAAAATAATCGTAATGAGAGAACATGATGTTAAATATAGTAAAATAGCAAAATAGATACTATGAATGGTTGTTTTTATAAAAATAGACATTTATGTAATATTATAAAAAATTGAACATATTTTAAAATGGGGTCCTAAAAATAGACTTTTTGTATAATTATTTCATATTTTAATTAAAATGATATTTTTAATCGAAATATCATGATATAATTAAATGAATATATATATATATATATATGAAAATGACAAGAATTGAGTCGAATAGCTATGGGTGCCATGAATATTTCTACGAGCATTTCTACAAGTTCCTGCCTACTTGGTGATCTGAGCAGGTTAGTCTAATAAACGGAAAGCCAAGCAGAAGCTCATCGCAGAGACATGGGATCTAGACAGGTTGCACTTTATGAGTAGGATAACCTTTCCGACCTTCTCGGAACGGAGATGTCCATGTGATTACGAAATCCTCAATCCGTTAGGTGTCGGGACACATTACACTATCTTATTGTGTCTCTCGTAACCATTGGATCGAGTCAAAATGACCCGCAAAGTCATATATATTCATCACATATTGATACGATATCCTTTAAGTATTGAACATTTCACCTCTTTTAGGTACATAATTTTCCTTCCCCTCGCTCTACTTGTCTAATTGCATATCATAACCATTTTCTGACATAAGCATCAACGAATTTTTAGAAAACATCTTACTGATATCCTCTCTTACTTCGAGGTGTTTTTCATTATTTTACGAGATCATTTGACAGGGGTAACGAGTTCAAGTAACGAGTTCAAGTATCGCATACACCCCAAACAAAATGGTGTGTTCCGAGTCGAACATCAACATCAAATTTGTTTTCTTTTGTGTAAGAAACCATTGGTTGTTACATTTCAGATAGGCATACGTTACGCGAGCAAGAATATTACCTACACATGGGTTTTGACCCAAAAAAAAAAAAAAAAAACACGCATGATCTTGTGTGAGAAGAAAAAAGCTGCTCCAATACAACTTGCAGTTATACTTACACCAACCCCCACAAAAAAGTTTTGAGTTACGTGGGCCACTACATTGTAACAATGACTCACAGGTAACAGCTATGTATTTACCACGTCTTCGATTATATAGAATTTTTTTTTATATTTTATTTTATTTATCTATTTCACATATTTATATTATATCATACAACTAAGTTTAAAAATATATATACATATATATGAAACAAATTGTAAAACACGCGTGAGAAATAGAAGTTGGGCATGATTGGAGGCCGTGTCTGGATATGAAGTTGCTGTCTCTCTCTCCTATCCTATATTGCCATCCCAACTTCCTCTGCTTCCTCCCTCTCAAAGTTACACCTCTTCCACGTTCTCTCTCTCTCTCTCCCTCTTTTTGGGTCCCAAACAACGACTTTCTTCCCTCTATTTTCCCACTAAATATTATTATTATTATTATTTTCTTTTCCTTTTCCTTTTTCTTTTCTATAACTACTATAAGTCGCTTTTCAGTTTTCTCTGCTCTCTCTTTCTATTTCATTCCCATTTACACAAACACACCTCAACTTTCCTTCTATCCAAACAGTACCACCACCGCCGATGACAGACCGAGTCTATCCCTCCGCCAAGCCCGCCGGCAACGGCGCCGGGAATCCATCCTTTCCGGCGACGAAAGCTCAGCTCTACAGCAACGCCCGCCCGGCCTACCGCCCCCAGCCCCGGCACCGCCGCCGCAGCCGGTGCTGCTCCTGCTGCCTCTGGCTGACCGTGGCCTTCCTCGTCCTCCTCCTCATCGTCGGCCTCGCCGGCGTCGTCTTTTACGTCGTCTACCGCCCTCAGCGCCCGTCGTTCTCCGTCACCTCCCTCAAGCTCTCCTACCTCAACCTCACCTCCTCCTCCCAGCTCAACTCCAGATTCGACCTCGGCGTCACCGCCCGGAACCCTAACAAGAAGCTCGTCTACACCTACAAACCGATCGGGATCTCCATCTACTCCGGCGACGTCGACATCGGCGACGGCGTGATTCCGGCCTTCGTCCACGGGAAGAAGAACACGACCTTGCTGAAGGCGCAGATCGGCAGCAACCGGAAGGCGCTCGACAGCGCGGCGGCGACCAATCTGAAGGCGAGCATGAGGAGCAGAAACGGCTTGCCGTTGAAGGTGAGGCTGGACACGAAGGTCAAGGCCAAGGTCGGTGGGTTGAAGTCGCCGAGGATTAGGGTTAGGGTCAATTGCGACGGAATCAGAGTCACTCTTCCGACTGGGAAAACGGCGGCGACGGCGGAGACTTCCAAGGCCAAGTGTAAGGTCGATGTCAGGGTCAAGATCTGGAAATGGACCTTCTGATCATCCTGAGCGCATAAGTTCATCATTAAAAAAAGAAAAAACAAAAAGTAAACAAAAGGCGAAATCAAGGTGTGATCTTCATTTTCATTTCCAAGTTCGTGCTTTTTTTTTTTTCCTTTTTTTTTTTCCGGTTATATTATACATTTGTTTTGTGACTTTTGATTTGCTTTTTTTTTTTTCTGTGTAAATTAATGAAGAGAAATATTGGTGATTGATTGATTTGATCGTATTAGAATAGAGGAACTGCTATATTTGTTCTGTATACTTTCAAGGAATTTTTGTGTTTGTTCATATTTTTTTAAAAAAAAAAAATTAAATTTGTGTTTGTTTGTTTTTGTCGGTAAATTTAAGCTTGTATACGTAAGACAAACTGGCTATATTATTATTTCTTCGCTTGAACTTAAGAAATTTATCCGGTCTTTCTTTCTTAAAGTTGATTTTCTAGAGTATTTTACGATATTTCTGTCTTTTACAATTTTTGCCTACGCCCAAGATGATAGAACTCGACTGAATAACCAAATAAATACAAATTTTGGGAAATGATAATGAGGATTGCATTATTTCTTCCACTTTCTTTTTATTTTCCTAATTACTTTTACCAAAAAAAATGTATGTGCATATATGGAGAAACTACGGTTCAATATATAAAGTATTCCCAAGAAAAATGGTTCTACATTTTATTTATGGCGCAATAATCAACAATAGTATATTAGATTTTTTTTTTTGATAAAGAATTAGAATTTAATTCCAAGAAAATGGTTCTTCATAATTGTAGAAGGATTGCTTTCAAAAAAAAAAAATTTTTGTAGAAAGTTTCATAACGCGGTTAATGTATATATTTTAAATCCAATGGTTCTATTTAATGACAATCATGCTAAGGTGGGTCCTTCGTATTTTGTGTGATTGACACAAAAAAAGCTTTGGGATAGTCTTTTTAGTGGTTGTCACAAACGTGGGAATTATAGAAAGGAGACTCTCATAATTCTTTTCTTTCTCTTTTTCTTTTTCTTTTTTATTTATTTATTTTTTGTAATGTGGCTTAATGAAATAATATTTGTGGATGCTCGAATTTGTTGTCTGATTAATTCCAATAGTGTCGGTGGGGGGTTTCGTGGTGACCTTCAATTATCGGTGGGTGTTTCAAGTAGGGCCCTAAAAGAATTTAATTGCGAAAAATATTCTTCCGGTGAACACACACACACACACACACACACACACACACATATATATATATATATATATATTTTAAAGACATGGAGAGCACCTAATTTTCTCTTCTGCCAATCAGAAACTTACAGCATGTGATATTGCATGTGAGCAAAACATTATAACTGGTTATCAAAAATGGTCAAAGCTAGAATTAATCATATTGCAAAAAAAAAAAAAAAAAAGGTAGTGGCAACCGACGTGACATTCCCTTTTAATACACACAAAAACAAAAAAAAAGGTAAAAAAGAAAAGGTGACATTCCCCTTTTTTGTTATAAAAAGACCATAGTCAAGTTTTGTATAATAATACAAATGGGAAATGAATATTACCCATAATGTTTTACTTATTAGAGATAATTGTTTTTTATAATTTGAGAATTTGGAGTTAGTTTGTAATCATAATAATTTGATTTGACAAATTGAGTTCAAATATATTTTGTAGTATCACATGTATTAATAATATACTACCGTTGCTGCGTAGCATATTACTCTTATTGGAGCAACAAACTTACAATTTAATAAGAATTTAAGATAATCTACTATGAAGTTTCATATTCGAATCATTTTAGCAAAAAGTTTTAATTATTCGAGAAGAAAATTGTTCTTTGCCGCATGAAGTTGACATTTTGAAATGGGCAATTAATTTTGGCGACCTGTGGTAGTTATAATTGACATATAGTGATTGTGATGCCTTGAACTTTCTAAGGTTACCAAATATAATTAAAAGGATAATAAGTTTGAAAATAAAAGTAAAGAAATAAGAATAAAAGGTATCAATTTCCTTCATAGTATTTATTTATCTATTGAATGATAGAAATAAAAATAATAAATTTTTTTTTATGGAGTGTGTCAAACTTAGAATTAGTAATCATAACAATATAGTTAGTAAAATGCTTTCTAAAATTTTTTTAAATTTTTTTTTTACACAATTAAACAATGGCCATCTCATAACTATGAACTTATAGAGGGAATGTAAATAAATTTGAGATCCATTTTTCTAAGGAAGTCAATATTAAGCACAAGAATTGATATTCCTTTTCCTCACTTTCTATTTTGTGCGTGGCATATAAAGTTTTCATCACTTATTTTATTATAAATAACTATTTACAAAAATATTTTTTTTCTCCCTCTCTTTTTTTGCGTGAAATAAACGTATCCTTAATAATTATGTTTTATTGACTTGACGTAAAGTTAAAAATTTTCAAATGTTTTTTTGTCTTATGCTCCGAAAATAAATCAATTTTATTATCCAAATCTCTTTTAAAAATCGCATGTTTTAAAAGTTCATAACTTTCTTATTTTAAGTTAAAATTAGATTATTTTAATTGTATAGAGTAACGAGAGAAATGAAACAACACCTATTCCTATTTTTTTTTCTAAACACATTTCAAATTTTCTCATTTTTAACTATCACAGTTCATTTTCAACCAAACACACAACTCCAAATATTCACTCACTTTCAATCAAACAAGTTCCAAAACTCTAATTACAGTGTATGTTACCAACGTCCCCTTAATTTTCTTTGGACAGATTTTGACCCAATGCAAGCAACCAACACAAATGAGTACTTAGCCCTGAATAAAAAAAAAGGTGGGGGCGGGGGGGAAGGCAAAAAGAGGTCGCACAAAATCAATCAGACAAAAAAAAATAAAAATTGAAAATCCCACAAAATCCAATTAGTATATGCAATAATCACAAGTTGTTTGAAGAAGAGACCTCACAGCTCACAAGTCCCATTGTAGCAAAAAAAAAAAAAAACAATGTTCTGTTTACGCGGTTACTTCTTCACCGTTGGATATCGAAACCAACAAAAAAAAAAAAAAATGGGGGTCCACAAAGATTCGAAGTAGATACGAATTCTTCTGGATCAATATGGCCCATTATCCATTCAAGCTAAACCCATTAAGATAGCCCAATTGGCCCAACACCCAAAAGCCCAATTGTAGAAGCCCAAAAGATTCTGTCTCTGAGCCTTAAACCCTACTAAAGTCCTACTTCTAAACCCAGAAGATCAAGACAAGAAGACTCTCCTTTCTCTCTCCGTTGATATCTCTCTCTCTCTCTCTCTCTCTCCGACTCCGACTGGTCTGAGACTCTGCGTTTGAAGCTCGCTTCTGAGTTCTGAGTTCCGAGTTCCTAGTAGCCATGTATCGACTAGCTTCGAAAATAGCTTCATCTATGGCTTCCTCGTCTTCCAAGAAACTTGTAAGAACTCTCAACATCCTATTTCCCACTCTCATACATTCTTCTTCGTATTTCTCATACTTTTCCTGAATTTTGTTTTTCTGAACTCTCTTCTCTCTCTCTAGAAAGTTACGATTCTCAAATGTGTGAAATGTCGATTTTGAACCTGTTCAAAAAGGCTTCAAAAGTTGTTTGGAGACATGGGATTTCGTTGTCTTTTTTTTTTTTTGGGTTATTGAATGGAATTTAATTTAATTTTTGGTCGGTATGAGCTAATTTGTTGCTATTTCTTCTTGGGAAGATATATAGCGGGGTCATAAGCAACAGGAATTACGTGGCCAAAGACATCAATTTCGGGGTCGGGGCTCGGGCAGCTATGCTTCAAGGCGTTTCTGAGGTTGCTGAGGCTGTGAAAGTCACAATGGGACCAAAGGTATTCTTTTAGTTATGTGCTTTGTGTTTGTATGTTTTATTGTATCTCGTGATCATGTGATTTGGGTCCACTTTTTTTTGCTAAGAAAGTTGGTTAAGAGGGGTGTGTATTTTTTTTTTTGGTGTGGTTATGCTGGATTGATTCAATTCGATTTTGAATTCGATTTCAGGGTCGTCATGTGATTATCGAGTCAAATCGCGGGACACCCAAGGTCACTAAGGATGGTGTTACTGTTGCCAAAAGCATCAAATTCAAAGACAAGTCTAAGAATGTAGGTGCAGATCTTGTAAAACAGGTTGCTAAAGCTACTAATGCTGTTGCAGGAGATGGTAATTACTCGTTACCCTTTTCTTAATTTGGTCTTCTGGACCTATCCTAGTGAAATGAAGTTGAGGACTTTGCGTTAACTTACGTGTAACTTGATAAAATAAAATCAGAGTGAAGATGTTAGAATTGGGTATTTGCTGCAAAGCTGAGCTGTATTGTAATTGTGACATTTTGAATTACAAAGTTTTTGTCCTCCTTACTTTCGGTAAAAGATTCATGTGTTTATATTTCATTGCAGGTACCACTTGTGCTACTGTTTTGACCCAGGCAATACTCACGGAAGGTTGCAAGTCAATAGCTGCTGGGGCTAATGTGATGGATTTGCGCAGCGGTATCAAGATGGCAGTTGATGCTGTCATTACAGATCTGAAGAGCAGAGCATTGATGATAAGCACACCGGAGGAAATATCCCAGGTAAATGGAGCTTCTAGTCGATACATTAGGTTTTGAATTTTTAAGTTCATCAATCGGTGAAATTTACCGTTATTGATATGAAAAAAAGGAACAGAATATTTGGGACTAATTAGCCACACATGCGCGTGCACACACACACACACACTAAATGCCCGTATATATGTACTTATGTATATGTCCACGCGTGTATTCATTTGCAATGGAAATTAAAAGCCTATTACTCAATGAATATATAGGTTGCCACCATTTCTGCAAATGGTGAACGAGAGATCGGGGAACTGATAGCAAGAGCAATGGAGAAAGTTGGAAAAGAAGGAGTCATTACCGTGGCTGTGAGCATCTCTCTCATTTTCATACCTGAGTTATATTTCATTAACTCACAAGTGTCCAAGAGATGTTATGTTATGTTGATATTTCCAGGATGGTAATACCTTAGACAATGAACTAGAAGTGGTGGAAGGAATGAAGCTAGCCCGAGGTTACATTTCTCCCTACTTTATCACTGATCGGAAGACTCAAAAATGTGTAAGTAAATATGTATTCTTTTTTTTTTTTTAATTTAGAATATATGTATATTGTTCTTTTTGTCGATAATTTCTAGTTAACGTGTGTAAGTTAAATATGAATATATGGAAAGGGCAGTTTTAAGAACGTTCTAATCAAGTTCCCAGAACTTAATAATTATTGCCTATTATTTATCTTATAACTCGGGCCTTATTAGGTGCAATTGTCTCAGCTTATATATCTTTGCATGTTATTTGGTCTTTTATGGTGATCTTGAATAGTTGATCAATACGTTATGTGGTCATTTTGAGTGTTTGCGCTCTCACTTGGTAGATTATGTTTTACTTTTCTACTTTTAGAGTACAACTCTTTTGTAATGTTTCTTGTTAATTTTATGTGATGATTTTTTTTTTCATCATTTTCTCTAATGAATATCTTGTAGTTGATATCTATATGCTAAATTGATACACTTCAACTTCCCATATTAAGTTATTCCTATATGGAATGAAACTTTTTCTTTTTTTGGCTGTAACATAATAACAGGAACTTGATAACCCATTGATCCTCATTTACGACAAAAAGATTTCAGACATGAATTCGCTTCTGAGAATTCTAGAGCCGGCAGCAAAGGTAATTGGCCTTTCCCACCCTACATTAGGTAATCTTCTTATGTGATTTGCTGCTTCAACTTAATCCTTGCTTCTCTTGTCACTTTTATTCGAAAACAGAGATGTAGATCACTTCTTATTGTGGCTGAAGATGTTGAGGGTGATGCACTATCAATGCTTATACTCAACAAGCATCGTGCTGGTCTTAAGGTGATGACTTGGCTATGCTTATGCTTTTGTGGATTGTATATTTCCTAATCCTTCGGTACATTCCTACATAATTTTCTTTTGTATAAAGTTATTTCCACGTAAACAGAGATTATTTTGTGCTTAAGTTCTCTCTGGTCATCCTTTATAAAAAAGGTATTCTCTGGGCATTCTATCTATGATAGATACATGCAAGTGTATTACGTGGTATACATGAAACATGTATGCATGTGTATCATGCATGTATACACTGCAGTCATAATTAAGGTTGGTTTTCACTGTATATGCAAACATATTTTGATTGCTTAACTAGAGGAATTAGAATTGTCATATTTTTAGGTGTGTGCCATCAAAGCTCCTGGTTTTGGGGACAACAGGAGAGCAAATTTAGACGATCTTGCGATTTTCACTGGAGCAGAGGTAATGCAGTTTTCAATTTATTTATTATATTTAGTGGAATGTCATATGCACCTGTTCTAGTGAACTTACATATTTAATATACAGGTTATCAGTGAAGATCGCGGTTTAACTCTTGATAAAGTCCAACCTGAAATGCTTGGTACCGCAAAAAAGGTTTGTATTTCAGTGAAAGTTCTAGTTTTATTCCATTAGAAAAAATGGTGACTTAAGATTACAACAGGTGACTGTCTCCCTTGATGACACAATCGTTCTACATGGAGGTGGGGACAAGAAGCTGATAGAAGAAAGATGTGAGGAGGTATGTGCTTGGTTGATCATGGCGATTGTTTTGTTTTTTGTTTTTAAATTAAATTTTAAATTTTTATTAATTTATCTATTCTGATGATCCAGCTAAGAACAGCAATGGACAAGAGTACTGCCTTGTTTGACAAGGAGAAAGCGCAGGAGCGACTAGCAAAGCTATCTGGTGGTGTAGCAATTTTTAAGGTATATACAACTTTTATAATTGCTGTCACATGGTTTCTCCTTCTTTAGCTCTGATCTTTAACCGTGCATTTTCTCACAGGTTGGAGGGGCTAGTGAAGCCGAGGTTGGGGAAAGGAAAGATAGGGTAACTGACGCTCTAAATGCCACGAGGGCAGCAGTGGAAGAGGGTATTGTCCCAGGTTAGTTTTTAATTTTTAGTTTTTAGTTTTTTTTTTCCCTCCTCCATCTGTCCAAGTACGTTGTTATCCCTCCAAGCATTTCTATAACTTATTGTTTCAATTAGGTGGTGGTGTTGCTCTCTTGTATGCATCGAAGGCTCTAGAGAATCTTCAGACTCAAAATGAAGATCAGAAAATAGGCGTGCAAATAATCCAGAATGCTATAAAGGTTTTGTTTGAGGGGATCTACGAGCGTTTGTGTCGGTTTTCTCTGTTTCTCAATCTTTCCTAATAGTGGGTGTTTGTTTGCTTCCTGTAGGCACCCACATTCATAATAGCCAAAAATGCGGGTTATGACGGTGCATTGGTTATTGGCAAATTGTTGGAGCAGGATGATCGTAATCTGGGTTATGATGCTGCTAAAGGTTCGTTCTCAGTTATTAAGAAATCAAGCTCAACCCATTGAAGCTTTTCACTTTTTTCCAAGCTATGGTTGTTTTAAGGCAATATTGATGAGGACGGCGCTTTTGATTAATAGGTGAATATGTCGACATGGTTAAAGCTGGAATCATAGATCCTCTGAAGGTTGTGAAAACCGCCTTGGTAGATGCTGCGAGGTAAAATTCCGTCTGTTCTCTTACTGAAACTGTGCTTAGTAACGTATCCTGTGTTTCTAAGCAGTGTTTGTTTTCTTATGATTTGCAGCGTCTCATTGCTACTGACAACGACTGAGGCAACTGTACTGGAAAGCCCAATGGAGAAGAAACCTCCCAGTCGCATGCCGGATATGGATGCTTTGGACTACTAAAGAGGGACCGAAAATGGAAAAGTCTCACCTTAAACATACTTTTGTGATTATACCACAGGTCTTTTGCGCAATTGCGGGTATCCTAGTTCACAGGCCGAGTTATTAATTTTCACAGGCCATGGAAGATCGATAGTTTATACAGAATTCTTGGAAGATCCATAGTTTATACAGAATTCTTGAAAGTGTACGATTAAAGCCTCTTACCAACATAAGAGATCGATAGAAACTTGAAAGATTCGGCTTCCCTTCATACTAACAGTCACTAAAGCTGTTAGTTTACCAATCCATTTTAAAAGCTTAAACTGTTAGGAGGTTGGTCTAACAATAGTTTTCAAAAGTGGTTGTTGGAGCCCTCAAGTGCTCAATATATGTATTAGTTATTTTATTTTTTTGGGTATCATTCGTCTATATGTTCGTTTTGGTTTCGGTAAAGGAGACGGGACCAAGGGTTTTCATAAACTCACTAATATTGTTAATGGCTCATGGGCGACTTTATTCCACCAACACTTTGCTACTGACATCTAGAGCAGCCCATTTTATTGAACGATATTTCGTGGATCTTGCCCTCTATTAAGCCATCCCTAAGTACTGTATTTAATCTCATACTTTACACGGTGGTATGTAGTCATGTTTGACTAAAATTATCCGTGGTCGAGATTATTGATAATGGCTTAGTAGTAACCTTGTATTCCTCGATGATTTCATTCGACTATCAATATTCAATATAAACGTTAAACTTATAATATCATATTACGGTTCCTAAAAAAAAAAAAAAAAAAAAAAAGGAAATAACCTTGAATTGATTATGGTTACTCTTCAACAACTCAAATTTCATTTAAAAGAATAGGAATGTTCTTGGCCAATGCAAACATGTAATTGAATTGATTATGGTTTTAATTTTTCAGGTGGGCAGGGGTTAGTGAAGCTAGAGGTGGTTATTCATTTAGCCACCGCAAGCTAGAGGTTTTTAGTCTTTTCTGAATTGGATTTCAATTTTTCTGAATTGTAGAAAGCTGACGTTCAATGTTTAATGGTTTAATTAAGAGCTGTGATTTTGGTATTTTTGTTTATTTGATGGCTGAGTTTTTGGTATTTTTGTTTGATTATTTTCGTTATTATTGGTGTAATTTTATAGTGGAATTTCAAAAGCATTCTAGTAGAATTCATAAAGTATTATAGGAGAATTCAAAGAGCATTATAGTATTATAGTAGAATTCAAAAACTATAATAAAATTCAAAAAATATTCTAGTAAAATTCAATATGTATTCTTTAGAATCCAAAAAGTATTATATCAAATCTATTTTGGATTCTAACAGAATTTGTTTGATGACCAGAACTTGCGGCATCTTTATTGAAATTTAGAAAAATGGCAAAATCCATTTTGGATACTATAAGAATCTCTTTAACGACCGAAACCTATGGCATCTTTTTTGAAATCTAGAAGAAAAATTATGGATTCTAATAGAATCTCTCCGGCAACCGACATCGATGTTGGTGACTAGAGCCAAGATTTCTGGTCAATCTTTGTTGAATTCTAAAAAAGGAAAACAAATTTTATTAGAATCTTTAATAGATTCTAACAGAATCTATCCACGAACAGTGCCGGTAAACAGAGCCAAAGACATCCGATTATTTTTTGTTGAAATACAAAAAACAAAAAAAGAAAGAAAAAGAAATTCTATCAGAATCTTTTTTCGATTCTAACAGAATCTCTGGCGACCGGCATCGATGCCGGTGACCAGAACCAGATACGTCCAGTAATCTTTGTTGAAATACGAAAAAAAAATTATGTCAGAATCCATTTTGGATTCTAACAGAATCTCTACGGTGATCGACGGCCGACCACCAACCATCGATGACTAGAAAATGGCCGGCGACCGACAGTCAAAGACCGATCGACGAATGGAGTTGGAGATATATAAAAAATATTCCAATAATTAAAATGAGAAAAAAAAAAAGAAAAAGAAAGAGATATGGTTATTTTGGGAGAGTCTGTGGTAGAGACTCTCCCAAATGACTTTATCGGTAGAGCTCTTTTTTTAACCGTTAGATTTAAATCGAACGGTTGACATATCAGGGGTGTACCATATTATCATACACTTTACCTCATTTAAACTTTCTCACCCCAAGTCTTTTCCGTCGCCGGCGACCTTCCGTCGACTCCGGTGACCGACACCGACGACCTTCTCACGCCGGCGACCCACCCCGGCCTCCCCTCCACCCCAGACTCCAGCCCCGACCCCCCACGCCCGGCACCCCCCAACCGGCCCCTCGACCCCAGCCCAGCCGACGCCCCCCACCCCGACGGGACCCCCCACCCCCTCTTTCTCTTCTCCTCTTTCTCTCTCTTCCCTTTTCTCCCGGCCCCCCCACCAACCCCCCCTGGCGTCGGCCCTGACGGGACCCTCCCACCCCCTCTCTCTCTTCCCTTCTCTCTCCCTCTTCCTCTCTCTCCTGGCCCCCCCCCCCCCACCCCCCTTTCTCTCTCTCTTCCCCTCTCTCTATCTTCCAGGCCGGCCCCCTACCCCCAGCCCGCCCGGCGCCCCCCCCCCCCGACGGTTACCCCCCACCCCCCTTTCTCTCTCCTCTCTCTCTTCCCCTCTCTCTCTTCCCGGCCGGCCCCCCTGCCCCCAGCCCTCTCGGCGCCCCCCCTCCCCGACGAGAACCCCCCCACCCCCCCTCTCTCTCTCTCTCATCTCTCTCTTCCCCTCTCTCTCTCTTCCCGGCCGGCCCCCCTGCCCCAAGCTCGCCCGGCGCCCCCCCACCCCAGCCCCCCCCCCCCCCCCCCCGACGGGAACCCCCCACACCCCTCTCTCTCTCTCCTCTCTCTCTTCCCGGTCGGGACCCCTGCCCCCAGCCAGCCCGACGGCCCCCATCCCCGACAGGAACCCCCCCACCCCCCCTCTCTCTCTCTCTCTCTTCCCGTTAGTTTTTTCTTTTTTTTTTATTTCTCTCTTTTTCACTTACTTTGTTATAATGTGGGTGTGCCTATAGTTTATCATGTGCACCCTCAATATAGAGACCATCCGATTAAAGATCGATGGTTTAAAAATGAACTGTATCGGTAGAGACTCTCAATGAGTTTTTACCACAGTTTTATCCGATTATTTTTATCTATTTACTTTTTTTTCATTTAATTATTTAATTAAAAAATAATTTAATGTTATGAAATGATAAAATTATCAACTTTTACTTTTATAGAGGGTAAAATTATATGAAGGTGGTAAATTTATGACATTCTTGTAAATCACCAAAATATATATATATATATATATATATATCATATTACGGTTTGGCTTTGGAACTTGCGATATGTTAAGAATTCATTGTATAGAAGGATTTAAAGATTTATAAATCCACCATCCAAAGATTATATGAATTATACAACACAATTTCAATCGAGGGGGGTTTTTTTTTTTTTTTTTGGGTAGGAGAACTGTTGTAAAAACTGAAAAATCAACGTCATAGATTTAATACTAGAGTTTAAAGATCAACGTCTAGGACTAGAGTTTTCTGCGTGATAAGAAACAACGGCTAGACTTGCTTCCAAATTAATCATCTTCATGCTAAATGCTTTTGCTCAATGTTTCACATCAAACTCTTGTCGTTTTTGTCCGTCTCATCTCTGTTTCAGGTCAAATCTCATTCGTTCATTCTCTTTTTCCCATAAAATTCAGAACCATTATCTCCAACTACATTCTTCTCATAGCACCCACAATGAAGTTATCGATTTCTTTGATTCATTTTTTAGACAATGCACTGAAACCCAACACTGCAAACAAGTTCATTCCCAAGTTACCGTCGCCGGAGCTCATCGGTCCGCTTTCTTGGCCGCTCAGCTCTTGTCGGTTTATTCCCGTCTGGGGCTTTTTAGTGATGCCCAGAAAGTTTTTGATAAATTTCCAGTTCAGAATTGCTCGAACCTGCTATTTTGGAACTCTGTCGTCAGAGCTAATGTCAGTCATGGGTTTTATAAGGAAGCACTCCAAGTGTTTGATAAAATGCGAAAGCTTGGTGTTTGGCCTGACGGTTTTACTTTCCCTTTGGCTGTTAGGGCCTGCGCGTTTATTGGTAGTCTTGTTTTGTGCAAGAGAATTCACGGTCTTGTTTTGCTGGTGGGTTTTCAGAATCATCTTCACGTAATGAATGAGTTGCTGGGAATGTATGGGAAGCTCGGGCGTATGGACGATGCGTGTCGGTTGTTTGATAGAATGCTTGTTAGAAGCTATGTTTCTTGGAACACTATGGTTTCGGGTTATGCCTTTAACTATGATTGTGATGGTGCTAGGACGATGTTTGAACGGATGGAGTTGGAAGGCTTTGAGCCCAACTCAGTCACTTGGACGTCCTTGTTGTCGAGTCATACTCGATGTGGGCGACATGAAGAAGCTCTGGAGTTGTTTGGTCTGATGAGGTTGAAAGGAGTTGGGCCAACTGCTGAAGCACTGGCCGTGGTGCTTTCTGGATGTGCTGATTTGGCTGCGGCTGATAAGGGTGAGATGATTCATGGGTACGTCATAAAAGGTGGATTTGAAGATTACTTGTTTGCAAAAAATTCCCTTATATGTATGTATGGGAAATGCAGAATTGTGGAACATGCTCAAAAGTCGTTTATGGAGATGAAAACCAAGAGTCTGGTTAGTTGGAATGCTTTGATAACATCTTATACTGAATCTGGTTTATGTGATGAGGCTTTTGAAATATTTACCCAGTTGGAGAAATCCAATGGCTATCCAGTGATGAGGCCTAACATTATTAGTTGGAGCGCTGTTATCGGTGGTTTTGCCTCAAAGGGGCGCGGGGAAGAGTCTCTGGAGCTCTTTCGTAGGATGCAGCTAACAGGAGTATCGGCCAATAGTGTGACTATTTGTAGCGTTTTATCTGCTTGTGCTGAGTTAGCTGCACTAAATCTCGGTAGAGAAATTCATGGTTATGTTACTAGATCTATGATAGATGGCAACATTTTGGTTGGAAATGCCTTGATTAACATGTACACAAAATGTGGAAGATTCAAGGCAGGTCATCTAATATTTGAGAACTTAGATGGAAAGGACATGATTTCCTGGAATTCCATGATTACCGGGTACGGAATGCATGGGCTCGGTGAGATTGCTCTGAGAATTTTTTATCAGATGATTGAATCCGGATTCAAGCCAGATAACGTCTCCTTTGTTGCCATTCTGTCTGCTTGTAGTCATGCGGGGCTCATCAGCGAGGGTCGTTCTCTTTTTGATCAGATGAGTAGAGTCTATGGAGTTGAACCACAGATGGAACACTATGCATGCATGGTGGATATTCTTGGCCGTGCCGGGCTGCTGCAAGAAGCAAGCAACATTGTAAACAACATGCCAGTGCAACCCAATGCGTTCATTTTGAGTGCTCTCTTGAATGCTTGTAGGATGCACAGAAACACATCTGTCACAGAGGAAACTGCAGCCCACATTTGTAATCTGAGCGCAGAAGCGACCGGGAGCTACATGCTACTATCAAACATTTATGCTGCAAGTGGGAGGTGGGAGGAATCCGCTAAGGTGAGAATCTCAGCAAAGACGAAGGGTTTAAAGAAAACACCGGGGCAGAGTTGGATTGAGGTGAACAAGAAGGTGTATGTGTTCTCAGCTGGGAAGGCTGCACAAGCAGGTTTTGAGTCTGTTTATGCAATCCTTCATGAGTTGGCCCTTCAACTGGAGAGTGAAGGCTATGAATGTACCTCATGGCAAGAAAATGCTGACGATGAAGAAATGAACAAAGCTGAAGAAATCTAATAGCTATAAGGTCGTTCTTTTCACTAAGAAGATTCCAAGTTTCTCGATTACCACATTCTTTCGAAAGATTAGATATAATTGTTTATTTGAATACCATTTCTTCAAAGTTTCTTTTGTTTTCGTATACGGAAATGACCCCATAAGGTATGCTTTACAATAGAATCAATGATAAATTCCATTTAGCGATTTTACATGCATCTAACGATTATGAAATTTTCTGACTTTCATGCGTGGTATGTGGCTTATGAAGCATATTTAGCATTAAATTCACTGCCAAGAACAAGGCCGATTTGATTTGGCTTTCACGGCAGCGAGTTATAAATTAATTACAAAAATCGGGAAACTAAAGAGAAAAACAATCAACCAAAGCTAATGAAATTAATTTGTTAGGTTAATGACATCCATCAGTTACATTCTTATCTAAACCTAAGACTAGAAAAGGAAGAAAGAAATTAGAAGAAAACTTAATGAGATCTAGGAATCTTTACGATCTTTTATTCCACTTTCAACTGCTACAATCTGTATGCCTAAACAAAGTAGCCGCATTCTTTGAATCATCTTGCTGTTGCATTGAGAACCGGTCCTCTTCTTTTAAGATAATCGCATCGTCTACCGGCCATAATACCGCTTCATTGCTACTGCATTAAAAAACAGAAATCTAAAAAACAAGATCCAAAAAGTTTAATTTTTTTTTTCTCTAAAAAAAAAAAATGATCAAATGACAAACCGTTGATGATGAATCTCAAAGTTAGTAGGCTCATTTCTGTCCTCAACAAAAGGCTTGACATCCACATCTTGTTTAAAGTCTGTACAGACGGACGAAGAAGCCACGGAATCCTGAACAACCCACGAACTAACATCATCATGCAAATTATGATGCTGATGATGATGATGATGATTATCATGATTATCATTCTGGAAGAAGTACTGCTCTTGTCCTTGAACCGGGGGAAGAAACTGGCTCTCCACGTTTCCGTAGAGGTTCAAATGGTCGATCCCGTTGACGATATCGGAGCCCGCGGCGTGCTGGGCTCGGCAAAGGGCGAGGTGCTGGTGGACGAGGTTGAGCTCGGCCTGGGCGAACTGAATCTGGAGCTGCAGGTTGCGGATGATGCCGTAGCAGCCGCCGACGGGGTCGGAGGCTCGGAGGTCGGACTGGAGGATGATGGAGCGCATGGCCTCGTCCTTGGATCGAGGGTCGAGGTTCTTGATGATCTTGGTGATGTTGCTGACGCCGAAGAGCTTGTGGGCGTTGAGGAACTGGCGTTGGTTGTCGTGAGGGAAATACGGGGCCAGAACGCAGTCGGGTGCGCACTTCCTCCGCTGGTACTTACACGCCGCGCAAGCCTGGGAACTGCCGTTCCCTTTTGTTGTTGTCGTTGTCGTTGATGTTAATGTTGATGGGGACGATGTTGTCGTTGTCGTTGTTGATGTTGTTGTTATTGTTGGAAGGCTCATGGTGCGAGAGATATCGGCTGCGTTCCCGGCGGGTATGCTGGTGCAGGTTCTATTTTTTTTTTTTTTCTCGAAAATATTGTTGAAGCTTGATTTTCTGCGTTTTCGTTGGGGGGGGGGGGGGGGGGGTAGGGATTAATATTTTTTTTAATTATTAATATTTTTTGGGTTTTTTTTTTTCTCTAACTGTTATTTTTGCATGGAGAAGGATTTGAGGGGGGAGAGCTAAAACGGGAAAATAGAGAAATGAGAGGAAGAGGGGAGGAGAGAGAAAGATCTTAATAACGGATTCTGTTGAGAAGAGATCTAATCTTGGGGGGTTTATGAATAATATGACTTTGAAATGATCTTTTGTTTGTTAAAACGTTCGAGATTTTATTTTTTATTTTATTTTTTTTGAATATGAGTTTTCATTTGGGTAAGGACATCTCTTAAAAATAGAAAATATGGATATTATGATCTTTTCATTTTAATGACTGAAATGTGAAGAATAAAGGAAAGATATCCCATTCATTTTAATGACTAAAATGTGAAGAACAAAGGAGATCGAGAAATCTCGTACGTGATAAACCAAAAATATAACAATGTACCTTTTGATGCATGTAGGGGAAAATGAAAATTTTTCCAAACGGACAATAATGCCAAAAATCTGGAAAATATTTCTCAAACCAAAGTCCAATTTTCTTATTATTATATTATTAGAGAACTTTTTATGTTTAGATATTTAGCACAGTTGCTTTTTAAATTTGTTATCTTTTGGTAATTACTTCCAAACTGTTAATTTTGATAATTTATCTATTGAACTTTCAGTATTGTTATAATGTTCTCTATTTAGTTTAATTTCTCATTAAATTAATCACAGAAAGTCCACATATGCTTCATGTGAAGACAAAAACCTATTTTCGACTAAGAATTTCTACGTGTAATATAATAGGAGATAAAGAGATGCAATAAAATATAAAAAGGTTGGAGATTGACTTTATTAACTCACAGAAGATATATTGCATTTATGAATGAAAACCAAAATATTAACTATTACAATATGAAGTCAACGAATAACCCTAGTGTAAATAATATTCCAAATTCGAATCTTCATAAAGTTAATAAAAGGAGCATATTACAATAATTTAAAAGTTCAGAAGGTAAATTATCAAAATTAAAAGTTTGAAGAGCAAGTTGTGAGAGGATGATAAATTTAGGAGACAACAATACTATTTACCCTTTATGTTTTAACAGATGTGCAAGCAACTATACTAAAGTGGTGTTTGGTTCATAAATTTGAATAGAATATTTTGATTTAAAATTCCTTTTTTTTTTTTAAAATAAGGTAAAGCACTATAGACAACAATTTAAATTGTGTTTGAATCAAACAAATCAAACAAAACAAAGAAAACTTAAAATTTTGTCTGAGGTTTAAGTAGAAAATTTTGATTGAATTCAAATTTTTATAAAGAAAAACACGGTTAAAAATAAAAAAGTTTTTGAATATTCTTTAAATCCCACAAAACAAACAAAACTTGAAACTTTGAACTACAGTTTTATTTTTTATTTTTTAAACTTGAGACGACGAGGGATTCGAAATCTTATATTTTAATTACATAATAATGTAAACTTGAGAGTATGCATTTGAAAGAAAAATCTATATATGCTATCGCACGTTGCGTTGGCTGTGCATGATAGTGGCATTTGAAACTTATGTATGCTACTCTTTTCGTATTAATCCTTGGGTTAATTTCAAATTTGACCCCTAAAAAATAAGATTTTATCAGGTGAGCTTGTCGGATTACGAACAACTAAAATATATATATATATATATATATATTTTCAAGGAAACCAACAACTGAATAAATGTGTTTAAAATAGAACAATAGGTTTTTTCAAAAAAAAAAAAAAGAAGGAACAAGAGGGGTTATCTCACTTTGTTTCTTGCGACTTAAAATGGAACAAAATTATTCCCTCCGTATAGTATTTGTTGCAATCTTAGTACTTTTTTCATTAATAATATGTTTAAACATCAACAACTAAATTGTGTACTAATGAGAGAAAGGCAATATGAATTCATGGCTCCGACTTCACAAGCTCATCAATGGAGTTTCTGTACTTGTTCATCAGGTCCCTAAAAGTGAAATGCAAACATCAAGACTTAGCAAAGTATAAACTTTTTGTTGGAAAATTTGAAACTCATGTCACTAAATATATACCTTCTCTGGTTTAACATTTGCTCACTCTCCTCCAGCTTCCTTTTCTGGCCTTCAACTGTCTACAATTAATCAAACCACCAACCATTCTCAACGTAGAACAAGAAATTCTCAGAAAAATTAAAATATTCTTTTTTCTACAAATTGCTTAAGGCAAATCATTATGAATTAAAAAAAAGAAATTCGAGAAGAAAATTGGAGAACCGGGTTTAAACAATACGAGAAAAGAGCGGAATCTCTAATTACCATAGCCTTGGTGTTAATGGATCCAGATATGGAGTTCAAGAGCTGCTGGCACTTGTCGAAGTGGCTGTTCAAATCGTTGATCTTTCAACAAAAACACAGGAAAAACTCTTATTCAACACTCAGAAACCCTAATTCATCAGCGAAATTCCATAATAAAAAAATAATAATAAAAGAAGGAAATTGACGATACCAGAGCATCCGACTGCTGATCTCTATTCCCATTCTCAATCGCCTCCGCTAATTTCTCCACCAACTGTATTTTCCATTGAAGATTCGCAAAATCAGATCTTTATGCAGAAACAACGACAGAATTTGGGGGAAATGTTAGGGTTTTGGTTTACATGGAAGAGATGGAAGTGAGAAGCGAGAGACTGGTGGTGTTGCTGCTGCTGCTGCTGTTGTTGCTGCTGCTGCTGTTGCTGTTGCTGTTGCTGAAGAAGAAGACGCTGTTGCTGTTGTTGTTGTTGCTGCTGATAGAGCGGCGATTGCTGCTGAGGTTGAAATTGAGGTTGCTGTTGATGATGAAGGTACGAAAGGTCCTGATTCGAAGGCGTAGACGTGTTACTGTGGGTCTGAACGTTGGGGATCATCGTCCAGCTCCCTCCGCTGGAGTATGGATGCTCCATTGCTCTCTGCTCTGCCGCTTCTCCGAACAACTTTTAGAAGACTAGAGTCTCAACTCCAGCTTTATTGTCGTCTTGTTCCTTGTACTTTTGTCGTTTTAATTCTTAAATGCCTTTTTTTTTTTGTTTTTGTGGTACTTTTGTGTCGCTTGCCAATATTGTTGTCGTTTTTCTGTAGCCGGTTCAACATGACGTCGTTTCTACTAGTCATGTCGTTTTTCTTATTTGGGGGCTTTTAATATGTGTTGTTTCTCTACTTCTTATCGCATTTAACATTTGTTTTTCACTCAATGTCATTTATCTCTTTTTTTTTTCCTAGCAATAATGATGTCGTTTATCTTTTTAATTGTCGTCTTAAATATTTTTAACCGGGTACAACTAATTTGTTATAGATAACCATCACATTGTTAAAGTTGAATAGGTTTTATCTATAATCAATGTCGTTTATGCTTCCTTTATGGTTTTCCGTTGCATGTTTCTTGAATAGAAAAAGATGGTTGAATTTTGTCCACTTTTTATTATTATATCTGGATTTTAGGATACTTTGTTCTAAAAATAAAAAAAAATAAAAAAAAAAGCACTTTTCATGGGGTTTCTCATGGTGTTGTTTTTGCACTGTAGTTGTTGTCTGTTAAATCGTTGTCTTGTCGATTTGCATTTTCATGTTGATTTTTTTGTCGTTTTATAAATTTAACCGTCATTCTTCAAATTTTGTCTTTTAAATTATTTGTCGTTTGTAATTCTATTCTTGTCAAGTTCCTTTTATATCTCTGTGAAAATATTAACATGTAATTTAAATTTTTATGCGTAAGGCATAATTCTATCTAATTCTATCTAAACATATATAGTTCGAATTCCTTCATCTCTAAATTAAAGAAAATTAAAATTTTATTTTAATTAAAATATTGTATTATATTTGTTTTTGAATTTAATATTATATTGAAATGACACATAAACACATAAATAAGGGACAAAAAAAAAAAGGGACAGATATAAGACGAATATCTTGGGTTGAGCCTTTCACTTCTTGGGAAACTACAAAGGATCAAACGACGGCGTTTTCCTTGTCCCCGGCCAGTTACAACGTTTTACCACTGCTTTCTTTGCATTCATCAAATCGCAGAGCTCCTCGTTCCCCGGGAGTCATACAGTTCCAAGAGTAAGCTTTACAAAAGCATTTCGAGTTTGATTTCGATTTCGATTTCGATTTCTTTTTCCTTTACTTTTCTCACAAGGATTATCAGCAGAAGTTTTTACGCCCCATCAACCGCGAAACATCCCTCGATCTTGAATTTGAGGTTTCTTTCAGTTTTCTTCCTCCTATTCAGAAACTTTACGCTTGCGATTCTTATTATTGGTTATTGAGTTCAACTGTATGAATGCAATTTTCATCTGGGTATTTGGAATCTCAATTCGTTTGTTTGTAAATCGTTTTGTTTTAAGGTCAGGAATTAACCAAGGAAGAGATTAGTTCTTTTGCCCATTTGTTTTCGAGATTAACTGGGATTTTCAATGTGTATTATTGAGCTAATAAGCTTGCATGTGTCAAAATTATTTATTCATTTATTTATTTTTTTCCTGAAAGTATGAGGAAGATTAGAAAAGAAGGTAGCTAGTATATATCTTGTAGACAAGTTATGTATAACTATCTCAGGGACTTTGTGAAAATCTCCGTTGTGGAAACTTATAATTGAAACAGTAAGTTCAAATTTTTGTGAGAAAAAACGTGTAGAAAAGAGTTTGAAAAGTGGGTTTAAAACCGGGTGGAAAACGGTAGCTAAATTAATGAGGTTTCCAAGTAGTGTTTAATGGAGGTAGAAGAACAATGATCTTGCAGATGAATCCTTGAATGACTGTCCAGACAAACAATTTCCAATGATTAATGATAGAAATTAGCCAGGGTTTGAATCTCTTTAGAACTTCCAAATTTTGAGTTAGGTTTAAGTGGTTTATGTAAAAGGAATGAAGACCTTTAGATCTTGAAATTAGAACTCAATTTTTTACCTACATCTGTAGTTGGAGTGGTAATTTTAAACGACACGCTTCTCTGATAGAGCAGAGACAAAGGTCCATTAATGTTGAGGACAATATCTACTGCTAAATTCATTCAGCGATTTATGTCTGTTTTCTCTTTACCATCATTCTTAAATTCACGTTTGAAGTAAGTGACAATATTCTACACTCTAACCAATGTTTTGACATGGCATTTTGTTTGCTGTTTTCCGTGGAAGGTTCTCTCCAGTTCAGTTGAGTTTGAAACTCAAAAAGGCATAAGATATGGCTGTAAAACCAACAGTCGCCTTGAGGGCTATACTCGTGGGAGGAATCGCGGCATTTGCAAAAGTAGCTGGTGCAGTTAAGGCTGCAGGTGGTGTAAAGGTTGGTGCAGCGGCAGCTGCAGTGACAGCAGCGGCAACTGCAGCTGTGTCAGGATCGAAACAGGAAACTAAGGATGCTTCTAAGTAGGATTCAAGTTAATTTTTTTTTGGAAAATGTACTAGACAGTTTAAGTGTATGATTGCTAGCTCCAAGTTGTCTTGGAAAGCCGGAGTTGTTGTGGCGTCGAATATAAGACGAGAAACTAGTTGATATAAGTGAAATCACTTTTGTTGATTTGAATTGAAACTTCAGTACTAATGTGATGATTGTTCGTATGTAAGATCTTTTTCTTTTCTGTTTATCATACAGCAAGAGAAAGAAAGAAAAGTAATACAAATCTTTAAGATTTTGTTCTCGACCTATAATTTGAGTACAAGCTGACGATTGACTTTTAGTTTACTTGAACCACATGTGAAGTCTGGCCGATCAACAAAGCTTATGACAAGATTTGGGTTTGGAGATTCCAACTCAAATATCACCTGCGCAATGGTGGAAGAAAGTAAAAAACTTAGTAAAGTTAAAAATCAAAAAATTAGGAACATGACCGACAAAAAGCAGGAAGAAGAAGAAGAAGACATACAACGTCGTTTTTCCCAGGCTTAAGGATTGGAGCAGGGATGTAGAGGTTGCATTGTGGACCTACTGACTGCACAAAGAAAAGGCATCATTTCTTGACGCTTGAAAGAAAATGAGAATTTTCTTATCTTAACGCCCTACAAGTAAGGTATTGTTTTAAACCATCAAACATTCATCAGATTATGTTACTTTTGCGTACTTTTTCATTTTGACGTGATTTATACCACATACAAGTTCAGAAACATGCACTACAAGAGGGATATTCTACTGTAGAAAGCTCCAAATCAAAATTGTTAAAATGGATGAGGCAAAGGAAAGCGTGATTTTACCGGCCAATATCTTCCAATATTGAAATTGTTGACAGTTGCAATCCCTTTACCCCAACCGTTCAATGATAAAAATGTATCTTTTATTTGGCCTTTGTCAACGTGGAATTGCCCCGCATAAAAGGCTGGCTCTTTTGAAACATTCCCTGCAAAACCGAGGTAAAAAATGTTTACTCAATTGCCTTCTCCAATCATGTTTTTAATCTCATCAAGTGAGGTTTCTTGTAACATGAAGGCCATGTAATTTGGATTGTTACCCGACTTTTCTTTTAATCTTTTGCGAACTGATATATCAACGAATCGAGAATATGAAGCCTCGAGGATGGGATTAGGTCTTGGAGTGGCGTTAAGGTTTGCCAAAGGAATCTTGTACATTTTCCATTTGGTAAGGATTTTACCATCCAGATAAACAGGAGATAGAATTCCCTGCAGAAACAGAGTAAGAACGGACCAATAATAAGCAATGACAAAAAAGTAACATTTTGGTTATTAAATTTGGATGACAGTTATCAATAACCTTATATCTCTTTGAAAACTGAAACAATTTTATTAAGAGATAAAGAAAGTAACAATTTCGATCTTAGGAAAGAGCTTACCTTGTTATCGAAAATGTAAGGTCCATAATTTAGACGGCCCATGTTTTCTACCTGTGAGCAAAACAAAATATTTAAAATAAATAGCCATCCTCCACCACCCCTCCCCCCCCCCCCCCCCCCCGCCGCACTATTTTTTTAAGTGGAAAATAGAAAGGAGCGTGAAGAGCAGACATTAAGTACCAGTATGAATAAGCCAACGTTTGAGACGCATTTCATATTAGGAAGGACAAGTCTTTGACTGGACCATCTTTCAATTGTACCAACATATGCAGGCCGTCCACCGTTATGTTCAGAAGAGCAAGATATAAACACCTGAGCTCTGTCATGCACCTGCAACATTTAGTATTGAGATTACTAGTTGAAATATTTACTGAAAACGCACTAATCATCAGCCTAATGAAGTTAAGGGAAAAATCCACCTTTGGTATTGAAAAGACTCCTCCGTTGTCATTGTAATTTGCAGCATATTCAGTTACATATAGCAAGAAGCCAAACATCTGCATATTAAAAGAATTCAACTTAAGGATATTGGATCATAATCAACGGCCACGGAAAAAAAAAAAAGGGTTCAAAGCTAGAATTGCAGATTTATATGTACCTGGCCCACAGACTCCATTGGCAATGGGTTTTCTGATTCAACTACATCAAAATGATGAAGCATATCAAGTAAATCCCCCGCCTTTATCAAGTGAACGGTCCCATATCCTATCTTTTCATTATCAGGTGGAACTGAAGGAAGAGGTTCGGAACTGTACTGCTCTATAACTCTCCGCAACGCTGAAAGTAGTGCACATGTGATGAACCATGCCGTTTCAGTATTATAGTTTGTGAAGTCAAAATAAATTGTCAGCCAATACCTTTGAATTTCGCATTATTGATGTCCCCCGTCTCACTAATGGGTGCATCCTGAAGAAAAAGCGGTGTTATTAACTTGCACAATTTCAGCCACTAATCAATATCGATATCATAAGCTATATGGCAATAGCAGCAATGAATCGATATTGGTAACAGATTCCTTACATAGTCGTAGGAAGTTAGATCAGGCTTGTAATCAGACTCATCTGAACCAGTATTTGCTCCATTATAGAATCCAAAGTTTGTTCCGCCATGTGCCATCTGAAAGTTAAGAAGCCGGATCAACTCATTACAGTTGAAATCACTTTAATGAGAACAAAATTCGGAACTTTAGGACATACATATAGCACAGCAGAACCATTCATTGCCAAAATTTTTTTCAAGGCGGATGCCGTAAAATCAGCATCAGTCCGTGCCATCTTCTCCCCCCAGTGTGTAAGCCAACCTGTGTAGAACTCCCTGAAACAAGCATTCATGAGCACTTCAACCACTGACCACTACACGTTTTATTCTTGCTAACAAGACTCTTACGCTGAAAGAGGTGGTGATTTCCCAGCAGCGTTAAACTTCTTTTGTAGCTCGAATATAGGCCAAGGGTTATCACCAGTGGTGAAGTCCACAGCTACAAAACAGACATAATGAATAAGACAATAAGCAAACTTATAAAGTAGAAATACAAGACTTCTGATTTTCTTCGAAGCAGAACAACTCGAAAAAGAAATGAAGTCCTAATTTAGAGTATGGTGTCGTAATTAAGCCTTCTGGTTCAGTTATAGTGGAGATGAAAAAGAACAGCTATACGAAACAAAATAAAATTTGAACCAAAAACTGAATAGCTAACTAAAGAAAGGTAACACATAGAAGAAACAAATAGAAAATGAATGAAAGTAAGTTGAAAAAAATAATTAATCAGTTTTGAACGTTACCAGAAAATATGCCATCTCCCGGAATTGTTCCTTTCTCAAGAGTTTCCCTAGAACCTCCATCTGTTGTATACCTGAAAAAGAGGAGAAAAATTTCAAACTTTAGATGTTAGAATTATGCCAAATGTTTAGTGGATCAAGTATGAATTAGAATAATGCTGACGGAACCATAATTGTTGAAAATAAAATACATCAAAAAATGCAAAACATGCATGTATACAAACATGAGTTCAGTGTTGAATTCACTTACAGAATTACGTCATCGCCAAGATGAATTTTCGTGAATCTGACTAGTTGATGAAGATAAGCCTTGTCATTTCCATACGAACCATATTCATTTTCAATCTGTCAACATACTACAGTTATGGTGTGACATACTAGTCTTGGAGTCAAATCATTCCAAAAATTACCTCACTATTTTTTTACTTTATTTATTTTTTTTATTTTTTCCTCAAATACAAGGAAGAGGATGTAGGTAAAAAGTTGCAGATCAACTTACCTGAACCATTATAATTGGTCCGCCATTCTCATAAAGAAACGGAGCTATTGTCGGAAGTAGGACTCCCCACCATCTTTCAACCTTAAACAGTTCAAAGCATGACCTGCATTAGCATCTTGAACATTGAAATAAAAACAAGAAATTCTGCATAAAGTGTGACCGTATTAGGAAACACACCAATTGTAGGTAAGCAGTATCCGATGATCTTAGCCTGAGAGCTGGCTTTATGGCAAGTAGCCAAGGAGGAAAGCCCCCTAAGTCCCACTCTGCAACGAAAACAACAGTTCCAAACAGTAATTTCCGGTCTTATATTTAGACTTGTGAATTAATTAGCAATCAGAAGACCTATGAAGAAAATAATAAGAATATATCCAGCTTCAATGCAAAACCATTCTCCCGATGCATATTAGCAAATAAGATAATAAATCTAACAGTCCTAACCTCCACATATATACGGTCCAGGTCGAAGCATAACGAGAAAGCCATGTTTCTGGCAGAGTTTCAGATATGATACTATATCTGCAATACCATCAAAGTTGTAAGTGCCAGCTGTTGGTTCATGTAGATTCCAAGGAACATAAGTTTGAATAGTATTTAGCCCCAACGCCTTTGCTCTCAACAGCCTATCTTCCCAATACTGCAATCACAGAAAGGAGTTCGTGTCATCACCACATCCCGTCATCGTGAGATGACCTTACTTAACATCTATAGAAAGAAATAATCTTTCTTTCAAACAAAGTCATTTTTCATGAGAGACGAGAGCTAGAACCAAATTTGGCTATCCTAGCATCTTGGGAATTAGAGGATTTTTCATTATTTATGAAAGCCATTACAAAAGCATAAACTACCTCAGGAAGAACTCGAAAATAATGCAGGTCGCCACCAATGATCCGGAATGCCCGACCATCTTTCCAGAACTTGTCATCAGCAATTTCAAACTTTCTAGCACCAATCTGATCCAAATCAAAACCGAATTCTTAAAGCTGACAGCATTCTTAAGGGAAAAAAAAATTACTATAACAAAAGTGTGTTTGGTATTAACTTGGGTAACAACTCGATAATTAAATTACAGAACATCAAAGTTTGAACTTCAAATCAGCCTCTATGCTGATTCTGTAGCCGACAAACAAGATAAGCTCTCAATCCAAGTTGTCTAGTCTACTTTCAGTTCCCATAATATGATAAAACCAAAAAACGAATTAAGATAGATAAAAGATCACAAACAGTAATTCCAACATTTGCTTGACCCAGAAAGCAACAAAAAGCAGAATGTCAACTAATTACTAAGCCCATTTGGAGTCTGTCGAATCAAACTGATTCAGAAATCAAAAACCCAGAAATTAAATTAGCTTAAATTTTCAAGTTAAAAAAAGAAAAAAGACTTACAGTTTTGGGGATAGGAGGGTGAGAGTGGGAGGAGAGAGGAGGGAGAGGAGCAAAGACAGGGACAAAGATACCGAAGACCACAAGAGAGACGAAGACGATGGAGAAGAAGAAGGTGAGTCGTGTGGTTCGCTTTCTGGCCATTGCTGACCATTTGGAGCTCCAACTCCAAACCCAGTTCCAGTACTTCTTCTTCTTCTTCTTCGTCGTCGTCTTAGAGTTTGACGTATTTCTCATTCCATAGGAAGTAGGAACACCTGTCAAAATCAGCTTTACCTTACCAACAACTTCTTTCTTCAAGCAATAGAAACTTTGTTCTATTTTTTTATTTTTTCATTTTTTGTCTTTTATTTTCTCTTACACCTGAAAACAATTTTGATGCTTGATTTTCTTCTTTTTAGTTATGATTGGTTTTGTCTCGAAGTGTTAACAATATGTCATTTTGATATCTCAAATTTTTAACAATAAATTTAGTCTTTTAGTTTTTTGATTTTATTATTTTTATCCTTCGTATTAATCTTATCTTAACCTAACATATGTTTAGAAGTCAAAACTCCTTCCCTTTTTTTTTTATTTTTATTTTTATTTTTATTTTTATTTTTTACACATATAATTCTTTCCTTTTTTTTCATTCTTTTTTTTTTTTTAATTCTCTTTCATTCTTTTCCTTTTCTTTTTCTCTCTTTCTTTTTCTTTAATTGCTAAATTTTTTTTCCCATTTACCTCGTTCAAAAACTTCTCTCAAATAAATATATACTTATTTTTTTTATGATCATATCAAATTATCAACTACTATTTTTTTCCATAATATTTGGTCCTAAGTTGAATATCAATCCTAATTGTATGAAAATTTTGATAAATATATATATTTTTCTTTTTACTCTTTAAAATTATTGATCACTTTCGTCTACATGCTGATCTCTTCTCTGTTTGCTTTCTTTCTTTATTTTTAATTTTTAATTTTTAATTTTTTTTCCATACTGAAATATAATTTTTTGTAAATGCATAGTTATTCAAACAAATTTTTTTTTTACCATCTCAACTATTATTTTCTCATTACACCACCCAATTAATTTTCTATGTAATTCGCAAACTCTTCTCTAATTTGTTACTACTTAATTATTTTCTACTCAATGTTCTCTAACAACTATTTTTCTCAATATTAATTATTTATATAATAAATTGATTAAACACATATGTAACACGTGCCTACAACTAGTATTAATAAAATTAAAACAAATTATACTTTTTTTTAATTCTTTAAAGTTTTCAATTATTAAAAGACAAGTACATCCTACTAAATATTTGAAATCTTTCTTCAGTTTTAATGTCAGAAATCAAAATTATTAAAAAAAAATTGAAGTACTAAATTATCAAAATTAAAAATTTAATAATTAAATTAATAAAATATTTTCTTTAAAAATTTAATAAAATATTTTTAAAAATTAATACATTTTTTTTGATAAACCATTAATTAAATATTTAATTTTTGATGAATATTAATAAAAAATTTATAGTTTAAGAACTAATGCCTTTTTCTTTTCCATCACTCTTATTGTCGTTATAGTTATATTTTAGTTATGAGTTTTTTTTTTTTCTGTGTTATTTTCGGTTTTAACTTACGTTATGGGAAAAAAAATTTAAGTTAATTCATGTTGTTGTAGTTTAGGAACTAATGCCTTTTTTTCGTTTTCATCACTCTTATTGTCGTTATAGTTATATTTTAGTTATGAGTCTTTTTTTCTGTGTTATTTTCGTTTTTAACTTACGTTATGGGGAAAAAAATTATGTTAATTCATGTTGTTGTCGTTTTTCCTAGCATGGTTTTCTCTAGGGTTTTGTAGTGTTTGAATTGTTCGTCCTTTACTGTTGTCGTTTTAGTTAAACATTTGTTTTCTTTTTCTTTTTCTTTTTTATTTTACGACAGCTTCTCGTGTTTAATCGCGCGCTTCTAACTTTTTTCATAATCTTTTTGTCGGCCGTTTGGCATTTCTTGTCGTTTTTCATTTTGTTGGGATTTATGCTGTCGTTTAAGTATCGGTTTGGTTTCTTTTTTCTTTGCTAAATGCTTTATTCCTAATTTTCCTATGGTAATTATATTTTTCTTGTCAGCATAATGTCATTCTTCTGAATTTCGTCGTTTTCTTCATAGATTGTTGTGTTCCATGGTTGCTGTCGTTTACATGCTTTTTTTTTTTTTTTGCTTTTTTTTAAATTTTTTTAAGGCCTTTTTTTATTTCCTTTTCCTTTTGTTTAAAAAAAATATATTTTTACTTTATTTGCTGTCATTTCAATTTTTATTGCCTTCCTTAACTTTTCCATCGTTTTCACTTTTCATGTCGTCTTAAATTGTAATGTCGTTTTTCAGTTTATTGTTTTTCGTCGTTTTCATTTTCGATTTACCTTTTAACGTCGTTTACTGGTTACCTTTTCTTTTGTTCGCACTTTTGCGTAAATTTGTCGTTGTTCATTCATTTTGTTCATTCATTGTCCATCGACCTCTTCCAAAATTTGACTAATTGCAAAATGAAATCACAAAACGACATCGTTCCATTTTTTAAAACCGTTTTTGTATCTCTCTCCTTTCACTCTACAGGTAAGAAGATGTTTGGTTCTTCAAGCTGTAGATTAAATGCGATTTCTTCAAGCTCTGAGTTTTCTCTTAGCAACCGATGTACATACATATTTAAATGTATGCATATTTAAGGGAATATATGTACACATACATATATATGTTTAGTGTTAGAATGTTTTGGGGATCACTAGGATTTGGCGAAGTGAGAAGGACCAAATAAATATTATTTTCACGCTATATTTGAGCTACACTTGGGAAATATCAAAAATCACCTATAAGAATGGCTATTTTTATTTTACGTTCTAATAATTACTTTTGCAGTTCCGGTAGTTCTCAGTCTTCATTTTAGCTCAGCTTTATTTCTTTGTTGCTTTCTTCTCGTGATGTCGTTTTCCATTTGTTTGTCGTTTTTAAACTCTATCGTTTTTTTTTTTTTTTTTTTGGTCTTCTCGTTATATTGTCCTTATTGCTTTAAGTTCTCGTCGTTGTCGTTTTTCTTTTCACAGTTGGATTACCTATTTTTTCCATTTCTCTCTCATTTTTCCCTTTTTCTTTTATTGGTATTACGGTTTGTCACTTTTGTTGCCGTTTATAATTACTATACTTCTCATACTCTTGATTTGGCTTTTGTTCTCTTTTGAAATTTTACTGTCGTTTCCAAGTTTATTGTCGTTCTCGGTTTTCCTTCTTATGTTATTTGACATTTCATTATCGTTTTCATTTATTTTTCCCTTTTGTTTGACGTTTTATTGTTTATTTATTGTTCTGACTTTTGGCGTCGTATTAACTTTTATACTTCTTTTTTAAACTTTTGACGTCGTTTGATGTTTTTATATTTGTTGTGTTTTCACATTTAAAGTTTCACGTTTTATTATTGTGATTGCAGACATAGTTTAGCGGTAATACCATACATAATTACATTAAAAGATGTAGAGTTCGAATCCTCCTCTCTCAAGTTCCAAAAAAATAATAAAAAATTTAACTGTCATTTTTCACATTTTGTGGTCGGTTTTAACTTTTTCTGTCGTTTGGCGTTTTCACATCGTCTCTAATTTTTTAAGTCGTTTGACGTTTTATTGTCGCTCTTTTAATTGTTGTTGTTCTTAAATACATTTGACTTATGCTAAGTTTTTCAGTTGTAATCTCTCTCTCTCTCTAAGTTTTTTTTTTTTTTTTTTTTTTTTGAGGAAATCGGATATCGCTTTTGCTGGTGCATTTTTGCTTCAAGGTGTTGAATCCGTAAATTGGTGTTGGTCCATCTACAAAGGAACATATGGGCTCCCTTCGATTCAAAGGATCATATGGGCTCCCTTTTAAATGCCATCCAAGAAGTTATAGAAGAAAGTAGCTGAGTCACACAAACTTAAAGATAATTATATTAACAGACATAAAAAATTAATACTAGATTAATATAGTAAAAATTAACTTAAAATTAATTAAAATTTATATCATGTTAGTCAAGAATAAAGAGTTTGTATCATATCGATCAATGGATGAAAAAAATGTGGTTCTTTAGGAATTTTTTCAAGTTATAAACAATGAATAATATGATGAAAAGATTTGGTGTCTTTTTTTTTAGCCCAAAAAAAAAAGTTGTGCTCGGTTTTTTTTTTTTTTTTTTTTATAGAAAAAATAGGTGGCATGTTACAATTTATTTGTCTTTATATTCATGTCACCACTTATTTGTATATCAAATTATATCAATTCACTTGTTTAATAAAAATATGAAATTTCAAAACGCGTGATAGAAATATCAAAATAAGGTCCTTTTCATAACATTGTTGAAAACTTCTCTTTCTAATTTTTTACTGTTTTGTATGCATGCGTTGTCTTGGGGTTTTGCTTTGTCGTATTGGATGCTTCACACTTCTTTTGGGGTCCAAGAAAACATGGGAAATAGTAGAAGTATCGGATTTTATGTTTTAAGTAATCGATGTTTAATTAGGTATTTAAAATGCTAACGTCTTTTAGGTGAGTTGGTAGGGTGCTCGTTCTTCTCACTAAATAATTGGGTTCGAGTCGTCACCACTGCGTTAGCCTGGGTATATGGGCAATCCACTTCGTGAGGGATCCATATATTACGCGGTGGGGCATCCACCTCCTTGGAGTTATCTGGACATTCCAACCTCTATCTCTATAACCCAATTTTTTTCAGCAAAAAAAAAAAAAAAGTATTTAAAATAGAAAAAATTCAGTAAGGTGGTCGGTTTTTGTCACCTCTTTAAAAAGAAATAACATAAATTTTTCTATTTAAAAAACATGGTTGGTGGTCTTTAACATAGTTGATGCACTGCTTCTCGGGTTTTGGTTTTCACAACATTAATAATGTACTATTAAGTCTATCAATAATTAATCATTAAATAAATAATTGATTGATATTAGTTGAATATGGATTGATATGATTAATTACTTATAGACCTAAGAGCAAAGCCCTGATTTATTTATTTATTTTTCCAGTTGGAGCACATAAAAATACAAAAACTAGGTATGACTACATTTTCTATTATTTAATAGGAGCGCATATATATATAACATAACATTTTGAGGGGAGGCACAAAAAAAGAATTTTATCTTTTAATAAATCATATTTAAGAAAATATCGGTTTTTAATTTAACAAAATTGGAGATATTTATCAAAATAACATCAAGAAAAGACAAATTTTCCAAACATCCCTTAAAAATATCTCCAGCTTTGAGCTTTTCTCGTATCACCCTTTCTTTTGCATGTTTAATCAGGTTTCTATTTCATTGTTTTTTAAGTTACTTTCATAAACAAATAGTTGAAGTTCGGTTTTCATGCCTCATTGAACACGTTTTAACCTTTCAAGGCATGAGATCACTGTAAGCTTGGTGTAAGAATTTTACTGTTATTGTTATTAACATTATTATTATTACGATTATTATTATAAATCCGAATTGGGCTTTAATCGTTTCACTTTTTTCAGGGGATCTTACATTACTCGGAGAAAAACAAAAAATGAAGACAAAATGAAGAATAATAGACAGTACATAAAGCTGGCATGCACACGAGTTGTCTGATAAAAGTAATGTTCATGATAGAATGGTACATTGAATTAAAAATAAAATAAATAAATAACCAAGATGCTCTTTTTTTTTTTTTTTTGTTTTTTCCCCACATATCAACTAAGCAAAAATGGTTTGTATATATATATATATATACATAAAATAGTTTTATGCCATATACAGATCTATTATATTGATTTTCATCACAGGTTTCTATTTACTCTTTACTTAATTATCACCCCATTATTTCCAAAAATGATTTACGAGTAACATTATTTTATCATAATGTTTTGTTACTTTTTAGGCTCTTACCGTTAAAGATGAGAGGATCACTAATTAGTAACGTTAATCTCCTCAAAAAACGTAATCTTGATTCCCAAAAAAAAAAACGACATCATCCCTCTCATTATTTATCAGAAAGTAAAATTTGAAAAAAAATAAAAAAAAAATAAAAAAGAAAAAAGAAAAGAAAAAGACAAGGCATTGTCAAGACAACTCACAAGTCGCACCAATCCCAATTGTACAACGATAAAGAAGAAGAAATTTTCACGAGAAGCAGCTTTACCTTTTTGAAGGGCTCACTATTAGGGACCTAAAAAGAACGTGTAGGTTATTATCACAAAGGGGCCACATGTACGTGTGTATTTGAGAGAGAGTAAGAAAAGAAAACGAAAAGAAAAAGAAAAGAAATAGCTTTTCTTTTATAATTATTTTTTTATTTTGTTGGGAAAGCAAAAATAATTTTGTTAGAGATCATAGAGCTAGAAGCTAGCAATATATATATATATATAGATGTGAATGATATATATAAGTCAAAGAAAAAAGGTGACATCATTAACAAAGATATTTATCTATATCTTTACAATGACAAGTCAACTGGATGGTCTTGGTCATGCCAAAACTGCATCAAAAAATACGCAAACCAACAATAAACAAAAACCCATTTCACTTTATATATCATTCTTTCTTATTTTTTTTATTTTTTATTTTTTAATTTCATTCTGGGCACTTCAGCTTTGTTCTTCGGCTTTTAGGGCATACCACCAATTATAATGTTTTTTTTCTTTTTAATTTTGATTTCTTTTTTCCTTTTTGTAGAGCTAGTTAAATCCATCAGACAAAAAAGTAACCAGCAAAGCATATTCAATTTAAGATCTTATATGAGCTTGGGGGACTGTGCTAGACCTCTCTCTTCCTAATTGGCTAAGGTCATCATCTTTTTTCTTTTTTCTATTTTTTTTTTCTTTTATGTGGTCAGCTTGCTTGTCTCTGTACACTTTACCCCACATACTTGAAGAAATAGATATAAAACATATAATCACACACACATATATATATATATATATATATGGAGAGAGAGTGTAAAAAATGAAAATAGGAAACATCACTACATTTCTGATAAGCTGATATCTGCAGAAAGGAAAGAAGAAGGTGTGCTTTTTTTTTCTTTTTTTTTCTTTTAATGAAATATGCTCTCCCATAATATTGTCTAGCTCTCATGCGAGTTGTCTAGTAGAAAAAATGAGCATAATGTATTGGCATGTGTGTCTTTATATATATATATATATATAAGCTTCCCTCTCTCTCTTATAAGAAATATTATATATAAATATCATGTGATGAGAAGTGGGAATTCAGAGGAATCTCATGTTATAATTAAAAACTACATAAATATATATTTATTTATATAATTAACTTTCTAAACCCAATAAGATTAGGACGGGTACCAAGACCACTTTAAAAGAAATATTTAGCAAAAGCCATTTGTGTTATCGACATCAACCTAACCTTGGGAATCTTATGGTTATGGATGTTTGTTTATATTAAGCATCTATCTGTAATAATTTCGATGTAAAGTTCTCCTGATCTGAACCACTTTTTGTATTTGTTTGCTACACTAATCATACATTATTTGATTGCTACTCATGATGTCGATCTGATTACTCAAATTCATGCATATATATAAATATCAATCTATATATATATATATATATATATAACGATCTCTCACAGAAAACGTCACACTAAAACAAAGAGAATATTAGTCAAATATGGCATATCAAAACACTTTAAGAAGAGTTAGAAACTGCAATTCTCTTAGCACGTATAGTCACTTAAGCCAGCACTAGTTGACATTATCTCCTCACACACACACACATATATCATAATAAGTAATTAATTACAACATTTTATCATTTTATACCTTGTATTTTAAGAGTATAAAAAATATATAAGATACGCTTTGGACGTTCTTAATATTGCTTTTGAATCTCAATTTCATTTCAAATCACACATTTTCTTTGTTGATCACTCTACAACTTATAACTAAGTAAATTGTCATTGTGGTCAAAATAATTAACATTTGATCAAAAGAAGGTATAAGTTTAATATCAAAGTCAAAATTTAAAGATAAGCATTAATAATGAGAACATCTAAAATACATACTATATATTTTAACGAAATTAAAAACAGTAACAAATAACCCTAATTAGAAATAGAGTCAGGCAAGCATGTCTATGAAAATGATGAAATGAAAATAACATCAACACAACTTTGGACAGCTCATCCCCATCGTTTGACAAATTTTCTTTCCCGCTAGTACTTGATCAAGAAAACCCCACCATGTAGTTTTATATGTAATTAAATCCATGTAAAAATTATTTTAGATTAGATTATAACCTCAATTTGTTCGATGTTTTTCCCACATTTTCACATAATTTAACAATGTTCATCCAAATTAAGTAATTAGTATTAACAACTCTATCACGGAGGGAAGGAAGGGGTTTGAGTAAGAAATTTTAGATTTGAAATATGAAAATATTTCTATTTTTTTAATAAATGGAAATCATAGACCTTATACCATTATAAGTAATTGATATTAATATAAAAATGATCAGTGAGAGGTAATATTCATATATATATATATATAATTACGAAAACTACATTAGCTAAAGTTGCTTGGTACAAATCGAGCTGATCCGTAGAGCAAAAAATGAGATCCTTCCTCGGGATTGAATCCCACTAGCGCCCATATTAGGTGTCAAAGGGCATCTCTTTATTATTTTGCAAAAATAAACACCAATATCTAAAATTAGAAAACTTGCTCATCCACTTTCAAAAAAAAAAGGAGAAAAAAAAAAAGAAAAGAAAACTTGCTCATCCTCTTTTCCCATTTCACGAATCTTTCTATTAGAGAATCCAATGCTTTTCAATCCATCACCCGTATATCCTTCTACTTTATGCTAACATATTGTATACATATATATAAGTGTGTATATATATATTCGCATATTCAAAGATTCTAATTACTTGATCTTACTTTAAACATATATTTCTAGCTATACCAGTAAAATATATCAAACTTTTATGTAAAATATATCAATAAAATTTTCTACTTTCCCATTTTTCAAAGTGACCACCAATTGGACCACAGCGATTATGAATTAGTGGGAGCTTTTCTTTCATATATGTGAAAGGAAAATCAAACTTTTATGGAAGTGATTAAAGGGGGGAGTAAAGTCAACCGTATAAGGTAATTTACAGTTTCCCTTCAGACGAGGGGCAAAAAAAAAGTTAGGGTCAATTCAAATTTTGCTATACCTTTTTCCTTTGCGGGGTTCTGGGACTTCTATAGACAAGAGTCAAAATGATAAATAACGTTGTTATTTCAGGGGTAAAATGTGTGAACCCTTGCTTTCCATGCATGATACATATATATAAATATATATATATATGTATATTCATATCAATCTCATGTTTTACTGATATTTCACGTCACACATTGTTATTATATCAAGTGTACATCTGATTATATAAGCACTGTCTTCTAACTGTGTGATACACGTTTTTATTCTACCGTTATTTTTTTCTTGGGATATGTGTAAAAATTCCTTTTTAGCATTCAATAATTTACATGATAGAAACTTTATAAGTTAACATAAATTGGTTAACTAATAATTAATTAACCAATGATTAATCCAGATTAAACAATGATTTATCAAAAATCAACCATATCCATTTACGAAAGTCATTTTTTAAAAGGAAGTATTTCTATGATTTTAGCAAAGCCAATGATATATTTTACTTAAAATAAGCTTTAAAAATGGTCATCAATTTCTCTTTGTTCTTTCCCTGAATAATTTTCTATTGTTCAACAAGCATTTAAAAAAAAAAAACAAAACAAAACAAAAAAAGAGCTATACATATACCTATATAAATACATAACAATAATCATAAATCATGAACAAATAGATAACATCAACAAAAAAAGAAATACAAATGAAACTAGCAGAACCCTAATTATAGAAACTGCCACAGATTTAAGCGCAAACAAACACAAAGGCTCCAAGAAAAGTAACCAAGAATTCCAATTTCAAACCAAAAAAAAAAAAAACAACAACAACAAAGGTCAGCCAGTTCTACACCCACGTTTATATATATATATATATTAATATATCCCATAAGAAAACAACAAGATGTTAGTCTCTTTTGTTTTTTTAACCTTGAATTGCTAATTGCTTCAATTAACAGCTGCAACATTTTAATTGCAAGTTTAATTTTCATTACTGATTATAAAGTGCCACTTATTAACATAACCGCTGTGCTAATAAAAAGAGAGGGGGGGGGGGGGGGGGGGGGACTAATCTCCTGCCACAAACTTCAACTATAATATCAAAGCATAAACGAAGAATTAATACAAACATTGAAAACTAATCTAAATCTTAAAAAAAATAAAAATAAAAGTTAACTACAGAAGGCATTGGAATATGGGAAATTGTGAGGGTCCTTAACTTCTTCCCTTCGGGAAGATTTGGCAACCAAGATCAAAATATATATCAAAAAATTATAAAATATAACCCAAAATTATATATTCGTTTTGGAAAATTACCAAAGTTCCCTGCACATATAGGCACTTAAAAACTTGATAATATTAAATTTTTTTTTTTTTTTTATAATTTCTTACCATGGTTTCTGGTTCTGATCACGAGAAATATTGATTCCATTTCCAAGACCAGCTATACTGAGAATATCACTGTGAGAAAATGCTCTTAGCCCTAAGAAATCTCTTGTCAAACCCTCACGACCTCCATTATTGTGATCTCCATTTGTTGCAGAAGACAACGAGCTCATCATCATGTCTTGTAGGAGGGAGTTAGGGGCCAGGGCATGGGCATGGGCTGCAGTACTGGCCGTCTGATCATCTTCCTGATGATTATCACGTGATGAGGACAAGTTCAGGCCTGATGCAGTACCAGTACTACTAGTGGTGACTGGTGCGTGGTCTGTTGTTGACGACACGTGAGCTTGGCCGTGGGGCCTACAAGCGACGGTGGCCTTGCTGCCACTCATGGTGGCGCCCATCTGTGCCGCCTTCTGCAGCAAGGCCGTGGCAGACAAGTGAGCCGAAGGCGGTGGCGGCGGCGGCGGAGGTGGAGAGGGCTGGTAGGGCGGGAGATTCACTGAAGCGCCGAGGTTAGGGTTAGGGTTTGGTAATGTGAATTCATGATTATGACTGTGATGGTGGTCTAATGGTGTGATATTCCTTGTGGTGGAGAAGATTGATGGGGATGTGGTGGAGAGGTCTATCTGCGGCGGGCCTAACCACGGCGGTAGAGCGGTGGCGGTGGCGAAAGTTTGGTGTTCCTTTTTGAGGGTGAAGGAATTGAGGTGGTCTAATTGGGATTGTTGGAGGTTTAACATGTGATGATGAGATAATGTTGAGGCCGAAGCAGAAGAGGTGGGAACTACTGCTACTGGGTTTGCTGTGAGGCCTCTTGCGCTCTCCTCTGCCAATGCATCACAGAAGGCTCTGTGGGTGATGAAACTGTCCCTCCTGTATATTTTATATATATATATATTCATATATTTACATATAATTACAAAAGCAAAATGTCACTAGTAGTGTGCTGAGCTATGTAGTAAGGACAAAATGCAGATGTAGTTTGACTATATATATATATATATATATATTTTTTTTTTTTTTCTTCTCTCCCTTTGCTTCTCTCTTTCTGCTGTGTCTTTTCTTCAGAATTCAGCCAAGAGCAAGGACGGATATAAATTGTTAAAAAAAAATTATATATATATATATATTTTTTTGAGCAGGTTAATCATGCAGTGAAATATTTTTCCCTACTTAGCATTCTCTCTCTCTATCTAGGGTACTATAATAAAGCTGAAGGACTGGACTGAATCACTGAAGCAAAATATAAATAAATAGATAAACCAGTAAAATAATGCCAATATATCTATCTATCGTCTTCAATCTGGGTTTCTTGTGGATGATTATTCGCAACCCATGAACAATATTAATATTAAAAAAATAAAGGAATTAAAAAAAATTAAAAAAAAAAGAGAAAAAAAAAAGGAGAAAAATTTTTTACCTAGAGAAAAGGGTTCCACAGTCACATCGGTACTCCCTGGTGCCACAGGTCTTGGAATGAGCTTTCCAATCGGATTGAACAGCGTAACGCTTAGAGCACTTGTCACATTTCCACTTCTTCTCGCCATGTTTTCTGCAAAAGTGTTTCTTGATTCCAGTCAAGTCGCCGAGCGCCCTCGACGGGTCATGGTGGACGCAGGTGGCTTCTGGACACACATACACCTTCTTCTGCACCTCTTTGCTCGCTCTTTGCTTCAGCTTCCATGGCAGATTGTGCCCTCTCCTGTGCAGCTGCAGATTCTGGTCCCTCTGAAACCCCTTGTTGCAGATCTCGCATATGAATCTGTTTGTCGCCAACAGAGACTTCGGTGACAACGCTATTACTTCTGCTTCTGGGTCTGTTAATCCATATCAAACCAAAACAGTACATGACTCAAAAAAAAGAGAGAAACTTTTATGGGTTTTTGTTAAAAAGTTCTTCTTTTTATTACCTGGGTGTCCTGGGAGGTTTCTCTTCTTTTTGGGAGGTGGTTGAGTTTGAGTTTGAGGTTGGTGTGGAGCAAAATTATAGCCGATTTCGTTTCTAGTGCCAGAAGAAACGCTTGCTTGATCACCAGACGCTGATGTCAAATTTGACATGTTCTCATCTGCTTGTTGTTGTTGTTGGAATAACATCATCTTTTCTTTTTCTGTCTTTTTTTTTTTTTTTGGTGCTTCAAAATTGGAACAAGACTCTCACTTTAGTTGCATCATATGGGCAAGGAATAGAGATCTTGGTTTTTTTCCTGAATGAGAAGGGTATTAGTGATCTAATAAAAGACAACAAAAAAAAAAAAGGACCAAGAGGATTAAAAAAAAAAAAAAGCTATAAAACAAAGAGAAAAGAACCAAAAAAAGAGGCAAAATTTTGCTTGTCTCAGGAGTATGTATATATGAGTGTATATATGAAGCACATAATCTCCCCCCACTATACACACACACACCTTGATAGTTTCTTCTTGGTTTGGCTTCAGCCCAAGAGACAAGTTTTGATTTTTAAAAACTCAAAAGAAACAAGAGACAGAGACAGAGAAAGAGAGAGAGAGAGAGAGAGAGAGAGAGAGAGAGAGAGAGCTGGAAGCAGAGCCAGATCCTCTAGCTACTTTTCTCTTTCATGGTTCAACAATAACCATGCTTGAGAAAATACGAAGAAAATTCAAACCGCACAGAAATTATGAACAAAAACTTTCTCTCTAGAGAGAGAGAAGAAGAGAGAGAGAGGGAGAGAGAGAGAGAGATGTGGATGAGAAAGAGAAAGAGATACCTCTGTAATCCTCAAGCAGTCAAAAACAATACCCACAAAACCACAAACCCAAAGGAACCCTACGGCTAACTCTGACGTTGCACTTTCTGTCTTTTCCTTTGTTCTCTTTCTGAATCCCGGAAAAGAAAAAAGAATAATAATAAATAAAAATAAACAACAAAAATAAAAACCTCCACTTTCTTTATGGTATAAATCTGCTTTTAACATAGTTTATTTTTCTGCTAAAACCTTTTGTTTAATCACCCTTGCTCTCCCACCTTTTTCCCTTATAAAGTAAGAAACGAAAAAAGAAAAAAGAAGAAACAATTACATGTAAAAGAGAGTATCATTTTGTAATTTTGTTTAGTCTTGAGAAAGAGAGAGAAACTAGAGAGAGAAAGAGAGAGGCTGTGGGTGTTTTACATTTATATGCATATATATATATATATATATATTTACATCATGGGTGGTAGACCCTTCCCAGCTTTCTACAATTTACTTTGATATGATTGATTCATTGATTAATTTTCTAACAGCCATGGCTAAAAAGCTCTTTCATCATTTTATTTTTCTTTTTCTTTTTTTTTCCTTCTTTTTTTTTATTTTTTATTTATCTACGACGCTATTTTGCTTCTTTAATTAATCTTTTATTTCATTTCATTTCATTGTCACCCTAAACTATTCTATGCAAGAAGGGAGTTGAAATTTCTGACAATTTTTGCATGGTTCAATTAATAAATAAATAGTCTCGACAAAATTTATAAAAAAAATTAGCACTTGCATAAAAAAATAATAAAAAACGTAACACATTTCCATTTCACCAGATTATCTTGTCCACCGGCCTAGACAATAACCAAATTTGTTTGGATTATTTTCATTATCATATTCGTTTATAATCTTTTGCTTGCAAAAATATATGAATGTAATAGCCGTCATTGTCACCCCCAATATTGTTGTCTTATATATTATAAATTTACAAACTAGGACCATAATTCAACACAAGAACTTATTAGTGACAAGGAACCCAAAAAAAAAAAAAAAAGAGATAAAGTTGCACTTTGACTTCACCGTCAAGAAAGATGGAAAAGCATAAACAAATGATTGTTTAGCAGAATTTGATGGTTTTCATAATCAAGAAATGTGAGCTTAATTAGGTTTATTCATGCACTTAATAATTTTAATTGACTAACAATGTACTCGGATATTGACTTACTAGGAGTGTATATTATTAGTTACGTAATTTATTTACTCAACATTGAAATGAAAAAAATACTAAATGTCCTACCATGAAAATACGGGTCAAACTTAACTAATAATATTAAAAGTACATGAAATTTTGTACATAATTTCTCGTAAAAAATATGTACATATATAAGTTCATCAATTTGTACATAATTTAATATCATTTTTAAGCCTCAATATAAGATTAATCTAACGCTACAGTAATTTGCAATAGGTTCCCAAAATCTGGAAAAAAAAAAAAAAAAACCCAGTAATTGAAAAGATTTTCTAGAAAAGGTTAAATTTATGATTGATGGGGACAAATATATAAAAACACTAACATGGAGCATTAAAAATAAATGTGTGCATCTGAATATAATTTTGGCGAATGATTCTATACTACATGATACACACTTGGCCCTGTCCAGATATGCCAAATTTCATAGCTTAAAATATTAATAAATAGTAATAATTATAATAATGATAAAAATAAATGAATAAATATTGTGGTGGTGGTTTCTGATGGAGCTACGTATATTGTCTTTCTGTTTGTTCATGTTTCCGATGAGCTTTGTGTGTTCCCTAACACAGTGAAGGGGTCTCAAAAAAGAAATCCTTTTTGTTTTGTCATTTTCTTGTTTTATTCCTCAATGATTTGGGTTTTGAAAATGGGATCTTGCTCGACCAAAGTCCTCAATATGCTCTCCCAGCTCATCTTGTGCTACTAAAATAATCATAATGCTTATTAAAGGAAATGAATAGTTTAACCAACGAAAAAAAAAAAAAATTTTAAATGGAAAAGTATGGGAAAAAAATGTGCTTTTTATATATATTTTTTTATGTTGTTATATTTTAAGTGTTTAACCATCTGGATATCTATATAATGTTTTTGTTTTTTCTTCCCTTGATATGTCAATCTTTACTATTTAGTTACCCAGGCCTTAAAAAAAAAAAAAAAAAAAGTAACACGTACGGACAAGGGCAAATATATAATGGGCATGAACATTAGTAATGCTTCATGATTTAATATATGCTTAAAACCATTATATGCTTAAAATTTTCAACTAATTAATTAATACTTTATACAGCTATATATATGTATATTCTAACATGATCTCTTATCAAGGCTAGATCAAAATGTTCTTACATATATACATTGCATATGGTGTGTACATTTGTTTATTCTTAAATTTAGTATCTACAAGAAAGTAATTTCAGAAATATGCATAAGAAAAAAGTAATAATTAAGGACAATTTCTAAAGATATGGTTTATAAATATAGCGTACTATACAGTAGGTCATGGATATAATCCTAGTACAATATTCTCAGATTTTAGTAACTATTGTTAAATCGAAAGCTATATAACCACACTATAAAACTCAAGATCTAATTTCCAGCTTCAAAATTCTAAACAGTACTTCCGGAGTTTAATGATAATTTTACGCTGATTAATTAAATTGGCAAGCTAGCTAGACCATTAATTGATAGAGTTAGGCGTGTGTATTATTATATATACAAGTATTGTTAGGAATGCTAACTTGTAGGGGATCGAACTATGCCTTTCTAAATTCAAATCCCACTTTATTTTAATTGATGTCACATTTTTTAAATGCAATTATAAAATAAAGAATGATAACTTATTATGTAAGTTCGTATTAAAAAATTTAGAATAAAGGCATTTTTAACATTTTTCTTATTGGACATATGCTATAGCCAAGTCAATGTCCTTGTATTAAACTTATGTGGGTAAGAATTATTATAGTTAATTAATCTTACCCATAGAAGACATTTCAGTCTAATGAGGTGGCTAAATAAATATTAACAAAATGGAGATATAAATCTAATCTAGAATTGTTATCTGAGCTAATTGCAGAACTACCTATTCTCCAAACCGAGTAATTACCTCAGTTTCACTTGAGTTTTTATAATGTTGCTACAAGAAGTCATCAAAGTGATATATTAAATGATATATTTTTTTCTCCTCATAATTTCTACATGTAATAATATTTTTTATCTATTTTTTTACTCCGATATTTAAATGTAGGATGAATAATCATCCCTCTCATAATCTCATGCATTTTGGTCCCATTAAATTACTATTTTTAAAAGAATTAGACTTAAATTACTAAATTTACAAGTTAACTTCTTGATTGCACCTTTTTTTTTATCCAACTATTGTATGGCTGGTCAGCCTGCAGCCAGCAGTCTTATGATCTGATCATCTCAAGGTTTTATAATTCATCTTAATATGTACTGAGCAGAGGATGCTTTTTGCCATTTTTCTTTTTCGTGTAGTTCAATAATTCTCCAATTCTATCCTTAGAAACAAACAAACATCATATAATATTTATTATATATGTATATACGTGTGTGTATATATACACAAACATAAACACACACTGGAGAGAAGCTAGCTTTATATTACACAATGCACAACACATAACAAACTAGAAAAGGACGACATGGCAACACAAACTTGCTCATAAGGAAAAGAAAAAAAAAATTGCTGTGGTGGTTCGCGTCTCTCTCTCTCTCTCTCTACATATATATACCTATATATATATAACAGTTACATCATTAGTTACGTCATCTCGAATATATATTTAAAGGATCTCTCTCAATTTAAAGGTAAATATAAGCCAAGAGTACTAATTATAATACACAAATAGTATCAACACTGGCAATGTGTTGACGTGTATAACATATATATATATATATATAAACCTGTCTAGTCAAGAATTTGTCATTATAATTCATAAACAAAAATGGGGGCGTCCATATATTAAGAACATATATATATGTATAATATAATCTTTAGTAAAATTGCTCAGGGTTTTTTTTTTTTAAACCATTTTATTGATAACATTGCTAAAATAATATTTTTGTGATAACAAAAGAGATCAGGGGACGAAAGAGAGGGAGGAGATGCCACTATTAATTTTCTTTTTGAACAAAAATAAATATATTTATGACATATTTTCCAAAATAAAATATATATGTGTATATTTATATATATATATATATATATATATCACCATGTTGCCAAGGCGGCCAAGGCCCACCAAGTTTGTGATCAAAGCCAAAAATTAGAAATATGTTTATTCTATTTCCTTTGTACATGCAAATACATATATACGCAAGAGGTACAAAGTTAGTGGAATTTCGATTACATTATCGTTGTTCATGTGGACGTTTGTGATGTGAATATATAAAACTCAGAAAACTCTAATCGACCGTGATAGGCCATTACCGTGGAGATTGTATATGGCCACTAACCCACTCTCCCCAAATTAAAACTCAACAACTAACTTTTTCTAATTGAAAATTCAGAAAAAAAAAATTATAAAGAAAAAAAAGTTGTATGAACTAACATAGTTTATTGTGATAAAAAAATGTAAAATAGTTTATTGTGATCAACTAACACACATTTATTTATACATACATATATATTGTTTTTAAGCATGCGCTACTATTGTCTCTTGAGCTGATTTTGTTTGGAAACCATCAAATCTTTGATGGTGCAAATGTATACAGGGACGGAACTAGAAAACTATTTCAGTTGGAGCATACATCTATATATTTGTTTTCAATATAAAATAAATTTCAAAGGGTGTGAGAATTTTAAATTGTAGAAGGTTTATGTGAGAATTTTTAATTTTAGTGGGATAAAGTAGTAAAAATATAAACTTTTTTTTTATAAAATTAAATTTAGTGGGGATTATGTGAGAATTTTTTTATTTTTAGTGGACAAAATAAGAACTATATGATAATTTTTTAATTTCAGTGGGGCCAATTGTAAAAATAATAAAAATTTTGAGTTAAAAATAAAATAACACAAAATTTCAGTTGGCACCCCCGTATCCGCCACTGTATGTATATATTTATGGTAAGTAAAAGAGCCCACTAAACAATTAAAAAAAGAAAAGAAAAGAAAAGAAAAAGGACAAGAGAGATCGGGCAAACTAAGGTGCAAAATATCGAACTAATTAAACCAAACAAAGTTCTAGATGGCACGGGTGAGGCCATCCATGTTTCATTATAACTTATAAACATTAAGCGTGTATATATATGAAAGAGTTTTTATATCTACATATATATGTATATTTGGTAATGTTTTTAATTATGCATGCTTGTTCGTAATAAAAGAAGAGAAATAAAAATTATAATTTTTTTAATAATATACGAAACTACATTTTTTTTTTTTCAGAAATACTTGATGACAAAGAATCTATTATTTATATCTTCTAATAGAATTAGTTTTTGGAAGGAAGAAGTAAAAACCAACTTTCATAAAACAATCCAAATTAAAAGGGGCTATAATGTTCTAGAATATTGGAAGAAATTAAAAGGATTAAAAAGGCAGATTGTGATTTTTATTACTATATTTGGAATAGTTACATCCTTAATAAAATAACTTTTGGAACATTAAAATAACTTTTTATAGCATAGTTAGTCCGTCATAAGCTCCCTTTAAACATTTTTTTTTCTCCAACTGAATTATTGTGATTTTCCTTGAGTGCATACATATATATATACACGCACACACACATATATACGGACCTCGCTCACAATATATAGAATAGTACAAAACCGAACTGACTAATTTTCTTTTGTCTCTCCTAACTGCAGTTTGTGTGCTACATATACATAAGGCCAAGTTTGGTAGGAATTGGTTTGTCTTTGTTTGTATCTTGTCGTTTAAAATGTCCACACTTTTTTCTTACTAGTTTACACAAAACTCAAAAATAATAATATTTTTTTGACAACATCGTTTCAAATGATTCGGCAGGTTCAAAAAATTTTTTTTTTGGGGGTTCTTATTTTCACTTCATACATACGACAGTGTTTTTCTGATACTAACTATATTTAAATAAATTTTAAACATGGAAAAAAGGAGTAATTATGAAAGTTTATCATTCAAGAAAAAAATTTTCCAAAGGTGTAATTTATGACATCAATTGGATGGTAAAAGTTTTTAATCTATATCTTTCTTAAAGTAGTAGTTTATGCATGTGTATATATATACCTTCTTCTTCTTTTTTCCCCCTTGCAATAGTTCATATATGCACGTAACTATTAGAGCACAAACATTTTAAACATTAATTTATAAACTCAACGGATGTGAGCTGAGAAATAATATTTAAATTTTTTACTTTCACAGTAATTCTTCAAAGCAACTCTTATATATAAATAATTACCATGAATTAGAAGATCTAATTTACACAACTTCTAATCCAATTACGTATATATATATATATATATATCTATATCTATATCTGTATAATGTTTCCAACATCGAGACCGAGTCAATAACATGATATCTTTACATTCATGAATATAGAGTTGTGATATACTTTTGGTGGGTCTTATAATACAAAAAAAAAAAAAATATATATATATATATATATTCAGTTGCAGGAAAGAATGTATATTGTCTCTGTCTCGTATACATTGTCAAACATGATCAGACAGACAGAAGCACAAAAATCTAATAGCTACTCATAATACCATATGGTGTGCTCTGCTGATTGAATTGCACCTTATCCAAAAAAAAAAAGAAGAAATCTTCTGTCCTAAGGCTAATATTACTGATTTTCTCAAATCACCCAAACAAAAAAATATATACATATATATATATATAAAGAAGTAATAATACTAATAAAAAATAAATAATAATAATAATAATAATTCCGTGAGCACTCCATCATCCATGCACTGTCACTGGGAGGTCACGAGAAGGTATGTGAAAAAGTATTGGGTCCCACGAAAAATAATTGAGAAATCACATGCATCCATATATATATATATATATATATATAATATATGTATGTGTGTGACCTTAAAACAAAAAAAAAAAAAAAAAAAAACAAATAAATGTTATATCCTAATATATATATGATGATTATCATTGGATTCAATTTCGTACCTCATCTCTTATCGTATATGTATCAATTCAGATCATCTAGAAATCAAGGATCAGTTGAAATATCACTCCTGCAACATCATAACCGACGAGAAAATGCAACTCTCGAGTCACATGACATCGACTGCTGGGTCGACACTTGATCAATTCATAAGTTGACAGGTCAGCCAACATAGAATGGATTCCCTTGTTGATTAGTCCAGAAGTGGGAATTCGGTGAAGAAATAATCTCCAGGTTAGCGCATCCGAAATATATTTAAGATCGAATCTCGTTTCAAAAAGACCGTATCTCATTCAAAAAGCAATTAATTTCCTTATCACTAAAGGCTTGGTGTGCAATAAAAGTCAACCATGATTAGATAAGGCCACAAATATTCGAAATTCAAGATATATAAGCAATTGAAGATGGTAATTAATCAGCTCCTAAACATAGAAGACATCGTCACACAACCAAGTCCTTGGCAATTTATGCAAATTTTCTGTCTTTCTTTATTACAAATTTTCCAACTTCTCTCCCTTCCCATTCTTGATCTCAAGCTCTCATCTCATGCAATATTTTCTGCATCTCCAAACACCTAGAGGACGAACTTATGGACTAACCTCAACCAAAAAAAATGTATATATATGTACTTTTATTTATTTTTTGTACTTGTTTATGGACAAACACGCTAGATTAACTCTAGACGACGGATCACGTTATTATTTAACTCTAAATTAGTTATTAAATCTCAATACAAATTGATTATAAGTTTTACCTTGTACGATTATAATTATAATTTAACAGTAAATTATCTCCTTTTTTTAATTGAAAAAATGAAAACACCGCATATATGTATATATCCACTATATATATATATATATATTTTGGGAGAGGGTGCATGGAGAAGCATGGAGCTAAGGAGCAGCAAACGAAATTCCCAAAATTATTCTAATGTTACCGTCTTTCACCGTCGTCCGCTTTCACCAACCCACGAAAGGGACGAGTCGGGCCCGTACTTGCCCCGACAGGCAACACGTGGAAGGCGGCCATTGGAGGTGACTTTAGAGGCCCATGCAAAGTGCCGTGGTGGTGGTGGGGAGAGAGAGATTTATAATAAGAGAATTGATAGTGACAAGGAGGGGTGGGTTCGAAGAGTGAGGGAGAGAGAGAAGTCCTACAGTGTCAGATAATTTCAGAGGAGGGGGATGCAAAATTCCCTTTTTGACACTGACACCCTTTCAATTTTTCTGATGGGCCCCACTTTTCCGTGTGGGCCCACAACCCAGACAATGACTTGGCCTCTTTGGGCCCACTTCCTCAAGTCTATGCTTTGAAAATTGTCAACAATGTTCCACTCAGCAAGCAAACACACCCATGATAATTGATCTTTTAATCTATAGATACATGCATACATACATACATATATATATATATATTGTAGTTGGTGGTCATATGTTGAGTCAGATAACTAACTGTAAATTAAGATCAAACAAAAGTATAATTATTTGATTTTGTATTTCTCTTAACTAGAGTGGCTCGTGAGTTTCTTTTCAGAAAATTCTATGATAGGGTATATGAAAATTCTGTGATATATATTCTATCCGAATATTTTTTTTTGTACTCTATCAAAAAAAATGTCACGCTCTCCAACCAAATTTCATGTTTGAATTTTAGGATTATATCGCCACAATGGTTGCTTATTATTATTATTATTATTATTATTAAGTTAGGGGCGGTGGATTCAAAATATTCAGGTTTTGATAAAATCAAATGTAAAATTATCGTTAAAATTATTCTTGCAACTACAGTATTTGTAGAGGAACAAAACCTAGATTGAGAAAGTACTTGACAAGAAAAACACATAAGCTTCTTCAGTGCTTTTTTATCGCTTGCCCATGCTACCAAATCCCACTCTTGACTCTTCGAGCATGACAATGTCCTTTTACTGATGTTGCCACCTGCTTGCTCTTCTCTTCTCTTGAAAACAACAAAGTTCGTGAATTTCTATTTTCCTCTTCAAGAATCTTCTCAATTTTCAAAGAATCGGGCAAATCCAAATCCCAATGTGCTCTAAGTTTGCGTTGGCTATTTAGAATCCCTGCATTCCCAACTCACATCTCAGTCTCTACTAACAAAATCTTTTCAAATTGGTCCCCAAAGCTGTGGTTGTACTTGTAAAGGAATTTCGGTCAATGCCGTGCTAAGTTTGGACCGTTTTTTGTTGTTGTTATGAATTTAAGTTATGAAGTTTAATGAAAGAATTGTTGAACAACAGATGTTCAAGTAAAAATAAGTATAATTAAAAAATGTGCAAAAGTTTTTAGTCCAATTAGGACCTCCATAGCTCATGGAAGATCAGTTGATTATTGAACTTTGAAAATGTAAATCTTTCGCCTTTTTGATCGATAAAAAAAAATGTCAAAAGCCTAGAGAGTCACTGGTATACGAAGCCCGTCATAGCTCAGTTGTGCATCAAGACCTTCAGTCTCCATCAATTTCATAAGATAGTTGTTCACCTTCTCATGATCCATTAGATGCATCATACCTTCACAAGTACAAAACCAACAAAACGAAAAATAATAATAATAATAATAATGAGTAACAGACATAAAATTCGGTTTTAATATAACAAAGTTAGGAAAGAATTCAAAGCCCTTCTACGTGTGGTCCTCGATGTGAAAATTGAATAATTTTTTGATGTGAATAAATAAATGCTGAAAACCTAGAACATACCAGTGAACAAAGTTCTTTTTGGTTGGATTTTCCGTACTTCCTCCAAAGCCTGAGAAGATATCAAACGACAATTAAGACCTTTCACAGAAGAATTAATATTATGAGGAGTAAAATTAATGAGATGAGTAAAACAGTTTTACTCTTGGAAGTCCAAAATGTGTTGCAGATGATCGATCTGGCCTTAAAGCATCCTGAAGAAGTTATTATTGCGTATATTAGCCCAGCTCAGAACGTACTTCGTAATGCATGTTAAGCTTGAGTAATTTCGGAAGCGAAAATGAAATTTTCAAGTGGGGAGAGAGAGAGAGAGAGAGATGTAGGGTAGGGAGGCACCAGAATCAGGATTTCACAATCCTTGAGGAGTGGATAAGTTTCTTCGGGTATATCACTAACATCACTGCAAAAGTGAATAAGCATTGGCCATTGTAAATTACCTTAGAAAAAAAATAATTCCAAGAACAAGCAGAGCAGGATTTGTGTGACACAAAGAAGCATTACCTGATGTAGCAAATATCACCAAAACGGAATCCTAGAGAGCGGTAACCAGGACCATGCCACACGGGTAAAGGGGTAATCTGAAACAGACCATTTAAAATGAAAACAAGAAGTTCGTGTCAATGTCAGGGATATTATATCAGTTTATTTTTTTCAACTATTATTTACGTATTTATTTTTTCAAAGATTATAGAACATGCTTACTACAGGAAAACATAGATTTGGGACTCAGGTTGCAAAGTCTGACCTGTAATCCATGAACAGTGAATGGCTCTTCATGTATGATATTGAATTGCAAAGCAGAAACAGCAGCACCGGGTGTGATTTCTCTCGTATCAACTAAGTAATAATGAGTCTTTTTCATTACCTGCAATTAGCCAATTATTGCAAAACTATGCACAGTAAGCTCTGCGAACAGACGGAGTTGATGATTTTAAATATAAACTTAGCAATGAACTTGACCGACGAATAAGATACGACGCCAAACTTGATGCAAGAAAAGTCAATATTTGGACCTCAAAATCACGCCGGGCCACGTAAATGGGAATAGATGGCTGGACATTGTTTGTCCAATCACGAAGGTCATCAAGACCTGGAGAGAAACAGAAAGAAAACCTTTGAGTCATGGATTTCATATTGAAAGAACTAGAGTGGGAGAATTTATGGAAACATCATCACTAGTGTGTTAATCATCTCAATAATATTAGTCTTCATGCCAGAGACCTCCGATTGCATCAGCATGAGAATGAGTTATTACAACCGCATCGATTGTTCTTAGCCTGACAGAAATAGAACTAGTTACAAAAAGGGATATGCAAGTCAAGATGGAAAAACATAATGGAGGAGAACTTATATATAACTATCTCAGATAGTCTCTGAATACAAATAGAATGTAGATCCTTTAAGAGGCGCCTAAAAGGCAGTTTTGCTATTTGAACAGTACAAACTACAAGGTTGAAACTTGAAATCGTTGGCATGTTAGCTTATATGCCTTGTAATGCCGGTTTCGATGGACTGTTTGATACCTATGAATTTGACATAGTAGCCTGAAAAACTCTAAAACAAATGAGATTACGGCAAGTATAAACACTGACCCGTAAGCAGGAAACCATCTAAGAGCACTGTGGTAGAAGAATCTGCACAACATATGCTAAATGTTAAGAAACTTGGAAACAAAAACACAAACCTAATAGAAGTAACCAGGAGCTTAGCATTAACTTACTTCCCAGCATCGATAAGAATGTGACGTTTTCCAGATGATGAGGAATAACGAATAAGGATGCTCGTGTTAAGCCTCCTGTTTACATTACCTGGCTCTGCAGCTTTTGAGCAAACCTGAAAAGAAAAAAAACAATCAAAATCAGGGCCTTTCTTTGAACAATCAAAACTCGTAGTTTGGATGCGGAAAAAGTACTTAAGCTGAAAGTTGAGCATGCATACCTCACATTTCTTTAGAGGATTTGTAAGGCAGCTCAGACGGGGAATCCCTTCACTTGTTCCTGTTCCCATAAATATGATCTCTGATTGATCATCAGGTAACTCTTCTCCGGAAACCCCCCTTGCATAATCTGCAATTCGCATTGCAAAATCACCCCATGTCTAAGCACATTAGTACCAATAAAACTGCATATAGTTCAAAGAATCTGCAATGAAATCCACTAAAACTAATACTTGTGTTTCTAGTACTGATACACTACCAGCATTCTCTAAAACATTTTTTCATTTTGTCACCAAGTACTTCACTAGTTGATTCATTCATTCACATTTGTAATGCAAATAACCCGAAAAATAAGAATTCTTTACAAAAACCACAACAACCAAGTGATTGCTTATGGATTGCTAGATAAAACAGTTTCATTTCAGATCTCAATCGATACATAGAAATGTTAAGTGGGGTGGCTCAATATCCTAATATGTTGCCAAATTTCCCACCAAGAGAATCGAAACAACCACCAGAAACAGACCATCAACAAACATCTCATTTCAATGGTGGCGCTGATGAATAAAGAGAAAGAGGGAAACCCATGTATAACGAAATGTCTGGTCTACTAACAAAACCCACTTGATTCCGCAGAACAAACACGCACAAGACAAACGACGAAATATAAGGAAATCCCAGTTCAAAAGATTGTATTTTGAGGCTTACCGGCGCGAAGGCGAGCCTGGAGAGGCCGTCGGAAGGAAGAGAAGCGAGTGGTGGGGAGAGATAGTTGGCGTCGGAGAGGGGAAAAACAGGTTAGAGAGGAAGGGCGAATCGTGCCCAGATGCCGAACCATCGACGAAAGCTCCCCCAAAAAAACTTGGTGGAAAATAGTAAAACGACAAGGTGAGATCAGAATTTTGCCTTTTGGGGTTCACCGGAGAGAGGAGGACCGTTGGTTAGTTGGTTGGAACTTGGTTGGTCGGTTTCTGTTGACCACCAACGACGACGAGCAACGAGAATATGCTTCAGTTTCTTCTCCGAAAGCAATGGACGAAAATTAAAAGGCATGTTGTTGGTCACTTGGTTGGTAAACGGCGACATGTCGTTTTAATGTGTTCGAAGAGATGCTATAAACATTCCGTCGTTTTAATATCTATAAATTGGTTCTGTTTGATGAATGAGTTGAGTTTGAGATGAAATAAAATTTTTAAGTTTGAGTTGAATTGATTTTTTAAAAAATAATTATTAATTTTATTGACTTTTCAGAAAAAAAATAAAAATTGAAATAAAAAATTTGAGTTGAGTTTGAGTGAAGTTGATTCACCAAATATAATATTAATAAATTACTCATTAGCTTTTGATATCTCAAGTTTTTATAAATTGAAACTGACGAAAGCTTTTTTAAAATTTGACCCAGATATTCACATCTTAATCACCTAATAACTACAAATTTAAAGAAATTATTATAGTAAATACAGAATATTCTAACTTTTAAAGGATCTTAAAGGGAATTTTTTAGACAATATAATTATTTCTGTAAAATTTTTAATTATCATATAAGTGATAGATAATTATTCTTATTAAATTTTAGTAATCTTTCGTTAATTTTAATGTAAGGAACTAAAAAAAATGAAAAATAAAATTTCATTAAATAAAATTAAAAATTCAAAGATGAAAACAACCTGATGTTTATAGTTTAAGGACTAATTGAGATTTATTAAAAAAATAAAAATAGAAATAAAAAGGACTTATAGTGCTAATTTCCCACATTTTGGCTAGATGATATACCAAATTACAACATAACATGCCACCCATTTTTTTAACATGATATGACACCTCCTTTTTAACGTAAACGACAACGTGCACGAGAACGACATGTGTAGTTTTTAACATAATACGACGCGTCGTTTATTCATAAACGACAACAAACTTGTACACTAGAAACGACATCTTTTCGTTCAAACGGCCTTTTTCTCATCGTAGCATGATGTAGATGGTTAAGTGATGATGAAGACGAATTTACTTCTAGAAGTAGCCGGGGTAAAAAAAAAAAAAAGGAATTAAGGGAAAGTGAATAAGAATTGTTTAATCGTTTTAGTTGGTTAAAGCATCGAGTGAAAAAGAGAGAAGAGACAATGTCATTTTAAGGAATTTTTTTTTTTTTTTTTTCAAACTTGGCATACTGGCAAAAGCGCTTGGGATACTTTTCCAATCTTTGGCCATTTTTGTTCTATTCAATCACATGTTCTCAGCAAAAAAAAATAGAGTTAATCCCACATAAGAAACCAAGCAAATATCCTTCAGAAACCTCTATGTGACACAGCTGCCAAAGGGGAATTTTCTCTTGTATTTAAGATTTGATGGCTTATTTCAAAAAAAATAATAATAACAATAATAAAGCTTACGTTTTGTTTGCTAGTTGGAGATGAAATTTTTAAGTCGGAGTTGATTAACTTTTTAAAAATTAGTTATAATTTTTGTTGACTTTTCAAAAAAAAACTGAGATAAAAAAGTACAATTTAGTTCGAGTTAAACTAAAACATCAAATGAAATCAAAAAATAAAAATAAAAATTGATGGTTTAGTTTTCGTATGAATTTAAAACTAGGCTTAATAAAAACTCTATCTTTACAAGAATCTAAAAGATTTATAATTAACATCTATATATTGAGTAATTTTTTTTAATTAATAATGTGAAGGATTCGAACTCTGCACCTTTAGATGGAGTCAAATATTATATTACTGTTAGGTTTTGCCTGCAACCATAAGAATTTGAATTCATACATAAAAAATACCACGACATTCTTTTTCCTTCTTTTCAATCAATTAGGATGGTTTTCTAAAACTATGTCCTAAGAATTTGAATTCATACATAAAAAATACCACAAGATTCATAGCCTTGGCTAAGCATTTAGCAATATTGAAATAGCAAGAACCTTTTGAAATAACTAATTTTGCAATATAAAATTAAGACGTGTTTCTCATGGAAATGGGGAAAAAAAAAATTTTAATTGTCAATTTTTATGCCCAAGTACTCAACCTTTTTTTTTTTTTTTTTTTTGTGGGGTTGCATCAGTAGCCTTTTCGACTCTTTTTGAAAAAGAAAAAAAGAAAAAAAAAAAGTTTCCATGAATAATGATGAGCTTGGAATACCCTAGGCTTTTTAATTAGGAACTCCTTTACTAAAGTGTGCCATTCCTTTTGATTTCTTTTTCAACTCTATCTCTATTTTCTTTCTTTTTGATGTTTAATCACACCAAATTACTATTTTTCTTACACCACAACCTTCACGAGCCTCTTTATTTAACCCAAAAAAAAAAAAAAAAAGAACTTTAACAAAGCACATTATTATAAAATATATAACAGTCAAAAATTGCTGGCGCCTATTGCATAGACAAACTATTCAGGCAAAGAATAATTGTTTTCCATGATCTAGAATTTCTAGTTTATTTCCATAGCTTCTCCAAGATCTTATCCTATATATGTACTCGAACAATAATAATAACAATGTATTTTGAAGCCGCCATCAAGTAGAAACTAGTGGAGGAGCAAGAACCAACGCAAAAAAAATTTAAAAAATAAAATTTTATTAGATCGTTATATACATTTAATTCCTAGAAGTACATCTACCAACTTTGAGAGGTTTAGAATTTTGGTAACCGTCTTATCTATTAAAGAATGTTGACACGTTCTAACAAGGGGACCAAACAAAAAGTAGAGACTTGTTCTTTTAATAGTCTATCTCAAAGATGAAAGAACACAAAGCGTGAAGAAGTAGAAAACTGAAAATGGGTCAAAGCTGTCAATCCTCATTTTGAAGGGCACGGGGCTCCTAGTGTTGCCAACTAACACTCGGGGTGTTTAATGAATGAGTTAAGTTTGAGTTGAGTTGAAATTTTTAAATTTGAATAGTATTAATTTTTAAAAAAGTAGTTATAAATTTTGTTGACTTTTCAGAAAAAGATAAAAATTAAGATAAAAAAATATAGTTTAATTACAGTGAAACTTGTGTTCCAAATAAGTCCTCAATATTTTAGTAGGTTTGGTTGACCACGTGAAACTATGGACAAAGTCATGTAATTATTGTTTTTTTTTAATGTACGGAAAGAAGGTTCAACATTAAAATGAGTGATCAAATTGAACTAAAAGAGTAATTTTTCTGTCATCAATTAGGAAGGTTAGGAAAATAACCTTGGAATTTTTTTTAAAGTTAAGTGTATGGGGTCTTTTTATTTTTCACGAATGATTGTCCTACACCGTATATATAAAGTGGAGAACTTTGTTGTCATATTTTACAACATCGATGTTAAATACAACATGAATGGGGAGGTGCTATGAAGGGCTCTCGTACTAACTTTTTGAAAAGTTAAATTTAAGGCCTTGGAAATTCATTACCTTCTTTATCTTGTCTTCGTTGAGATTTAATATATATAATTTAATATTTTTATATATGTCTTCATTGAACTTTTTCATTTTTTAATTCTATCCTATAGTTTAATCTCCTATTTTTACTCATGAACTATTGTAGTTTGTTTTTTTTTTTAATTTCTTATTGATATGTCTATTTATGAAAACTTTTTATTGTGGGATAATGCACGTTTACTAGATCTGGCCAAAATTATATCAAATAAAAAAGAATGTAAACATAATAAATAATTTTAATAATAGATATGACTGTTCAAATCGTGATGGAGAAATTAGCTGCTAATATTCACACATCTTCGTGTGCAGCAGCAGTGGCTTGATGCTTTGAGAATGAGACTGGGTAAGAGACACAGAGAGAGTAGGTGTTGAATGGATAACGAAGATTTGAAAATTATCATTTTTGGTTTTATTTTATCTTTTAAACGGAATCAAGACTTGAGAAAACCCACTAATCTCCCCTACGACTAATAATAACTCTTATAATAAATATTCAAATATTTCAATTCCATGAAAATAAAAAAAGATTGTTACGAGGCTCAGAAGTCTAAATATTACACTTTTTCAAAAACTAGCCTCAACATAACGAATGAAAATGATAAATCTTTTTCTTTTTTTCTCTCTCAATTTTTCTCTATGTCCTAGGATTTTGTAGTATTGTCTCTTTTGCGGCAGAGTTCGGTCACACCTCCGGGCTGGCCTCCGAATTCCCAGCCTATGGAGGAGATATCATCACCATAGAAAAGATTTGGATTGCGATGTAGCTATTCAAAGTCGCTTTGGATCGATATGGTGTGTAGAAAACGAGGATTTATTGGGTGCTTGGTCTTTCAGCGGTAAATTTCTTCTCAATGGCTTTGTTTAGTTTGGTCTTGTCAGGTGTAGTGGCCGAGTTGTTGCTGATGATTGTATCTGTGGTGGTGAGATTTTCCTAGTTTCATATAGGAGTTTCGTTTTAATAATGCTGTTTTTGTATTTGCCTTTTAGATTTAATACTTTGGCGTTTAATTTTATGATATGGTTTGTAATAACGGTGCTGATTTTCTCACCTTCCAAATTGGTTTATTACACGTGAAATCTGAATCTGTGCGGTGTTTTAGTTCCGTTAGATATGAATCTAGACGGATTTAGTGGTGGTCTCAATATTACAGTTGGTATCCTCTTAATTCTTGAAAAGAGCATTATGTGTGGTCAATGGTGATATGTCAAGGTACTATCCCCTTTTTAGGCCTCAGAGATATGTTTTTCCCTTTGTGCATCATCAGACCATACCGATGGTATCGGTTTTTGTTGAGGGTTTTATCTCTGTAATACGGGATTAGTCTAGGGATGATAATATTTTCTGCGGGGATCTGACCCGAACAGGATGAGGATGGGGGGACAAAATTCGAAGATGGGGATGGAATTTTATCCTCGAAGCTTAGCGGGACGGGGACAGGGAAAGCACTCCCCGCCCCGCCCCCATTCTCATATATATATATATATATATATACACACACACTCACACATATATGTGTGATTTCATATATATTTATAAGTATGTAATATATTATGAAAATTAATTTTGAAAATGTGTGCATCTATGAAATGAATATTGAAACTATGAGGAGTAGACAAAAAAATATAATTTTATATTTATTTTTTATGGTTTCAAGTTTTGTTTAACTTAAATGTTTTATAAATGTTTAGTTTTAAGAGTTTGTAACGTTTTGATGATACTTTTAATAGCTTTATATTTTAAGATTTTATTTGCATATATTTAAAAGTTGGTTTGTTTATGAAATATTTGGTTTTGAACTAAATTTATAGTGTATTTCTACTTTATTGTTTGCTTTTAGTTTGTTATATTTTTAAATTTATATTTATAATAGATGAGAAACGGGATGGGTATAAGGGAATCCCCCCCCCCCCCATCGACGGGGAATCCCCGTCCCCGGCCGCACTTCTATTTAAGCGGGGATGGGGATGATTTTGGAGACGGGAATGGGGACGGGAAAGTATTTTCCAGTCCCGCCCCACCTCGTTGCCATCTCAGGTTAGTCCCATATATATTTGTAATTTTTATTTTAAATTGAATGAATTTTCTTTTTTCAAAAATTAAAAAAAAAAAAAAGAAATCTAAATATTACATAAGGAAAGATATAGCTATTACATTATATATTTAAAAAAATTAGAAAGTCAAAATTATAAAACCGTCTCCGCCCCTCAAAAATGCAGGTGGATTAAAAACCTGACCAAAAAAGGGCCGGTGATGCCGTGGCCCTATTTCAGTGGATGGAACAACCGATTTGAATGGATTGGCTGGTTTCATGACAACCCTAATAATTTTTTAAAAATACTGTAATGTTTTCTTTTTTTTTTTTCAGCGGTGTTTATTTTTTAACAATATATATATATATATATATATATATATACGTTTCCACTGAAGTTGAAAACTGTCTCCGCCACTAAATAATTATCATATTAAAAATTCCAATCACTAGTTAATTGACACAATTAAGGATAATATGAGAAGATCGATATTGAGGAATTCTATTTAGTGGGATTGAGCACAACTCTCTTCTATAATTATGATGTAGATCATTCAAATGAATTTGTCGCATCGTAGAACCTATATCTTATATTAACTATGTACATTAAAAATTCAAATAATCAGTTGATTGACACAATTAAGGATAATATGAGAAGATCGATATTGAGGAATTCTGTTTAGCAAGATTGAGTACAACTTTCTTCTATTATTACGATGTAGATCATTCAAATGAATTTGTCGCATGGTAGAACCTATATCTTACGTTAACTATTTTTGTTTATATATATATATATATATACATATCTATAAGAAAAATATCAAAACTAAAAGTAGATGCACATGTATGTATTGAGTATGGATTCAGACATTGTTTTCAACTCGTTCTGCAACTTGGTGTAACCAGTGCCTCTCCTCATCTATTGAATTGCATCAACTTGCCAAATTCCGAATACAATATGTGAGAATTTTATTATGTTATTACACATATTTTATTTGGCTCGACTTTACTATACGACTAATACACATATAAAAATAACGGAATTGCAGGGAATAATAATAATTAATAAAAATAAAGCTGAGCTATTTTTTAAAAAAATCTGTATGATCCTAAAACCAAGCGAGTATAAACAAAATCAACGGAGAGATCATGTGCAAATCTTAAAAAAAAAAAAATAAATAAAGAAATTAAATGAGCATTAAGCCTTGTATTTAATAAGATATGATATGTTTTGAGTTTAGAAAAATAATCCAGCAGTAATTATATATGTGACTCTATTTTAGAGCAGAGTTTGAATATTCCGCTTCTACGATAAAATTTATATACATATATAATATTCGTAAATATTCCATTACACTCGTTGTGTTATTTAAATTGATCACGAAATGTATGTTTTGAATTATTTTGGATATGTTATGCTAAAACAAAAGGAGTTCTTTGGATTAGATACGGTAAGACATAATAGTCCTCACACAAAAAAACAAAAACAAAAACAAAATCTATTATTTGGCTGTCTTTATATTTATATATATATATAACTAAAAGAAGGCTCTGGTGGTGGCCAATTATTGCCCCAATTTCAGCCCCATAGGTAGGATCAACTTCCCTGAGTATGACAAAGAAGAAATGTACCTTTAACCTAGTCTCTTGATCAGTTGTCAACCCAGGTCCTACCCAAAACATCACTAATCCAATTCTATCACAACCAAAGCTGGAGCGGAGGTCATATGAGAGTTCCATGGGATTTAAACCTGGGTGGACGAAGGAAGAGGTTAAGGAAGGCGTCACCCTCCTTTACCAATTCATCCATCCCTGTAAGTGTTATTTGGCTGTCTTAAACCATATGGTTTTTCAATATTAATGGTTTGTTTGGTTATCAAGTGTGAACCTAAAGTTTTCATATCAATTTTTATCTTTTTTGAAAAATCAATAAAAATTATAATTATTTTTTTAAAAATCAACTAACCTCAACCTAAAAATTACATCTCAAACCGTACATGATAAAAAACAATGGAGCCCACGTAGCTATAGTCAACTTTCTTCACAATATACAAGTCAAGCATATAATATATATACACACACACACATCTACATACAAAAGAAAAAAAAAAAAAAAAAGTTAAGCACATCTAGAATGACAGAAATGTAGGTTTATATGTATGAAAATTGTTTCCAAGATAAACAAGGAACCGATTAGACAATGACATATCAGAAAATCTTCAGTTACACTTATTCAACCGTATACCATGGACTAAATTGTTTTTATGTATATACGTACCAAGAAAAATAAAACTGATTGCTTTATTTTAAGCAAATTATATCGTTCTCCAAAGTAAACACTTGCAACCGTCTATTTTCGTTTTTTTCTTTTCCTTTTTTTTTTTTTAACAATGAATTCAAAGTCCGATATTGTAGAGCACATATCTGTGAATTTTAAGGAAATTACACTGTTTTCAAGTAAACAACCGAATTCAAAGCCGAAAAAAAAAAAAGAAAAGTAAACACTTAAATTCAAACATTGAGGGTTTTTCTTCACAATTTAATAGATAATTAAGTATGTTTTGTCTTTCTTCATTTATTTAGTAAAATAAGGAAACAGACACCATGGTAGACTAGTTCTCTAAGATTCATATCAGAGTGAGACTAGTTTAGACTTTTTTTTTCCTTTTTTTTTTTCCTGGCTACTTTCGTGGATTTTTCTCTAGAAAAGTAGACACTTGGTATATTATCTTGAACGTTTTCTATTCAGCAAGCAAAGGGGCAAAAAAAAAAAAAAAAAAGTACAAAAACTTAAACGTTTTCTATTGGCCAAAACAGTGATCTACAGTGGTGTCAGACTTTTATTTCTTTATTATTAATTATTAATTTATGTACTTTTTTTAAGGAAGAATATAGGGTAAAATTCATATTTTTATATCATATCGATAGAGTTTATTTTTAAACCGTTAAGATATAATCGAACGGTTAAGATGTTGTTTGTGTATTATAAGTATCATACACCTTACCTCATATTTGTATAGATTAATAAATAAAAATTAAAAAAAAAACCCACCATTTCCCTGACGCCGGCGACTTCCCCGCAGACGCCGGCGACCGACCAGATCTACCCCTCCCCCAACGCCAACAAGCCCAGGCGCCCCCCGATGCCGGCACCCCCTACCCTCGATGCCGACGCCGACCCAGGCCCTAGCCCCCCTCCACCCCACCCTCGACGCCGGGCTTGAGCCCCCAAACCCCGACGCAACCCAGGCACCGACCCCCCCCCACCCCACCCAAGACGCGACCCAGGCCCCGCCAGATCTGGGCTCCCTGGCCCCTGAAACCCAGACGATGGCCCCCCCTCCGGCGAGCTTCCGCTATTTGGGGATGACGAAATCATCTCCCCCCAACGACCTTCCACCCACTGGGGAGAAAAGAGAGAGAGTTTTTTTTTTTAAGGAAAAAAAAAAGAGAAAAAATCTGATGTATTCAGTCTCAAATTTATACAAAATTACAGTTATAGATTTTAAAAACAATTCAATAATAATATTTGGATAAATAACTATTGATAATATTTCTTAAATAAACTCTACCGTTTATTCTCCCACTTTTTTTAATTAATAATAGAGTGATATAGACGGGCCAAAAAGTCCAATATTCAATTGGATAGTTGTCTCGCTATAAATACAAACCAGAACTGACTTCTTCTCTTCACACCCCCACCACCACTACCACCATGGCTATTTCCTTCTCCTCCTCTCCCTGGCTTCTCTGCTTTCTTGCTTTTCTCTTCAGCCATGGCGTTTTCAAGCTTGAAGCCTCCCACAATATTTACACAAATCTCCACGTTTCTGAATCACTTGTCTCTTCTCAACAGCCTTACAGAACTGCCTACCACTTCCAACCCCCAAAAAATTGGATCAATGGTATGCGCACATATATACATATACATATATAGATATATTTGTATACATATTTTCTTGCTTGTTCTCTGGTTATGTTGTTGTTCATAGAGCTTAACAATCTTGTTCTTTGTTGCTTCTTGTTTCTGTCCCTTGGCCAATGTTGACCAAACTCTGTGAAATGGACAATTCGGTGTGTTTGGCACGCAGATCCCAATGGTTAGTTTTTCTTCTTCCCTCATCTCTCTGTCTTTGCCTTGTTATTATAGTTTTACAGTGCTTTTTGCCTGTTCTTTTTAAGATCTGGTACTAGGTCAGCTCACAAGATTCATTGTGTACAGAAAAAAAAAAAATATATATATATATATATATATCTGTCTGTGATTTTGACCATTGCTTTGATCTTACACATCTTCATTCATGGGTGGTCAGTATTGCCTATTCTTTTGTCGGGACATGATTTCTCAGAACTTTAATTATTAAAAAAAAATATTATTTTATTGTTGGGTTTGAAATCGTCTAATAAATAGCAGCGTTAGAAATAATAAAAAACGAGTCAAATAACACAGAACTCATTGATCAAAAAGACATTCGGGGGGGAAATTTTAGAGAACTCTATTAAGATATATGATTTATATAATTATTGATTAAAAAAAAATTTGTGATATTTATAGGTCATTTAAAATTATCATTCTTGACTAACGTGGACTCGTCATAATAATTATAACACATATATTATTTTTTATTAATTATTGTGTTTAACGTGCGGGCCCTGTTATTGAACCTTTTTTTTTTTTTTAAGATTAGGGGTCCGTTTGATGAAACGGTTTGAGTTGAAAATTTTAAGTTTAAATAGTAATTTTTGTTGACTTTTCAGAAAAGACAAAAAACTTTTTTAAAAAAGACAAAAAATTTTTTCAGAAAAAGATAAAAACTGATATGAAAATTTTGGATTCAAAACGGCAAACCAAACGAGGTCTAGATGTTTGATAAATTTTTCTCGAATGTACTGCAGGACCAATGATCTACAAGGGACTTTACCACCTATTCTACCAATACAACCCCAAAGGTGCCGTGTGGGGCAACATAGTGTGGGCCCACTCGACGTCGACGGATCTCGTGAACTGGACCCCACACGAGCCGGCGATCTACCCATCGATTTCGTCCGATATCAACGGGTGCTGGTCAGGTTCCGCAACGATCCTCCCCGACGGGAAGCCGGCCATTTTCTACACCGGAATCAACCCACAAAACCAACAGGTTCAAAACCTGGCCGTGCCCAAAGACGTTTCGGACCCATTCCTTAGGGAATGGGTCAAGTTCCCCAAGAACCCCCTAATGGCCCCCACCCAAGCCAATGGTCTCAACGCCAGCTCGTTTAGGGACCCCACCACTGCCTGGCTGGGCCCGGATAAGAGGTGGCGTTTGGTCATTGGTAGCAAAAGGGACCGCAGAGGATTGGCTATCCTCTACAGGAGTAAGGATTTCCATAACTGGGTTAAGGCCAAACACCCACTTCACTCGGCTAACGGCACTGGCATGTGGGAATGCCCTGATTTCTTCCCCGTGGCTGTGAACAGCCTGTACGGGGTCCACACGTCGGTGTTCGGAGACGAGGTTAAGCATGTCCTTAAGGTCAGCTTGGATGACACCAAACACGAATATTACACAATTGGAACGTATGACATTAAGAAGGATAAATATATCCCGGATAAGGGATCCGTAGAGAATGACGCCGGGTTGAGGTATGATTATGGCAAGTTTTATGCCTCCAAGACGTTTTTTGATAATGTCAAGAAGAGAAGGATTTTGTGGGGTTGGATCAATGAATCTTCAAGTGTAAGCGATGATATCAAGAAAGGGTGGGCTGGTCTTCAGGTAAAATAATCATAAAGTTGCTTTGGTTATAAGTGGGTAACTTTTTCTAGGAAAATGTTTCCAATATCTTTTCCACCTTTTTTTTTTAAATAAAAAATAAAAATGTATTAATTGTTGAAATAATTTTGCAGGCAATTCCAAGGACCCTTTTGCTCGACAAGTCCGGAAAGCAATTGATCCAATGGCCAGTACCAGAAATTGAAAAACTACGTCAAAACAAAGTCAACTTTGCCAATAAACCACTCAATAAAGGATCAGTTCTTAAAGTTCCCAGCGTTACGGCAACACAGGTAATTATATCCCTTCCAATCCTATAACGAAAAATTCTGAATATTATATCTGATCAAAATCACGGTAATAAATTTTAGTAACACTAGTTTTTAACGACCCTGTTTAACAGGCAGATGTAGAGGTTTCGTTTAAGATTAAAGGGTTAGAGAAAGCGGACGAGTATAATCCTATATGGGCAGACCCACAAATAGTGTGCACACATTTGGGGGCATCAGTAAATGGAAGTGTAGGACCATTTGGGCTGCTGGTTTTGGCTTCAAATGGATTGAAAGAGTACACGGCCGTGTTCTTCAGAATTTTCAAATATCAAACCAAATATGTGGTGCTCTTCTGCAGTGACCAAAGCAGGTTTCTTTTTTTCCGCTTTTTCCTCTTAGGCCATCATTTTCTCATTATAAAGTTCAATTTTTTGACGTTTCTTTTTATTTTTTTATTTTTTATTTACTCACTTCTTTTAATTTGTTGTTTTTTGGTAGGTCCTCTCTAAATCAAGATAATGACAAGTCCAATTATGGTACTTTCCTGGATGTTGACCTTGTTAATAATGAGACTCTATCTCTAAGAAGCTTGGTGAGTTTGCAATCAATACCAATACATACATATATATATACATACATACATACGTACATACATATATATATATATATATATTGAAAAGGGTCTCCTTCTATATATATAATACTGTAAACTTACCAAAAAAAAAAAAACTAAAAATCTTTTAAAGTCTTCCTCGTGACTTGAAATTTGCAGTCAACATTTTTGTTTTTTACATTTGTACGTAATATGTATGGGCAAGTTCTTTAAAGATTTTCCATTCATTATTGGCTTTATTTCTACCCAAAAATAAATTAATAAGCTAAACCATAAATTGCATGTTTTTCTATGTATTAGTTAATGCCCTAATGATAACATATTCTAAATTTTTCTTGGGCGTAATAACATATATATATATATATATATGTGTGTGTGACCGACCAACTTTATTATTAGTCTCAATCTTATAAACACGTGGGCATGCTTTTTGATATATATCTTGATAACACCCCTTTTTATCCGTTTTCATCTTTATAATCCAAACATGTTTGAAACTTTTTCACTATTTTTGCAGATTGATCACTCCATAGTGGAGAGCTTTGGTGGAAAAGGAAAAGGTTCCATCACAGCTAGAGTTTATCCAACACTGGCTATTGGAGATGGGGCATCTTTGTATGCTTTCAATAATGGAACTCAAAGTGTTGAGATTGAAAGTTTGAATGCTTGGAGTATGAAGAAAGCAAAGATCAATTAATGAAGCCCAAAAAAAAAAAAAAAAAAAAGGAAGAGAGAGAGAGATGATGAGGAAAGTGTGGGGGAAGGAGAAGGCCAAAGAGAGAATCGAATAAAAGATAAGATATGTACTTGGATTAGAATCATCTAGAAATACATATTTATCACATAAAAGCATGTTTGAAACTAGTACATGTAGTTTTGAAAGCATGTTGTTATTTTGTGATTTTCTTTTTTTTTTTCTTTTTTTTTTTTTTTTTTTTGCCTTCTTTTAATAAAAGTTATCTCCTTACGTTGAGATTTGAGAAATGGTAGTGTTATATCCCCCCTTTTCCTTTCATATCAATGATGGTAAATTATTAGAATCTGTTATTAGTATATATAATATTTAACATTAACAATATCTTTTCTATTAATAAACAAAAGAAGAATAATTGAATTAGTATTTGTAGTTGGATTATATGCAAGAATGCATTTGACATCTTCTTATATTTATATCCACAATAACATTAAAATTGATAATTTTATCATTTCATAATATTAAAAATTATCAGCTTTAATATTAAATTTAGTTGACAAAATTATAAAATGGTACTCTAAACATGACTCTTCACCTATTTTTCTCTTTCTAGTTTTGAAATGATTTTGAGCTTGAAGTTGGCTCCATTATTTAGTGATATCTTTCCGACTCATCAAACGTGTTCCCTTTTTCCATGTTAACTCTCATCTCATTTCAAGTTTTTGTATTAAATAATGGGGACAATAAACTGTCGGTTGGTATAAAAAAAAAATGAAATTAGAGAAACAGCATTATTCATAAAAAGTTATATATTCTTAGGGTGCATTTGGTAAAACGATTTGAGTTGAAATTTTTAAGTTTGAATTGATTGACTTTTTAAAAACTAATTATAATTTTTGTTGACTTTTCAGAAAAAGATAAAAACTGAGATGAAAAATTGGAATTTGAAATGTAATGCCAAACGCAAGCTTAATTATATGAAGATTTGAGAAAATAGAAAAAGTTTAATTTTTGAACAGTTATGATTAACCCAAAATTAAAGACATTGGGAAAATGACCCGCATAGTTAGAACCGGGCTAAGTGGCCATGTTCACTTATTGAGAAACTAGTACAGGACGTACTTAAATATATTTTTTTGGTCAAGAACGAAGTAAACTAACTCTTCTATATATTTAATGAACATAATAATTAATGTGTTCGCTTTCATTGGTTAGCAAAGTGGTCTAATCTAGTTACCTTAAAAGAGAATAAAAAAGGTTAAAATAATGATGTTGGATTTGTAATGTACTGGTAATTGGTATTTTAATCTTTTTATAATTTGTTTATCGGTAAGTTATCGAAATCAGGGATGATATATAAGGGCTTTATATAGGTCGTATAAAATATCACAAAAGCTAGCATAAAATTTTCAAATAAATTGTCACTAAACCATTCAATTATGAACTATCCAAATTTCCTATCTATTATTTTTCATATGTCGTAGAACTTTTCTTTAATAATACGAATCTTTTTCTTAAAAAAAAAAAAAAAAAAAAACACTTGGGGTGGCCTAATTATTTTACATTTTTTTAGTGTCCTTTTATCTCTCCAATTACATTCAAAGTAGTAACTCCTAATTCATGGCCATAGATAGATGAAAGATCAAAACATGCCAACGAAAAAATATGGGCCAAAAATTGCTTCAAAGGGGCAATCTTATGATATATATTGGCTTTTCCCTCTTCCTTAGGTCATATGACAACCTTACGAATGACATTTCCAATTTTTGAAACTGAAAAATTTTTACAAAAAAAATGTTTGTTTTAAATTTTTTTTATTAGTATCTCATTTTGAAAAAAAAATTATATATATATATATATCTTATTTTCAAACTTACTTTGTACAGTATCCATTTAAAAAAAGAAAGGGAATATTTTCAAAATTTTCTTACAATGCACTATTCTTAATATCATTTCTTCTCATTCCAAACAATTTTTCGTTTCTAAAGGAAAACTTTTTACACATCCAAACACCATCTTATTCTCAGAATGAAAAGACTTTTCATTTAAAATAAGAAAATTTTCCTTTTAAAAAATAAACATTCCATTCAAACGGAGCCTAAATTTTTTTCAACGGTCAAAAATTATCATGTCACTTGTAAATATATATTATTTATGTATATTTGTGTGTGTGTATCAGTTGCATCAACAATATTATCACAGCATGCTGCAGAGAATTGCCCATTTTATTCTTTCATTCCCCAAATGGTCACAATGGCGATTAAGACTTCTCTATGTGATCTGTTCATCTTTTCTCTCTTGCTTGGCCATGTTATCGGCAGTTTTTCACAGAAATATTAGAGTTTCAGAATATGCGTTTAACGAACAACATCAACAATCTTATCGAGCTTCCTTCCACTTCCAACCTCACAACATGTGGATGTACGGTATATAACTGTCTACCTTCTCTCTAGAATCGGTTCATATTCTAATTTCTTTCTTTTCCACTCAATTTCTGAAGTTTTATACGAACTGTTGTGTTCTCTATTAATTTGATGATTTGTATCTCTATTTCCGTATTTTTCTTGGTTAACTCGGCAAATGGACGTGTTTATGGATTTTCATGCGCAGAACCTAATGGTTAGTTCCTCTTACTTCTTTATACAAATATCCTATTGATTTACAAATTAATGTACAATCAGTCGGAAAATTCTAAGATAAGACACTTTGTTTTACCTTATAAATGGAGCAAAAACTTTTTTTTTTTTTTTAACAATAGATTAATTTTAAATAGTCTTGTTAATGAGTTAGAGTATTTTATGCCCTACTATTCATGTTTTTAATTTGATACTTTTATATCAAACTGTTGAAAAATTAATTAAACGGTAAATAAAATGTGCTCTTTTGATGAGGCCAATGCCTTAATGTAGAATTGTCAAAATATTATTATTATTATTATTATTTTGTATTTTATATATGTAATGCTACATGATCCCACTTTTAACGTGTCATGTTCACTTTACTAATTGTAATTTACATATCAGATTAAAAATCTTTAAATTGATTCTTTTCAATTTAGTATAATTTCAAACCATTAGAATTTTAACAAATTTTACTAAATATATTTATTTTTAATTTTTTATAAAATGTTTCTAATATGATTTGACGGTTTAAAATTATTTTTTTTCATATCCTAAGACAATTCTTTTGAGACACAATTGCAGGTGTGTGCCTTCACACGCGATGTAAAATCTTCTTTCGGTACAACCTAAACGACACCACCTGAGGTAAGATCACTTGGGGCCACGCCACGTCGAAAGATCTCGCGAACTGGGTCCTACACGATCCCGCCATCTACCCATCTAAACTGTCGGATGCCAATGGGTGGTGGTCGGGCTCCACCACACTCCTCTCAAACTGTACACCGGCCATACTCTACACAGGCCTCGACTCCCACAACCGCCAAGTTCAAAACCTAGCCATCCCCAGAGACAAAACAGCTATTTTTTCAAAAGGAAAATAAGGGAAAATTGTAAATCTCATTGAGGATTTCGAATCTCGCTCCCAATCCATTCTCTACTCTCATTACTCCGATCAAAGTCCAAACAATCTTTAAGTCCATCCAATAATCCTCCCCACCCCTATCCACTCCTTCCACTTTCCCCTCCTACCAAACAAGGCCTAAATGAGCAATGAAATTTGATTTTCCTTTTGTTATTGTTTTCATTTCTTTCAACAGGCAGATGTGGAAATTTCACTTCTCTTAAGTGAGTTCGAGAAAGCAGAGTTGTTAGAGGCAGTTTAGGACCATTTGGATTACTAATTTTGGTTTCAAGAGGCTTACAAGAGTTCACATCAGTGTTCTATGGAGTACTCAGACGCAATAACGAATATGTCGTGCTGATGTGCAGTGATCAAAGCAGTTATCTTTAACGAATTTCCGACATGTTATTGTTAACAAACCTCTTTTAATCAACATTGCTTAATTTTCTCAAATTCATTGGACAGGTCCTCGCTAAATCAAGAAAACGATAATTTTCTCACTCAGAAGCTTAGCAAGTCACATTTTTAAGAACTTAATTTTGAGCATCTAAGCAAAGGAGTCGATCTTTTAGAGCAATCATCGCCTCTTTACATCCGGAGTACCGATAATTCTTATGAACAGATCGATCACTCTATAGTGGAAAGCTTTTATGGAGAAGGCAAAGCCAGCATCACAGCTAGAGTTTATCCCACATTGGCTATTGATGATGAGACCCGCTTGTATGTTCTCAACAACGGAACTGAGCCTGTCAAAATCTCTAGCTTGAATGCTTGGAGCATGGAGACAGCAGAGATTAAACGAAACCCCCAACAAAAGTGTAAATGCCGGGAGGAGAGCAAAATGAGAGCAAACAATAACAGATACTCCCTTGTCCTCCACGAGAATCTTTTTACTTTTTTAACGAGAAGTGTTATTCGGTATCAGTGATGTCGTGCACTATAACTTGCATAGAATGAGTCGAGTATGGAGCCTATATATATATACACGTAGAACTCACCTCTGCTATCTTTTATCCTTTTTTCTCTTTCAATTTTTTACTTATTATTGTAGTTGTAATTTAGACTAGACTAGTCATATCATCTTGGTATCAACAACATTACTATGTTTATCACAAAAAAACAACTTTACTCTAGTATTAACTATCTCATTTTTCTGCAACCAATTTTAGAAATTAATCAGAACCTTTTCTGCAGCTATTCCTCTTCCACTTTTCTGCTTGTTTATAAACACAATCCAACTGAATTCATCAACTCAACTAAAGAAATTGCCGAAAATCTTGCCAGTAATGTTTTCCATAGCATTTGAATGAAAATGATGGACGATAGTAGATTGTGCAGCTATACTATTTTTACCTTCTTCCTGCTCTCATCTTCCTCCTCCTCCTCCACATCTTCATCATCGACGACCGTCTTCATACTCATCTTCATCATCATCATCATCGTCGACGTCATCTTCCATATCTTCAAACTCATCTCCTTAAACAGCCTCCCTAGTAAATCATGATACAGCATGAGGAATGATTTAGTCCCATAGTGTTGACCTGTACATGACACCGATAAAATATATAGGGCAGATGATAATTCGGCAACTCGCAATTGACATGTCGGGACATATCAAGTCAGATTTAAGTGTTTAGTCCTGCTCCATTGAGTCTTAGAGTTCCTCAGCCTGCCAATAACAAATACCAAATAGATTAAGAAACTACTTAAATTGACAGAAAAAGTAGCTAATGTAACATTTTAAGTTGCATTCCTATACCCAATTCCCTTCTCCAAATGGGCTCATCATCCTCGATCATGTGATACACTTTGGTCGAGACTCAAGACGGAATATTTGAAAGAACGGATTAGGATCAAAGAAGAATTCCAGCTTGAATCCTTTGGCATTGTCAACTCTATACCACTTAATATCTCTAAAATACTTGAGAGCTAAGGCAAAGAGTAAAATCACACTTCATTGATATTCATTCCATTTTAAGCCAAAAGTCAAGCACTCCTTTATTTGTAGTAATACCGCTGATTTCAACTAACAATAGTCTGAAGATAATTAATAAGAACTAATTTTTTGACAAATCCTCAATATAGATGGCCGTGTATCATGAGATCTCGGTGAAGACTAATCTAATGGGCCTTTAGGAAGTCCGTCCATTTTATTGTCGGTCACTTGTTCGATGCTGTCGTTTGAAGGTAAATTCAAATGTCCACTTTACTTTCTACTGTCTATTATCTTCTGTTTTTTTTTTTTTTTTTATTATTTTTTTTTTTTTTTAAGCTAATTCACTTGTTAATTAATTAATTGGAATGCGAATCAGCCCCAAACGGGACTAGCTGCGATACCATTGGATTCTTATGATTTGACTGTCTTTTGCTGGTTTTTTGTAGTGTTATTGTTAAGATTTTGACTTAACAAAAGAGGAGCTTGGTTTCACCTTGGAAAGGGGGTAAGAGTTGAGAGATTCACGAGCTAGGTTCCAAATGAAACAGTGTATACGTGTGAGATGAAACTGGTAGAAAAATCAATAAATGTTGGTGACTCCTGGAGAGGTATGAATCATTGTTAGGACTGCGGTGATAGTGGGTTTTTGTTTGAGGAAGATTGTTGAGTATGTGTCAACAAAAAATCCCACATTGACTAAACATGATATTGTTCGAAAAATATGTGTTTATTTTATGCAGATAGAGGAAACACTTTTTCTTGATTGAAAGACCATTATATCTATAGAAAATTGAAACCAACTCAAACGAAGAAACTAGGATACTAACTAGTCTTCGAACAAAAAACAAACAACATTAAGAAAAATATAGCAATAGAAAGAAAAAATCTAGACAGTGAAAGATAAAATGTCAAAAAATCTAAATCGTGATCATCATTAAAAGTATTAAAAAAATTCCAAAAAAAAAAGACAATAAAATGAAAACACTTGAGGAATTCAATACATAAAGGTATGATCACCTCTCTTATTTTTACTAGCTAGCAAATGGCAATGCATTAGGGGTGTTTTGTCGCTGGTTTAAAAGGAAAACACATCTGTCAACCACAAATGTTAATCTGTTTTTGCTTGGTTTGGTCAGTTTGAAATTTACTAAGAGAAGCCAAACCAATCAAATCATGTATAAATGGTGTGGTCGGTTTGATTTGATCAATGTGGACATAAATAAAATAAATCTTGATATATGAAAATTTTGAATTGATATTGCCAAATTAACTAATAATTTTTTTTAGAACTTTTAGCTAGATAAAATTTTACTTTAATTACACCCCAAAACATAAAAATAAAAAATAAAAACACGTAAATATACATTTAAGCTTTAAGAAATATAACACGAACGAAAATAGATAGAAATACGACAAACATAAGAATAGACAAACCTAAATCAATCGGTTTGATTTTCAATCGTTTTTTTTTTTACACACCTTGTTTGAGGTTCATAACCAGTACTGTTATACGGATGTTAAAACCTTTGGAGTTCGGACATGGACTAGAAACTGTATTGACAATTTCTAAACTCATATTGCTTTCCTGTACGTGTAGGTTCTTTATGATAAGTTATCGGACAAAGCACCCTCGTTATGCTGCCATTCTCTTCCGGTAAAATGCTGATGACACGACTTCAAAGCTTTAAAAAATGTAACGATTAAGAGCTTCAAAGGAAATGAAGATGACCAACTTCTTCAATCAAATCTGTCGCTAGACACATAGCCATCAATTGCAGGAAGTATACTTCAATTTGGAGTGGGAGTTTTGAAAGCATGTCGCTCTAAACTATCTGAAGAGTTGCTAAATGTAGTTAAGGTTTAATTAATTTATTGTCCGTCTCTTTTGATCCATAACAGTTGTCTGTTGGGTTATCGTTCTAATTAACTATTACGTTGAGTTTGTATCATTTCTGTTGGTTTCTATATACTCAAAACATCTGAGATGCTAAAAACATGCCATATGATCAAATACTAGGGGAATATAACCAAATCCAAAGCCTATAACTATAAGGCTCCTCCAAGTTAATTTTTGGAGCCAGAGAAGTCATGATTTTTCCAACAATATAATAAAAGATGAATGATGAGTGAGAGCCTAAAACTATCAACAACCTGGATATAGTAATAGCTAGCTAACGCTACTGTTGCTTGCACTCGGGAGGACGCTCGCCTTGCTGATCTTTCCCGGCTATTGCCCTACCACTTTTCTGCAGCCATACAAACATAATAATCCAAATGAATTTGTCAACCCAACTAAAGAACTTGCCTTCAAATTTTGCAGGTAATGTTTTCCGTTTTTAAGAAACGTAGCAAAATTATCTCAGTTTAAATAAATCAGGTGATAGCAAAAATAAACAGCTAATACTAGAAATTCAATTTATGTACCTTCTTCCTGCCTTTGTCTTCCACCTCATCTTCATCATCGTCTTCGTCATCGTCATCATCATCTTCATCCTCATCATCATCGTCGTCATTGTCATCACTGTTGTCGTCGTCATCGTCTTCGTTGTCATCTTCCATATCTTCGAGCTCATCTCCTTGAACAGCCTCCCCAGTAAACCATGACACAGCATGAGGAATGATCTTGTCCCGGAGTGTAGAACTATACATGAAACCAGTAAACCGTCTCTTAGAAAATGATAGTATGAGCGGTAATGATGCAACTCCCCATTGATAATGAACTTAAAACACTTGAGACATCTTAGGACAATTTATATCATATCAAGTTGGCTTACCTTGTTTAAAAAGAAAAGGTTGGTTTAACATGTTTAAAATAGTTTTAAAAAAAAGGAGATAGCACCGGGTTACCCAATGTCATAGTCCTGTTCCATCTGAGTCTGGAGTTCTTCAGCCTGCCATTAACAAATACTGAATTAGATAAAGAAACTACCTAGATTGACAAAAATTTAACCAATACAACAATGAATTGCATTAGCATCTTCAGTGAAGCTAAACTTACAGTATCGTCATCAATATAATCATCACCGTCAGGGACCTGAGGAGGGTTAAAGAAGTTGAAGAAGCTGGGACAATTTTCAGTTTTCGTGATTGGTTTGGCATTCTTGGCTCCGCCTTTCCTCGGCTTCTTCTTCAAAATCTTCTGAGTCAAGATTTTCCCTGGATGCCATTCAATCTCCGTCCTGCAAGGTAATCCAACATAAGAAGAAGTAGAGGAAATATCAAATTTTATTTATACAAAAACTGAAATCCCCATATTTACCCAATTGCCTTGTCCAAAATGGGCTCATCATCCTCGATCATGTGATACGTTTTGGTCAAGACGGAATTTTTGAAGTACGGATTGGGATCAAAGACGAATTCCAACTTGAATCCATTTGGATTGTCAATTCTACTCCACTTAATATCTTTGAGATACTTGAGAGCTCCCTCGTCGCGTTCTGTTATCTATACCGGGGAATGATGAATCATACTTGATCAATCTAATCAGTGAACAAAGTAAGTGCCTCAAAAATCTCCTTACCTCCTCGGCCAGTACTTCATTTGTCTTCATTGCATTAAGCCAAAAGTCAGGCACTCCTTTGTCTGCAGTATAAGAAAATTCTAATATCAAATTCAAGGGGAAAAATAACTACGATAAAAGCCACGATTTTAAAGGTACCTTCAGTGGCTTTATCTCCTTCCTGATCCATAGCAGTTTCGTTTGTAACACCGTCGACTTCAACTATACCATTAACTACCTCATATCTCTACAGCCAATGGAAAAATTAGTTAAGAAAACAGTGACATACGTCTTGACCATACCAAAAATAAAAATAAAAATAAAAAATAGTAACCCTGATTTGGAACCAATTGCCTAACAAATCATACGAACCTTAGTGTAAAGGGGATTGTAAAGCTTCTGGTATTTAGCTTCCAATGCTGCTCTCTCCTCTAAAAACTTTGCCTCCAGATCATCATGTTGGCCCTGCAAAATAAGAGCGTACATAGTTACTATTCAACTTAAATCTCAACGCAAAATCAGAATTACATAATTCCCAAAGTAGTTCTTGAAAATAAAATGTAATTAACACTAGAAAGGTATTAACTTCCAGAGAACTTGCTTGCAGTCAAATTAAACACAGATCACTAATCATACGCAGCTAGCAAGGGGGAACTACATCATAATGATCTAATCAAGATTTCAACAGCAAAGTTTTGATTGAACATACTCAAGCAGATAAACAATAACTGAAACATAAGACATAAGAGCACTCCAATGACCAACCTGAATCTCTCTCAGAGCCTCAACACGTTTCCGCACACTGGGTGACAAAGTTTCTAATATATCTGAGTGCTGTCCGGCCAAACTCTGAAGCCTCCTCTGTAGAACCAAAAAAATAAAGTACCTGAAAACTCATGTCCAAAAATAGGACCGTCCAATTGACACTCCAAATCGGATAACATGGGATGGAAACAGTATAGAAAATATATTGAAAAGATGAAAAAATAAAAAGTGAATGCCACATTAAATGAAATAATAAACTTGTGCATTTCTACCAAAAAAACAAAAAAAGAAAGAAAAGTTCGTGTATCATATCCAACCCATTTGAATCCGTCCTCACTTATGAATCACGTGTAACGGTCCTATAAACCTATGATCAGGCATTACCACAGAGAATTTCACCCAAAAAAATTAAAAAAAAAAAAAAAAAAAGCGTTTGTCAACAGGTAGGAAACCTGTTTTAGCTTTACAACCAATCGGATAGTTTTCAAAAAAGCATGACCAACGACACTAACTAATTTGCTTTTAGCTACTCTCAAGCTAAAAAAAACTTATTTAATAGATATTATTGTTTTAATTGTTAGATTAATTTTCTTAAGAATTTGATCTATTAAATGTACAATTCACATAATTGTTTTTAATCATTGATCGGACAGTTAATAAGTTCATCTAATAACTAAAACAACAATAACCCATAAAAATACAGTTTCCACCGTAAATTTTTCCAAAAATTAAGAAACAAATATAAAAACAATGATATCATATTATTCTTTTCCCTGTAAGGTCAACGAACTTGCCTTCAGATCATTGACAAGACCAGTACGATCCTCCACACTAAGAGCTACAAGAACCCAAAAAAAAAAAAAAGAAAAAAGAAAGAATTAGTTGAATTACGCATCACAATTCACTATTTTCAATTATAACCAAACAGAAATATACAAATAAAATCCATGTAAATTGTCAAATTAGAAAAACAGACTACGTTAATGGCACCGAAGCATAGCAAATGGATTTGAAAAAAAAAATTAAAAAAAGGATAAAAACAAAAGAAAAACTCGGAGTCTCCGAAAACAAGTTAATAATGTCGTGTTATACATGGATGAATAAAAGATTGTATACATATGTAGGAGAGAGAAAGGTGGAGGTTTGAGAAAGGTAAGAAGTGCGTGATACCGGCGGCGGCGGCGGGGAGGGAGGAGCCGAGATCGGACATGTCGAGGTTGTCCTTGTTGTTGCTCATTTATTTTGGGCTGTTTGGGTGACGGGAAAAGTCGGGAAACTGGAGAAAGAAACAGAGGTAAAGCCAATTCCAAAGAGAAGATTTAAGGGAAAAGGCGCGTGACGGCGAGTGTGGAGTGTGCGATCTTCTGAATCTCTCCACTCGTGGGATTTTAACGTAGGATATCACACTTTCGTACAATGTCGATTTTGGGTCTGTCACGTGCGCAGTAGGAGCGTGAATACACGGACTAATGGCGTGGAAGAGAAGTGGGGTTGTCAGTTGAACCGTTTTTTATCGTTGACCATCTTTCTTTTCTTTTTTTTTTTTTCAAGTTTTATTGAGACTCCACCTTTTAATTTTTGATAATTTAACCTCCGTTTAGTAAGTTTAATTGGGGATCAAATTTTTAAATTTGAGTTAATTAATTTTTTAAAAATTAATTATAAATTTTATTGATTTTATAGAAAAAGATAAAAATTAAAATGAAAAAATACAGTTTAATTGGAACTAAACCTTAATACTAAACATAACCTTAGTAATTTACCCCTCAACATTAAATTTTAATAATTAACCTCCTAAACTTGTCAAGATAGTTGCAAGTTGATTCTAATTGATAACATTGTTTAAAATGAAATAGAATGAATAATTTAATTGTTAAATTAAAAAATTCAAGAAGATTTTTGTCAAGAACAAATAATTCAAGAGGCATTACAAAATAAAAATGAAAAGTTAAATAAGAATAGTACAAAAACCATTATTAAAGACATTTTATATTGGTTCCTTCCAAAAAAAAAAAAAAAAAAAAAGGTACAAGTTTGTGTAAAAGAAATGTATTACATGGAATAAAATAACACTCTTCAACTTCTATAAGGTATGCATCAGGTCCTGCACAAAAATCATCATCGTAAATGGCAACAACTGGTTATAACTTATAAACCTCAAGCTCAAATGGATGAATAACTCGGGCTATCTTATTTTGTTTACTGCTGCAACCTCCCTTTCAATGCCTCGATGACTGCCGAAAAATCCTGGTCACTGAGGCCGTGCGACTTTGCTACTTTGTATAGTTCATTCGCAGCTGCTGCGATCGGAGTGGATTGGTTTACAGATTCTGCTAATCCTAGAGCAAGCCTCATGTCCTGCAACCAAAAATGGTCATCAGGCTGTAAGCCCTCGCATCATGACGAGATATGAAAATGCTAGTACTCCAAGAAAGTTCACAGACCTTCTGCTGATGCTTTAGGGGAAATGCAGTAGGATAAAGGGATTTGATCATTGACGGGCCTTTCATCGAGTACATTGGTGCGCTAATCGCACCCTGCGAGATGACCTGCAATATATGATGGGTGCACCACAAGTCATTTTCATTTCTTTGGATTTGAAACGACGTGAAAGATGCTCTGAAGGATGATACCTCAACGAGTACGCTTGGGTCTAGTCCTGCTTTCTGACTGAGAAGCAGTCCTTCCGAAAATGATGCCATCATACTAAAAAATATTCACAATTGTTGAAAGAAAAACACATCAGAATCACTATAGAACAAAGCAGTAAGAATTGAAAGGAAGTGATCTCAGACGAACCTTCCCATAATCATGTTGACAACAAGTTTCATGGCAGCCCCGTTTCCGACATCCCCGAGGTAGAATCTTGACTGGATGGAGGTATAAAGATGAGCACAAAACAGAATCAGGTAACTATAGCTTATCAAGCCAGAAGAAGCAGGTTGTAAAGAAACAAGGCACTATATACCTTCCCCATGATGTCTAAGAAAGGGCCAACAGTATCATAAAGAGATTTGTCTCCTGAAAAATTTCAGCTATTAATTTAGTTCCTCTGTCTCTCAACATGGATAAAACAAGAAATTTAGATAGCGTCGATATCGGTCACCAAAAAAAACATGGATGGCTTCAACCCGAAATACTTTATATTAGGAGAACAAGGATTGCAAACCCGCTGTAAGAAATATAAGCTGACCATCTTCTGCTGGTTTTTTGGAGCCAGAAACTGGAGCCTAAAAAAGAAAGTGCCAGTATTTTATTTTATTTTTTCCCCACATTAGAAATGAACCACAAGTATAACTTGATATCTGAGTTTCTACACTTCCGAAAACAATTGATTACCTCCAAAAACGATGCCCCGGTAGCTTTAATATGTTGAGAAATCAATTTAGAGGTTTCACCATCAACAGTAGAAATATCCACATACCTGAAGATGTGCAGAAAGGCTAATTACATAAGCTGCTTATCAGGTTATGAATAAAACACATTCACTTGTTAAAACAAAAGGTTGAGACTGAATGTAATCCTGTGACAGTGCAAAATGGAGAGAGTACTATTTTGGAAGGCAAATTCACACAAATCATTGGAAAATATAATAAACGTCCATGCTATATCGCTTCTATCATTAAATCTTAGACATCAAAAGGGCCGTTGCTAATATATATTACAGACATCAAAATAGCCACTACTATCATATCTTACGGACATTAAAATGGCCACCACTATCATATTTTGAAAACATCAAAATAGTCATACTTGTCATTTTCACAAATATCAAAAGGGCCATTGCTATTATATCTTACACAAGTTGGAGTGCTCATACCAGTGCTGAGAATTGTTAATGGCACGTGGTCTCGCTTAATCATAGACCATCATTTGGAAGATTTGCCTACCGCATTCATCAAATTGATAGTGGTGGCAATTTGATGTCTGTTAGATACAATAGTAGTGGCCAATTTGAGGTTTGTAAGATATATTAACAATGGCCCTTTTGATGTTTACGACAAAATGAAAGACGTGATATAGAATGGAAGTTTGTAAGCCATTTTGTGGTTGCTAACTGTCAGAAGCAGTTCTTGAAACTTGCATGCAGGAAACGAAATTTCCATTTGCATCGTACCCTTTTCCTGAACTCATTCCGCTCGCAGCTCCATGCTTTCCACAAGCAACATCAACCTGGTAAAGCACTTATAAGTTGCCATAACTGCAGATGAAGTTAAAGAGATAAGAAAACATACGCACTGCACTCTCGGGATCAGAAAGCATGGCAAATGTGACATCACAAGAAGCAGCTACTTCCTCAGGAGATGATTTATATCTGCAAAGTCATTAAACAACAAAACTAAGAACATTCCAGATTGAGTTGTCTTCCATGGCGGCTTTCAAAAGTTATAGCTGAAAAAAAAAAAAACAAACAAACAAACAAACTCATTCCAGCAAAGTACTTACTTTGCACCTAAGCTGATGAGCGGATCACATTTGCTCTTGGTCCGATTCCAAACAGTTACATCACACCTATAAGACGCCAAAAGATGATAAGTTTCCAACGACTTATAAAGCAAATTCAATCACAACAATTTTCCCGGGAAAGTATCCAAAGGGAAAAATATATATATATTTATCAGTAAAGTACACATATTTTAGCAAATTAACCAAGTGAAATATCAGGCAGTAATAGGTACAAGAGTAAGAAATGCATACCCAGCTTTTACGAGATTCTGCGCCATTGGAGAACCCATAATTCCAATACCAAGGAAACCAATATTTGCCGGCAATTTACCTGCTGAGAATCAAAAACTAAGTAATTTCATATGTATCACAAACAACAAATTGTCCAGAAACATATATATAAGTGTTTATATATAGCTGTTTATACCTTTAGATGGGTCATTGTAACCTTGAGAAGAGAAGGCCTTGAAAGAAACAGGAAATGGAGGTTTTGAAGAGAACAAGAAAATGGGTCTCCTTCTAAAGTGGTTAGGAATCTGAGGGCAAAAGCTCGAGCACACTGCCATGGCGATCGAAGATAAATGCTGATAGTAACAGGTCTTGATGAAGATGGACATGGGCAGTGTGAAGTGTGAAGTTTGGTCTTTTTGAGCTTCAACGGCTGTGGAAAAGCTCGCATTTTTATGCTAGTTTGCCTTGTTTGGATAAAAAGGGAAAAGAAAAAGTCCGAGGTTTTGGACGTAAGGTCAGACTTGGCCGAGACCCGCTTATTCCCGTTTTGGATATCTCATATTCCAACTCTACTCCACTGGCCGGTTTTTCTAGAGTTTTTATTTTGTTATTTTGTTTTTTGTTTTTTGTTTTTTTGTGATGAGTATTTCAAAAGTAGCATCTATTTTCATACCAAAAACAAAAAAAAATGGCATCTATTTGGACGGTAACTTAATCCCTAATGGTAATAATAACCACATCATCACTTGCCAAAACAAAGTTGGTTATATATACTTATTTATTTGATTGAATTGTGTTAAAACGATCTTATCTTGTCGGTTATATATACTTATTTATTTGATTGAATTGTATTGAAACGATCTTGTCTTGTCGTTAATATTGATAATGATAGAAAAGAAAATAATCAAAATCAATTTTTATTTATAAAATTTATAGCAATGTTCTTTTCATTTTTTATAATTTACGTTTAAAGAACTTTCTTAACCAGAAAAAAAAAAAAAACTTTAAAAATAATTATGTGAATTGTAATTTAAAGAAATTTAGGAAGGACATGTTTTTAGGGGGTGGGGGTTGCAGTTGCACCCTGAGGTGGAGTGAATAAAATGCTTCCTTATAAGCTACATGTTTTTCTTCTTCTGTTTTCTTCTTTTTTTTTTTCTCTATTTTTTTTTTAGCTGAAAATTTTTCGTTACTTTTAACTTATTAATTATTAGGAACTTTTATTTTTATTACCTTTAAGAAGTTGAAGAAAATTAAAAAGAGCTCCTAAATTTAGCAATTCATAGAATCAATGAAGGCGAGTACCAAGAACAGTAAAGATATGAAAGGATCAAACTGTGATACTTAAAAAAGATGATGTGAACATTTATATTTACATTATGTGCAGGACCTTACATCATGTTGTAACCTATTTACCTTTTGATAGTAACTTTTGAAACAATAGGACTGCAAAATCAAATAATCTATCAACTAGTATCATCTTTTTTCCCCTTTTGATGGGAATCCTAATAAATAATTCAAATCCCTTTACAATCACGACTGTAAATCAAGCTCATTAGCAGCTAGACAAAGATATGAAACCGGCACTATTTTCCTCACTTCCGGTAAGGATGATATCTACCAGCCATAGGACCGCCGGGCCAATCATATCCACCATAATGACCGAAATTCACACCGTCACTGTCACCAGCACCATTACCATACCCTGTACCACTGCTATAAGCACTAGTGCCACCATAGCCACCAAGAATGCCATTGGCATTGCCTCCATATCCAGCACCGCCAAACATAGCTCCGCCATTTCCATATCCGTATAAGTATCCACCATAACCACTGTAAAAACCAGTATAGCTTCCACCAAAATTTCCATAAGCATCATAGACACCATAGCCACCATAGCTCCTATCCATTTTTCTGCTGTAATGACCACTGCCAGAATTGTATCCATCATGTCCAGCTGCCGTGTCACCAAAACCACCATAAGACTTGCTATAATCACCGCCACCCCTTTTAGGTTTGGCCCTTTTGATTTCCACCTGCAAATACACAAAAGCGCACAAAGGTTGAAAACATTTTTCACTCAATACCACATAATAACAACTTCAATTTCTTTTGTCTTTGTTCATTGTTTTCTTCAAAGACATTTCTTTTCGACTGTTGTTATACCTGTTTGCCTCCAAGTTCATGCTTTTTTCCCACGGAAAATATTAGTTCAACAGCATCTTCATTGTCAAAAGTGACAAACCCAAAACCTCTAGATCGCCCATTTTGATGATCTAGCATGATCTGGCAGTCAACAATGATACCGTATAGAGAAAAATATTCCCTCAATTCATCTGCAGTTTTGTAACGGTATAGTCAGAAAAGGTACTGTAAAACACAAGATTAAAAAAGTAAGGTTAGACAACACCACCATTGCTCAAAGACGGGGGTAATCCACCGACAAAAATCTTCTTTATCCTCGATGCCCCCTTAAACTCCGTAGCCTCCCTAGGGACTGTCCTTTTCACTTCCACCTGACATAGGAACATTCTCATTACCGACAACGCAAACAGTCAGAGAAAAATACCCAATGCAGGGAAACAGGGATCGACAACAAATGAGACAGCAGTCATTACCGTTCTACCATCTATGACATGTTCTTCTTCTAAAACCTTATCAGCAACAGCTGGATCAGCAAATGTCACAAACCCGAATCCCCTTGGCCTCCCCGAGTGTTTGTCCAACATTATGACAGAATCAGTAACCTCTCCATAGTTCCCAAAGTAAGTAGCAAAGTTTGCTGAAATAAACAGATAAGCATAACATCAGGATAATGGGAAACTAATTTGATCACAGTTTTTTCATTCTGAAAAACAACTAGATTATAGCATTAACCAAACAGCCAACTTAAATAATTCACACATATACACATACATATATATACATAGATATCCACAACAAAATCAAAAGTCTAAACCATTTACCTTCAGTTGTCTCCCAAGAAACGCCTCCAACGAAGAGTTTTCTAACCAAAAGTGAAAATTTTAATGAAAAAAAAAACCGAAAATCTCAGTACAAGTTATTTAAAAACAGCAACTTGCTCATCTTTTAGGCTACAAAAGCTATAAAATGTAAATTGAGAAAAACCCCAACTGACCCTAAAGACGAATTACGGTGACCAACTGAATCCCCCGCCACATCGTCTTCACGAACTCCGTCCGTTTCGAGACCATTCTCAACATCGAAACGCTGCCCTTGATGTTCAAATTGCCCGTCTTCTCTGAACTGAACCGGCTCCGAGTGATCAGCCATTGGCGTTTCGACTTTTCTGGTTCAGCTTATCGAAACCGATGAAACCCTAACCTGAAATTTACGGGAAATTTCAGTTACAAAAAGGGATTTTGGTTGAGATAGAGAAGAAACGGGTATTGAATTTTGGGTAATTGGTCCGGTTGCAGAAACCCTAGCGCGAAACGGCGCCGAGAACGAGAACCCGGCGAGAGAATTTGAAATTTTCTCCCCGTGTTTGCGACTTTGCGTTTTTGTAGCAGTATATTCAAGCTTGGAGGGCGGCAAACTGAAACGACGACGTTTCTCTTTTCGTTTTCTTTTGGGCCCAATAAGTTTCTCTGGTACATGGGCTCCCCCCCCCCCCCCTATTAAAATCCTTTGTTAACTAATCGATTACGATAAATTGGATCGGATTGTACTGTTTTCTCTTGTGCAGTACCTCAAAGTGACATGAGCATGAAAGGGATTCAATAATCAATTTTCAAATCCACTGTCTGTTTTACATCCAGCAATACGTGGAGTTATTTTTGTTAATTTTTGGACAAAACCTATTTATATTTTGATTAAAATGATGCTAACTATGAATTTCGTCTAAAAATTAATGAAAATAACTACTGTAGTAACGTTTTTAATAGTTTTTATTCATTCTAACTATGACAAAAATAATAGAGAATGTCCCTAAATTACTAAAATTACTATTGTAATAATGATTTTAATAATTTATGTTCATTCCAGCAATGATAAAAAAGAACAGTAAATGTCCATAAACTACTAAAATATTCTTATAATAATCATTTTCATTAATTTTTAAATAGAATCCATTAGTGATTTGGTCAAAAAATTATACTAACTAACTAATTTCGTTTAAAAATTAACATAAATGACTATTGTAACAACATTTTAATAATTTAGAGACATTTCAATTACAAAAAAAAAGTTCATTGACTAAAATTATACAAAGTTAAAAGTTCATGGACCAACCTAACAATACACTATTCTCTTTTTATGAAAATAATTGAAATAAATAGTAATGTTTGAAAATATTTGTAGTACATTCTTATAAGTAAATAGAAATTTTACATAGTTGCTTTTTTTTAAAGGAAAAATAGTAAATTAACTGTTTTTAAGAAATGACATTAACATTTTCCTCTGATCTCCATTGAAGTATATGTACATAAATTTTAAGAAAGTGATTTATGATATTTTTAGATATATTTTCTTTATACAAATATATATATATATATTTTATTTTTTTTCCACTCGATTGTCATTCATTAGAGGGGATTCCTCAAATTAATAAGCAATACATCGTCATCGTCAATAGATACACAAAAACGAAATCATTGGAGTTTCGAGCAACAAATGAAGGAAAGAAAAAAGAAAAAAAAAAAAAAAAAAAAAAAAGAAGAAGAAGAAGATTGAATTACTACTCTGAAAAAGTAAATCTCTGTTCATGCCTCGGTAGCTTGGGGTGGGGTGGTGGTATAGTTAGCATATAACTATTGCAAATCAAGAAATCTTTTCCATACAATGCAGAATCGAACCCGAACCGGCACACCGCACCCCTTACCCTACCAATGTCAGACATGGTGGTCAATGACCAAATCCTTATAATTTTTCTCCCTAACATTTCAGCTAAGATGCTTCATAATTCACAATGTAAAATGATCCTAAATTCACAACAAGACAAGGAATAGGCAACAGAACATATGGTATCTGTTGGTGCATGATGAGTTATACACACCACTGTGACTTGTCCCAACTCCTCAAAGGCAAAAGAACAAAACAAACAAAAACATGCATTCACAAACAAACAGCAAAATACCATTCTTTCAGTTACTCATCTACTTCATCACCATCATCAAATTCTTCCTCTTCTTCATCATCACCGTTTATTTGTTCGTCTTGGCCCACATCCTCATCACCAACAATAAACCCGCCAAGCGTTTCGTCGTCCTCCTCCTCCTCGTCATCATCCGCACCCGCACCGTAAACCTTCTTCTGCCGAGACTTTTTACTGCCTTGAGAGCTGCCCTTTTGGGGCTTGTCACTGTCTTTTGATCTTGTAGAATACTTTGGCCTATTAGCTATTTTCCTCACACCGCCAACAAGCTCCTTGTCCTCTTCACTCACACCAGTCCACTCGTCATCACTCTCATTCTCTTCACCCTTTTTCCTCTTTTTCCTCACACCCCTCTTCCTTTTTTTCCTCTCAAACTCCTCCACCTCATCCTCGCTTTCTTTTCCTTCTTCTTCAAGAAACCACTCCCATCTCTTCGCATCCCGGATCATATGCTTGGGATAGTGGTCAAACTCATGTCCCATTACCACAAATCCAAACTCTGCATTTCCACAACCAATACAATACAATATATCAGAAAGCATAAAACTGACTGCTAACAATGCAATTCACCAAGAAAAACTGTCCTACACTAGATTTAAGGAGGGACCAAGAAGCTACTTTGTCATTAATGAGCAACCAAAAAAGTAGCATCCTTTTGGAATTCGTGAACCCAAAAATCGGCTCAACAAAACGTACAACTGTGCACGATGTTCAAACAAGTTACTCCGAAGCTCGTCCCTACCTTTGCAGATTACGAGGCGGGACACTTGTCTGAACACCGTGCACAGCTGCACGACATAGTGTTGAGCCGATTTTTGGCCTCTACACAGAAATGTAGAAGCAGGAGATACAAAAACCAGATGTCAAATTTATATTTTTTAATTAACATTAAACTAGCACATATAATCTGAGCCAAAAAAGAAAGAAAAACTTGCCCATGAAAAACTCACTCTCGAGAATTTCAAGGCATCATTTTTTTACGATTCAAGCTATCATTTTTCCACAATTAGGGATTATGGGTCCAACCTTTAACTGGGTCAACGCCGAAAACATCAAACCCCTCGAATTCCGACCCACTTCGCGAACTCTCGGCCGATTCAAACTCATCTTCTTCATCAGGAACCTTCTTCTCTTCTTCTTCAATCCCAATTTCCCTCAGAGAGAACCAGGAGGGTTTCTCGCCGGACAAGCAAAACCAGTCCCCGGCGGCCAAGTCGCCCTTCTCCGACCTCCTGAAAGCCCTAATTTCGTCATCGTCTTTGAGCCGGACCCAAACGGGGTTTTTCCCCAGAACCTCAAAGGAAACCTTGCTGGGCTCTGTTTGTTTCGCGCCTGATTTCAGCTCGAAAGCGACGTGACGACGAGAGACTGTTCTGTCATCCGTGTCGAACCCAAACGGCCCTCGACCAAACACGGTCTTATCATGTCCCTTCTTAAGCTCAATGTTTGCACCGTACTCTTCGTTTACGATCTCCATGTGATGAGTTTACAATCAAAGTCAAGTTCTTTTTGGTCTTTTTGTCATTAATTAAAATAAAAAAAAAATTAAAAAAAAAAAAACAACAACAACAACAGCAGCAACAACTGCAGTGAGTTACGGTTTTACCCAAGTCGTTGAACTCTCACGTGATATGCACGTGTTGAAAAACTAGAGTTGCTGGCCAGGCCAAAGGTGATAAGAAAACGACAAACGACACTATTTATCAAAAGGAAAACGACAAACAAATGGGGTCAAGCCAGATAGCTCTCTTGAATTGCATTGGTGGGTGTTGGGTAACATTCAAATATCTTGTCTCACGACGGAGAAAGGGACCAAAATGAAAGCAAATAGTTCTAAATAGGAATCTTACCCATCACTTTTTTTTTTTTTTTTCCGAATTAGCAATCGTCAATTAAATTATTTTTCAAAATAAAATAATGGTTATATCTTCCCAAAAACATGCATATTTTTTATTTTGCACTACTTTATTAACATTATGACAAAATACCCTTCATGAATAATTTAAATTTTTTATTGTAATCATAAATTAGCGATAATATTACATCTGACAGTATCATAAAATAAAAAATTTGAATCCTCAATTGCTAAATTCAAAAAAAAAAGAGTAAATTTTTTAGTAGAATATGAGATTTAAGTTCAATTAAAGTTGTGAAACGACTCAGATTATAGTCTAAAAGGGTGTTTGGTGAATGAGTTGAGTTTGAGTTGAGTTGAAATTTTTAAGTTTGAGTTGAGTTGACTTTTTAAAAAGTAATTATAAACTTTATTGACTTTTCAAAAAAAGATAAAAATTGATATGAAAAAATACAGTTTAGTTGGAGTTAAACCCGATTATTAAACACCCCCTAAATTTCATTAGATAATACTGATCTTTAAAAAAAGGGCAAAAAAAAAAAGATAAATTTGAATTTTAGTATGTTCACATATGATTTGAGCATATTAGATGACCCTTCACCAAAAAACACATTAGATGACCATCATATGGTATTATTTTCTAATCCCAATTTAAAAAAATATTTTCTAAGGCAAATTATATGAATAGTGAGAGCCACATATAATGCAAATTATTAAAGTATTCATACTAGAATAGATTTTAAGGTGTTTTTTTTTTTTATATTTTAAAAGAGGGAGGAGGAGGGGGGGTGATCAAAGAAGAAAAAGGCCAAATGGGTATGGACGGTAATTTCAACCCAAGCACGAGTTTTTGTCGTTGTCGTATTCGCTGTCAGCATGAGAACAATCGCTGACAGCTGCAAGGAAAACGACGTCGTTTTTAATTAATTAATTTTTTTCCCCTTTCCTCTTTGCGTTTTGGCTAGACATTATCTTCAGAGGTTTCAACGACTTTAAATCAGGGTCACTCTGGGCAGACGACATCGTCGTCGTCGTCGTTGTGGAGGGTTTCCTGATCTTGTTCCAGGTGCAGGTCGTCGATTTCTGATGCTCTTCCCGTTGTTGTCGTTTCGCCACAGAACTTTCTCAGTTAAGTCTTGCTTTTATTATTTTATGAATTAAAGCCCTTTTACTTTTATTCCCGATTTAGGGTTTCTAGGGTTTGGGTTTTCTTTTTCCTTTCCGGTGATGGTCCCGGGTTTTCTGTTTGGTTACTAAGAAAACCAAACCTGAGAATAATAATGCCGGAAAAACTTCCGAACATAAAAAAGTTTTGTGCTTTATGAAGAAGCTAACTTTTTGACCACTTTTTCGCTCGGATTGTTCCTTTTCGGACTATAAATTGTTTAATATATTTAAAGGCCTGAGCTTGCTCTGTGTTGCTGGTGAAAGGAAAGCTCCGTTCTTTTGCTGATTTTTTTCTTTTTTGGAATAAATTTTGTCTGAGAAGTAAAAGCCTCGATTTTTAAGTAGGGAAAAGCGGAAAAAAAAAATCAAATCAAATCTTGTTATGAAAGAGAAAAACTTTATAGATGAACAAAAAAGGAAGTAAAAAAAATTATAAGCCCATCGATTTTTTTTTTGTTTTTGCCAAAAGTTAACATCAAACAGAATTATCACTGTGTATTTTTTCTTTTTTCTTTTTTTTTTTCTTAAGAAGGAAAATCCTAAACTGTTAAGCCCTTGAAAAGATTCTCAACTTCTAAATGGCAGTGACTTCAGTTGTTTCAGTTATTGGCTTCAACTTGGCTATGGTTTTTTTTTTTTTTAAATAATTTTCCCTAAATTAGTGTTGTTTACAACTAACTTGAAATGTGGCTAAAGAAGTATACATTTTGGATCTGTTTTTGAGTTCTTGTTTTTTTATGCTAATTTCTTCATTGTTCTTGTTAGCAGCTCAAATGGCTACAGTTGCAGATCCCGGGCCTATTGATAAGTCTGTTCTATATGATCAAGATAACCATGTCTCTTCAGCCGTTTGGGATGGGCAGGTTGTTAATTTCTCTGTATTTGTTAACATCTTATTTTAATCGGGTGCTACTTTTTATGGTCAAAAATTCACTTTTATGTATGTGCAGGAGCGGGGTGTGCTTAGATGTCATGAACACACTTCAATGCTAGAACAATGGAAGCTCACCCCGAAACAGATTGAGTTGGTTGAGAAGGCTGGCTTCGGGTACCTTCGGTTGATCCCCTCGTTTTCTCTTGATAACTCACTTATCTCAGCGCTAATTGAGAGGTGGAGGCGAGAAACAAATACATTTCACTTGCCCGTTGGAGAAATGACCATAACCCTTGAGGACGTTGGGCTGATACTTGGTCTGGCAATTGAAGGAAAACCAGTGGTAGGTGTGCATTCAAACTCGCCTAGCGCGGTTTGTGAAAAACTGCTAGGGAAAGCGCCGGAGGACCTGAACGGTGGAATGTTGAAGCTTACTTGGTTGAAAGAGTGCTTCTCCAAGTGTCCTGAGGATGCATCAACTGAAACAATCGAGCGTTATACGCGTGCTTATATCCTGTATCTTGTTGGTAGCACAATATTTTCCACAACAACCGGAAACAAAGTCTCCATCATGTATCTCCCTTTCTTTGAAAATTTTGAGGAAGCAGGAAAATTTGCATGGGGAGCAGCAGCACTGGCATTCCTTTATAGGACTCTTGGTAATGCTTCTCTAAAATCTCAAGGCACCATTAGCGGCTCTTTGACTCTATTGCAGGTAGATGCTATCATCTCTTTTATCTCTTTTCTTGTTCTTACACTTGTTGTGGTCGGTTTCGGGTTTGTAGGAAAGCAAATGGATGTTTCTATGGTGGAGTAAAGATGAAATGTTCTCTGTGATAATTGGTTTTTTTTTTTTTTTTTTTTTTTTTTTTTTTTTTTTTTTGGGTTCCTTTTTTGTAGTGTTGGAGTTATTTTCATATCAATATCGGGCGACCAAAGATCAATGAGGATCCGAGTGGCAACTTTCCTTTTGCACTAAGGTGGAAAGGAAGACAAAGCGGACCAAGATCAACTTCCAATATAGTTGCCTATCGCAAGGCCTTAGATAACCTCACATCGAATGATGTAAGTGAATACATGACTTTCTTGATGTACATGATGATCGAATGGATCTCGTGATTATGATGAAATTTGGTCATTTTTCAACAATACAGGTTCAGTGGCTTCCGTACAAGGATATAGATTTTGGGGTTGTACCAGATCACATTAAAGACAATTTGAACTTGAAAACAGCAAGGACTATGCTGATTTGCTTTGACAAGGCTGAAAGACACATGCCGGATCGTTGCTTAAGGCAGTTCGGTTTGCCTCAGCCAATCCCCCAGAAGGTCAAGCGATGGGAGAAAAGAGTCCGTTCTGGTGATCAAGGGATAGATCTGACAAAAGAGACAGAATCTGAGGCCAAAGGAAAAGTGCAAGCAGAGGTAAAGGATTGGTTGGACCGTAAACTCCATATTCTGGAAGGTGGTGATGGTGTGGATGAAAGTGAGTACATGCAATGGTACGAGAAAATTACCCGTAAATTTATAGGGCGACCTGAATCACTCGAATCCGAGTTTCAGAGGACTGTAAGTCAATTCTTAACGGTCCATTGATAATATTGTCGGTTTTTTTTCCCTAAAAATACTTGCATATGTTTGACTTGATTGTTCTTTCTGTAGGTTGCCGCAATAAAGGAAATTGCAAGCATAGCGGATTTGGTGGCACTAGATCGAATGGATTCTCGAGATAAGAAGTTGCTAAACGAGATAAAGAGCTCTGTGCATAGCTGTTTGACGGAGATTATCGGAGAACCGCGAAAGGGAAGACGCAAGAGTGCTGCAAAGAGAAGAAGGTCTGTTGATTCCAACAGTAGGGATGACACAACAGACTAATTGGAAATGCAAGCTGTTCTGAGGAGTATTTAGCAACTCTCAAGTTCTGCATGGCAAATATGCTGAAGCTGTAGAATTGTTGTTTTTAAGTTGGAGATCCTCTCCCGTAGGTTGTGTCACTATCATATTGTAGGTTTGACTAGGTTTCAGTTAATGACTCTGTGGAGAACTTCAAGAACCTGAATTGGTCGGTTTTTATGGTAGATAAATTATGATTATAGGGTTCGGAATTTATTAAACAACCAAAAAAAATAAAAATAAAAGATAAAATAAAAATTTAACCCGGTGAGAAAAGAAAAGTGATTTCTAATGAAATGTATGTGATCAAAGAAATTAAGGAAAAATTAGATAAATAGATGGTTTTTAATATTTAATTAAATAAATGGTCTAAATCTTTGTTATTTAAGAAAAAGACTTTCAGTCATTATTAATAAGTGATTGATTTTAACATAAATATTAACATTAATCAATTACTAATTAATCAAGATTAATGAATAATTAACTGATTGAACATTTTTCAAAAAACGATAATTTTTTTAGTTTTACAAAAAAATGATTATTATTCCATACCCCCAAAATGAACCAACTCTAGGGCTGTAAAATTAGAACTGATTTTCAGATATAACTGAATTTGGTCCTCTAGTTAACGGCCTAGCTTTAGGAAAATAGTGGTATATACTACAAACAAAACGCAAGGGAAAAGAAAAAAAAAAAAAAGGAAATAGAAAGAAAGAAATATCTTTTGAATATTTTGAAATAATTTGAATACCGTTAGAACTTTAGAAACAACAGCTAGGAGTACGCATGCTAATTCTGCCCTAAAAAAAAAAAAAGTAATCACTTCTTGGCATGCAACTATTGCGACTGTGCTCAGTTCTTTTTTCACAGGAGAGTTGGGTGTATCGACAAAACATTTCCCACATGTCCTTGGCAAGAAATACTGAAGTCTGATGATAAATCTTAGCATGCTATGCATTCTCACTTGGCTTCATCTCAACATCATTGTCTTGCGCTTCATTTTCGTTCTCGCTTGGCTTCATCTCGACCTCATTTACTTGCGCTTCGTTTTCAGTCAGAACACTCCCTTCTTTTTCATTCGGAACGCTCACCTTTATCTTGCGCTTCGTTTTCAGTCAGAACACTCCCTTCGTTTTCATTCGGAACGCTCACCTCGCTTTCCTTATGAACGCTCGCCTCGTTTTCCTTAGGAACGCTCGTGTTGTTTTCTTTCGGAGCACCCATGTCATTTTCCTTTGGAACACTGGCTTCGTTTTCTTTCGGAGCACCCGCATCATTTTAGTTCGCACGCTAATTCTACCCTAAAACACTAGTTTTAAAATTTAAAAAAAAAAAAAAAAAGTAATCATTTGTTGGCATGCACATATTGCGACTGTGCTTAGTTTTCTTTTACAGAAGAGAGTTGGGTGTATCGACAAAAAATTTCGCACATGTCGTTAGCAAGAAATACTGAAGTCTGATGATAAATCTTGGCATGCTATGCATTCTCACTTGGCTTCATCTCGACCTCATTGTCTTGCGCTTCATTTTCGTTCTCGCTTGGCTTCATCTCGACCTCATTGTCTTGCGCTTCATTTTCGTTCTCGCTTGGCTTCATCTTGACCTCACTGTCTTGCGCTTCATTTTCATTTTCGCTTGGCTTCATCTCGACCTCATTATCATGCGCTTCGTTTTCATTCTCGCTTGGCTTCATCTCGACATCATTGTCTTGCGCTTCGTTTTCATTCGGAACACTCCCTTCGTTTTCATTCGGAACACTCGCCTCGTTTTCTTTCGGAACACCCGCCTCATTTTCCTTCGGAACACCCGCCTCGTTTTCCTTCGGAACACCCGCCTCGTTTTCCTTTGGAACGCCCGCCTCGCTTTCCTTTGGAACGCCCGCCTCGCTTTCCTTAGGATCGCTCGCCTCGCTTTCCTTAGGAACGCTCGCCTCGTTTTCTTTCGGAACGCTTGCTTCGTTTTCTTTCAGAGCACCCGCGTCATTTTCCTTTGGAACACTGGCTTCGTTTTCTCTTGGAACGCTCTCATCCTCGCCCAACTCAGGGACTCCGTTCTCAATCACCTGATTAAGCAAATAACAACTATGATAACAAAGCCCATCTTTTCAAAATTTAAATAAACAAAAAGACCGAAACAACAAAATGAGCAACTCACTCTTGTTGAAAGCATATGTTTCAGGCCAGCAACAAGCTCAAAGAGATACTCAAACGTAGCCTTCTGAGCCTCCTGTATTGAAAACCTCGATTGTTAGACCCCTCCAATGAAAAATATTAAATATGGTGAGTGAACAACCAAAAAGACATCCTAACCGGCAAGTCTAAAGGTAGAGGAAGTCCTTCGACCACAGGGGCTTTAGGAACTTCAACAACTTTGCTGCCACCTGCGTCATCCGTCAACTGGACACTCCAAGAAGGAGGATTAGAAATGCCCAATGCCTCGAATTCGACCTTAGCACTCTTCCACAGAGGAATAATAGTAATAGCTTGAGATGTAGATGAGCCATACTGTGTAAGCTGTTAATGCATACGATAAAAGCAAATCGAGATCCATTAGTGCCAATCTTGAACGAGCTGCTTTGTCAAGTTCTTTAAAGAATTTATATCGAAAAGATGAAACGAAAAAACACTAGCGATCCTTTAACCCCCTATCCTACTTTCTTGACCTCACAAAAGGGACATCTAGACAGCACTACCAAAGATAGAGTGACAGAGATGGAAGAAAAATGGATTCACGATATGTTACATCCACTGATCCCGCGTTTCCAAATCCAAAATTCTTGGACTATGTAACAATGTTTCATACCTGAGGCCTTTCTACAGCACTGAAGGAATGGAAAGATGGACTTTCAAAATTTGGAGGATTTAGCACAGCATATGCCCCTTCATTGTTATACTTCGGTTCACCAAACTGCAATCTCACAAAAAATGGCAACATAAATTACATATTTAACTTCCTCAAGGACGAGGGGGGAAAAAACTTTGAACATTTTAACAACAAATCGAAAAATTCAACATTCTCCCAATAATCAATGATCCTCCACATACACATTAATACATATACATATATAAATGTGTATATATATATATATATTTATATACTTAGAAAACGAAAAGAAAGTGTTGTACAAAGGCCTTAAAGATGCAAGGAAGAGCATAGAAGCAAAACCTGCGGGTAATCTGGCGCACTAAACAAAGTGTACAGTTTCCCTGATTCGCCATCATGATCCAAGCTGAAGCCACTTAGCATGTCTCCAAACTCATCCTGGCCAGCCCTTGCATCAGGGCCTTGATGTGATTTTATGATCAACTGTTAATGACGGAAAGAGAGCAAGCAATTTTCTGTCATGACACTTTAAGTAAGCGTTTAAGTGAAAGTGAACCATTTCACATATAAGCAATGACAATGAACTAGAGTATAAATTTGAAAGCAAAAGCAGAAATCTTCTTAAATAGGCAAGGAAAATAAATAAAATGATCTCAACTAACTTATATATACCTATAAACGAAATGGAGATTTTGTCTCAATTTTATATACACGAATGAAAGCATGCAAAAGAGTATTCCAGCAAACTAACAGCTACATTACGAATTTACCTTTAATCTGGATTCTTTTAGAAAAGTCTCGGTGCAATCAGGACCCCATGACAGGCCCATTCTTCTATCAGCAGTTTCAATTAGACCATCTTCCTTTGATGGATCCGACCATAGCACATCAGCCAATACACTTGGTTCTCCTTCCGGAGCATCTTCAAGAAACCTATTAACTTTAGACAAGTCTTCTAGAGAACCTAACTCCAGATTCTGTGATCTCTTTCTCTTAGACCTTCGCACTGGGGCAGCACGTGTGCTTCGGAAAAGTCCTCCGTGAGTGGTATATACACTATTTGCTATAATCGAGGCCAGAGGAAGCTGTTTGAAGCATTCCAAGCATTTATTATAGACCATTTCACCCTGATCATCATATTTGGTCTTGACTTCTTGCTCAAAACCATACATCAATGTGCAAAATTTGGTCTCGTGATTTCCACGTAGGAGATAAACTCTGTTAGGCATCAAAACCTAAATATAGAAATGGGAAAGAAAAATAAAACATGTTAAATACTGAACTTCACCCACCAAAAAATACTTGCATAACCAAGAAAAAGATAATGCGTATACTTCTTTTCAAGAATCAAATAGTTGAAACATCTAATCAAATTTAGATTATTGGATCCAAGCCACATAAAAGTATCAAGATTAACATTTTTGAACTCGTATCACCATGCAACCAGGCCAAAAATACAAGTAAATGAGTGTATAATACGTGTGAACCATTCTAGACCATTTTAGATTTTTGTTTAAATAAATACATTAAATAGACTCATTTAGTTGATATAAAAGAGAGAACTAAAACAGGTAAGACAACTTGGGGAACCAATATAACTATGGTCGCTTACCTTCCAAGCTAGCAAGACCAAAAGCACCTCCAAGCCCCATGCTCCTCTGTCCACATAATTTCCATTGAAAACATAAAATTGGTTCTCAGAGGGAAATCCAGCAAGTTTAAAAATATTAAGTAAATCGTGGAAATGTCCCTCAACATCACCGACTACGATAACTTTTAAATCTTCTCCACGGCAGTCAACCTCTACACAATTAGGTTCCTTGGATAGGATTCTTGAAGCAGCATTGATTAAATTATCCACAATAGAAAATGGCACGAGAGACCAAAACTCCGTTGGTGGATCCTTCTTTGAAGACCTATCAAGTTTTTCCATCATATCCTTTACCCACTCCAAAGTTAATTTCCCATCTGGAGGCCACACAAGAGAAAGCCGAAGGGGTGATAATAATGTTGAATTTGTCACCTCATTCTGACCATCTTCGTTGTTTACTTTAGATGTCTCATTGTCGGTTTCATGCATCTCATTCTGACCATCTTCATTGCTTACTTTAGATGTCCCATTGATGGTTTCCAGCATCTCATTCTGACCTTCTTCAGCACTTACCTCAGATTCCACCACCACTTGCACATCTTTAAACATCATTCCTTCTGGCTGTCCAACCTGCACTGCGTTTGTTGCTCCATCCACAACTGTTATATCTTGTTCAACTCCATCATGGACATCACCATTGCCTGAGTGGGACGGCACATCTATCGTGCTGTCCTGCTTCTCATTCTGACCCTCTTCATTTCTTGTGCCTGCTTCTGCCTCCGGCCCTTCATTTTCGAATAACCTCCTTTGAAGCCTTTCAATATCTGATTCCTTGTTGCTTGTGGCTGTGGCCCCACCCATCTTGCTCTCCACAGTCTCTGCATCAACTCTATTGCCCTGTAATGTACGTAATACAATGGAAATTAAAGTCAGCTCCGTGAAATAAGAACTGAATAGAATAACATTCTGGCTTATCAACATACTGATTCAACAACTTCACGATGCCGAGTGGTTGACATTTTTGCTCGTCTAGTAACAATCGTGGATACAATCTCTTTCATTCGTGAAACCGACCGAGTCTGCTCATCATCCATACCTTCACAAGGTATCTTACTCAAAATGCTATTCACATCCTTGCACGAACCCACCTGCCCGAAAACGGCAGAGTAAGCCAAACTACACAATAAATACAAAAAACTAACTTATCAATAAGAAGGGACACTTACCATCTTCTCAATACTAGAGGATAGTGCCTTTTTCACATCACTCTTGGTAACCTGTGAAAAAACATCAATAGTACCAACAAAGAAAATCCATCTGATGAAGAACAATTCAAAAGAATAACAAAATAAAATCGTAACCCCGGCTTTTTCTCTCTAACCTTTTCAACTCTATTGCAAAGAATTCCACGTGCTATTTCTCTCATCATCATGAGTGAATGCACTTGCTGATCATCTAAATTCACAAACGACATTGCGTTTACGTTGTCCACAACCTTTCTAGCTTCATTTAGGATTCTCTCTTTGCGAGAGCTCACATCTGCAGTCAAAACAACATGACCCCACGTAAGTTCAGAAAGGAGCCAAAATCAACTCTTACTCAGAAAGCTTCATAGTGGACATATAAATATACACAAACACATATACATACATACATACATACATATATATGTGTGTGTGTGTGTGTGTGTGTGTGTGTGTGTGTGTGTGTGTGTGTGTGTTTCTTGAAACGATCTATTTTCTACGAAAAAGTTGAGAAATAAATTCATTACTTTAAACCTCCTCACTACAACAATAAATCCCAGAAATTGTTTCCTTCCCTTTGTGTCGAATTTAACAACCGGTTTTTCTAAAAGTTAAAAACTAACTAGTTTCCATGGAAATTCACAGACCCAATTGACTGAAAAACCAAATCGTATTACAGCGGCTCATTATTCTAAACAAAAAAATGGAGATTAGAAATCGAGTCTTTTTGGGGCAATGCAAAAGGGGAAGTGATTGCAAGAGGGGAAATAGCGGTGAAACGCAGAGATCACTGACCTTCGGCAGGCATGGTTGGGCTGTAAACGACAACGAAAATCTGAAGAAAAGTTGAATCGGTTCTTTATGAAGGAGACGCGAGCTAGAGAGAGAGAGAGAGAGAGTTTTGGGGGGTTCACGGAGAGAGAGAGAGAGAGAGAGAGGAAACGACTTCAAGCCCTAGATCGTTTTGTGGATTTCTTATTGGTAAAAATCTTCTTCGAAGGAAAAGGATAAAGAACACATTACACATGACAATAATATTAACAACTGTGTGAAAGAGTTGAGTTATGAAACGGCGGCGTTTGGTCTCTCTGACAATTTTTTGAGATCCGGAAGTCAGAGAGTCAGAGGCGCGCCATGTGTGTTTGTGTGCCAGGCCTACCACATGTGTGCAAAGCTAGAATAGATGACGTATATCCTTTTTTTTTAATAATTAGAAAAGGAAACATAAGTGCTTCCAAAAAAAAAAAGAGAGAAATATTATATATTTTAATTTTTAGATGAGTGTGAGCATAGTGCTAAGGTTTAGATTGTAGAATTTGAGTTTACATTGATTATACATTTATCGAGATATTTGAATTGCGAGTTAAAAGTGTAAAAACTTGAACTATATTCGGAGAAAAATTATCAATATAAAGCTTGTTTTGTTCGTCTCGAAATTCTTTATAATTTATTTAAAAAAATTATTTCATTTAGACTTATTTATGCAAAATTATTGACTTTTAAAGTTTGAGTTACAAAATTATGTGAATAATGAAGCTGAGGCAAAAGGACAAAAATTTGATTGTAATTCTAAGATTCGGATTATACGTCCAAACAAGTTTTGAGTCTCGCGTATTCGGTAGATATAATTTTTTTATTTATGTATGTAATTATTAAGCGTACGTTTGTTGCACTAATTTAAAATGGAATTTTTTGATTAAAATTAGTTGATTTTTTAAAAAGTTATTATAATTTTTATTGACATTTCAAAAAAAAGATAAAAACTGAAACGAAAATTTTAGATCCGAATCTCAAAACCAAATGCACCTTAATTAATTTATATATAATTTTATATGAATAAATATAGTAAATTGCTTATTTGGTATCCAATTTTTTTTCATGAAATTGCAATTTGGTCTCTAACTTTTTTTATAACTAAAAGCTCCCTAAACTATATTAAAATGGTGCAAAATCATCATTCTTGTTAACAAACAATTTAACATCAAAGGTCTCATAAATCATGTTTGATTTACTATTTTAAACATAATTAAAAAAAAATACATGATTCAACTTACATGTGTAGTATACGTGATATGTTCCATCCAACTTTAAATCTGTATTATAAAAATAAAATTAAAAAAAATTGTTTTACATCATTTTAAAGAGTTTAGGGAGCTTTTAGTTATTAAAAAAAAAGGATGAAATTGTAATTTTGTAAAAAAAAAAAATTAGGACCACACACGTAATTTACTCAAATTCATATGTAATATAATATTAGTTATAATTATTAATTCAAATGAGATACGGTCACTGAAAAATATTATATTAGAATCAATTGGTTATTAAGTTACCCTTTGGATTGTAGGTTGGAGTTGAAATTTTTAAGTTGAAGTTAGTTGATTTTTTAAAAATTAGTTATAATTTTTATTGATTTTTCAAAAAAAAAACATAAAACTTCAGCTGAAAAAATACAATTTAGTTAGAGATAATCATGTAAACCAAACAAAGCATAAATTAACTAACCGATAAAGTTACAAATGTCCGTACATGGATGCTGAATATATAACTAAACCTGCTTTCAAAAAAATAATAATAATATTTTTATCTAATTTAATTTTTATATAATTTCACTGGTTAGGTTTTGTTTCACACTCCACTGGTAAATTCTAAGAAATATAATCCAGAGCAAAAAAAAAATTCTAAGAAATATAAAAAGTTTAGTTATTGTTTAAAGAAAATTTTTAATTAAGCTTTGTATTAAATTTTTTTTTTCCCGAAATTTTATTAGCCCTGTTAAATGTTTAAAAAACAAAACCAAAGACAAGCAAACAAACAACCAACAAATTGCTTAACATGTGTGTTAGTGATTAAAAGGTCATTTCTCTCTCTCCTTTTTTTTCCCCTCAAAATTCTCATAAACTAGGAATTTCCTTTATGTGGAACTTCCGCCATCGCCGTGGTTGACGAAGGTGATCGGCGGTTCAGTGATCTCAGTGGAGATAGAGTCAGAGGGTCCTAATTGGGAGTTTCTAGACCAGATCTAACCCGACGAGCTTCCGGTGAGGCTTTGATGATTTGATAGTTGGTGCGGCAATCTCTTACCTCTAATCGAGCCGATTGATTTCCTCTGAGTCGTGGCGTGTGGCGGAGTGGTTGTTCCACGTTGGGCAAGAATTTAACGGGCAACGATATTTTATAGTAATGCTTTTGTTTTTGTGTTTTAATTTTAATTTTGTAATAAATAAGGTAGTTCCCCCATCTCTTGTTTGTTTTTATATGTGGGTTCCGCTTGAGTTATTTCTAACAATATATGTATATAGGTTCCGTTAGTATTAGAGTCATGCAGAGTTTGTTGCAGTCTTTGTGCTGCGAGTGATTGTCTCTCGATTGATCGAAATATTCCATCGATTGTATATCTTTTTTTAAAAAGAGTTTTATACATGCTCGATTATAAGATTGTCGAGGAATTCGAAGAATTTTCACATCATCGGGTCTCGGTTCATGTTCTCCTCACTGAGCTTTATCATATTTTACCAATGGAATCGATCTTAGTTGAAGTTATGTCTCTTGTAACACAAGGTTGTTTCATCTCTGATATTGGTACGTGCACCAAATTTTAATTTGAATGATAATTTCCTTTAAAAAAAAACAAATAGCATAACTTTCTTTTTTTTTCCCCTTTAAATATGGGTTTATTTGGAACACAAGTTCCACTCCAACTAAACTGTATTTTTTTATCTCAATTTTTATCTTTTTCTGAAAAGTCAACAAAATTTATAACTACTTTTTTAAAAGTTAATACTATTCAAACTTAAAAATTTTAACTCAACTCAAACTCAACTCATTCACCAAATATCCCCGTAATTTTTTTTTTTTAAGAAAATATCATCCCTATTTTTTTATCTTAAAAAAAATCCCACTTGGTTTTATTTTATTTATTTATTTGTTTGTTTTGTTTTGTTTTGTTTTGAAGGGACATCTCTATTGTTTAAAAAAAAAATTATGTTCCTTTTTTTTTTTAAATCTTTTTATATAAAAGCGGCTGAACGACCCTAAAAAGAGGGTCAATCAGAGCAGACGACAACTCCATCGTCGTCGTTGCAGAGGAGTCTCCTGAGTCCTGATCTTTGGTCGCGGAGGAGGTCGTCGACGTCTCTGATACTTTCCCGTCGTTGTCGTTTCTGCGCAGGACTTCATCAGTTGAGTGTTTAATTTATTTTTGCTCCCCTTTTGCTTCAGATTCTAGGGTTTTAGGGTTTCCGTTTCGGTTTTTTTTTTGGGTAATATCTTTCTAGGTTGTTTGTTTGGTTCTTGAGAAAACATGCTAATGGAAAATTCTCCAGAGAAAACTTACTGCACTCAGAAAGTTTGGTCCTTTATGAACGAGTTGTTCTTTGAACCAGCTTTTCCCTTGGCTTTTTCCTGGTTTTGGGTTAAAAACTCTATTTTTTTCCTGTCATATTTCTGATTCTGATCTTTATAAAGACTGATCTTTTCGCACCTAAATATATATATATATATATGTATGTATATATTCTGATCTTTTTGTATGGCGAGGCATTTAACATGAAATTTAAAAAAATCTATGAATTATCATGACATTCCTGAAAATACAAAGTAATGTGATATCTTGATAAAACGCAGGGGAAATTTAGGTTACTCGTGATTTGAGAAAAAAAGGAAAAATTAAAAGAGAGAGAGAGAAAAAAAAAAAAAAAAAAGAATCCTTAAAAAGGAGAATATATATATATATATATATATATATTTATTTTCAAAGGAAAATTATAAACAGTGACTATAGAGGATATGTTAGAAACGCCAGAGTCTTTGACTTTTGATTTTAAGGATGTTTGGAATGGAACAAGGTATTTCAAGGGGAAAAAAAAAAGAATGGAACAAGGTGTTAGAAACTAGTGATGTCAGATATTTGCTTAACCATCTCTATCGGTAGATGAGCATACCCTTGTAACACATTTTCAAATCATTGTTACATAGAATAAATACCTCGTTTGCCATATTAGACCAATTCTCCGTGAAGGACTCGAGACAAACGTTAAAATGTAGTTTTTATATTGTTCTTGTTAGCAGCTCAAATGGCGGCAACTACAGATCCAGGACCAACCGATAAGTCAGTACTACATGATCAAGATAACCATGTCTCTTCGGCAATTTGGAAGGGGGAGGTTGTACAAGAGTTCTAAATTCTATCCTTTTAGCTTTGTTCCTTTTCGTTTGTAGAACTCTTGTTTTGTGGCTATAACTTCACTGCAACATTTGCAGGAGCGAGGTGTGCTTAGATGTCATGAACACACTTCAATGCTGGAACAATGGAAGCTCGCCCCTAAACAGATCGAGTTGGTTGAGGAGGCTGGGTTTGGGTACCTCAGATTGATTCCCTCACTGTCTCTTGATAACTCGCTCATCTCAGCTCTAGTTGAGAGGTGGAGGAGAGAAACGAACACGTTTCACTTGGCTGTTGGAGAAATGACCATAACCCTTGAAGATGTTGGGCTGATACTTGGGCTGGCAATTGATGGGAAACCAGTTAAAGGTGCATCGTCTGTAACGCCTAGCTCAGCTTGTGAGACCCTTCTAGGGAAAGTCCCAGAGGACCTAACCGGAGGAATGTTGAAGCTAACTTGGCTGAAAGAACAGTTTTCTAAGTGTCCTGAAGATGCATCAAGCGAAACAATTGAACGTTATACACGTGCTTATCTGCTATATCTCGTGGGCAGTACGATATTCTCCACTACAACTGGGAACAAAGTCCCTATAATGTATCTTCCATTGTTTGAAAATTTTGATGAAGCAGGAAAATATGCCTGGGGAGCCGCAGCGTTGGCAATGCTCTATAGAACTCTTGGTAATGCCTCTCTCAAATCTCAAGGCACCATCAGCGGCTCTTTGACTCTATTGCAGGTAAAGCATTTGTGAGTGTTTTTCGTTCATTCTATGTTAAATTAAAGGCCTCGAGTTAAAATCCTATTTTTGATTTTTCTCTCTGTAGTGTTGGAGTTACTTTCGCATTAATGTTGGCCGACCAAAGATTAATGAAGATCCAAGTGGTAACTTTCCATTTGCACTTAGGTGGAAAGGAAAACAGGGTGGACCAAGATCAAATTCTAACATACTTGCCTATCGCAAGGCATTAGATTTGCTCACACCTAGTGATGTAAGTGAATGCACGACTTCTTGACGTGTATGATAGTAAGTTATTCTGATGATTATAACAAACAAAATTCGCTGTATCGTTACCAAATACAGGTTCAGTGGCTTCCATACAAAGATTTAGACTTGGCGTTAGTACCGGAGCATATAGAGAGTAATTTGAAATTGAAAGCCTCAAAGACCATGCTGATATGCTTTGACAAAGCAGAAAGACATATGCCAGATCGTTGCTTAAGGCAGTTTGGCATGCCTCAGCCAATCCCAGAGAATGTCAAGCGTTGGGAGAAAAAGATTCGCGCCCTCGGTGAAGGAAAAGATTTGACGAATGAGACAGAATCAGAGGCCAATGGAACAGTGCAAGCAGAGCTAAAGGAATGGTTGGACCGTAAACTCCAGATTGTAGAAGGTGGTGAAGGTGTGGATGAAAGTGAGTACATGCACTGGTATGAGAAAATAACCCGTAAATTTGTCAGCAGGCCTGAATCACTAGAATCTGAGTTTCAGAGAACAGTAAGATGATTCCAATCTGGTCAATTGATGTTTTAATAGCCATGATCTAAGCATTTGATATGTATGTAACTATTCTTTAACAGGTTGCTGCCATGAAGGAAATTGCAGACATAGCAGATTCGGTGTCGGCTGATGGGATAGATGCTCAAGATAAGAAGTTGCTTGATGAGATCAAGAGCTCTGTGCATCACTGTCTGATGGATATTGTTGGAGAATCACAAAATGGCCGGCGTAAGAGTGCGGTGAAACGTAAGAGATCTCTTCATTCGAACATTAAGGATGAAACGACAGATTAATTGAAACTGGCATGTCGGGATTTAGATGCTCATGTCGGGATTTGGCTGGTCATGCTGCTCGGTAGTTGTGAAGGTTTAGTCTTTTGTTAGTGATACTCCTAGATTATGATTTAATAGCATTGATTAATGTTAATAGTGATGAACGTTAGCTTAAGAACCTCTGTTGATCAGTTGATTTATGCCAAATTTTTATGACATGAAAGATCTAACTGCTTACATTTGTCTTAACACAAATTATATCACCAAATGTCGTTTTAAGTTGCACTTGTGTATGTTTACTTCGTTACAACTTGCAACAGCACTTGCCATTGGACTAAACTAAATGTGTACCCCAAAATTAAAGTTTACCATTATTATGTTCGTAAAATCAAACTCTGCAACATTTCGCTTAACCCCAAAAAAAAAAATTTGAAAAAAGGATCATGGCCATAAAGCCAATTGGAAAATTTATAGCTTGTTTAGCACTTCCTTTGAGACTGTTTTGGGCCACTATTTAAAAAATTTTCTACAATATTTTCTTTTACAAAATTTTTTAATTTACTATTTAAATTTACTTTTCAAACCTACGATACAAGCGGGGTTTAGTATTGAATGGTGCATTGGAACCTACAAGTACAACGTAGCAGCAGCTAGAGCCTGGTAGTAAGCCTGCCAATTCTGCCCTAAAACATCACCAAAAAGTAATCACTCCTGGACATGCACATACTGTGACTAAAAAGTCTACTCTTTACAAAAACAAAGTTAAGGTATCTAGACACAAGAATCCCCAGATAAGGTATCTAGACATGCACATACTGTGGTAAGTCCTGGCATGTTGTGCTGATGCATATCCATCGGCTTCGAGTTGACCAAACTGTTTTTACCAGTCATTTTCATCTGGACCGCTCCCTTATCACGCCTGCATTACAAAAATGGTTAAACGGTATCAACATCTTGAATGAGACAAATGTGAGGGAACGAAGTGAGCAACTCACTCTTGTTGAAAGCATATGCTTCAGGGCAGCAACAAGCTCGAAGAGATACTCCAGCGCAGCCTTGTGAGGCTCCTGTATTATGACACCATGATTTTTCAGATGTCCAATAACAAAATTGGAGCGTGGAAAGCAAGCAAAAAGATTTCCTTACCGACAAGTCTGAAGGTAGAGGTAATCCTTCTGCTGTTGGGGCTCTAGAAACTTGGACTACTTTGGTGCTGCCTGCGTTATCCGCCAAGGAAACACTCCAGCAAGGAGGATTAGAAATACCCATCGCCTCAAAGCTGACTGTAGAGCTCATCCGACCAGGTAAAGTAGTTTGGGACAAAGAGGAGCTATCTGTTGCAGGCTGTGTATGCATATCACAGAAGGAAATCGACATCTATTAAGGCCAATTTTCAACTTGTTGGACACTTGTACTCGCTATCTTTAATACGTTCGTTAAAGAAATTACAAGGGAAAAACTATGTAAAAAAGGTCATACGAGCCTAAAAACAAGGGCTTAATCTGTTATTAAGCCAAAGAATAATTTGAAGATGATATCTATCAAAGAAGATCCAACTTACAGCTGATGTCAAGGCTTGCTCACCGGCATTATTCACATCTTCAACATCGTTAACGACACAAGGATCTACCTGTAAGAAAATTTCCATTGAATTAATTGGATACCTAATTGGACTCTTTTTTGGACTCTTTTTTATGTTCTCAATCCTCCTCACGCAGAGGCATGCATTCTAAGCATGCAGTTTTAAACACATGCAGAGGACCCAAAATCAAGCCTCCCAAGGAACATGACTTTCCTTCTATTTAATATTAAATTTCATGATTCATCCATCAAAGTATGCTGTATGAATGAGCTGACAACACTAGTCTCAAGTCTCAACCCAAGATTTCAGAAGCTCACTGCACAGAACGTAATCCAACACTTCTCTATTACAATAAAGGACCAAATTGTTTTACGACTTCACCATACCATACCTTTGGTCTTTCTACGGCTTTGAATGTATGGAAAGATGGAGTTTCAAAATTTGGAGATCTCAATACAGCATATGCGCCATCATTCTGATACTGTGTTTCACCGAACTGTAAAATTTAAAGCCAATGTTGAAGTCAAACAAAGAAGTCTTTAACGTTATTAACATCTCAAGTTTCGCTCTTTTCTCTTTCCTAGAACATCATAAACTTATATTGAATATCATGAATTAGAAGATTCAATCACTATTTTAAACGTACCAATTGAGTTCAGGTTTACCTTTCTTCTTCTAAGGTGACAAAGTAATAAACTAATTGAAAAACCAAAAAAACAAAAACAAAAACAAAAAAAAAAAAAGAGAGAGAGAGAACTTTAATTTGTCTGCCCCGCTAGGAGCAAAAGATTTACAAGTTACTACTTGTACCTTAACAAAGAAAAATACTAGGATGAAAAAAAGTCTATTTGATTCTTCCAATAAACTAACTATAAAAGATTCTGAAGGAAGCAACCTTCTTTCTACCAAGGACAAACATTGTATATCATTTTACAAATCTCAAGAACAAATCCAAAAATAGCAGAAAATCTAAGCAAGCATTATATTTGAAACCATCAACATATCCTATCCATAGCCATAAAACAATTCATAACTCAAATACATCTAGGTCATAAATCCCAGTCATAGCCATAATGTAGTTATAAGACTTTATTAAGAGTGCAAATGATGAACCCACATACATACGTCCCAAGAAAACACCATATATAACCTTCGACAATATTCCACGGGAAAATGTTAAGCATTCAAAATTGATAACGGCATTCCATTAAATGATGCTAAAAAGAGCAATAACCAAACCTGTGGGTAATTTGGAGCACTAAATAAGGTGTAGAGCTTCCCCGATTGTCCAACATGATCCATGCTGTACCCACTTAGCATATCTCCAAAATCATCTTGACCAACCCTTGCATCAGGGCCTTGATGTGATCTTATGATCAACTATTGAGAACAAAACAGGGTAACTAATCTAATCTGTAAGCAAAAGTAAATTATCTTATGATATAGTAGAAAAGGAGAGCGGAGTATATAATGCAAGGGCCAAGGCATATATATCTTCTTGGAACGAAAATAGAAACATAAAGCAATATCGACTTGCTTAGATATCCAGAATAGCGAGTTTATGTGTCAATTGAATGTAGCTTATAGTCAAACACAGTTTAAAAAGGAAGATACATTACAAATTTTACCTTTAACTTGGATTTTTTCAGAAACGCCTCAGTGCAATCAGGACCCCATGATAGACCCATTCCTCGATCCACATTTTCAGCTAGACCATCTTCCTTTGATGGATCTGACCATAGCACATCAGTTAATATGCTTGGGTCTTCATCTGAAGCATCCACAAGAAACCTATTCACTTTAGACAAGTCTTCTAAAGAACCTAACTCCAGTTTCTGTACCCTCTTTCTCCTAGACCTTCGCAAAGGACCCAGCTGCATGCTTCGGAAAAGCCCTCCATGAGTGGTGTATACACAACTTGATATAATTGAGGACAAAGGGAGTTCTTTGAAGCATTCCAAGCATTTCTTGTAGACTGTTTCACCTATATCACCAAATTTGGTCTTGACCTCTCGCTCAAAACCATACACCGTTGTGCAAAATGCTGTTTCATGATTTCCACGAAGGACATAAACTCTACCAGGCATCAAAACCTGCACATAGAAATGTGTATTATATCCTGCACATAGTTTATTAACGAAACAAAATGGCAAAAGCTGCTATTAAAATAGTTCATTATACCCACAAGTAAAATACCTCAGGCAAGGAATAAAACAACCCTTTTGCTAAGTTCTTTTCAAGAACAAAATGGTTTGAAATACCATTTGCCAGAAAGAATAAGCCGAAGCCATTAGGAATGCAACATGCTTAGCCTATAAAATTATAAAACCGTACTTAACATATTGCAACTCATGGGCATCGACAGATAAAGCTTTCAAGAATATTCCTTTTTCTCTGATTGTGCTAAACTGGAAGGATGTGATAGGAAATTAACTAGATTGGGATAGTTACGATCTGTCGTAGTTTGCTTTTGTTGTGGTTATTATCATTGTCTAGTTTTTGTTTTAGTCTTGTTGCTTTGGTTCTGTTTCTGTCCTAATTTACGAGGATACGTTATCTTCATTCCCTTGTAATTGATTTATATATCAATAAAAGGGGATTTTCTTATTTTAAATATATATATATAAAATAAAATAAAAAATAAAAAAAAAAACATAGTGCAACTCATGGCCCAAAAAAAGCGCACCACCATACCACTTAGCCAGCACCAAAAAATGAACTATAAATTGTGGAAATGAATACTATTATCAGTACTTTCAGGTTACCTTCCAAGCCAGTACAACCAAAAACACCTCCAAGCCCCACGCTCCTCTGTCCACATAATCTCCATTGAAAACGTAAAATTGGTTCTCGGAGGGAAACCCAGCAAGGTCAAAAAGATTGATTAAATCATGAAATTGTCCATGAATATCACCCACTACAACAACTCTTGAATCCTCTCCATGGCACTCAACTTCCACACAATTTGGTTCCTTGGACAGGATACTTGAAGCAGCATTGATTAACTCATCCACCACGGAAATTGGCATGACAGACCGAAAATCTGAGGGCAGAACCTTCTTTGAAGCCTGCTCAAGCGTAGCCATCATATTCTTCACCCACTCTAAGGTGATGTTCCCATCTGCAGGCCACATAAGAGGGAGCGGAACTGACGGTGATCTCGATGCTGATGCTGATTTTCTCACTTCCTGCTTAGTGTTCTCATTTCTTGGTTCGGATGTCACGTCAAAGGCTTCTTGCATGCCATTCTGACCATCTTCAGGACCCAAGAGATCTTCCACCACCAATTCCACATCATCAAACAAAATCCCTTCTGTCTGTCCAATTTGCGCCTCATTGCAAGCTGGAATCGCTCCATCAACAAGTGTTCTACCTTCTTCGCCTCCACCCTGGATATCCCCATTGCCCGAAACTGACGACCCGACCATTACATTCCCCTGGTTTTCCACCTGAGCATCTTCATTTTCTATATCAGCTTTGGCCTCCACTGCTTCATTTACAAACAAATCCCTTTGAAGCCCTCCAACATTCCCCTCCTCGTTGGTTACGGTCAAGGCCAAATCCGCCCTACTTTCTTCATTCTCTGCATCAACTCCATTAACCTATAATTGAAAAGCAACATCACCTTGTGGATAAAACATGCAAAAATACACATTCAAGAATTAGAGCCATACCGATTCAACATGTTCACGACGCCTAGTGGTTGATATTTTAGCTCGTTTGGTAACAATCGACGACACAATCTCTTTCATGCGTGAAACAGACCGCGAATGCTTGTCATCCAAACTTCCTGAACCTATCCTACTCAAAATCTTATCGACATTCTTGCACGAACTCACCTACCCAATTCCAGTACAATTAGCCAAACAACACAATGCAACTGCAAAACAACAACAAAATAATTTTTCTAAAAAAATATTTTACCATCTTATCAACACTAGAGGATAGTGCCTTCTCAACATCACTCTTTGTAACCTAGAAAAAAGAATTTCAAAAGATCAAATACCAAAGGAAAAAATAAATATAAGATATAGATAAAAGAAAATTAATTAAAAAAACCAAAAACCAAAAACCAAAAACAAAACAAAAATATGTTCTGTACTTTACCTGCACGACCTTGTTATCAATAATTCCACGAGCCAGTTCTCTAATCATCATGAGAGAACGCACTTGTTCGTCATCAAAACTCACGAAAGACATTGAGTTGATATTTTCCACAATCTTCTTCGACACGTCTATTATTTCTTCTTTCTGGCGCTCCATTTCTCTACAGCCAAACAACACGATAATCCCATTAACAATAACTTTCCGAGAAAAATTCTTCTCAAATTATCACAAAGAAAATTCCAGACACCATGAAAAAAAAAAAAAAAAAACAAACAAACAGAAGTATTCCTCGAAATCTCGTTTCGAATTCAGCCTATGGCAGATTCAAAACGAAAAAAAGTTCGCGAAAATGGTAAAGAACGAACGCAGCAAATACTGACCTCACTCTGAAGCAAGAAATTCAGCTTTGAAGAATTCTTGAATCGCTCTTTGGAGGAGAAGAAGCGAGAGAGAGATTTTTGGGTCTCGGAGCTTGAAGAGCTTCTTCGTATTGGTTTCTTGTGCAGAGATGAGGACGAAACGACTACAAACCCTAAATCGTTTTGACGTCCTTAAGGAGGAAAAGGATGAGAGTCCACCAAAATGGCGTCGTTTTGACGAACTAAAGAGCCTGACAAGCGCGCCACTTGCTCTAAATATTGCGCGGCGAAAAGTGAAATAAAATTTTTTCAAATTCATATTAAATTTGTAAAACTGTTTTGAGAAAATTAAAAATTATTGAGGTTTTTTTTTATAAAATAATTACAGGAGCCATTACCCATTACCGAAAAGAGTAAGAAAATTATAGAGTTTTCTCTATATAATTGACTAATAAATTAAAAATCTTATAACTCAAATATAAGAGATTATGCTGTTAAGGTTAAATACCTAAATGTAACGATACTATTGGTTTATTTAGCGTAAATAAAATATTAGTCTTTTCTTGAAGAAAAAATCTATTAGTATGAATTATATGGTTAAATAAGTATATTATGATAGTATGTAAGATACATTATTACGTGTTTTATGTAAGAAAATAATAATATTATGAGTTTCCTTTTTCGAAAGAAAAAAAGTGTTTGAATTAACAACTAACGACAAGTCGTTCAAAAAAGACATCAAACTCCTAAAATTCTTGGGATTCGTTGATAATTATAATAGATTCGTAGACCGGGTCAACTGATCTATTTTAAATTTAAAACAGTTTTATCTGGTCATTTCCTATTCCTTTTTTTTCTATATCGTAGGGTTAAAACTATGCAATAATCTTAATTTTGTTAATAATTCCCTATTTTAAAATTGGATTCGAGTAGGTAAATAAAAAAAAAGATAGTTGTCTATTTTTTAATTGTCCGGCTATAAATTCTGCAAAAATATTAGGGTGTCCATAAGGATTTGCAATTCTTATAATAGTAATATTGAGTTTACGGTTCACATAATTAAGTTCTTTTTGTATATAGAGGGCGACAACGACATGTCGCCTACAGTGATAAATGTATGCATATATTTCATATCATTGATGGCAATTTTTGGTCCCTAAACTTTTAAAAGTTTAGGAGCAATCGAGCTACGAAAAAAGATTCATGGACCAAAATTACATAAAATTAAAAGTTTAGGGACCAATCTACTTATTTACCCTTTAAAAATTCTATAAAAATTACTTTTGTTGAGTTAGTCAAAATGTCAATAATATCTTCACATTAAAACGACATGTCGTAACTCAACCAATTTGAGAATAAGACATGTCGTTTGTTTTTCCAACAAAGCAATTTATCGTATACTGACGTTGTTTTATTTATCTAAACAAGAGTAACATTTTCTAAACAAATGCTATTAAGACGTAGATGACGACGACATGTGGTGTATAAAATGGAAAACACTAACAAAAACATGTCGTTTATTTTGAACGACGTTAGAATTTCAGCCTCAGTTTAATGACGTTACTTTTTGTACGATTGTTGCCAAATCCTATTAAAAAAACGACGTGTTGTTTATTTCTCCAAAACGACAACAAGTTGTTAAATTGAACCTTTCGAGCTGGCGATAAACAACTGGTAAATTGCATACAAAAGAAGGCAAACTATATCCACATTTTCATAGAATAAACAACATGTAGATTCTTAAAACAGAATTATGGAAAGTAGATTATGTAAAAGAAGTATCATTTTGCTTGTTAAAATGAAGCAAACTTATTATACAACAAGAACATGTCGCTTTAGGACATAAAAGACACCACCAAACTCTTAAGTACTAATGAAGATATGTCGCTTTTCTTTTGTAAACAACAGTAACATTTTAGACAACAAATTACAAGAAACTTTGAAATTACTTAACGGCAGCAAATTTCTAAACAACGAACTAAAGTTCAACTACTAAAACCACAGAAACTGATTAAAAAGACCGTCGATGTGTTTTGTTTCTTAGACGATAGGATCAATTTAAACCTAAAAAGAGAGAGTAAATTTTTATAGGGTAAATTGTTAAGTTCGTCTTTGAACTTTTAACTTTGGTTCATAAACTTTTTTCACATATGTAATGCTCATAAATTTTTAAATTTTTGCTACAATAGTCATTTGCGTTAATTTTTGGATGAAATTCGTTAATTAACATTATTTTTTAACCAAATTACTAATATATTCCATTTAAAAATTAATAAAAATGACTATTATAACAATATTTTAATATTTTAGAGGCATTTTATTTCGTAGCTGAGTTTATGAGAATAGGGTATAGACTTTAAATGACCAAATCTGTACAATGTTAAGAGTTTATGGTCTAAATGAACAATTTATCTATTTTTATAAATAAAGATTAACTACAATATGATTAAAAAAAGTATTGATCCAAAAATTACGAATCATACTACGTATTGTATAATCTGATCCGTGAACGCTTCTAACAATGATCATAGTTATTTTATTATTACTAATCAAACGTACCGAACATGCCTATAATACACGGTTTCTAAGTTTGTTAAAACTTAACTCAAATTTATAACTATTACGAAAGTCTAATTGATATCAAAATAAGGAATTGCACTTCTGTCCATTATCCATGAACGTATTCATTAATATACGTCGTTAATTAAAAGCGCAATTTATATCACCGTAATTTGTAGTGGTTCAGAACCAAATATATCTATACCCTATCAAATTTTGTTCTTGCGATTTACTTTATTCAGAAAATTAGCTCTCTCTTCCATAAATAAATAATCATAAAAAAAAGGCTCTCCCTCTCTTTGGAGTTCAACAATGTATTAGTACTTTTTTTTTTTTTTAAGGAACAATCTATGTAGTTACTTCTACTGAAAATCAAAAGCTGACAACACAATATGACTATTGGATAGTTCACCAAAGGATATCATTTCCAACTTCCACCAATGACTCGGGTAAATTTCCCATCCCAAAGGAAAAGATAATAAATATGTAAAGAATAATATCCAATCCAACAGCTGTATCTATCAAATAAATTTAATTTTTTTTAATTTAGAGACGTATAATTATTAGTTAATTTACATATAACATAATATGACTTTATGTATAATATGACATTATCTGAAGCTATTAATGTAAAAATATATATATCAACAGAAATGTTGGATACTAATAATTTTCATGCCATTAGTCTTATTTACAAGTGCCGACATGAGACCTTAGCTATATCTTTTATAATATTGATAGTACTAAAACTCCTCGTATAATTTGGAGAATTTTGTATATCATATATCCTTTATGTTGATAGTACTAAAACTCCTAATATAATTTGGAGAATATAAGAAAAAAATGCCTTATCGGTAGAATACGGTTTAAATTTTTTAAATCTTCATCAAATTATTATATCCTTTGATTCATTTTGATTTTATAATAACGGATTAAAACTGTGTGAATTATAATACTCGGTAGAATATATATATATATATATATATATTTATACCCTGCTCAAAAGAGGAAACTATAAAACAATATTGGATGTGGCACTCATGTATATAGAAAGTGGTAGGTGGAAACTATATTATTAGGCTTTAAAAGAGATCTTGGGAAATGAAAATCAATGATTTCGGAATTTATTAAACATCAAAGGTGACGATGATATACAACTAACTCAGAGTCCAAACAGTTGATATACAATTGTCATTATTCTTTACTTTCTTGCAAACAATTTCCAAATTTTCACCCACCTACAATTAAGTTACCCCATCTAGATACACTATGTCACCAATCTCACCGAAACTTTTTTATTATTGACATAATAACAACAACAATAATACATCAATATTATAATTGTTTTGAAACTTGAAAAGGTAAATATGTTTTTATAATGTTTGAAGTAAATAATAGCATGTTTACTAGATTAATAATTTATTGAGTAAATTTAGCTCTAATAACAATATTTGTGAGTAAATTTTCTTATAATTAACAAAAATAAAATGTAAAAAATAGCAATAGTTGCTATGGACCAAGAAGTTTATCTGATATATGGCTTATATGAGAATCTCTTGAGGGCCATCATATTGACATGTCCTTCGAGATTTATTTTATTTTATATTTTTTGTTTGAGGACCCATATGAAGAAAATGAGACCAAGAGAGAGTGCATCCCAACTCCTTGTAACGTGATTGCCACCCCCCTTTTTTTATGGTCTTTTTTTGGGGTCCATACCATGCCTATCTAAATCATGTGTGGATATCTCAACTCACTTGGACGATCCCTATTGATTTATCTTTAAAAATTTTTTAAAAAATTGGATGAGTAATATTTTATTAGCCCTGCTCAACACCAAACCAAGAAGTACCATGTTTTTTTTTTTTTTTTTTTAAAGCTATCGTGTGTAGATAAAATTATTATTGGCATTTTCTTGAAATCCCGTCTTATATTCATGTGAGTGTGTTTATATGATTGGATTTTATCGTAGAACAAAGATGTGCTTAAAGACGATGAAATGTTGTAGCTTATGTTTTTATTCTAAGGGAAAAAAAGAAAACCAATTATGAGGAGTTAATGATCCGATAAATCTCCTAATTAGTCACTTTATATCAATAAAATCCCACATAATGAAAAAATAATTAGATTATACTAGTTTTATATACCTTTTCAGTTTAATAAATTTTGATAAAATCTAACGTTAAAAATATACACTACTAGTAATATATGATATAAGAAAAAGCCCGTATTTTAAAATGCAAAAAAGATATCACAAACTGATAAAAGGGAGAAAAAAAGAAAGAAAAAAAAAAAAGAAGCTGTTATGCCAACTTAGAATTACTCATAAAACGACTTTTTTTTTTTTTTGTATTGTTTAATTTACTTTTTCTTTTCCACCTTTTTTTCTATATTGGTTTCAATTTTCAAATCCATAAGGCCCACCGTGGCATGCATATACTCTCCTCTCATGGCGCCGGGGAAATGAGAGAAAAAAGATTATCATGCCAAATAGTTAGTTGACACGTGTACGTGAGAGGACTTGTAATAAAAATATTCTCAAAAGACAGCCAAGAGCCTAAGCTCATAAGATTAATAATAAGACAGATGTTCCACCATAATTCATGCATTAGATCAGGCAAAAACCTTTTATTTTATTTTATTTTTTTTAACAATTTAATATTAAGACACTAATGTCTTTTCTTAATTACTGAGTTTGACTGTTGTCCGGCACAACAAACACTAGACGACATGATTTGCCTTTGGATAATTATTCATTTAAAATTCCATTTAAAAAATTTCAGGTTATTCTTATTCCATTAAAATTTGGCTCTTGAAATTTTTTTTATATATATTGGAATAATAGTAATTATATATATATATATATATATTCTTATTCCTCTACATATTTACTTGTACACATTTATACCTCTACATATTTACTTACATGCAATTGTCATACATTTTTTAAAAACAAAATGTAAGTCCTTTCATGGTAATATTTGATTAAAATACAGCGTGCGTTTTTACAAATTCTCCCCTTGATCTGACAATAATTCTGAAGACCACATTAGATCTTTATAATTTTTATTTAAACAAATCGAAATTTGTCCCTTCCTCATCAATCAACGAGGAAGAGGTTGTTTTACATACATAATGATTTTTAAAAAAACAAGTAAACTGTTTTTCTTTGTCTCAATATGACTATATCTACATTGCCAAAAAAAAAAAAAAAAAAAAAGAAGACAATCTTTGTAAAAAAAAAATATTTGTCAAGATTTTATTTTCATTTAGGAATCAGGGGTTGTCCATTGTTATATATATATTTTTTTCGTTGGTAATTATATTTGTCTTTCTTCAAGCTATAATAACCAGAAAAGAAAATAGCTATATCAAAATGTTGCTTTCATAAGTAAAAAAAAGGCCCAAGATCAAATGCCCCCAATGTTTAAAAGAAATTACTACCCCTGAGAAAAATTACCACAGTTATAAAATGTTCAATTTCCATTTTTATTTAGTAATAATTATTAGAAAAAGAAAAAAAGATAATACAATACATATATATTATACGATACAATTTTTTTGGCTGTGATTAAAATTTTTTTTTTTCAAGAAATGGAAAAGCCAAGTAAATCAGCTTATTACATTTACTGATCTTCTTCTACTTTCTTTAATTGCTAGTTATTGAAAAGAGAGGAGAAGAAGTATCTCTCTCTTGTTTCTCTCTTCTCTCTCTTCTGTGTCAATTCAATTGTCAAAGTAAGAATGTAACTCCGTTTGAAGCGGTCCATCTACGTCATAAATCAATACATATATCCTTCCACCCTTACCCATCCCCAATTCCCTCCTTTTCTATCTTCTCTCTCTTTGCATCTCTAGGGTTTTCTTTGATTTTGATTTCTGATTTCTGATTTTGATTTTCTCCCAAATCCCCTATATCCATTTCTATCTCTTTCCATGACTTCGACTTCCGTGAAGAACAGCCTGTTGCCACCGGGCCTGGTCTCCAATCTCCAGGAAGTCCTCCTCAGCCGGAGGGCCGGTGGCGGCGGCGGAGACGGCGACGGCAAAGGAGAGCAATCCAAGGACGCTCCTGATGACTCCTTGGAGCCCTCTGCTTCCGCTTCCACCGACGAAGATAACTCGAAGCCGATTGTTCTGGTCACTAATGGCGATGGGATTGACTCCCCTGGCCTCACTTGCCTCGTCGAAGCTCTCGTCTCTCAAGGCCTTTACAATGTCCATGTCTGCGCTCCTCAATCGTGAGTTCTTTCTCTCTCCCTCGTATTACTGTTTCTGTTATGTGTCTTCCTCGTATTCAAATCTTTAAAAAAGTTTGTATCTTCAGGGACAAATCGGTGTCTGGTCATTCGGTGACTCTCCGAGAGACGGTCGCTGTGAGTTCCGCGGAAATTAAAGGTGCCACAGCCTATGAAGTTTCAGGTACAATCACATCTCTGTTCTTCTACTTCTCTCTCTCTTTTTCCCCAAAGTTTTGGATCGAAGTTTCATGATTTTGGACTAATTGTCGCAATTACTATTGTGAAACTATTTCATCTCTAGGTATTTATTCCGAGAACATTTTTTGGGAATTTATTTTTGCCTGGGAAATTATTAATAAGATAGTTTTAGTTAACGTAGATATCAAATTAATTGTAAATTTTCAGTTTGATTTGTGATAAGCAGATACCTAAAGATTTAATTTTAATACTTTTTCGCGTTTATTTTGGTTGCTGGTCATTGGTAGTAATCGGTTTCATGATGATTTTTTGACTCAGGGACTCCTGCGGATTGTGTTTCATTAGCATTATCAGGGGCACTGTTTTCATGGTCAAAGCCTTTGCTGGTTAGCATTTACGTGCCGTCATCGTTGAGATAACGTATAGCTTTTGGTGCCGAGCATTTCTTGAATATTTTTTTTGCAATATTATTTCAGGTAATTAGTGGAATTAACCGAGGATCAAGTTGTGGCCATCACATGTAAGTTCTCATGCGGTTAGTAATGTTATACAGACATTTACTAATGATTTGGGACTTCATAATGTTTTGATGTGGAGCACTGTTTAAAGGGCTCATCAATTTTTTGTCGTTTGCAACCAATATCAGGTATCTCTTGTTGAACTTTATTTGGAAGCTAATTTTTACTGTAAATACAACAGGTTTTATTCAGGTGTTGTTGCTGGCGCTAGAGAAGCATTGTTATGCGGTGTATCATCTTTGTCAATATCCCTGAATTGGTAAGTTGGCTGCCATCCATTTACTTGCTAGTTGCTACTGTTGGTAGAATCACGAGTTAATCTTTGTTTCATCTATTGTAGGAAGGACAAAAGTCAAGAAAATGATTTCAAAGATGCAGTAGCTGTTTGTTTACCTTTGATTAATGCAGCTATTAAGGATATTGAAAAGGGAATCTTCCCCAAGAGTTGTTCTTTAAACGTAGAAATTCCAACTTCGCCTTCGTCGACCAAGGTTTGTGTTCTTGAAGTACCCTATTGATTTCTTAATTGAAAATTCAGTTTATGCATTAGTGGAATGCGCCAATGCAAACCTACTCAAAGTACAAATATCTGTAACTAATACTAATCTACAAATCGTGTATTTAAAATTGGAACATCCTTTCATTGACTTTTGTAGTTATATTTGCATTTGCATCGTAGTAATTGTTTTAGGATTTGGTGTTGGTCTAAGATGTACCGTCAACGTCTTAAGGGTTAAATTGGTGCCATAGATTGAGGAGCTCGTTGGCATTATAAAGATGCTTTGACAATTCACGTTTTATAAGGTTTTTCTTGTGAGTTCATTGAAAGTGTTAATTGTGCTTTGATTTTTCAACAAAAAGTTACAGTGTCCTTGTAAGCAGCCAAATTCTTTATGGTTTATGGTCTTCAAACCCCATGTACTTATTTTTAGTGAGATATTCAGATGGTGAACCAAGTAATGGTCCTCGAAAACTTCATAGTATATAGGGAGCCATTACCTTATGGACAAATTGTCATCATTTCTCCACATAGTAAGCTGATACTAGCTGCATTCTATTTTGTTGCATAAACTTTTTGTTTGCTATATTTACCATGAAAGAGTGGCCGTATTGACTATCTCGTTCAACAGGGTTTTAAATTAACCAGGCAAAGTAAGTGGCGATCTACTCCAAACTGGCAAGCTATTTCAGCTAACCGGTACCCTGCAGGACATTTCATGTCCAATCAACAAAGCCTTGGCATCCAGCTTGCGCAGCTTGGTCGGGATGCCTCAGCTGCTGTGAGTAGTTTTTATTGTTTTAAGTTGTGGCTTTATGAGCTGTTACTAAAATTGTTTTTTAATGTACTTCTTTTGTAGGCAGTCATGGCATAAAATTGTCATTCTTGGTGATTCATATCCTGATTGTTTTCTCAGGGTGCAGCTCGCCGCTTGGCAACCCAAAGGAAGAATGTGGAGATTGTTGAATCCACTGGAGCTGCAGGAAAAAATGAGCCTGAACGGGTCAAAAAGTACTTCCGGCTAGAGGTAATGAAGAAAAGGAAAAAGAGGGAACAAAAAAAAAAAAGAAGGAAGATTATATTTACATTATGAGACAACTTGATAGATGTTCCTGATTGTTTGGAGTTGATGACAGTTGGATAAAACAAAGTTGAAATAAACGTAGCATTAGACTTCTCTCTCAGCCATTAATTATTTTTAGCGTTTTCATCAAGTGAAGAACTAAGCCTTGAAGATATACGTGTTTGCAGTTTCTGGATAAGGAGCATAATGACACTGATGAGGATCTGGATTTCAGAGCGCTTGAAAATGGATTTGTAAGTTCCCAGGGTCAAATATTTTTCACCAAGGACTCGGGTTAATTCTGCCTTGAGTCTGGGGTGATATCTCTTGTACTGAAATGTTGCTATATTTTCTTGCTTACTAATTCTTGCACTTAATTTGGATCAACAGGTTTCAGTAACTCCTCTCTCTCTTTCTCCAAGTATTGAATCGGAAGTTCATACAGCCGCCTTGGATTGGATTTCCTCTGTACTTCCGCAAGAGCAATAAGTCTTCTCTGGTCCAGCATGATTTTTTGTGTACATTTTCCATTTGGGGTTCTGACATTTTTTTTCTTCTTCTTCGGGCTCTCTTTCAATTATAAGGTATGCAGGTCTGATTTTTAGTCACCGATTAAGAGTTGATGATGGTTTCCACTTTCCATCTAGAGTTGTCTTTTACTCTTTTTATTTAGTTTCAGTTTTTTTTTTTTTTTCCGGTCGATTGCATCCATTGTTTCAGTTCTTTAACCTCCTGTTCCTATGGTGGAGCAAATGCTTCCTGTAATCTCTATTTGGCATGTTTTAGTGCTGCCAGTTTGTCTGTTTTTATTTTCGTTACCAGCAAAACTGCTTGTAATTTAATGGATCCTTTTCCATTCTTAATATTTATTATAGATTGAACTGGGTTTGTGTATTTTCCTGAAATCCTTTTGTTTCTAAGTTTTACAGTGTAGTTTACGATATCCATACCAGTATATATTTATATAATATATATCTATATATATATTTATATATAGAGAGAGAGAGAGAGAAGCAAAGAATTTGATCAGTTGCTTGGAAGTTTAGTTTGGATCCGTCCAAGATGCAGAATTGAAGCTAAAATTACAAAGCTAGAAGAATATTTCTGATTCTTATCTTAAACAGTTATATGGTTTTCCTTGAAGAGCATATTCATCAGCTGATTTTTAGAAGCAAATATAGCAAAGCGTATTCAAAGGTTCTGTTTGTGTCTTATTTTGAGCAGTGAACACTTCAAAAGGTGAAAACAGGAAAATTGGGAGTTTGGTTCATGAGTTTAAACTAAGATTTTCAAATTTTTTTTTGTCTTTTTCTCAAATTTTTTTTTATCTTTTCTGAAAATTCAAAAAAATTTACTATGGGAGAATTAAAGTTGACCTGCAACGTCACCACTTGCAGCATAGCATATCTTTTTTTTTTTTTTGGGAGTTTGGTCCTTTGGCAAGTTATAATAATAATAATAATAATAACAACAACAATGATAGTACGGTTCCCTAAACTATTATAAGTTGATGATTTTTCTGTTGCTATTAGTTGATGATTTGGATCCTAATTGATTAGTCTCTAGCTGTAAGTAATTAACAATATAATATAATCATTAAAATTTAAAAGAATAATCACGTATCTATTGTATGATGGGTGCAAACTGTTATCTCTACTGCTCATGCATCAATAATCACACTAACATAATCCGTCCCAATGTCCAAACCCTTTATAAATAGAAAATAGACATATAGTAGATTGGGTTATATGGACTAATGAATCGTGAACATATATATATATATCATTTGTAAATTGGATTTTAAACTTTTGACATTTAGAAAAATTTAACAATTTCTAACAATGTAGTCCAATCAATAACGAATGTCAATATCGAAATTTAAAAATGGGATAAAGATTTAAGTTATCAACCGATAAAAACTTTCTCACTGCGTTTCACATTTTTGCCTAATAATTAACAAAATGCTATCTATTGGATCCCAATTGCAATGATTTTGAGTAATTTTAAAAGTTCTTATTAGGTTGAGGGGTGTCACCGTAATTTAATTCAATCAAGGAGTGTTACTGCAATGTTTGCAAAAGTTGGGGAGCTCTACTGTAATTTTACCTTTCGTATTTTTATTTTTATTTTTTTTTTAAAGAGTTTTCTCTCCTCTATTGCATACTAGGGTTTAAGCAGGCAAGCATCTTCAATCTGCTCCAAAAATGGCGTCCAAAACCTTAATTCGTACTGGATCTTCCCTGATAAACAGGTTTTTGAGCAACCCAATCCTTCACCAGAAGACGACCTCGAATTCCCCTGTTTTGTCGCATGGCCTCGACATCACTCCGAAGCTGTTCCCTTCGCTTTCCAATTTCCAATCTCCCATCCACCTGCACCAAAACGACGCCGAATCCATGAAGAAGGTTGCGAATGAGGGATTCGTCTACCCTTGTGGTCTCCCTTCTCTCCGCTTCTTCTTGCCCGACGGTAGGTATTTGCTTCATCCTCTGTTTGGTTCTCGAGAAAATGTGAGGGAAAATATTTGTTTTATGCAATTCTATTTCTTTGTTCTGAATTATCAATTGCAAACATCCGAAATCGATATTATTCGTTTCGCAAATTTCTCGGTTTCTTTGCCCCTGATACTTGTTAATTTTGAGCTGGCCAAACTTTGAATCGTAATTTGGCCAGATCAATTTTATTGTGGAAACGCAAATCCCTGTTCTGTATTCAGGTGATTTATTGTCTATGAGTGTGTATTTTTGTATTTTCTGAACATAATTTCTATAAATTTTAAAAATTTAACATATTGTATTCAAGAGTAATGAGGAAAAACAGCTTTGCTTTTCGTTATTTGATTGTGCTCATTCAAGAGTATTTTATATTTGTTAGAATACGCCCTTTGGAAAATGAAACCGCTTTTTTCAATTAACATTGGCAGATTCTTTTTCAGTCCTGCTTAGTTCTCATTTTCTGATTGTTAGGAGATGATTCTTTATCACAAGATCCAATGCTCTTATTTCCCAAGCGGACGTTTCAGCCCAGCACCATCCGGCGAAAGCGGAATCATGGATTCTTTGCTCGGTATGTCTCTCTCGCTCTCGAAAGAAGTCTGATATGTTTTCTAGTATGTGTAAATGATTTTGATAGGACCAACTTAATAATAATTGGTTGAACTCCTACATATGGATTGAACACGCTGTTAGATTAGCTGATTAAACATGCTTATGGGTTGGCCAATCTTTAGTCCAAATCCGAAAATTTTACTTTGTTACTCCTGTTTTGTGGGGTTTAGCCCTTCTTCACTGGTTTTGCTTCCTGTTCTTTAATTGTGTTAAGAAACAAGATCACTGAGAACCGTAACATTTTAACAATGAGCAGCAAGGCGACCAAGGGTGGGCGAAGGGTCATCGCTCGAAGAATTGCAAAGGGTCGGTCAAGAATTACAGCTTAGTTAACTCTGCCGCTGGCTAAGAGATTTGTTTTTTCGCTAAAGATGAATTTGATCGAGTTTAGAAGCTTTTCCTTGAGTCATGGTAAGCATAGACTTGGAAAATCAAGACAAAGTCTGTTTCTTTTAGTGGTTTACATGTGTACCCTTAAAGGCCTTCTTGCGCTTTGAACGAATTCATGGACCATTTTATGTTGTTAACATGACCTTTTTTTAAGTGTTAAATTCTGATGTTTCTTCCATCGTAAAGTAATAATTCTATTGTAACCCTGAATGTGTGTTCATCTATCTTTGTTTTGGTTTGACGCGGAGCTTCTAGAAGAGGAACTACGCATTCCGTTTTTATCTTCGAAATTGGGAATCCCTTAACAAAGGGGAGGGAAGGTGAAATGAGGTCGTGTTTAAAGCATGGTTGTGTCCCTGGTCTGTAAAAGAAAAGGAACTTATGAAGAGAATATACAAGTACAACTAACACAATTATAGTCGCCTAAGATGAAAATTTCCTCACCTTCTTCGTTATCTCTCCAGTTTCCACTCCATTATTGATCTCTTTTGACTACAAGTTCATGGCTTGCATCCATCTCTTCATGCATCTGTGTAAATGAAGTAATATAGACAAAATTAGTTTGCATTTTTCTTTTTAGAGGGTAAACAAAATTGGCTTTTTGACATTTCCTTTTTTTGAGAAAATTAGGTAGCATTTCACAACTTTTATATGCCTTTAAGTTCATGCCATAACTTATATGTGGTTAAGATTTCGTCCACATTAATCAAGTCTTATGGTATGGACAAATCTTTATGTTTCAGAATTTGCAGGAATCTGAAGTTGTCTTTTTTTGGTGTTATCTGAAATTTTTTCTTTTCTCATGGTGTATAGACAGATAGCCCATACCCTGTTATTGGGCTTATTCGAACCTAACAGCAACTCAAATAGACACTTAATGGATTTCATTTTTATTTTTGTTTTTTGGTGTGGAAGAACACTAGAGGAATTCCGAAGGGACAAAAAACTAAGGAGATTAAGGAGAATATATATTTCCTTGTAAAAATTTCTCTCTCTCTCTCTGTTTTTTTTTTTTTTTTTTGGGTAATTTTCTTTTGGTTTTTAACATGCAATTACATATGTGATCAAAGCAAACTACAGACCATCTTAACTCATAAAGTTCCAAGAAATTTATACTAATTTGCCATTTTGTTTAGAGACAAGAATATATATAGTACAAAAGATTAAGATTTTAATGGCTTCTTTTATACATAAGTGCCTGCAGATAATAGTGGCTTAATCCACTTTCGACTTCTTGTCTACAAATGATGCACAAGTTGAACTTAAGACTAGGGGACAACTTTGATTCCCTTAGATATTGATGTAAATGGAAATCGCATAATGAAGAAGCAAAGAAAGACATAACAAAAGAAGATTCCCCTTACTAAGAAAATGTAGTAATAAATAAAAGGGTGCTACTACTAGAGTACACCTTTTGAGATGAATAGTGATTAATTAGTAGCCCCAATTGAAAAGGAAAGGGGGGGGGGGGGGGGGGGGGGGAGTATCCGTACCTCAATGGGAGTATAATCCAAACAAAAATATGCTCTAGACAAATTTAATCACCATGTGACGGAAGGTACATATTTGTGGAACTTGAACGAGCAATAATACTAATATTACTCACCGATAAAAAGCCTAACCTAGCAACACCTAGGTTTTCCGATTATGGTCATTGCATTTACTCTTGGGGCAAATTTCAAGAGATAAATGCAACTGTGCAATACTGCAAATACTCATGAATCCATGCACATGCATATATATATATATATATATAGATACATAACACAATATATATATATATCACATTAATTATTCCAAAACTAGTCCCATCTTCAAGAAGATTTATGATGATGATCACGGCTTGAGATTGGCGAATTGGCCGTTTGATATCGGCGACAACGAGGATATGCACGACGAAGGTGACGACGAGGACAATGACGGCGACAAAGACGGCGTCAACGGCAAGGACGGCATGTTGATCATGGAATCAATGTTGAGTGGCATGTCTGCTAATTGCGGAGAAGATGAACATGCAGCAGGAGGCATCAAGTAGAAGTTACCGTCAACATTGCTGATGTCACAGAGCTTCGGCATCACGGACGCCGTCGCCATTAACGCGCTTTCATACGCCGAGAGAATCGAACCTGGATCGATCATAAGTTTTTCGCCGACACCGCCGAAAGAGTTATTATCATAAGTAACCGGAGCAGCAGCCATGAGAGTAGTACTACTCTGATCAAACTGTGTAGTAGTAGTAGGACAAGTAGTACTGCTCTGATGCCCTAGCAACCATGTGGAATCATAGTTGGTAGGCATTGACGGGTCATTCACAACCGTTGATGATACGATGGGCGGTGGAAGATGATTATGAAGAGGATGATCGACGAACAGTCCCTGAGGAGGCACCGCCGCCGTTGGATTAATGATTGCATTATTGTTGACGGTGGTTGGTAAGTACAGCTGTTGATGAAGATGATGATCTGGTTGAGAAGTGGCGGCGAGGATCAAACTAGGGTTTGCAGAGAAAGTGAAGAAAGCTGCTTCATTGGGATTCGCAGTAGTCGTGGGGAAATGAATGCGCTGATGATGATCAGAGAAGGAAGGAACGTTAAAATGATGATGATGGTGATGATCGTGATGGGACAAGAGCTTCTTCTTTATGCTTGAGTTCCAAAAGTTCTTGACCTCGTTGTCTGTTCTTCCCGGTAGGTGCTTTGCTATCTGGGCCCACCTGGTTTTCCATAAATACATATGATGTAACAGTATGATATATATATACACACACACATATACATATATATGATGTATATATGAGTATGTTGATAGATATATACCTGTTGCCGAGAATGCTATGGAGTTCAATGATGAGGGCAGCTTCTTGGGGAGAGAAGCTCCCACGTTTGAGGTCAGGTCTAAGGTAGTTTATCCATCTGAGTCTGCAACTCTTTCCACATCTTTGTAGGCCTGCATTTTGTAATCATATATTTTTAGACACATGTATATATATTCCCCAAAAAAAGATGAGAACCTTATAATATATAGCTCCAAGAAACTAAAACAGTATTATTATTGGATTAATCAAAGCTTTTTATATATAAATATTATAAATATATATAGCACCTGCAAGTTTTGGAACAGAGCTCCAACAACCATGGCCGTAGGTTGAGATGTAGTTGATGAGTTTCTCATCTTCCTCCGGTGACCAGAGCCCTCTCTTCACCTTCTGTTTGTTGCAACAAGAGTGGTGTCCCATATTATCTGATCTCTCTCTCTCTCTCTCTCTCTCTAAATGTGGGTGTATATATATATATGTATATCTCTATCTCTCTCTAGAGTTATAGTTATATATGATATCAGGAGTTGATGAGTCAGTGGCAAAAGAAACTTGGTAATTTCGGCATATATATAACGTTGATCAAAATGATGGAATAGGAGAAAGAAAGATATAAAATAATATACTGCAGAAAAGTGGTTTTCTGTGGCTCTAGTGGCCTTAAAAAAAGTAATATGAGAAAAAAAAAATGTGAAAAAGAGAGAGAGAGAGAGTGGAGAAGATGGATACGGATACTGTGGGGGGTGAGGTACAGAACTGAGGTGATGAATTTCATGTGGGGGAGTAGTAGTACTAACAAATATGGGAGTGGGGAAGGGCTGATATATATATAAACTTTGCAGTGTATGAGAGATATAGTTTTTGGCTTAAAATGGATCTTGACCGTACACGTGTTACACATGCAGATAGTGGGTCCTATATCCAGGGACCCACTTTGGACTTATCTTCATTCACCCCCCAAAACAAAGATCCAACCCAAACAGCTGTTGGATGAAATGTTGCCATCAGCATCCATGGCTCTATGATTAGCTCCCTTTGACTTATGTACAAGGATTCCAGAGGCAATATAATGAAGTGCATAATGTAATGATCAGCTCATCCAACGGTTGAAATCCCATGTCAAAATTTATCATTAGCAACAATTGAGGTGGTTCTTCTCTTTTGTCTCTGTGATATAATTTGTAACCTAAACTTTCATCAAGTATTATTCTAAAAGAGTTTATATAATTATTACCGTTCTTTTTTCACTATTGATAGAAACTGTAATTTTAATAATATATAAATGTCACCAGTTTTATATAATATGTCATAAATTTTTATACAGATAATTAGAAAATAAATCTAACAACTAAAATTATAGTTCTTATTAATAACACAAAAAGACATTTCTATAATAGTATTCCTTAATCCAATATATCGTATATCTCTCTAAATGCTACCTCTTTTCTCTTTAACCACTTCTGGAGCAATTCGTTGAAGGTTATATGTGTGTGTGTGTGTCTATATATATATATATATATATATAAACACACAAGTATGTACACATAGAGAGTGAAGGAATTGATGAGAGCTGCGCTTCTCTATAAAATCTTTGATCTTCTTTTTCCAAAAGCAAATGTAGCTCCATAGAATCTTTCTTCAGTAGGGTTTACTTTGGTGGGGTTTGATTGTTTTATTTAGATTTGACGAAGGGCCATACATGCAATCAGATCAGTGCAAAGGGGTCCCCATGCAAATATTTCTTTTCCCAAAAAACGTAGACACAAAAATAAAATAAAATAATATATATTTATTGGAATATATATATATATATATCTCAAAAAGTCTTTGAGAGAAAAAATTTAGAGAACTTTGATCATGATTCATATAATTATCTCTAGCTAAGCTACCATCTTTCTTTTATTGTTACACCCCCTTTGGCTTTGGGTTTCACCACATGACCTTCAATTGAGTTCCGATTTTTCCTTTCTTCTTGTCTCCAAAAAGTTCCATTTGATCTGAATTGCAATTGGCCAAGTGAAAAAAAAAAAAATTTTTTTGGGACCTTCTGTGATGATTTTAGCAAGATTCCCGGGATACAATTTCCCTGGACTCAAATAATTTCACTTAGTTTTTTTTTTTATATAATGTTTCCATGTACAATATATAGAATCTAATCATTATATATAAAGCTTGACAAATCATGTGTGGTGGTTTTCCAATTTAAACCAGACAAAATTAAAGTTTTCTTTTTTTTTTTTTAGGGAACAAAATTAAAGTTTTCAAGTTAGGATTTAGAAGAGAAAATTCGAAAGTACTAGTACTGCTGTATTAATGAGTTAGTATCATGATTAGAGGATGCAAATTAAATATAATTAATAAACATTTGAGTTATAATGATTACAAGCACAATATATATATATACACACACACGCACACAGTAAAACTACAATTAGGAAGGTCATTGTAAACGTGTTTGACGAAGAGGGAATAATACCGGACAAAAAGTGATTATTATTTTATTTTATTTTTTTAATTTTTATAGAAAGCTGGTAATGGGAAAAAGTGGAAACTTATCTTTTCAGATCAAATGCTTTGAGTTTACGTTTAGTTTAATTTGTTAAAAGTATGAAAACAGCCAAAAAAGTAGGCTTTTACATTCTGTTTATCAAACGATTCCTCATGTTAACGTATATATGGCAGTGATTGATTGAGCTTTTTGTCTGATATTGTTGGATGCTTTTTAGACGAGCATATATTTATATATATACATACATGTAGATAAATATATAAATTTATCACATATTAATTTGGGGGATATTAACTAACGCTTAGTGAATATTAATATTCTAATATCTAGAATCCTATGATCAATAACATCTACATAGATTGAATGCTTTGTCCACTAAGATAACCTACTGAATCTTTAGTGACCAAACATTTTGGTCAATACTCAAGTCCTTCCTTTCGTTCTTTTGATTATAGTATCTTCAACCTATATAGCTACCTATCTACCACTTAGATCAACTATTTTCTGCTATTATATTGGTGATCATCTTTGAGAGATACTATATATTTATACTACTTTTGACTCTTTTGATGAAATTAAAATACAAAGGAGATGACTGATCATAACTATCGCTTTATTTGAACATAGATATAAGAGCTTCATACTTAATGAACATAGATATAAGAGCTTCATATATTAAGTAGTGTCTGTATTAAATCATAACTACTTATTTAAGAATCATAAGGATTAAGAAATTGATAATCTAAAAATTGACGTATTAAGCACTTTTTAAATAACTCGAACTTGATCATATTTCTCGAACTACTTGAGAGTAACTAATATATATGCTAGTCATAGGATATATATATATATATATATATAATCTCCTTTTGGATTTTGTATGACACAATATATACTATTTATGCATGTAAATTTCATTCAACCTTTTTCAGGACTAATTATAAGTACTACTTATTGCTTGCATTGCTACAAGCCGACAAATATAGTAGAAAAACGTTTCATAGAAATAATAAAAAGGTAAAAAATAACAACACCGACTAATTAGTACTTCTCTTAATTTAAATCAGAAACTAATATATTTGAACCTGAAATAAATAAAGCTATATATATATATGTCGGCAGGAAAAAATATGTTTATCTATATATATATATATATATTGTGAATGCAAATTACATATTGAAGGTGGAATAATCTTCAAGCAATGCTTTTTTCCTTGTGGTGAAACCTGAAGCAGTCTGCTAAAGCACTTTGGACTTCACATTGAGAAGATATATACACTGCCTAGCTAGCTTTTTTGCTTTTAAAAGGGAAAAACAAAAGTGTATATATATATATATATGTGAATATATTTATAAGAGCCTGGGAATGCTTACGATGGAAGAAATAGATAGGACCAAACCCCCCAGATTCTTAATTTACTTTGGCATGTGCAACAATAAATTGCAACAGACCCCTTTTGCTTCTTTTGTTCAGCTATCAAGGGACACCAACTGTAAGAGATTTTTGTTTTTTTCCAACTTCTTGAGGAATCAAAAACTAAGTACATGAAAGAATTATATGAGGACTATGTAAATTGTTTGTCCTCTATTGAGAGAAGATTGATTTTTGGTATGGGTCTTTTTCAGGCTTTTTTTTTCTTTTTCTTTTTCCCTTTTTTTTTTTTCTATTGACAAAGTCAAATGTTTATATCTTTATTTATTTTTAACAGCAAAGCATTGACTGTCAGCTAACTTATTACTCTATTACTACTTGGGAATTAAAAAAAAAAAAAGAATCAAAAAAGGGAAATAATTTTTTCTTCATTATTTTCTTGCACTTCTATTTGAACTCAATTAATGTTCAACATGGCAGAGAAAATTAACTTGTCCCTTAAAAATGCTTGATTTTCAATTATATATATATATATATATGTCATATATGTTTTTACAACATATATTTACGTTGATAGACAAAGAGTAAAAAACTATTCAATTACAGTTCCTCTTTTGGTTATCTCTAGGTTGTGTAAACGAAACGGGGAAAAAAACTATCAACTTTTACACTAATGAGTATATTCGCGGAGGAGCCTTTAATTAACTGATGGCCCCAATAGGGGAAAAAAAATCTAAATCAAAATCAAAACAAAAAAATTAAAGTGAAAAGCTAAAGTAACTTTCAATATTCTACCTTCTTTCTTGAATCAATCATGGTCACCAATGTGGGAGAAACAAAAATATATTAGCTAGCCTCATGAGTATACCAATACCATTTAATATAATAGAAGCAAATGTGAACTTTCATTCCTCTAATATACTGTCTTTTCTCATAACATATAAAAGTATTCAAAGTGATACTGATGTTAATGATATGAGATAATTATTTCTTAATGTTACATTTAAAGTAATCAATATATATTATGTTGAATAAACATGATGTTACGCGAAAAGAATGGTCTGTCTAGAAGGACAATAGACAAATTCTATATATATATATATAAATATATTTATAATGGCGCAATAAAACAAAAAATTGCAATGTGACCCCACAAAAAAGAAGAGAGCAAAGCAAGAAAAGCAGCCCCATGGCCTGAACACTAGTGCCCCACAAATTGCCTTCCTTCTCTTCATGGCAACCCCCTCATGAAAGGAAGTTCATAAATTTACTCAAAAAAAAAAAAAAAAAAAAAAAACCTGATCAGCTAGCTAGCTTTCTCTCCCATATACCTTTTATTTGTCCTTGAATATATATCACTTGAGATTCAAAATATATCATGAGTACTATCCCATCAAAGTAATTGGTGGGCATCAATAAATATATAAATATAAATATAAATATATATATTTATTTATTTATTTACAGCTTTTTGGGGCATATCCTGATTTCTTGCCATTGTTAGCGCATATACTCTCACGTCACCCCTCCAATGTCCTTTGGTAGGCCAATATTGGAGTAGATAGAAGTCAAACTCTTAACGGATTGGATATACTATGTCTAAGTACTTCCCTTTCCCTACGTGTCCTCCTCAAATCAGTTTTGTCACAAATTGACCCTTTAACCATTTTTTTTCATTTTGTGGCTCACTTCATAAACCATATCAACAGAATCTCTCTCTCTCTCTCTCTCTTTTTCTTAAATTGTTTTTCTATTTTCTCGCTCTTTTGTCTCTTCACTATCATCAAATATTTCAATGCTTAAAGATTGAATAAAAATGATCTTGATCTTGATGTTGATGACAGTGATATCTAATCATGTTTGTCATGTAGTCAGTCATTTTCTGCATGAACTGCAAATATACATACATATATATATATAGATATGATCACGTACGTTATATATGTATATCTACTATATTTATATGTGTGTGTGTGTGTGACTACAAGAACGTGGATATATATAATCAATGGTATTAGTTAATGATTGGCATTGCTTAAACGAGTAAAAGCAATGTGTAATTAATAAAGGCCGTGATTAACACGATTGAAACAGTAAGTAATATATATAAATATACTCATTGGAAAAGGGGAAAAGGGGTGATGATAATTGATAAGAAATAGCTAATGGGCAATTATGGATGGTGATAATGTTTGTGCCTGGTCCAGGAATATTATCTTTTGGCCATATCTCTTCTTTATATGTTAATTATATATATATATATATATATATATATATTCCATTTTCATAAAAGTCGAGCTTCGGAAGTCAATTCAGGAATCAGAACAAAACCCCGGGGAAAAGAGAAAAATAAAAAATAAAAAAAAAATCATTATTGGGGTTCTCAGTTTAATTTTTTTTAAAATTATTTTTTTAATTAATTTTTTTTCACTGCTTTTATGGGGTAAGAAATGGGAACCCAGCCATTGGATGGAATGGAACAGGAGCACTGGAGAGTTGTGTGTGTGTTTTTTTTTTTCTGTTTTGTGGGGCACCGAGTACTCTAGAGTCCTGTCCGGGGCTCTTAAATGTTACGCTAAAGTTGGACAGATTCGTTTTCTTTTGAAATCCCCCCCCCCCCCCCCCCCCCCCCTCTTTCTTTTTTTTTTCTTCTTTTTTTTTTTTTTAAGATAAAATTTTTCTTTCTTTCTTTCTTTTGGGCTCTTTAGCATGTAATTGCGGATGGCAATTTTGCCACCTTCTGTTATGGATATGTGATGAGGCCAATATTTTTCTTGCTGGTTGGAAAAAAACTCATCATAGATCTCTTCTCTCTTCTCAATCCGACGGTGGAGATTGGCCGATATGTCCACAAATTCTTCACCTAACTCACTAGTTTACATGAGTTCTAGTTTGATGGTTTGTCCCTATTTGTTTGATTGGAATTTATTAAGAGATCTCTATGTAAGTAGTACTTACAAGGTTGTGATAAACATTGAAAAAAACTGTCCCAAGGCCCCTTATGTTTGTCTTTATTGTTAGATCTCCTCGATCCGACGGTGGAGATTGGCCGATATGTCGATAAATTCTTCGGCTAACTCACTCGTTTACATGAATTTTAGTTCGATGCTTTGTCCCTATTTGTTTTGGTTGGAACTTGTTAAGAGATCTCCTATGCAAGTACTTACAAGGTTGTGATAAACATTGAAAAAAACTGTCCAAGGCCCCTTATGTTTGTCCTTATTGTTACAATTCTTGGAAACCATTAGCTAATTACAAACAAAGATCACCTCAAAAGGTTTAAGTTAATCCATTAATTAGATGGGAGAAAGGATTAAATAGTAATTTCCAGAAAATAATTAAAGTAAATAACATGTTTTTAAAATGTTTGGAGTAAATAGAAGATTTATGAGGTAAATATCATTTAGCTAATGCAAATATGTCAAGGAAAACTTACTATTTACTTCAAATATTTAAAAGCTTACTATTTGCTTTAATTTTTTTTTTTTTTGTAAAAAATGCTATTTACTACAATTTCCCCAATTGGGGATTTAAAACCAAAAAAAAAAAAAAAAAAAAAGCCAATAATAAGGTTTTAATTAATCTTATAAATCTCCTAAAAACAAGAACCAATATTAGAGACCTTTTGTTTCTCAATTTTCATCTCTAACATTTATTCTTTTTTTTTTCCCATACTAAACAATTGACTATTAGGTGATGTTTGGTAACTTTGCTCCAACCAAACAACTCCAACAGTTGTTTTTTTTTTTTTTTTTTTTTTGCCATTTTCTTTAACTTAAAACATAATTTTACTATTCACATCTCTAAGGGCCTGTTTGGTGCACAAGTTCAGTTTGAGTTGAGTTGAAATTTTTAAGTTTAAATAGTAATTTTTGTTGACTTTTTCATAAAAGATAAAAAAAATTTTCAGAAAAGACAAAAAATATGATGAAAAAAGTACAGTTTAATTTGAATGGAAACTGAGTTCCAAACAAACCCTAAATCTCTTTTTAAAAAATAAAACTCTAAAAGCTCATAACTTTGTTATTCCAAATTAAAATAGGATTTTTTTTTTAAAATTACATACAATTTTAAGACGAATGAAATAAGATTTATATTACTATTTTTTTCGAATATATTTCAAGTTTTTATACTTTTTAGTTTCAAACAGTTTATTTTCAACCAAACGCACATTTTAAAACTCAACTAGACCATCTAAATAGGTTAATCTTTCTAAATGTGATATTTCGTTTAGCATGTTTATTTTGAAACATCTCGTAATCTTCTTTCCAATAACTCTCCAGTTGAATAAACATAGAACAAAAGGAGAGAAAAAATTTTTTTTTTCTCTTAATTTCCTATAACTATTTGCTGAACACATACACTTAACTTTTTATTTCCTATCAATTCCGTTCTTAATCATACTCTCTCCTAAAAGAGTTTTAAAAAAGAGAGAGTAGTACTACATCAATATTTATTTTTTGTTTCAGCAAAAAAAGATTTATTTTTTGTTCTTGATTTGATTATTTTATTCTATCCTATTATAGTCATGGTTGTCATTCTTAACAATAATCTGTATTGTGCACTTAAAACTTATTTTACTTACATTATTGGTAATAAGAAGTCTTATAGGATATGAATGTGTTGTGACTAACTAAAGAAAGAAAAAAAAAAGATGGAAAAACTATTTGAATCACACAAAAGAGATCTTTAAAACTTTTTTAAAAAATCAAATGAAAAAGAGTTTGAATCACACAAAAGAGATCTTTAAAACATTTTAAAAATCAATAGAAAAGATGTCATTACATACAGTAGCGGATTTAAAGGGATGCAGTGAAAATTTTAGTTATTTTATTTTTATCCAATAATTTTATAATTTTTACAATTTGTCCCAATTGAAATTTAAAAAGTTCTCATACAGTTCATACTTTACTCCTACTAAAAAATAAAAAATTCTCATATAATCCCCACTAAAAATAATTCTATAAAAATAGTTAATACTTTTATTGCTTTGCCCCCACTAAAAATAAAAGTTATCTTATAAACTCATTAAAATTAAAAATTCTCACATAGCTCCGTTTAAAATTTATTTATCTTGAAAAAAAAAATTTTGATATGTACCCCCACTGAAATATATTTCTGACGCCGTCCCTAACTACATATGAAGTGAATCACACATCGTATAAAGAGAAATATGATTGATAATAATTCCTCTATTTAAAAGGCTTATAAAAAAGAAATATGCATCTAATTGATAACTAATTGAAAGGTCTATTTAAAATTTTGCCTAATTAAGACATTATCAAGTTGAATAACTTATATGGACATAATATAGAGTCAAATTCATGTTAATTTATTTTTAACATTATAGTTTATTTTATTTACTAGGGAGATTTATATACTTCTAATTTGTATTTTCGGATTAATTAAAAAAGTTTATCACTTTAATTTTATTTTGAATTTCATCAACTATAAACATATAAGTAAATCAAAAACACATCATATTCATATCATAAACCAGACTATACTAAATTTTGACTAAAGAAAAAACCAACAAAATCCTTGGAAGAAAAAAAATAAATACAAATAAAAAAATATTTAAAAAGTTAAGCAAAAAAAAAAAAAAAATCTCAAGACTTACTTATCCCCCTCCAAATATCCATGCTAATGGTTCTCTTTTTTTATACATTTTCTTTTGTATTTTTATTGATATTTTTTAGATATATTTTTTCTTTAAGGTAATTTATATCATTATTCAATTAAAATTGGGAATTGACTAATTCAGGGTAATTTTAAAAAAAATATATTGAATTTAATACTAAAGGTAATAGTGTCGTTATGAATTATTTTTGACATTTTATAACAATACCAGAATTTAGACATTTCTAAAACAAAATATTTTCTAATAGTACATAACCCATACAACAAATTATTAAGTGGCCATATGTTTGTTGGAAAACAAGCCCCATCTCAAGACCAATTTCGTGTCATAAGAAGGCTTTTTAATTTTAAGTTTTCAGTACAGACGAAAACTAAATCAGAGAAAAAATTTCAATTAAAACACGTAAAGTAATGCACATGTTAATTCTTGTCTATATAAACCACTCTCACTCCAAATGCCCTATACTCTCTATCAATCTATGTATGTGACAACTGATTTTCTGAAACTGTTTTTGTTTCAGTTCAGCAGTAAACCTATGCATACAAATACAAGTAAAGTATGAACTCGAACAACATCGAAAACATAAAACAACAACAAGCCGTTGGACTCAAAAATCGAATACACAAACTCGGTTAAGCGAATAACCATGGCTACTCTAGGATCTCCTTAATGTTTTCTGGATCTCACACCGTCGAATCTGCTGGTCGACAATAGAGGGTACAGATCTTTGCTCAGATTACCCGAAGGATTGGAACCAGCGCAGCTTCTTGTGTCGCCATTAGAAAATGCCATCGACCTGTAATGGAACGGAAGCTCTTCCACACAATTCCTCTGCACTATAGGAGATGAAAACCTGGAAGCTCTTCGCTTCGCTTTGGTCGAGGCTGTGAGATTCATGTAGCTCGGTTTAGGCATGTTAGTCTCCTCCTCTTTCTCCAACTTGAGACTGTTGCTAAACATCAGACTTGGAGAAGCAGATGACGAGGAAGTTGATGCCGAGGTCTCATCATTAAGAGACCCGGAACTTGGGGTAGAAGACGTCCGATTAAGAAGCTGATTTTCCATAAGTGGTCTGGCTGAAATCCTGGTTGTAACGTTGTTTCTTCGCACATCCACTGAATCTTGTCCAGAAGAACATGAATAATGTTCGCTTTTCTTAGAGAAGGGAGTCATTTCAGGTGTGATCTCTTCCATCAGCCTGTTTTCCCACGGTTTGGACGCCATCCAACTATCCAACCAGCTCAATTCCGAGCTGTTGTTACCAAGGTTCTCATGCTTAACAAGCTTCACTGTCTGGCTTGTCCTTGCATAAGGACTGGCATTCGGTCTCAATCTCTGAAATCGAAGAAAATAAGCTTATTATCACAAACTCAACCCCAAAGAACCGATTAGCCATAACCAAACTTCATTTCTATGAATCAAAATTACCTGCTGAGATTGAGAGTAGACAATTGCTCTCTCCCTTTTGATTGCTCCTCTCTGCCGATTATGTAGCTTTGCTCTAACTTCAGTCACAGTTCCAGGACTATCACACCACCCTTGCTGACGAAAATTGCGGAAACGAAACAAAGATCATTTCATGCTCAAAATTATTGGACATTTTTCTAGATACTATTATAGCATGCATCATAAGAGATCATGTTATCAACAAGTCACGAAAAATGCGCACACCTCAGCCTGCTTGATGGGATCCAGAGGGTAGCATTGTTCATCCACCAGCTTCTGGGCAGCCTGGCCTTCTGGTGAGACCCTGGCAGACCGTGCTCGAACTCGGGCTTGAACCCGAACAAGTGCCTGCATGCACCTCAGAGTAACGGCGGCTTGCTTTCGCACCTGCCGGCCGCGAAATATGGCTTGCATCCTTACCACTGCTCTCAAGGCCCTCAACGCCCTCCTTGCCTGAAAAAGATTGTTACATGGTCATGGATTATATACATGAATACATCAAAATGTTTTCATGCTGTCGGAAAAAAAAAATGCGTAATTGAATTTTATGATACCCCATTTAGCAGGACAATTTTGTTAAGACTGTTGAGTACCAATCTTCTAAATGAACCTGACCAGTTCACTTTCACAATCTTCTTGATTATATTACAGAGGAATTCAAATAAAAATAAAAATAAAAACAAGAATTTTGAATCCCTTTTTCTAAGTGACAAAAATTGTTAATTTCAATTAAGCATTTAAGCTGAAGTTTTTATGTCATACTAAATTGAAGTGAATTTTCAACATAGTCAAAATACCAACTCGTCACTTTTTTTATGATTGTAAATTAGTCTAGCCATAATTTCATATCAAACCTTCACAGTTGAGATCTAAACTTAGAATCCCCGCCCCAAGTCAAAAAAAAAAAATGTCATACTAGAAATTGGGGAAAAAAAAAATACCAGAAAGCCCCGAAAGACGGCCTGGATCCGAATAGCAGCCCACTCTTTCTTAACGATGACGAAATCTTTAGGCTGAGCTCGAGCTACAGCGGCCATGGCAGCAGCGAAAGCGTCATCAGCGACTAATGAAGCAACGGACGGTTCTGATTCCGTCGCGTTGCTTCTCTTCACAGTCGATCCAAACCCTTCCGATGCGCTCCTCCACAGCTTCCATTTCTTCTTCCCCTTATTTTCTCCAATCTTCTCCTTAAAAAAAAAAAAAAATCAGAATCAAGTAAAACATGAAAAATAAAAATAAAACAGAGGAAGAGAACCGCAAGCCTACTTGGTCGTCTGAAGGAGTCTTTTTGAGAGTTATAAGCGATTTTAGCCATTTTCCAGAAGCACCCATGAGATCAAAACTTCAAAAGAGTAAAGTTAATTTGAATTTGTTGGGTTTTTTTTTTTTTGGAAGAGAAAACAAAAGAGGAGCAGAGTTTGAATCTTCTGGAAGCAGAATTTGAACTTGCGAGAAAAAGAAACAGAGAATTCTGGGAACTGAAAAGTGAGAAGTGTGTTTAATTAAGGGGGAAAAAAGAAAGCTGGTGTTGGAATTTGCGCTACGAGTCTGTCTAGTAGTAGTAGTGGGAGAGAGAGACGTTTGGATTTTGAATTTCGAAAAGAGGAAAAAGGTAAAAACCAAACAGATTAAATAGAAAGCGACCTCTAACGGATACTTCAGCCTTTTTTTATTATTAAATAAACCGCTCCATCTTTTTCTTAATCATAATTAAAGTCTTTTTTTAATTTTGTTTTTTTAATTAAAGTCTTAATCTTAATTTTGTACTTTTCTGTGACTGTTTGTGAAGAACGAGAAGCCATTCGTGGGCTTGGATTTAGCAAGAACATTATTCTATTTCACTCTGTTTTGGGAAGTTTTGTTCGTACAGTTACAAAATGTTCATAGGAAAGAATGTACGAGGTGATGAAACATTGAACATTGTGGTGGTGGCCCCATTGTACAAAAAAAAAAAAAAAAATGTTCCCTCTGCTACTTGAATTTTTTTATACATCTTTTCGTTTTGGTAAGTACTAAGAGTGCCCGAGACTATATACACATTAGTGCCTCAATCTTAGCTCTAATTTGACATCCTATTTTAAACTCAGTTTTCAATTTTTTTTTTTTAATGTTCTCCCACAAAAATTCAATCTATTATTTGAATTGTTGGTTTGAATTTACGATCCATAAAAGCACTTATTTTTTAGTAAGTCATGAATCGTCTCCGAATATTATGCTTCGTTTGATATTTCAATTCAACTCTAACTAAACTATACTTTTTCATTTCAGTTTTTGTCTTTTTTCTAAAAAATCAACAAAAATTATAACTAGTTTTTGAAAAGTCAATCAAATCCAATTTAAAGTTTTTTATCTCCAACCGGCACACCAAACGCAAGCTTAATAGCTACAAATCTTCATATATTTTTCAACATGCGGAGTCCCCGTAATCAGACTGAGGGTCCGTTTGGTGAAATGGTTTGAGTTGGAAATTTTAAGTTTAAACAGTAATTTTTGTTGACTTTTCAGAAAAGACAAAAAACTTTTTCAGAAAAGACAAAAAACTTTTTCAGAAAAAGACAAAAACTTAGATGAAAATTTTGGGTTCAAAACGGCAAACCAAACGAGGCCTGATTGGGATAGTTACGGCCTATTTTATCAAAAAATGCAAGTAAAATAATTTATAGACAAACACAGTACAACATTTTTACTTGTACAATGAGTAACCATGGTGTCGGAACTTCTCCATGGTATAACCTACTTAACACGGGTCAGATATGAGATTACCACTAACACAAAACTATGTGACTGGAGAAGAAGAAGGTGAATGGGAAGAAGGCAAAAAAAAAAAAAAAAAAAAAATGAAAGAACCATCTCTAATTTATTAGTAATTCCATTTAAGCAAGTCTAAATGTGATTCAGTGCTTGGTTGGTGATTAGTGTGTGGAGTGGGCTGGAATCTTGGGCTTGGATGCCCAGCCCAAGTTGTGAGAGCCTAGGTGAGAGATGGAGATTTGGTCTGGGCCTAGGTGAAGGGATTGGAGCCTTGGGCCGGACCCTTGGGGAAAGCTTGACCTGTTCAAGGGCCTGAAATTGGACCTGTGTGGGGTACTCTCTCACACGGCTGCTGCGAGGACCAGCTCCTGTGGTCCATTTGGAAGAAGAAGCCCAACACTTGCCCGCTTGAAGTTTTGGTGTTTCCACTTCGGAAGTATAATTTTGTTTTGTGCTGTCGCTAACACAACCATTTTCGTTACTTGTTGCCTCAGCAGTAGAGGGCATTTCTGAATTCGGCTTTTTATTGCTAGGTGGAATGTCATCATCCATAGGACATTTCTGCGGCACATGGAAAAGAAAAACTCACCGTAAGAACTGTATTTTTGTCCTATAATTAGTTATTATTGGTTGGATTAACTTTTCAACGGTCTAATATATGACGCGATAATGAACTGTTCTTATTCATAAAACTGACTGTTAGAAAAATTAATCTAATGACTAAAACAACAAGTATGTCATAGGCATGCCTAAACTTTTTCCAAATTGATATTTTGTATATGTTTTTAACCTAAATTTATAAATAACCTCGCCTTCGAAAGTTAAAAATTTCATTTTATTCCACCAAAAATTAAAAACTTATAGTTATTAGCCCCGTTCATTAAAACTCCTGGTTTCGTCACTGGTGACAGGAAAAAAAAAAAAAAAATTTAAATGTTTTACCTTCACATTCGTTAGGTCCACGTGATGTTCCTCCAAGAAGGTAATGAAGTCCATGAAATTCTCCTCAGTTGGGCAGTAATGACCACTGTACGGCCATATAGCCTCAAGAATGCCATTGTGGGCAATCAATCTTCCTGCTGCAATGGTGGCACCTCCCGCCAAAAAGCTCGAGTGTTGGAAAACGCCTTTCTTCTTCTCCGCGACGTACAATCTCCGCGATGTGCTGAGCACAAAGATCCACTTTGTGCCCTCTGCAGTCTCCACAGGAACTCTACTTTGTTTGTATAGAAGCTTCCCCTTCACCACAATCACCTCATATGCTTCCCTCTCTACCTGCAATTTAAAAAAATTAATACTATGCTTTAATTTATACCATTCTTTATAACATAAAATAAAATACTAAAATAATGACAATAATTAGTAGTCGTTTCATAATTACGAAAAAAAAAAAAGAAAAAAAATTTATTCTTACTGGTCCAAGGTATGTAATGCACTGGTGCTGTAGATCAGTCCTTGGACATATCTCGAGATTTATGTCTTTTCCATCTCCAACGTCCAACCTTCATGTTTTTACATGAAAGGAAACTAGGAATTTGTCAAGAGAAGAAAAGTGAACGGGAAAATTTTATTTCGGAAAAATATTAACCGCGGTATGAGATGTACCAATAGAAGAAAGGTTGGAAGGTCTCGCTGTCGAACCAGACCTGATAGTACTTGTGTAGATTGTATCCGTAACGATGGCGTGGATCAATCTATACATATATATATATATAAAAGGGTGTGAGAGTTCTTTATCAACCTCTCACATCATAATTAGATTAAGACCATAAGAAAAGCTGGGTCCTTGTCGCAGTCATGATAAATTTGTAGGCAAAAGGCTACAGTCTTTCATAAAGTATCGGTCCTACACTTTATCATACAAAAGTTAAAGGTGTACAAAAGCATTTGTAATATGTAGTGACGACTTATTAAAATCGCTTTCTCACATATCACGCCTCAACTTTTACGTTTTATCATATTATATGATGAGTCATTTTTAAAAAAACTCTAATAGCTTGTTTAGTGCGTCAGTTCGAATCTAAATTTTTCATTTCAAAAAATTTTTTTTTGAAAAATCAATAAAAATTTACTCTAATTTTTGAAAAGTTAACTAATTTCAATCTGAAAATTCCAACTCAAATTAGTGCACCAAACGCAAGTTAAATTGTACAAGCAAAAAGAGAGACTCAAGCTGAAAAGCGGGCTTACAGCTTCAAGCCAATGTCTTAGAGCTAGTTTCTGAGCCTTCTCATACTTGGATAAACCTTTTCCAACCTACACCCAAAAAATAATAATAATAATAATAATGCTGTACGTATTATATCACCAATGAAAATAGAGAAATTATTTTTTCATTTCCTTTTCGCAGTAAGAAGACCTTGCAAAATCTGATAATGGTCCAGTCAACAAACAAACGGGAAAACAAAATTCTGTCAAAAAGTTTTTAAAGCGTCATGACGATTTTGGTCTAAATCAGGAGACTTGTGGTCCAAAAGTTGGCAATAATGAGACCAAAAGGAACTTTATGCATTAGAAATTTTCAAACGCAAGCTACAGAAATATGAGAAAAAAAAAAAAAAGATAGATCACCTTGGCAGCCCTTGTCCTGGCCCTTGCCCACCTAGAAACTGCGGTTTCCGACTTATTGGAGTCAAAGAATGATACAGAGCTCCTTCTTAGGGCAGCAAAATCTAATGCCTTCCGCCTTAGACAAATCAAATTAACAAAGTTGAGAAAATGCCCGAAACTGCTTTTGCATGCTATCTATGATCTTACTTCCAACGTAATATAATAATACAACAAAACACATAAAACGTTTGAAAGACGTAACATCGAGAAATTTAACATTGAATAAATGTCATGTTACGCATCTCATTTTAAAACGTAACAACATAAATAAGAACAAAAATTACCAAAGCTCCTCAATAACAACAGCACAATCGGCAAGGTTTCTTCTTGTGCGATAGCTCTTGTAAACTTTCTGCAGCTTGGTTGCGGCGGCATTTAGCTCACTTGCGGGTCTTGGAGAAAACCACTCAACATTTCCGCCCACAACTTCCTTAATGCTCTCACACTCCGGGACTTCATCGAATGAATGAGTGGTTTCGACCGTCAGACTTCGAGCGGCTAGTCTCCTTCTAGTTAATGATCTTGTAGGCTCTTCAATGATAATCTGATCAAGCTGATCATCAGAATTATCACCCTCATTCAGGTCGATATTCTCGAAACGCTCCCTTTTCCTGGACTTGAAGTCGACATATCTCACGGTCACCATTACCAAACTTTTATCTGTTAATTCATTTCGAATTCGATAAGTTTAAGCAAGAAAAACAAGAGCTTATTACGTAAAGAGACAGACAATAACAATAATTAGATTAAAGTTTCTGACCCGAATGACGACGGATTGGATGAGTACTTGGTTGAGTTGTTATTCAGAATCCATATTGTGTCCCGTATTTATAGACGACGAAAACTAGAGAGAGACAACGAAGAAAGGGAAAGAGAAAGAGAAAGAAAGATATCCATAGTTTGGTACCTTAAAGACGCATTAACCCATTCAAAAACTGCAGAAAAGAAGGCGCACGTTCTTGGAAAGACTTGTTCCTGCAAAGCGGACCGTGCCGTTTGAAATTTGAACGCAATAAATGCTTCTCTGCTCGACTTGAATTAGAAAGACCACGAGGAGTGACGTGGAACTTGAAGCATTCAATGGACTTCTTTTCTTTTCCTTTCTTTTTTTCTTTTTTTTTTCTTTCTTTAATATATATATATATATATATATATATAACTTGGAGTCTGCTAAAATATGTCTCAATAGAATTCTTGCCCGTTTATCATAGAGGTTCGAAAGGTGAATTCAAAATTTTATATAATACGACATTATAGAAACTTTTTTAAATAGTACTTAAAAATAGTCCCTAGATAGTAATTCAAACAGGACTTACTGTTTTATTTACTTAATTTTTTGGTGAGTAATATATATAAAAGAATAAAACGTCTTCCGTGACTTAAAAGATCTAAGACGACTTTTGAAAGAAACAACTATAGATGTTTGGCTAGACTTTTGACAAAAAACCAATTACGACTTTTGAAAGGAACAACTATAGATGTTTGGCTAGACTTTTGACAAAAAACCAATTGTGAATAACACCACAAAATATTAAACTGCTTTTTGTCAATCTCTTTATTAGAAGTTTAAAGTTATGCGTCAAATTCAGTAGTTTTTTTTTATTATTATTTTTTATTTTTATAATAATTAATCTAAATAGTCCTTGAATTATTTTTAAGATAACAGTTTGGTCCATGTTTTTTCTTTTCTTTTTTGGCCGAGATAACCCAAAACTCATATTTTCTTGGCTATCTCAGTTCTTTCCTTCTAAGTTCATTAAATTTCTAACAGAATAAGTCATGTGCAACGTATGTGATCTAATTTAAAATGATATTTTAATAATTTAACAATAATTAATTTAAAAAAAATTTAAAAAATTTATATATCTCTCTGTCTCCTCCCTCTTGAATCATAAGCTCAGATCTGGTCTCTCTCTCCTCTCCCCCTTGAATCAAAAGCCCAGATCTGGGGAGGAGGGCCAAGATCGGCAAGGAACTGAGGGGGCTCGGGGACAACGTGGGGGGGGCAAGGGGCACCGGGCTCAGTGAGAATGCCGGAGCCGGAAGGGGGGGGAGTGGGGGCGCCTGGTTCGGTGAGGGGGGTGGGGCTAGCTCAGCAGGGGGGCTCGACTTTAGGAGGGGGGACAACACAGGGGGGAGGGAGCGAACCGAACCCAGATTTCGCCAACTCAGGGGGGAGGGCGAGAACCCGACGTGGCGGCGTATCCGTAGATTCATTTTCCGATCGATCTCAGCCGTTGCTTAACCTCGGACTCTTCTTCAGAAGTGACGTCCTTCTCCGAGAGCACTGCAAATTAGAAGAAAAAGAAGAAAGCCTCCGATTGAAGCTCAAACGACGATTTTAGCTCAGAAACTGACGCGTATGTGAGAGAGACGAAATGAGCACAATCAATTTGAGCAAGGAAATGGGCGAGAAGTGGGGTGGTTTGACTTTGAGGCCGATGTTGGGTGAAGAGGTTCCATTTTTTAGTGGTCTGGTTCTGATTCTAAATCAGAACAACAAGGGGAGAGAGAGAGGAGAGAGAGAAGGGGGGAAAGGGAGAAAGAGTGACTTTAATGGAAGATTTGAGGGTATTTTAGTCTTTTTAGTATAAAAAAATTTATTTCAATAAGATTCCGTTAGAAATTTAATGGAATTTGATGGAAAGGACTGTAATGGCAAAAAAAAAAAAGTTTAGGGTTATCTTGGTAAAAAAAAAAAGAACAGGGACTAAACTGTCACTTTCGAAAGAGTTCAGGGACTATTTTGGTTAATTATTATTATTTTTGGATAAATTGATCATTTAGTCCCTAAATTTTTAACATTGTGTAACTTTGGTTTCTGAACTTTTTTTTATAACCAGAATGCCCCAAAACTTTTAAAATGTTATTACAATAGTCCTATATGTTAATTTTTGGACGAAATCTGTTAGTAATTTAGTCAAAAAGTGGTGCTAACAACGAATTCCATCTAACAATTAACGGAAAAAACTATTGTAGTAAGTTTTTAATAATTTATAGTCATTCTAGCGATTAAAAAAAAAGTGAATTCTAATATTTGGGCACGATTGAATAGTGTAGAAAACGCTTATTAAAAAACGTTAAAAAACGATCTCAAAAGTCAAAACAGAGATCTAAATGGGCTATAATCACAACCATTGAATCAATCGTCGCAAAAGGTCCTTTTAGGACTGTGCATGGGTTAGTTCATCGAGTAACGGGTGGGTGGTGGACGGGTTCGAAGATAACGATTTTTTTAAAATCCTAAACCAGCCCCGCCCACCATGAAAGCGGGTTGGGCGGGTTGGTGGTGGGTGGGTGCGTGTGGTGTGGCGGGTGGGTAGAGAATTTTGAAAACAATTTAGTAATTTTTTTATTCTCCTTTCATTTTTTTTATTATTATTATTTTTTAACCGAAACAAACTTAGAACTTCAGTTCAATAATTGTCGAACCTGCTATAATATTAAGCTTGGAGAGATAGAAAAAAAAATGAGTAAGATTGATTCTAATTACAAACACAATTTCTAAATAACAACAACAACAATAACAATAATAATAAAATCTAAAAAATAATTAAACTACTAGTAATTTTGTCAAAAAGTCTTATACTCTTATTAATGGAAAATATCTTTATTATTAATTAAAAAAATGACAGATGAGCAGATTGAATCTGTAAGTCAAAAAGTGAAATCCGCACCCGTCTATAAGTGATGACGGTTAAGTAGAAAATCCGCCCAAAACAAACAAGTTGATGACATAGACCCGTTCAAACAGGTGAGACGGGGTGTGATCAGATGATCTGAGTGGATTCAGGGTTTCGTGCATAGCCCTAAGTCCTTTTGTTGTAGAATAGTATTTTACACGTTTGCGTGGACACATAGAACGGGGGCACAAGAACAGCTTATAAAATCCGTCTAACAATACTTTGAAGTCGATGACTCCACACCTAATAAACTTGACCACTACTACTATTTATTTGGTGGCCGCCTGTCAGCATTAAATTTGTGTTTATCTCACATTAATGTCTCCAATTTAATGAAATAAACAATTACATATGTATCACATTGAAGGATATAAAAGATATAAATATATATTTATTTATTTATATATATATATTTTATTATCTCTCATAATGAAATTGTCTTTCAAATATAATTTTCTGTTAAATAATTTATAATAATTAATTGAGTTATTTATAATTTTATATAAATTTATATTAATTAATGTGACATGACTGCACCTTTAATGTTGAGGGGGGCCAAAAGGTTGATTTATACAGATTATACGTCATGAAATGTGACACGAATTTCCATGTAGATACAAGCTCAATTTCTTTGTTGTTTCTAATTGGTCCTTACAACTCATCATCAAGACCCTCGGACCCTAGAAAAGAAAATTTAAAAATGAAGTACTAGAATTGAATTACCACGAACGAGTTATAGTAGAAGCGGAGTAAGTGTGGGGGTTCAACAAGGGGAAATGAAAGACATATATATATATATATATATATATATATAGCATGACTAGTTCTTATTATTTATTCAACTCCTCTCGTAAGTTCCACGGGGCAGGGCTGCAACTTAAAACAACTCGTTTATGACTTTCTTTACTTTTTCATTTTTACAAAAGAATTAATTTATGATGTTTGAACAGTAGTCAACATGAAATGTGTTTTATCTTCTGATCTCTCTTGTTTCTCTCTCTCTCTAGTCTCCATCGTTGTAGCTATATATATATATATATATATAGTGGAGAATCAAAGCTCATATATATATATGGTCTTCTAATAACACGAGACTTTCATGCATGCATGAGAGAGGGAATAGGCGAGTGGATTCATGGGGCTCAGTGGGGAAAGTCTGAAATTAATAAGCTTAGTCCTATAACAAGAATAAACTTACCTAGTGGCCCTACCTGTTTAGCCAAATTAATAATATTAGAGTTCGTTTGGTGAATGAGTTTGAGTTAGAAATTTTAAGTTTCAATAGTAATTTTTATTGACTTTTCAGAAAAGATAAAAAACTATTTCAGAAAAAGACAAAAAAATTTTCAAAAAAAATAAAAACTGATATGAAAATTTTGGTTGAGATTGAATGTCAAACAGACCCTTAATATTAATATTAATATTAATAATAATAATCTGGTGGCACTACTGCTTTCTTGTGATTGTAGGCTTCACCGATGATGGAAACCAAGTCCCAGGTGTAAAGCAATAAATATATATATATATATATAAATAATTATATAAAAAATCTATTTTTAAAATCTTACTTTAAAAATATTTCTGTTTTTTTTTTATAATATTGAGTAAATATACATTTTTAAGAAAACAACCACTTGTATTATTCATTTTACCCTTTTATTATATTTAACATCATTTTTCCTCATTAGATTCATTATTATTTTTTCTTTGTTTATTCATCTTTTTTGTATTTTTACTTTAATGACTAGTTTTTTTTATTATGGTGATTACTTATTAGTATAATTTAAGTTCTTTTTTTTTTTAATAATCATATCTCTTAAGTATGATTTGGGTTTCTTAGAAATAATTTTTTTAGTATGATTTAGGTTTTTTATGATAATTGTTACGTTACTATTATAATTTATTTATTTTTATATTATTATTGGTATTGTTTTAATTGATAGATTTTAAATTTTTTATTTGATAAGGAGATAGTTTCTAAAGTTTAAATATGATTTGAAATTGTTTATTTCTTTATAGTAATTACTAGATCATTATGATACTTTTTTAAACGTGCTATATTTTTTTATTTACAGTATCACTATATCATTATGATGTTCTTTTTTTATGATAATTAGTATATCATTATGATTTTTTTTTTTAGGTTTTAAAGTCTCTAATATTTCTTTACAATATCATTTTTTCATACATTCGCTGTGAATTTATCTTAATGATCAATTATTTATCATAATGAATGTTTTTCTATGCCATACAACTATATCTTTACGGTTCTTTTTTCTTTATAATAAATCAGGTAAAAATGATCTATTTTTCTTTCCTTTTAAAATATATTTGCTTAATTTGAAATGTTTTAGAGATTTTTTTCTTTCCCTCTTTGTCAATTCTTTATTTATTTATTTTTAATTCTTGATGAAAGGGTAATGTGGTCTTTATAAGTATCAATTTAAATATTTTTGTAAATAAAAGAAAAAATGGACATTAATTTAGACATTTATGTAAATAATCCATATATATTGTTTTTTTTTTTAAGGAACTTCATAGCATTAGTTACCATCCTGAGTTTTTAAAATTTGATAATTATATATTTTTTCCTTGTCAGCCAATCCTTTAACTTATGAGAAAATTAGGTAAAGAGTCGTGTTTTGAGCATCTCCTTATATTTTTCCCACTTTAATATTAAAGTTGATAATTTTAATGCTATAAAATGTCAAAATTATCAATTTTAATGTTATAGTGGACATAAATATAAGGAGGTGTCAAATTTATGACATTCTTGCATATAACCCTTAATTTATAAGCTTTGGCATTATTAATCTTTCTTGTTCATGTCCGCTAAGATTTGAGCGGTTTTTTGCATGAGATAGCCCAAGAAGAATATTATTAGGCATTTTTATTTAACTTTAATTCAAATTTATTTGAAATTTTGAACCTAATTTAATCGTAATTGAAACTTGAACCTAAACTTTAAAAGGAATTTCTATTGAAATAATGCAAAAATAACCAATAATGTCCTTTTAGAGTACTATCATGTGTAAAAATGGTCAAAATTTTAGTAGATGAGAGCAAAAATGATTAATGATGTTAAAAATTATAATTTTTAGAAGTTGATTGTTAAAAAAAAATTAAATAATAAATTATCAAATTCGAAAAATTTAGAAGGTGTCATTATACAATAATATATTTTGAAAGTTCTATGATAACATAAATATCATTTTACCCCTTAAAGAATTTAGATACTATTTTATCCAAAATGTTGTTATATATGTACTTATGTTAAATTAATCAATAGTGAAATAGATGTTTTTTCCCCTAACATGAAAATTATAAAAAGATCTTTGAAAAAATGTATTTTATATGAACAGCCCCTGAACTTTTTAAATTTGATAATTTAGCCCTTGAAAATTTTCCTCCATAATCAACACATGCAGTTATAAATATTTTTTGCACGTTTAATCTTTTCGCTCATATTCATTAAAATTTGGGTTGTTTTCTTGCACGTCACGTTCACATGATAGCCCAGTAAAGATATTGATAGTTATGTTTATTTCATTTCAATACAATTTCTTTATAAAATTTAAATTTAAGTTTGAGTTATTATTGATTTAAATTCAAGTTTTTAAATGAATTTGTACTTAAATTAAAATAAAATGACAGCAATGTCTTTTTTGGCTTATCACGTGCAAGTTATATAAAAAAAAAAAAAAATATTAATTCTTTCATCAGTGAACAATGAGAATTTTTTATACTAAAAAATATAAATTTAGGGGTTGATTGTCCAAAAAAATATTTTAAAGACTAAACATGTGTTTGGTATCATGGTTTGGATCACAAATTACAATTCAATATTTGTCTTTTTCTGAAAAGTCAACCTTAAGCGTCACTATTAACAGTTATTATTATAGTTTTCTAACTCAAACTTTAAAAGTTCATAATTTTACATATACAAGTTCAAATGAGATGTATTTTTTTGTTTTAAATTACGTAAAAATTTCGAAACGAACAAAACAAGCTCAATATTGATATATATTTTTTTCCGAACACATTTCAAATTTTTATATTTTTTAACTTCAATAATTCAAACGTCATACTAAATATATAATTCAATTCAAATTTAAAAATTAAAATTCTACAATACAAACTCTTACGCTAAACACATGTTAAATTATTAAATTTAAAAAGTTTGAGGAAAAAACAAAAGCCTTTGAAAACCGCTTGTTAGCGTGCAATACATCTGAACAGTCCACACCGTTGATGATCATCTGATAAGGTGGGTCCAGCACGAAAGAGGGCTCAGGAGCATCGTGGCTCGACCAGCGAAATGTAAAGGGAAGAAGAAGAAGAGACGTTTCTCGACGACAAACGCCCACAAAAGTCTCTCGCAATATACAAGCTCCAATGGCAGAACCAAAACCAAAGCCTTCAATTCCAGGTATTCTTCCTCTTTGAACCCTTTCATATTATTCATGCCTTAGTTTGTTCTGTTACCAGATATTCACAGATGAATTCACGATCTTTTCAACCAAAAAAAGGGTTAATCTTTTTTATGGGTTTTGTATAAAAATATCATCTTTATTGGAAAGAAAAACAACCCCTTTTACTTAATGGTTGCTGGATAAGAATTTTTCAATAGACAACAGAATTTGGGTCTTGTGTGAAATGGGCACTTTTGTTTATGAGAGAAAAAGGGATTATTGGTGTTTCCCGTTTGTATATTTTACTCAAATTATTGTAAAATGGGCACTTGCTTACTTATCAATATATATATATTGTATGTCAGAAGAAAATGTAAAAGCGCCAAATATAATAGAAAGGGCAAAGGAAGAGATAGAGGCAATAATACAGAGTGAGAAATCATCCCACCATCACAAAGAAACGCATGGAAGGAATGATGACATTGATGAGAATACCGAGATAGATGAAGTCAAAGGCCCCAATGTGTTTGAACGAGTGAAGGAAGAAATTGAGGCCCTTGTCCAAACAGTTCATCCAAAGAAAGATTCTAAGAGCCAAGAGTAATCTTCAAAAATGGGACAAGATCTTTCTATGAGATATTGTAAAAGTTTGTTCCTTTTGTTTTGTATGTTTGTTTGTTTCAAATTTGAGTATTGACGAGAAAATTATATATAAGATTGTACTTTGAATAGGCTATTGTTAGCCTTTTTATACTGGATTAAAGCATGTTTTTCCTATTGTTAGGAAGAACTTTTGAGTAAAATGTTGATTCATAAAAAAATATTTGACATTTTTATTCGAAGATATGTCATTTTTACTATTGGTTCAAGTTATTGGATTAACTTTTAAACGGTGTGATTTATGTATGAGAGCATATTTGTAAGTCAGAGACCAAAACGATACTCTCCACCTATGGTGAAAAACGATAGTTCCTACTTTAGAAACTCCTAACAAGACATGGGTTATGAAGTATCAGATTTTTATCAAACTTAAAACTATCAATAATCTGTTTTTCAATCTGGTATGATTCTTATTCGTACAACAAGTATTTCATACCCTGCTTAGTTTTCTTATTCCTATTTGTGTTTCTCCCAAATATTTGTTTGGAAAGTAAAATGCTTTGGGGCATTTTCAACAGAAAAAAATGATAATGAAAACAGAAATAAATAAAAACAAACAAACCTTCACCAGGAATAAATCACATAACACCTGGTGGCGTTGTTAATAACAAAGGAGTACGGCCGTGGTGTTGTAGCATCATAAATGTCCTTTTATCAGGGTTATTTATTTATTTTTAATTTTTATGTTTGCTGAATCCTTTTAGCAGGTTGATCTGACTAATTAAAGCTTGTACCAGATGCTGATGCTAATGACAGTTTTAATCTTGTTGAGGAAGGAAAGGTGTTTGTATCAGCCTTGTTTTGCTTTAAGCCACGTTCTTTATTCCAGAGTTTGTTTTAGCATGTTGCTGCCATATTATAATTAGTTGTGACATTAGTACTAATATGCTGTTGTAACATAAAATTAAAGTTGCACATTGTATAGTATCACCAGTTCAAAGCAGAAAATGTATTTGCCTGCTGTCATGAAGTGTTTTTTTTTTCTTTTTTCTTTTTTTTTTCTCTTATAAAATAGTTCGAAAAGGGGACGACTGACATTAGCATACCCCTTGAGCATTACTAAAAGGGCTCCCTAAACGCTGACAGGAATGTTGGCTAAATGCTCTACAGGTGAGCCATAACTCTCGACGAGGAGATCATCGCCCACCCCCCACCCACCACCCAATATGCTAAGAATAAAGACATGTGGGGGCGTAGAGGTCAGGCCACTACAATATCCTTTAAAGTTAGGCCAACACACTTGGTGGTATTATGAAAGTTCTGTTAATTATGAGCTGAATAAATAGAGAACAGTCTCAAGTTTGCATCCACAAAAGTGGGTTCTCTGGGAAGAGGGCCAAGAATGGCCAAAGATCGAATGATCTTTTTTATCAAGCCCTTTCCCAAACTCAGAGTCCTTTTGAGTTGTTATGTTAAATGCCTATTTATGGTCTAACTGTATTTTGATCACCTTTTGCCTTTCTTCCACTCTTTTTGTAGTTTTCAGGTCTTAATAATAATGTCCTTCCACTGCTCAGCATATCACATTGAATAACCTTCAAATTTACTCAACTTTCAAGTTTCACCCACCACCCCAATTATCAATGCAGAACAGAATTTTCATACCTTTTTTTTTTTTTTTTCACAAATTTAGTTTTAAACCCTTTTGCTGCCTGGGCCTTCCCATTTTATGTCCATTTTATGATACATGACTTGTCTTTTCTGCAATGACCCTTGGCTGGTCATTAACACAAAAACATGCTATTATAGTGTCTGTTTTGGTATTGCCTCAGAGAAAACCAGCTGTTGAAGACCCAACATTGAGGTGGTAAATATACCTACATACGTATATATATATATATATATATATTGCTTGACAAATTGGCTACAAGAGTTCAAATCTCAAAAAAAAATCTTTTTGTTTTAAACTAGTATATAATAACCTGTTTGTTTATTGTATTAGCTTTTTTTTTTTTTTTCACTGTTTTACATGGTTGCTTGAGTTGCTTCCGGGTCTTCCATTCTTCCTCAGCCACAAAGATTCGTTTCTTTTCTTTTCTTTCTCAATCTTGAGAATAAATGTTCAATAAATATGAATATCTGAAGGTACACTCAAGGTGATCAAAGGCCACCTAAATTCTTAAATGCCATCTTCTGCAGCAGTTTCAAATGGACGGCCAGATTTTGAGGATGATTTATATCAGCCTGAGTGTTTCCCACATACCAACCGGGCTCTAAAAAATTAAAAAAAAAAAATAATGTTTTGACCCCCACCCAGTACTTCATTAAAATCTATTAACTAACTCATTAAATTATTCTGCAGTGACAGGTGTATCAGGCATAAGCATTGATTTTTTTTTCTTTTTTTTTTGTCCTTCTTTCTACAAATGGCTCTTTGTCATTAATTTCTTAATATCTTTTATGGGAATAATACTATCAGAAGATTTTTTTAAAAAATAAAAAAATAGAAAAAAAAAGCTCTGCAGTCTAGGCACGAAAAATTTATATTCTAAATCAGAAACTGATATGATAGGGGATAGCAGGTTTTCTCTGAGATACCAGAAAAGGGTGCTTTTGTTCTGGGCTAAAAAAATATCATCTTGTATATTACTTTATTCATTGATTTGCGAGAGAAACAGATAGAGAGAGTATAGCCTTGGCTTGTGTGGAAGAGCAAGAAATCAAGTTAAAAAAAAAAAGGAACTGATAGAAACAGATTAGTCAAAAGAGAGTTGTCAAATGAAATGAGGAAGCTTTTCTACTTGGTGATATGAAAAGAGAATCACTTGTTTCTCAAGCAAAACTTCTCTTCCCAATTCAAGTAGGCTCTCCAAGTGACCCCCACAAGTCATTGAGGTTCCAGCTGGTTTTTTGGGATTAGGAGAAACCCTTTTTTTTTTTTTTTTCTGGGGTTTTAGCTCACTCACCTCACCAATATATATATATATATGTATGTATATATCCCAGCAATCATGCATGTCATCCTGAATTCTCTCTTTTTCTAGACATCATAATCACCTTATCATCATCATCAAGCTTTTGAAGCAATGAAGGGAAAATACTTCTGGTCTTTGATAATAGCTCTGCTGGTTGTAAGCTGGGTTTCTGCATTAAGCAGGCCTTTTCCCTCAAATGTTGGTATTGCTGTTCATCACTCTGGTTAGTTACTTTCTCTTGTTCCATTTTTCAATGATTTTTCTATTTACCCTGTGTTTCTCAAAATTTTTCATTTGCTTTGAAGGAAAACAAAGTCCCTTTTTTTTTTATTTTTTATTTTTTCCAGCCTTTTCCAACATAGAAAGTTTCAATCGTGACAGTGATCAGATTGTGTTTGCCTTTTAGTTGTTGCCCAACAAGTAATGAAGAAAAATATGTAATACAATTAGGTTTTTTTAAAGATCATTTTCAGCTTTCCATGGCCAAAAAAGAAAAGGGCCTGACAACCTTATCATCCTCCAATCCTGACTCTTCCATTTTGCATTACTTGATCAGGTCCAATTCAGAGCCAAGAGCCACTCCAACCAACACCAAATGAGGTATACTCTCTCTCTCTCTCTGTCTCTGTGTGGAAAAATACATTGCATTCTAAAAGTTGTTTTGTTCTCCTTAAAGGGTTCCAAGAGCTGGGAAGAAATGACAAACATGAACAAATTGGCAAACTACAAGGTGGGGAAACTAGGGTCGAGTCCACCAAGCTGTGAGCACAAGTGCTTTGGATGCATACCATGTGAAGCAATTCAAGTGCCAACCACCAGCAGACACAGCCATATCGGCATCCAGTACGCGAATTACGAACCGGAGAACTGGAAATGCAAGTGTGGCCCGGCGTTCTACAGCCCCTGAACTAAACCAGCCACCATAGACACCAAAAATGATCAAATATGCATTGCCATTCCCCCCACATTGTACAAACATTGAGTCATTCCTATTAGTTTTTTTAGATGCCCTTCTTTGGGCCTAATGTCTAGTATTATTAGTGTAGGCCCCACCATAGTTTAGATCTTCGCATGTAAAAAGTGCCTCTCTGGCTAGTTTTATTGTTAATTCTCATATTTCCCTGGTTGTGCATGTACTGCATAAGCAGATATTTGCCTTCGTATAAACACCACAGTAGCTCAGTAACATTTAAAATGTGGGACAAAAAGATTTTGTACCTAAGCATTTAGAAGTCATATGAACCAGGCTAAAATCTCTCTCAAATTTGATCCCGTTTTTCAATGATTTTTAATGATAATTGGTTTCTGTATCCTGCTGTTCGAAGATAATGTTTGTTGAGATAAGGTAGAAAATGACATGGGACACAAAAGCATACAAAATTAGTCTTAGCCTCATTCTAGAACAATCCTCTTCACTAGGAGTCCGACTATTAGGCCTTTATTAGCTTGTGGGGTGACCTAGAACTCAAGCTATTTCTTTGCTATTGTAAAGAATTTTGTAGGAAACGACAAGGCACAAAAAGTGGTGTCCAAACAAGAAATAATAAAGCAATATTAAAACGGAAAAAGGTCAGGCCAACATAAACCATATAAGAGACAGACAGCAAATTATACCTGTAATATATCCTTCAAAAACCATTCCTATGACATTTAGGGCAATAGAATAACCACAACTCCAATAAACGACAGTGCCATGAAAAAACGACAACAACTGAGAAATGACCAGAATATTGAGAAAACTATAACTAAAGTTACAAACGACAATTAATAGATACAAGAAAAACAACACGTAAACATAACGACGACAGTTTTAAAAAAAAAAAAAAAAAAAAAGGAGTCGACACCTTTGAAAAAAAAAAAAAAGAGTTGACAACAAGAAAGCTGAGATTCTCCTAAAAAACAACTATGTAACAAAACGACACCTGTTGAACAGATGGCAACAAAACAAGAACGGCATGTGAAGTGTAAACGACAGCGAAAGGGGAAATAAACCAATCACAAATTGAATGAAAGAACAATAAACTATGAACGTCGACTATAGTGTAAACAACACAAATGTATAAACGACAACAAAAAGGAAAATGACTGAACGACAGTTAAATGACTGAAAAAACTAAAAAAGATAAGAAAAGAAAAACTATCTACTGATTTGATGTAACTCGACTGTAACAATGACAACATATAAAATAAAACAAGCAACGACAATAACCTAATAACCTACAAGGAAAGTTACCAAACGACAACCAAAGTTACAAAGTTCAAGAAAATTGGAGGAAGACATAAAATAAACGAAGTAGACAATCCAAATAGAAAAAGGACGGCAAAGGTAACAAATGATAATTAAATAAACCCATAAAAAAATTTTTTGACGCGATGATAAACAGAGAAACGCAGATGGCCAAGTAAACTACAAAAATATGAAAAACGATTACCTACTGTAATAAACAAAACGAACATGAAACGACAATAAAAGAAAAAACCAAAAAACGACAATATAATGAAACACCAACAAACTGAAAGAGGACATTTATGAGAAAATAGATTAAATGCCAAACGATGCCATAATGAAAAACAACATTGGATAAAAACGGCATCCAGTGATAAAGCTAAGAAACGAAGTAAATGACAACAAAGTTAAAAAACGACAAGTTAATGTTGGAAACGGCAATATAATAAGCTTGCGTGTGGTTCGTCGGTTGGAGATGAAATTTTTAAGTTGGAGTTGATTTACTTTTCAAAAATTAGTTCTAATTTTTGTTGACTTTTCAGAAAAAGACAAAAAATGATATAAAAAAGTATAATTTAGTTAAAGTTAAGTTGAAATACCAAACAAAGTATAACAATGCTAGAAGAATAAAAGGAGTTAAAGAAATAAAAATAAAGTAGTAAAGAAATTAAGGGACAACTAAGTGAAAAATAACACCTGAATAAATAATTGAAAAAAAATGACAGCAAAATGGAAAACGACACCTATAGTAACAGAAGACGTCAAAAGACGTAACAACAAGAAAGCAAAACAAACCATAAAGATTAAACGACATCGAAAAGATAAATAAAAAAACGACATGAAAATGAAACGAAACGAAACACATTACACTGAAACGAAAATTAATAAAATGAAAAGATTTCAAGCAAAAGACGACAAGACAACCAACCTGAAATAAAACAACAAAGCTGAGAAAACGACACTTACGGTAACACAACACTCCAAACAAAGTTTTCCTTTTTATTTTGGATGGAAATTAATCATAAGATTCATAACAAATAATTTGGCAAGTAAAATATTCCTATCCTACTGTCCAAATTAATATAAAAAATAAAACTCTCTCTCTCTCTCTCTCTTTTTATTTTTATCTTCATAAATCTCCCACCTACGGTTCTACTGGCATTGAAACAGCAAGCCAACGAAAGGAGTTTTGTTTGCTTATCAAATGACCAAACTACCCATCGATCTATCTCTCTCTCTCTCTTTCTTTTTCTTTTTCACCCCCAGCTCTTTTGGAATTTTCTTGGGGACCCCGTTTTCTCATTATATACTTGTTTTTGTCTGTTAAATGTTCCATCAACAAACAAACTCTGCAAGACTGCAACCTCCTATCTCTGATCTCATTATCCCGTCGATATGGGCAGCTTTGTAAGTCTCTCTCTCTCTCTCTCTCTCTCTCTCTCTCTCTCTATTTATATATATATATATATATATGTATCTACGCGTGCATACATCTGCGATTTGGTTTTCTTTAGAGGCTCGAATTAAAGATCATTTTTGTGTGTAAAAGCTCCAATCTTTTGGTAAAGATCAGAGCTTGACGTGACTACGACTAAATCAATCCTCTTTTTTTTTTTTTTTTTCCGTAGAAATCATGAGCAAAATGGGATTTTGAAACCACATGAAGATCCGGGGTCTCTTTGTATTCAATTCTAAGATCCCTCTTATTCAAAATTTTCTCTCTAACCAAACACGGATCGAGATGTTAATATTATCCCACTGCCATCATCTTTGGATGTGAATATCTTATTTTTATTTATATCCCGTTTGTAGATCTATGTAAAATAGTTGTAACCCAACCATGATTAAGACAATGGGCTAAACATTCCAGCAATGTCGTAAAATTCTTCATGTTGCATTAGACCTTTTTGTATATAAAAAAAAAAAAAAAACAACGGAAATGGGATTTGTTAACTGGGTAACTAAATGCCTTTAAACGGGTTTAGTATAGTTCCTAAAGACACGAGATATATATATACACACACACATATGTATGTATGTTTGTGTGTGTACGTGTGTTATTGGTTCAACTTATGCTTGGTTTTGAAACTTGAATCTCAAATTTTCAATTTTGGTTCTAATAGGATTTGAGCCCTTCTGTGAAGAACATTCTTCTACTAGACTCTGAGGGAAAGCGTGTGGCGGTGAAGTATTACTCAGATGAGTGGCCAACAAATAATGCAAAATTAGCTTTTGAAAAATCTGTTTTCACCAAGACTCTCAAGTCAAATCCTCGCTCAGATGGTATGCTTTGCTTGGTTCTTGTTCAAGTAACTTCATTGATATTGCAGAGATTATCGATATCTTCTCATAGACCGATATAAGATGTGGAGGATTTGCTCAAAGAGACTTAGATACGTCTGTGAATGCAGTCGTGGTATTGAAGACTTAGTTCCTTTACTTGTTGGTAGTTGACACCAAGTAAAGCGTATGCCAAATTTGACATTAAGAATAGCTTTGCATTATAGAATGCTTTTGTTACCCGAATGCTAGATTTTGGCATTGGCATAGAAGTTTAGCGTTAGATTGCCAATACTTTGACCTGAATTGTTGACAATGCATAGAAATTTAACATTAGATTGGAGATGCATGTTTTAGCTCAGACCGCGTAGTAATTTATTTTTATCTACAGCGGAGATAGCGATGTTCAACAACAACATTGTTATCTACAAGTTTGTCCAGGACCTTCACTTCTTTGTGACTGGAGGTGATGATGAAAACGAACTCATTTTAGCCTCGGTTCTTCAGGGGTTCTTTGATGCAGTTTCCCTGATCTTGAGGTGCAACCAGTTACTGTCTTTCACATTTGTTACCTTTTCCCAATTTTGTTGTTGCCGATGGTTACTTGTTTTCTCATCTGATGTGCCATTTGTTCTGCTTTGTCCTTGTTTAGAAACAATGTTGACAAAAGGGAGGCACTTGAGAACTTGGATCTCATACTTTTATGCCTTGATGAGATTGTTGATGGAGGGTAAGCACCCTTTAACATATACAAAATTACATGCACGAGTTCTCAACCACAAGTCTAAAAATCGACCCGCTAACCTTAATTTCATCTGCTCCATACTTTGCTCTACCTTACTATCAACCCCATAGATTCTTCTTTGTGGAGTAATCTTTTCTACAAATACCAATGTTCTGAATCCGTTTGATTTTGATTTCGCAGGATAATACTCGAAACAGATCCAAATGTCATTGTAGGAAAAGTTGCGAGCCATAACATGGATGCTGATGCATCCTTATCCGAACAGGTAAAGCCAATCTCACGTGTTTGTTTGGCTTTTCCCTGGAACCAGTTCAATCTACCATATTTTGTTCCATATTTTCTTGAACTTGTGTGAAAACTACTGCTGTGACACCTCCTAGTATGCTCTCAAATCTCAATTTCAAACTTATTTTAAGTCTTTGATTTAATCCCAATTTTGCTTTTCCAATGTTGCAGACTTTAACCCAAGCATGGGCTACAGCCAGGGAACATTTGTCCAGAACTCTTCTTCAATGAGTTCCTCTTTTACCCCGGGCTGCCCTCACTAAAGGCCTCCATAGGGGGCAGTAATTGCCACCGTGAGATTTAAATCAGACGGTTTATATTCTTTAGAGCTGGATACAAGATCCCGGAGCTACACCATTACACTCGTTTTATAAGTATCGCCCGATTTAAATCATAAGGTTCAGGTCAATGACTCATAGCCCCATAGTAGAATTTCCTTTTATATTGTTTTATAAGCATATCTTCTAAATAATTGTTGGGCTCATTTTCCAATGGGCCAATTTCTTGTATTGGGCCTTTCATTTGGTGGATTTGGACCCGTTGTGTTGGCTATGGGCTTAATAATCCATTTTCATTTTGTAGAAGACTCGAGAATCTGCTCTAATATTCAATAATTCATTCTTGTCTTTTACTCGGATGATTTTATTCTTTATTCATCGTAATAGGGCATGGTACACTGTCCTTTTCATTACCTTCCTTCTCTCATTTGGACATATTGGGTGTCATGCTCAAATAATCACAACTCATTCTTTTTTACTTTTTGTCCGAGTGTTGAAGGGGACAAAGGAAAGAACTTTCCATTTGAATGTTTTTGCACGTTAAATATATTTTAAGACACGTTTACTTATCAAAAATTCTAAAAATAATAAATTAATTCTATAAAAAGATAAATTAAATTACATGAAATTGAATTTCAAAATTAGATAAAAGTATTTACTAATCTATTAAGGAATCTATTTATTTTAAAAAATAAATTCATATTATGCTGTTTATTTTTTAAAAGTTAGAAGGATTGGAAATATATTTAGTGTAATTATCAAATTATCTTAAATGAAAAAAATAATTAAATAAAAATAAGGATATTTTTGATATAGAGTTAGTTACTTCTTATTTTTTAGGTTACAGAATTTATTTCCGTAAGTAGTAGGTGGGAGATAAATTCCTCCTTATCAAGGAAATTATTCCCTATTTCTAGGTGTGACTCATATCATTTAATTTCCAAAGACAAAAGTAAACATTAAAATTTAAAATCATAAATTTAATTCCTTTTTTCCGAATTGAATTACTCATTAATAAACATGTCCTTAATAGATAGTTTTTTTTTTATATTATATTTATATCTCAAAATATTTTAAATTTTTTTTTGTTTCATATCCAATGGAAACGATTCTTTTTTTTTTTTTTTCAATTGTTTAGAGCAACATATGAGAATGAAGTAAAGGTCTTTTTCAAATGATTAAAACGTATGCACAACTCCATAAAAAATGCCATTGATTTTAAGGTTTTATAAGATTTGTTAGAATTATTTTCAATATTTATAAAACGTACATATAAATATTTTAGTTCAAATAATAACAAGTAAATACCACAAACTCTTTCTTTCCTTGCCAATGAAGACTTTTTCTCAAGAAAAAAAGCACCCAAAATTATTCAAAAAAATATGCGCACACGCAAAGGAAGAAAAGCAAATAAAATGCTTCTTTAACTCCACCAATCAAGAGACAGCTTCAACCCACAAGGACCACAACATCACTGAAGTGCACCGCAAGCCGACAAATATTGATGAGAAGAAAATTACTTACATTGGGCAATTATAGATGACTGTGATGACTTTTTTGGGGTTTGTAATGCTTCGCATTTGTCATGAATTTGAGAGTAAAACAAAAGCTTTATATATTACATCCAATTAATAGAGCAATGGTGTTTTTTAAGTGGATGCTGTTCATTAATTATGAAAACAAATGTTTGGTTTCAAAAGCCATGACTAGAGTTTTTTGATCGAGACATTTCCCATGAGAGCAAAACGTTTCTAGCATGACCTTCTAGATCTGTACTTCCGTCTAATTTCATAATTATCCCCTCATTCTTCAGTTTTATGCTTTCAAATAGTTTCTGAAAAATCTATAGATGACGGTGCGTATTAACGGATTATGTGTGTCAATTCATTTATTAATCGTGTTACAAAATATCAATACAAACATAACTTAGTCATTTATCATATCATAAAATTTCAACCCAAATATGATCCGTTTATTAATTGTATCAATCCACATAATCTGTTTAAATTAATTATTGAATAAAGATCTATAATTATGATTTATTGAACGGTTTTAACATGTTTATTGATCAATTTATATTTCTTTCAAGAAAATTAAGTGAAGTTTAAGTCGTATTATTTATATTTAATTAATTAAACAAACTCTAACATTTTATTATATATGATTTGATTGTTATTATTTTATTGTTATTGATACATATAGTTAATCGTATTAATTTATTGAGGAATGGACAGGTTAATCCGAATACAACCTGTTTATTAATCATTTATGATGAAATTGTCACTCCTAGATATGATAATGATATTTAAAAGAAAAAAAAATCAAAATCAATGCTATACATTAGTATTTTAAAAAAGAAAAATACCTTATTTTATATTATACCAACCAAATATAGTCATACAGAAGATATTTATGGGTATTGCTTTTAAATGGTTTCTTCTTCGTATCTCTCAAATCAAAGGATTGCACTTTTCCAAAAAATTATAAAATCAAAGGAGTACTTCCACATGTTCTTTAAATTTTCACATTCAATAAATTTATTTTTTTGTTAAGTAAAAAGCAATTTTATAATTACGGATATAATTTATCAATAATCTCATATATGATTCCATCACATCATATAGAATTTGAATCATTCATTCTAAATTTAAAATAATATTAATCATAAAAAAATAAAAAGCAAATTTTTTAAGGAATATCATGAATAATAGTTTGCACCGAAGGAATATTTCTGTCCAGGAGCCTCAAGTTGAAGTTGACTTCAGACACAAGTAACATGACCTTAACGCGGTATTATGGTAAAAGAAGGTCCAAATTCATTTAAAATTTCTTCCACAATGTCAGAGGTCATTACCCACGTACAGAAAACGGAATGGTCGACGCATCTAACAGTACTTCACAAATATCCTTTTTTAGTGGTTACTCATAGTATTTATAAAGTCATCTCTTTGTGAATAATTTTTTAGTTTTTTCTTTCTTTCTTTTTTTAAAAAATAATATTAGAATTTAAATGTAGTCCGAAATTCCTGACATTAGTACTACTATCATTTTCTTTAAATATTACGACTATTTTATTGAGTACAAAATTAGACTTGGACCAAGTATGTAACCACATTTTAACTATTGTTTTAGTAACTGATTTTTTTTAATCAAAGTTTTACTTTAACTAGTAACAACAAATGTACAATGATAGCAGTGTAAAAATCAAAGTATTTCAAATACGTATTTTAACACTGTCTTCTATAGTAATGTGGCTTCACAGCAATAGTATTTCCAATTGATACGGTTACGGATACAAGTCCTAAATTTTTAGACGAAATATATGATAGAAACTATATTTTTTTTATATGGAGATAATGTTGTTTTAACCGTTAAATTAAATTTTTAATAGATTTATGGGATATCGACATTAAAATTTTACAACGCGACATGTATAACTGCTTTCAATCATATATCTGACTATTAAAAATTTAAAACAACAACACTTATCGATAGAATAAAAGTACAATTTCTTTCAATAAAATTTTTCTGAATTTTTATAATTAAAAATATAAAATTGAAGAAAAAACAAATGAACACACACAAGATTTATAGTTATTATTTCACCATAATAAAAAAGAAGACTCTCTTTGTTTATACTTATAACTTTAATTCTCAAAATTGGTGACCCCTAATGTAACTACAATTAGACCAACCAAAAATAAAAGAATAAAACGTTAATCCATGTACTTTTTATGCATTACGACAATAATAAGACTAATTAGACTCCAAAGCAATGAACTTATCATTGTAGAATAAAATATTTGTTTCTTGGTTTTGCAAATATAAATTTTCTATGACCTTTTCTTGTGGTAGGTATTAAATAAGGGAGGGATAGTAGGAGTTTCTTAAATCAGAAATAAATTATCTTAATTTATTTGTTTATTTATTAAGTCAATTGTATTATTTTTTTTGGCATAGAAAACGCTCGTCCATATTCAAAGCCAGAAGAATAGTGGAGCTTTCTTTTTCCATCAGATTTCAAAAGGCGTGCGTGCAAGTTGGGAAAATTTTCATTTTCATTTTCATTTTCATTTTCAAATACCAAGACCGAGACTAGGAAAGGATTACTTGATCCAAGATTTTATATTGAGGAAAAAAAATTAGATAGAAATATAATACCCAGCAGAAGCAAGCCCTACCGTCAATTCTCCGACACCGGCAGGGTACTCGTGATATTTCAACTTGGGACGCATTTTATTTGGCCGTTTTTGTAAAAGAATTTTTCATTGAAAAAAAAAATTTTAAATAAAAGTAACAAGGAATTTTCCAAGAAAGCCACTTAAAGGGGCAACTTGTATAAAGTGTTATTGGAGTGACCTCTTTGAAGTTTGATTAAACAGTGAAAGGATGAACATTTTCTTTCATTTTCTTTTGTTTCTTTTTTCTTTTTTTGTTTTTTTGTTTTTTGCTATAATTGTTTTTTTTAATGAACATTTTCTTTCCTTTTCTTTTGTTTCTTTTTTCTTTTTTGTTTTTTGTGTTTTTTTTTTTTGCGATAATTGTTTTTTTTTAAACTGTCCTTTAGTTTTCTTTCAATAGGAAAGGTAATACAAAATAAAATGGCAATACGCAAAAACAATATTGTATTTAGGAGAATCTGAGAAATCCAATTACTTCTTTTACGCGTACGAAAAGTTTTTTAATTTAAGGACCCGTTTGGTTTATAAGTTCGATTTAAATTAAACTGTACTTTTTTTATCATGTTTTTTATCTTTTTCTCTAAAAGTTTTTTATCTTTTCTGAAAAAGTCAACTAAAATTACTATTTAAATTTATAAATCTTAACTCAAACTCATACACCAAACTAACCCTAATTGATCGGTTATGTGAGAACCTATTATTTTCCCCCATTATTTTGTTTATTTTTTAATACTTTTTTTTTCCTCTAATAAGAATTTTTTTTTATGTGGGAATTATAAACACAGTAAAGGTAATCAAGAACGAAGTCATCTATAACCAAATGCAGGCTTCCAAACTAATATTTTTTTTAATTTATCCTTAAAATTTTAACATTTTTAATACACATTTCTAACTGAAATAACACGGTTGCTTTACTGTTTGCAACGTTGGTTGATACAAAAAAAATTTTCTCATACCTTAAGCGGTGGGGTAGCCAAAATTATGGAATATTGCTATTGTTTTTCCTTTGGTGTAGTGTGTGATGTGATGTTAATAGACGTGATGGGGGGTATGGACCCCACGAACCTTATTTATTTATTTACTTACTTTATTTTAAGGCTTTTTTCTGCTTATCAAATAATGTAGGGTCATCATGTCCCTAACGTATAAAAATTCAAATCCATTGATTCAAAAATTCACCCAAAAATCATTTGATTCAAAATGCAAATTAGAGAATTTGTGTGTTCAGTATGGAAAAAATCTCCTCACTAGAACACAGTTTAAAAGTCTCAATTTATGTTGGACTTATATCTGATTAAGAAAAATATATTAATTTAATATTTAATGTCTGGGATACAATGTTATGTTACATCGATTTTTTTTTCCCTCTTACCTTATCCCATAATTCATAATTCTTTCATTATGAAATTAAAGTTACATTGATAGGTTCTTTTTTATTTTTTGTCTCTTACATTTTAACAAAATTCTCGATTTTCTCTATATCAATGTCTACAACAACAATGTTTTACATGTAGAAATGTATAGTTTTTATCAAATGTTATAACTTTCATTTGCCAATTTATTGTCTTTTATGCTGTTTTCTTCCGCTGATTTTCTTTTTTGCCGGTTTATAATTTGCCGGTTTCTCACTCTCCTTGTTGCGTTTTTTTTTTCTTTTTTTCTTTTTATGTCATGAGTTGCATTTTTTTTTTTTTCACTTTTTCTTCAAAAAAAAAAAAGGGGTTAATTATTATCAGATTAGTTTGGGTATTTCTCTATTTGTTTAGCCTTTAGTTTTATTTTCATTGTGGCTTTTTATATGGCCTTAGTGTCACAAGTTTTCTGTCGTTAATTCATTGGATGTTTCTATCTACCATAGATGATTTGTTAAAATAGTCATGTATGTGCTTGATATTTAATGTATTTTTTAGATGTATTCTATTTATAAAATTCGATCATGTTATTTTTCTTTACATGTCATTTGAGTTCACCGATAGAACTAATTGTCTATCGATGTCAAATTTCCTGTAGCAAGAAGTTTTATATGTAAATTGGTGATTGTACTATTTTAAAAATAATTATAAAAAAATAGCAATAGAACATAATTAATAGTGGTAAACATTCTTTACCACCAAAGGCTCATAGATCCAATGCAAATTAATCGATTAATTATAACCTCTATTTTTTATTTTATTTTTGTGGAAGCAAGCTTAGCTTTGAAAGTTTTCGTTTTCCTTTGGTTTAGTTTCATGCAAATGGATTTATGGGTGATTAAAGGCTCAACTTATAATGTTTGACCAGTCATAATAATGTTCCCCAAGTTTGATTTATAAATCAGGACTGCAAGGCCAGTCCAAACTCCAAATCATTATCTTCCATTAACCAAATACAAACCAAATATATAAATTCGATATGTCCAATATTATTTATTTAATTTCAAATACAGAATTTCTTTCCTTTTCAATAATTAAAAATAAAAAAATTAATTCTAAACTTGTTCCAATATATGTCATGTCTTTTAACGTTTATTTTTCTTAAATTGTTGATTATAATATCACGTCTTTTAATGTTATCAACCCAATAATTCATGTCATGTGCATACGTGTCTGGTTAATTGAGAAAATAATAGGAAAAAAAATCGTCAAATGTGCTACTTTGGATTTCACAATATTTGACATATCATAAGAAACTTTGAACTTGTCTTGAGCCTTATTTACGTCTCATGTCACTTCTTACTACTCTGCAAAAGTCTAATCAATAAATTAAAAGAAGTAAATTTTAGCTTATTTATTTATTTATTTATTTATTTTACAGTCCTTGCATATAAGGTATTTTCATTAATAATGCATGTATTTAAATATTAAATATAATTTAACAACATCATATTTATTAAAAGTATGTAAAAATTGATACAATTATTATAAATATATCTTTTTAAAAAATCTCATTATTAGATATAATTTAACAATAATTTTATATTTATTTTATTATAAGATGTAGAATTGAATCTCCTACTTTCAAGTTAAAAAAAAAATCTCTCTATTGTATAATTTTTCAACACGGAAATGCCAAAAGGATCGGCTCAGTTCCATTCAAACTATCAAATTGAAAATTTTTTTTTCTTTTAATGTTAAGGAAAATAAAAAAGAAAAAAAGAAAAAGAAAAAGAAAAGAGAGAGAGAAGTTTACAGTTTATATTATCTCATCAGCTTTAATAGCTGGCTAATCCACCACGTGGAGAGGCGTGGGAACCCTGATTGTAGGTCCCTTTGACATTTATCTCAATTAATTAGTTGATTGACAGCCATCTGATTTGCTGAATCCCATTTGGAAAATTTTTTTTTTGAAGATTTATTATTATAATTTTAATAACATTTTGTTTTGTACTGAACAAACATGCAAAAGATAATGTTTGGTCGCTGGCCGTCATTTATTAGGCGGCCTGCATAACAAATAATAAAAAAAAAGCATATAATAATTAATAAGGATTCACATTTATGTGCTTAACTTATACAATTTGATAATCACAAAAAAAAAAAAAAAAACAAATTTGATATCTATTTTTACTTGTGTCCCATTTGTGGGGCTATGTTCTAATTATGATTTGAGTTATCTAGATAGGAAAAGTTACTCAAGTGTGACTCATTAACTAGTGCCAAAATAAGTATTGATCCAACATCGTTAAATTCTAGCTCACTTTTATCTACCAAAAAAAATCCTACGACATTTTTGTATATATGTTTAGGGTCCGTTTGGTGAATGAGTTTGAGTTGAAAATTTTTGTTGACTTTTCAGAAAAGACAAAAACTTTTTAAAAAAAAGACAAAAACTTTTTCAAAAAAAAATAAAAACTGAGATGAAAAAGTACAGTTTGAGTTCGAACACCAAACGAAACCTTAGTGTCATTTTGAAGTGAGAAATACCATAAAACTTTAACAAAATATTCATATTACTCTCACACATTTAATAGAATCTATTCGTTACGAGAGCAACTCGATTCAATCTTATTTGGTTAAATAATTATAGTTTTTCACATTAGATTAAACATGTCCTATTAACTCAATAATTTAGAATATCTAACCATGTCAGTGTTAAACACTTTAAACTTAATTCCTTAATGATAATTAGTGGTTTTTTTAGACTAGACCCTTTGCTATCCTAGTCTAGTTACTCTAGTACATTTACGTATTTTTTATGGTAAATTTTTTTTTTTTCAATTCAACGTGGCAAGTGACAAGAAAATTGGAGGTTGAATAGGATCTAGACCCCAACGTCAAGCTATCTGACACTCCAGTTTTTAATGGCGGCCTAACTTCTTTTTTTCAGTAACACAAAAATAAAAAAAAAATTTTTTTGGGGGTATTTTCACCTCAAGGTGGACAAATAAAAACAAGAACAAAAGGGGGAAAAAAAAAAAAAACTCTTATTAGAGGTATTAAGAGAAGAAAAGAAAAGAGATTTGATGCCGGAGGAAGAATGTTGAGACTCGCCACGTAGGACGAATGGGACCCACGGAGCTGTTTGGTGTGGGCCCGAAAAGAAAGACTGTTTCCCCATTTGTCTTCAGAAATCAGAAAGAATTAAAAAAGAGAAAAAGAAATCAGAAAGAATTAAAAAAGAGAGAAAAAAAAGTCTTTGGGGTGGGTTTTTGGCAATACGCCAGTTCATTTCAAGTGTAGCCCTGACCAATTTATAAAAGCTTCTCATTTTAGAAATTACCACAGACAAATATTATAAGGAAAAAACCAACAACAAATTTTTTTTTTTTCAAAAAAATTCGAATCATAATTAATAAATAAATAAAACAGAGAGAAGAGAAAATTCGAAGAAAATAAGTTTAAAAATACAAATATAGGAAAAGGAGGGCCCGGAAATTCCTGGCATTGGCTCAGACTTCCGGACGGAGAGAGAGAGAGAGAGAGAGAGAGAGAGAGAGAGAGGTCTTTCATCTTTCTGTTTTGGCCTAAAACCCTGTCCTTTCTCTGTCTCTGTTTCTCTCTCTAGAATCTCTCTTCCAGTTTTTCTTTTTTCATTTTCTCTCTCTAGGCGTCTTGGTTCGTCATTGATCTGCAACTTCAAGCTCTCTCTACGGTTCTTGCCGATGAGATTTCGCCTCAATTTGCCATTTTCATGGACGAGGCCCGTGATTCCAGGTAGCCATTTTTGTTCTTTAAACTTCAAATTTCAAAAAAAAAAAAAAAAAAATTGTCATGTCTTCTCTCTAGCTCTTGTCTGCGTTTGATTTGAAGGTTTTTGTCCGAGGAATCTGCATGTGAGTTAATGCTTTTGACCTGGGCATTTTCTGATTCTGCGCAATAACTTCTTCTTCTAATTCATTTATTTTTCTTTCTTCTTTTTCTCGTCTAAAAGATTTCTTCTAAGATTTTCAAGATTAATGCAACATTGTGATTGAGTTGCTTTTATTAAATTTTCAAGATTTTCTTGGATTTTCTTTTCTTGGTTTTGGGTTTGATTTCCAGGAAAAGAAAGATGAGTATAATTACATTCCAGTGTGCTGTCTCATACTTTTAGGATCTTTTCCTTTCTTGTTTCGTCTAGCTATATTGTAATCTGCTCACAGATTTGGCTAAAAGTCTATTTTATTCATCAAATCTGAGGCTTTGAAAATTTACTAATCTGGGTATGCAAGGAATATGGCTCCAAAGAATTGCCATTTTTCTTGTCTTTTCTTTTCTTTTTCCCCCTCTAGGAATTTAGCGTTTTTGAAGTTTGATTTCTTCTTATTTGCCGATATTGCATCTCCATTTCGACGCATGACATTTGAATTTCTTGCTCCGGGTTAAGAACAATCAAAGGTTATTTATGTGCAGGAAACTGTGAATTTTATGTGGGTTTGTGCCAATCTGGCCACAGAAGGAGAAATTCACCATAATCTCCAAGTCGAGGTGCCGATTTCGGTTTGCTTTTTGGTGGGTATGTGCCAATTGTAGTTGTTTTTTGGGTTAAATTGGGGAGAGATGACCAGGGGAAGGATAAGGGCTAAGCTCCGGCAAAGCCACTTGTACACATTCTCTTGTCTTAGACCACATGACTCTGTGGCAGAAGGTCCCCATCCAATCCCTGGCCCTGGCCACTCCAGAACAATATATTGCAACCAACCCCTTCTCCATAGAAAGAAGCCTCTGAAGTATTGCTCTAATTTTATATCCACCACCAAGTACAATCCCATTACTTTCTTGCCTAAAGCGCTCTTTGAGCAGTTCAGACGTGTTGCCAATGTCTATTTCCTTATGGCGGCAGCTATCTCTCTCACGGCGGTTTCACCATTCTCTCCAGTGAGTATGATCGCTCCTTTGGCGTTTGTTGTTGGGCTCAGTATGGCCAAGGAAGCGCTGGAAGATTGGCGTAGGTTCTTGCAGGATATGAAGGTAAACCTCCGGAAAGTGAGTGTTCATAAAGGAAATGGTGTTTTTGGGTATAGGCCCTGGCATAAGATTCAGGTTGGAGATGTGGTGAAAGTGGAAAAGGATCAGTTCTTTCCTGCAGATTTGCTTCTTTTGTCATCGAGTTATGAGGATGGGATTTGCTATGTGGAGACTATGAACTTAGATGGGGAGACGAATTTGAAGGTAAAGAGATGTTTGGAAGTAACTTTGCCTCTAGATGATGATGAGACCTTCAAGGATTTCAGAGGAACAATTCAATGTGAAGACCCAAACCCCAATCTTTACACCTTTATGGGTAATCTCGAGTTTGATCGTCAGATTTATCCTCTTGATCCTAGTCAGATCCTCCTCAGAGACTCAAAGTTGCGGAATACAACTTATGTGTATGGAGTGGTGATATTCACTGGTCATGATAGCAAAGTTATGCAGAATGCAACAAAGTCCCCTTCAAAAAGAAGCAGAATAGAACGAAAAATGGATTACATTATATACCTCCTTTTCAGCCTCCTCGTGCTGATCTCTTTGGTGAGTTCCATAGCTTTTGCCGTAAAGACAAAGTTCCAAATGCCAGATTCATGGTACTTGCGACCTGACGATACTCAAGATATGTATAATCCAAGAAAACCTGGCTTGTCTGGTCTTATCCATCTGGTCACAGCTCTCATTCTTTATGGGTACTTGATACCCATCTCTCTTTATGTTTCAATTGAGGTTGTGAAGGTTTTGCAAGCTACCTTCATTAACCAGGACATACACATGTATGATGAAGAGACTGGGAATCCTGCTCAAGCACGGACGTCCAATTTAAATGAAGAGCTGGGCCAGGTTCACACTATCCTCTCAGATAAAACCGGCACTTTGACCTGCAATCAGATGGACTTTCTGAAATGCTCCATTGCCGGTACTGCATATGGTGTGCGTTCCAGTGAAGTTGAACTTGCTGCCGCAAAACAGATGGCTATTGACCTTGGAGAGCAGGAAGAGGAGTTTTCCAATTTCCCCATGCAAAAAGGTCGTGCAGGTTCTGAAATTGAGCTGGAGACTGTTGTTACTTCCAGCTATAAAAAGGACCCAAAACATTCCATAAAGGGATTTAGCTTTGAAGACAGCCGCCTTATGAATGGAAATTGGTTGAGAGAGCCTAAAGTTGATGTTGCTTTGCTATTTTTCCGGATATTAGCAGTTTGCCACACAGCAATTCCTGAGCTAAACGAGGAGACTGGTACTTTTACCTACGAAGCAGAATCACCTGACGAAGGTGCTTTTCTTGTTGCAGCAAGAGAATTTGGTTTTGAGTTCTGTAAAAGAACTCAATCAAGTGTGTTTGTCCGGGAAAAATACCCTTCTTCGGTTGAAAGGTGAGAATATGATCGAACTATATCTAATTAAGCATCCGTTGTGTCATGCTTCTCCCAGTGTCTTAGCATTTCTACTGTTTACAGGGAATACAAAATTCTGGGTTTGTTGGATTTCACCAGCAAAAGGAAGAGAATGTCTGTTATTGTGCAGGATGAGGAGGGGCAAATTTTTCTTCTATGCAAAGGTGCTGACAGGTCAGTCTCGCAAATTTTCTTCACCTTTCTCCCCGAAAAAGAAGAAAAAGAAAGAAAGAAGAAAATAGGTGTGGGTTTTATTTTTAACTTTTTACTCTCTTTGACACTGATGCATGGTCCTTTGCTTAAATTATACAGCATTATCTTTGAGCGTCTATCAAAGAATGGGAGAATGTACGAGGAAAGTACGTCTAAACATTTGAATGAATATGGAGAAGCTGGGTTACGGACATTGGCACTTGCTTACAGAAGGCTTGAGGCGTCTGAGTACTCTGCTTGGAATAATGAGTTCCAGAAAGCAAAAACATCCATTGGGGCTGATAGAGAGTCAATGCTTGAAAGGGTATCAGATATGATTGAAAAAGAGTTAATTCTTGTTGGTGCTACTGCTGTTGAAGACAAATTGCAAAAAGGGGTAATGAAGCATTGGTCTTTTTTATATCTTGTATGTTTTAATATATTTCCTTATTAGTTCACTACAACTTGGTTCTTCTTTGCTTTTCTTTAGGTGCCTCAGTGCATAGACAAACTTGCACAAGCTGGCCTCAAGATCTGGGTTCTTACGGGGGATAAGATGGAAACTGCAATAAATATAGGGTGTGTTTTCTTATCACAAATTAAAAGGCATAAATTTTCCTAGTATGGCTTCTACTTAAGTTTTGTCCTGAAAGTGAACTTATTCAAATATGGTTACGATGAAAAATGTATTGAAATATATATATTTATTTTGTCATGCAGATATGCATGTAGTTTGCTCCGACAGGGAATGAAGCGGATCTGTATAACAACAACGAACATAGACACATTAGCTCAAGATAGCAAAGAGGTACATATTTCTTTGAAAAACATTACGTGATTTTGCTTTGAGGAAATTGGTTTCAATTCAGGTTAGACCTTTTTGCTTTTTTCCAATGATCAGGCTGTAAAAGAGCACATTTTAAATCAAATCACCAATGGTTCACAAATGGTGAAGTTAGAGAAAGATCCGCATGCTGCATTTGCACTAATTATTGACGGGAAAACTTTAAGCTATGCTTTAGAGGATGACATGAAGCATCAATTCTTGGGATTAGCAGTTGACTGTGCGTCGGTCATATGCTGTCGTGTGTCTCCGAAACAGAAGGCAATGGTAGGATTGTCCTTTTTCCTCAAGTTTTTCTTTTGTCAATTAGTAGAGTACATGTATATATATATATATATATATATATTTTTTTCCTGAACGCCAGTGATTGAATCATTAATGTCGTGTCTTTGTAGGTTATAGTACATGTGCTATAGTTTAACTTATTTATTATTATTATTTTTAACCAGGTAACGAGGTTAGTAAAAGAAGGAACTGGGAAAACCACCTTAGCAATTGGTGATGGTGCAAATGACGTTGGGATGATACAAGAAGCTGACATTGGTGTTGGCATCAGCGGTGTTGAAGGTATGCAGGTTGGTGCCACATCTAACTGACTCCTTTTGATTTCACGGCTGATTAATTTCATTACCGTGCTTTCTTTAGTATTTAAAAGTTCATGCCGTTTAGGGCTTGAAAACCCTATTCACGTAGCATTTACGCCTACATATTTTTACCGGGGGTAGAAGGATTTTCCTGCAAATAAATAGGGTTCCCAACCACCTACATCTTGTTTGTTCTTGAAACATGTCTTCTTTTTAATCTTTTCCCAAATCTCCTTTACTGGACTAAATGTTGAATCTCAAGGCTCTTTTAACTGTTTGCAGGCTGTGATGGCTAGCGACTTCTCTATTGCGCAGTTCCGGTTCCTCGAGAGGCTTTTGGTAGTCCATGGACATTGGTGCTACAAAAGGATTGCTCAGATGGTAAATATCAATCGACATCCATCATGAGATTTACTTAAATAATTTTTCCTAATATTTGCATCTTTGCGCTGTACACTTGTTCATTGCTGCAAGATTTGCTTGTTTCAAAGTGGATTAACATTGTACCTATTAATGGGCCCTTTTTGCTTTCAGATTTGCTATTTCTTCTACAAAAACATTGCATTTGGTCTCACCCTGTTCTACTTTGAGGCATTTACGGGCTTCTCCGGGCAATCAATTTATGATGACTGGTACATGCTATCGTTCAATGTCATTCTTACCTCATTGCCTGTCATTTCACTTGGAGTATTTGAACAAGACGTTTCCTCTGAGGTCTGCCTACAGGTCAGTCCTATTTCTTTTAACAGCACCTTGTGCGTTTCCAGATAACTCTTCTGTTGTTTGGAGAAAGAAATATGGCCCTTTCACCGTACTTAACTATTCCCCGTCGCTTTGCAGTTCCCTGCACTATACCAGCAAGGACCCAAAAATTTGTTCTTTGACTGGCCTAGAATACTGGGGTGGATGGGCAACGGTGTCTATTCCTCTCTCATAATCTTCTTCCTCAACATTATCATTTTCTATGACCAAGCTTTCCGTTCAGGAGGCCAGATTGCAGACATGACTATTATGGGAACCGCTATGTTCACTTGTATCATCTGGGCTGTCAACTGCCAGATTGCACTGACAATGAGCCACTTCACATGGATCCAACACCTCTTGGTCTGGGGCAGCATAGTGATGTGGTATCTGTTTCTTCTACTTTACGGAATGATGTCCCCGACTTACTCTGGCAACGCCTTCAAAATTCTAGTTGAAGCTCTCGGTCCTGCACCCAGTTTTTGGTCAGGCACACTCCTGGTAACAATTGCTTGTAATCTCCCTTACCTGGCCCACATTTCCTACCAGAGATGTTTCAATCCAATGGATCACCATATCATTCAAGAAATCAAGTACTACAAGAAAGACGTCGAGGATCAACACATGTGGACAAGAGAACGATCGAAAGCAAGACAAGAAACGAAGATCGGATTCACGGCAAGGGTGGATGCCAAGATCAGGCAGTTGAGAGGGAGGCTTCAAAAGAAGCAGACATCCATAATAGTGCAGAGTACAACCTCCACATTGTGACAAAGTCCGTGATTTTTCAATTTTGATTTTTCCTCTCTCTTTCTTTTTAGGGTTTGTGGCAGTTTGCATCATATATTATAGTAGCCTTTTTTTTCTATTCATTTCTTGGCAATTTGTTCATTCAGTTAAGTGGGTTTGGTCAAAGTCCCATTCAATATAGAGAGAACACGTTATTGTTGTATGTACAATATCTTAACAATTTGAAGAGTTTAACAGATTGTGAAGAAAATAGTTAATACCCATATCAGCTTTGCTTCTTTTGCCCTTTCTATCTTAGCTGTGTACAAAATATTACTATGTATGAAAAAAGAATTAATGGTTTTTAGCAGCAAAACCAAAGTCTTCATTCCTTAATGTACATGCTTTATGGGCATACTTTTCTCAATTTTAAGGCTTTAGACATTATCACTAAAATGTAAACATGTGCTTGGTAAGGCGTTCGTCCTCCTCGCATACAGTTTTGGGTTTGAGTTGCTTTCCCGCATTGGTCGGGAATATAAGAGAGAGGGAGGGGGGAGAGGGAGAGGGAGAGGGAGAGGGAGGAAGAGGGAGAGAGAGAGGGAGGGGGGGAGGGAGGGACAACAGGGTAACGGAAAAAGAAACGCCATCTAAAAGAGAGAGAGAGAGAGAGAGAGAGGACAAGGTAACGGAAAAAGAAACGCCATTTAAAAATAGAAATCGGGTCAAACGACAAGGTAACAAAAAAAGAAACGCCATCTAAAAAGACGGATCTGGATTTCACATGTAAAGGGGAAGACAGACGTCACTACAAACTAAATATGAGAACCGAGAATACCGCATGGACATGAAAAACGACAAGGATAGTGAAACGACATCCTAACTAGAAAGCAGCAATCACTATAAACGACAGTAAATAAAACAAAAAAGGAGCATCACAAAATAGGGAAGACGACAAATGAAGAAAAAAACGATAGTATGATTACAAGTCAAACGACATCAAGATTCAAAACGGCAGAAAATGTTAATATATATATATATATATATGAAAAGACTGGAGAATGCAATCATACGAAAACCACAAACATAAAAAGCGCGATGAATACGAAAACTACACAGATAAAACGAGACAAAAATAAAAAATAAAAAAAAATAAAAACCTAGATCAATAGGAAAAATGATAAGTAAACTCAAAAGAAAACGACATCACGGTGGAAACGGCAGTGACTAGAGAACGATAACAAAAGTATAGATTATAAGAAATGAAAAACGACAAAACAAATAAAGTGACAAAAATAAGCAAAAACTACAAGATAATGACAAGCCTCGCCAAATGGAAATCACCCAAAAAAGAAAAAGAAAAAAGAAAATAAATCGACAACAATACTAAGAACGCTACAAACGACATGTTGTTTATTGGCATAAACGTCAATGAAGTTTTTGGATGCGAGCCACGTCTTTTTCTCAAATAAACGACATAATTTAATATACCGGCACGTCGTTTTATTGACTTGGAAAAGACGGCAAATAAACGACACCTGTTTGTTCTTTCCTTTCTGACTAATGAGAAATCTGTTTACAGCCAACACTACGTAAGAAAAACGACGTTCAAATTAAATAAAAAGACATGACATATCCCTCTTCAATTCCATAACAAGAACCGGAAGTACGTTTGTCGAATTGCTGAATTGGATCCTCCGTCGTGTTTCCAAAAAAGGAATATCTTGCATTGTAAAACACACTTTCAATCCTTTAGTAAAAAAAAATAAAATAAAATAAAATACACACTTTCAATGCTCTCTCCATGGTCAATTTTTTACTTAAGAAAATGGCCGATGATCATAAAAATATTCAGTGGCTCATCCAGTTAATCAATGATTAACTATATTTTGAAAAAAAAACTGACCATATTTCTAATTTAACAAAATTAAGACAATTATTAACAAAAATAATTTTAAGAAAAACATTTATCCACATATTCCACGAAATTATTGAATATGGAATACGAATATATATTGAGGCTGTGTTTTTTTTGGTAAATTAATTTTTGTATACGAAAATCATATCTTTTTTTTAGATAAATCTTTTTCTTATTTTTGTTTCTCTTTTATTTTTTCACCATTAAGAGTTTTTTTAAAGTAAAATATCTCTTAAGATTTGTTCTTTTAAGATTCACTTTTGAAATTATTATTATCGTAATGAGTTATTTAAGCCTTCATTTGATAAATTTATTGGATATAAAATTTTTAAGTTGAAGTTGATTGACTTTTGAAAAATTAATTATAAATTTTTTTAATTTTTTAGAAAAAGATAAAAGATAAAATAAAAAATTATAATTTAATTAAAATTAAATTTAAATATCAAATAAACTCTAAGATTTCAACAAACTTTTATAAGGTCATGCCATTTTCTTTTTCCATTTTACTTTGTCACCTAAAAAGAAAAGAAAAAGAAAAAAAGAAAAACCATTATTGAAAAACAACGACAGGCTTTTCTTTCTTTTCCTTTCTTTTTCTTCATTTTTCTTTTCTTTTTTTCTTTTTTTGGGGCAAATAAAAGGCTGCAATAAAATTCCCCATCGATTTGGTCCAAAGAGCGAGAAACAAAGAAAGAAAGAAAAAAACAGAGAGAGAGAGAAAGAAAGAGAGAGAGAGAGAGAGAGTGAGATGCGTTTTTTCTCTTCTCCGCTCTCTCTTTCTTCAATCTTCCCCTCACTCTGACGACGACCTAATTTCCTAATTCCTAGAGAGAGAAAGTCCACCGCTCTTCCCATTTTGCCCCCACTAATCCCTCCTATTTTCCTCATCTCCCCTTTCCATTCTCCCACAGACTTGGAAGGAAGAGCCGGTCAAGCCTTTGCGACGGTCTCTATATATATATATATATTTTTTTTTTCTTCATTTTTTTTTCCGACCAATCTTTTTGGGGATTAGGGTTAATCTTTTTGGTACTACACAAAGTTTCGTTGTGATCGGTGGTTGTTTGTGTTTGCTTATGTTATGGAGCCTCGAGTTGGAGGCAAGTTTCGGCTCGGCCGGAAGATCGGTAGCGGATCGTTCGGAGAGATCTATCTCGGTTTGTTCTTCAATTATCTTCGTCTCGCCTTTTGATTTTCCTTCCGTTTTGGAATTCAATTTTGAAGATTTTTTTGTGAATTTCTTTTATAGGCACTAATGTTCAGACGAACGAGGAGGTTGCGATTAAGCTTGTGAGTAATTCTTAGCTTTCTTTTTTTTTTTTTTTTGGAATTTGGTGAATTGCGTTTGAATTTGGTTCGAATTGACGTCAAAGTTTGGTCCTTTTTTTTTTTTTTTTTTTTTTGGGTGTTATTCTATTTTAGACTTTGGTTGAGATTAATTTCTGGATTTTATTGTTTTTGATAATGGCTTGGTGGGTTTTAAGGGGTTCTGGTTAGTACCATGGTTCATTTCTCCATTGAGCTAGAGCACTCTTTTACTCTCAGTTAGCGTTTTTATTGCCTTTCAAATTCTGGGTATTTGCTACATTGGGATGATAATAATGTATCTCTAAATGTACTTTGGAATGTCCAATCTTTTTTTCTGCGGTTCTGCCCTTGTGCATAAAATGTTGCTACATTAGCTCTTGTATTTGGTTTTGGACTGATATGGCATTAGTTTATGTATTTTTTTTTATTGTTTTTCTTAAATTCTAGAAAGCCGACTTCTGGCCATCGTTGTCTCGTTGTTCATTTGCGTGCTTCTATATACCTTGAATGGATCAACTTATACCGTGCTTAAACAAATATTATCTCTTTTACTCAGGAAAACGTCAAAACAAAACATCCCCAATTGCTTTATGAATCAAAGCTGTACAAAATATTGCAGGGAGGAAGTAATGGCCCTTTACCATTATCATGTTGATTTTTCAATGTTCCTCTTATGTTGTACTCATCCTGTTGATATGTTTGTTCTTTGGCCTCTTTTACGACATTGCCAGCTGGAATCCCGAATGTGAGATGGTTTGGGACTGAAGGAGATTATAATGTTCTTGTTATGGATTTACTGGGACCTAGTCTTGAGGATTTATTCAACTTTTGTAGTAGGAAACTGTCTCTGAAGACTGTTCTCATGCTTGCCGATCAGATGGTACGATTAAGTTCAACTTGTCTTACCATTTTCTTTATAGTCTTGAGTTGCTCTTAGTAATCCTGATATTCATGTCAGATCAACCGAGTGGAGTTCGTTCATTCAAAATCATTTCTACATCGAGATATCAAGCCGGACAATTTCCTCATGGGTTTAGGGAGGCGTGCAAATCAGGTATTTGGTAGATTTTATTAAATTTGAGCCCTCCTATGTGTTTTATATGAATGCGTCACTGTAAACCTGCTTTCATGTAGGTTTACATCATTGACTTTGGTCTTGCTAAGAAGTATAGAGATGCTTCCACTCATCAACATATTCCTTACAGGTTAGCTATCTCAATATCGACGGTTTATAATTTATATTGTGTAACTTTAGACTGGACGTGTTAGTAAACACTACTGCATGATGGCTGATGCAAATTATAGCGGCGATGATCTTATATATTGCTGGGAAAGAAAACATGTCTTATGAACAAGCCTCCATCGATTTTTTATTTTTTTTTATCATATGCGCTATACTGTCAACGCTCATTAAATTATGGCATACTGTTTCAGTTTCCGTTACATCATAATTTGACATGCTCGAATCATTGCAGGGAGAATAAGAACTTGACAGGAACTGCTAGATATGCTAGTATGAATACTCACCTTGGCATTGGTAAGCCCATTGTTATTTTTTTCTCAGTCATCCACATAAGTTGTCTGTTAGTTTATTTATCTTGTTATTTGTTAATCATTAACTTTTTAAGCCTCTTTAAGCCCTGATTATGTTTTTTCCCCCTGGACAGAGCAAAGCCGCAGGGATGACTTAGAATCACTTGGCTACGTCCTTATGTACTTTTTAAGAGGAAGGTAAATGTTCTATCCCATTATCGTTTTACATTCTTCTTTGTTGTATGCTTTTCACTGTTATGAGTTATGACCTTGTATTTTTATAGTCTTCCTTGGCAGGGACTGAAAGCTGGAACCAAGAAGCAGAAGTATGAAAAGATCAGTGAAAAGAAAGTATCAACTTCTATTGAGGTAAAATCATTTGATAGAATAGTTATGATGCTTCATTTAATGGATCTTATTGGAAATCTTAACTGCTTCTGCCCAATTTATTCCTTAGGCCTTATGTCGCGGTTATCCTACAGAATTTGCGTCATACTTCCATTACTGTAGGTCTCTACGGTTTGATGATAAACCAGACTATGCTTATCTGAAGAGGCTCTTTCGAGACCTTTTCATTCGTGAAGGTTCGTACCTTTATTTTCTCGTTTCTGCATCGTCCTCCAGTGGTACTCCTTGGAGGGATATCTTTCAGTTTCCACCATGCAATTGGTTATCAAAAACTGAAAAATAAAAAATAAAATCCACCATGCAATGTATGATCAGAAAGCTGGTACCTGCTATGTTAACAGCAAGGGCACTTATCTTGAAGCTATTTTTCATGCCATCTCTGCTTATGTTTATCTTAATCCTTCAGGCTTTCAGTTTGATTATGTGTTTGATTGGACCATCTTGAAATATCAGCAATCCCAAATAACTACTCCACCTACTCGTGCTCTTGTAAGTGACCTTTTTTTTTTTTTTTTTTTTTTTGGTATTTGGGGTTTTTTTTGAGGCACAAATCTTAAGGTATTTTACTTATTCTGCTAGGGTGCTAGTGCTGGACCGAGTTCTGGCATACCTCCAGTTGTTGCAAATGCTGATAGACATACTGGTAGTAATTCTGTTGACTTCCACTTCCAATATGCACTTAAATTACATTGATTTAAAAAAAAAAAAAACTTATTTTTGCATGTGTTGATCTCTGTAGGCGGAGAAGAAGGTAGGCCCACAGGTTGGTCACCTGCCGATCCTGCTCGTAGGAGAAATTCGGGGCCTATTATAAATTCTGGAAGCCTGTCTAAACAAAAAAGTCCTGTTGGAAATGATCCAGCTGTTTCAAAAGATACCATGGTAAGTGCTTTTGATCCTAGATGATAATGTTTGAAGTTTTGTCTCTTATTTTTTTATTGCTCAGCATGCCAAAATAGAGTTCAGCTACATACAGATATGATTGTCTTATGAATGTATCATTGGCGCTTAATCTTGATGAATTTTTCTCTCCATTTTGTAACGTTTAACGAGTGTTATTTTTCTAGCCAAAAAAGAAGTTTTATTGGTCTCTTTAGAAAACATAACAAGTAAATAAGAAGCATGTTAACTTGTATAATGAAACCTATCGATATGCCAGGAGAGAATAAGATGAAAAAGCATTTATTCAACTTGTTAATCATGTTAATGTGGATGGACTGCTCCATTGTAATCGAGTAATGCGAGAAATAGAACGTATTCAGCTTGTTCATTGTGTTTGGATTTGTGCAGTTAACCAGCACAAATTTTGTGCGTTCCACTGGGTCATCAAGGCGGCCTGCCGTCTCTAGCAGTCGTGATCAACTGATGGTTAGCAGTGAATCTGATTTATCCCGCCCTCAAACCACGGACGCAAGCCCTGGAACACTACGTAAAATTTCAACTGCCCAGAGAAGCTCACCTGTCGTTTCTTCAGAACACAATCGCACATCTTCCTCTAGAAACATTTCAAACATTAAAAACCTGGAGTCCACTCTTAGGGGCATTGAGAGCCTGCATTTTAACAACGATGAAAGGGTGCAGTATTAGCAGCAGCCACGGCCCTTAAAACTCATCACCTGTAAATTGTGAAAAGTGGTACACATCCATCATGCACTTGGGGCTGCATTTGTTGTCTGCGTATTACGTTTGTGGAGACTGGAGAGCTTCACCGCCTGGGTTCATCAGTGTAAGAAGGCAATAAAAAAGAGATCCAGAAGTGGAAGTATCCCAGGTAAAAAGGCTTCTGTCAATACCGTTTGAGTTATATTCACCTGCTTTCACTTTCTTATTACCGTTGTACTCGTTAACTAAAATGTATGTCCACGAGTTCGATAAACTACGTTTGTGGGTGAAACACAAATAGATAATGTAAACTGTAAGTAAATCAATATTTTTCAATTTCCTGATGTATAATCGGATGGTGTAATAAGCTTTTAGTTGACTGTTTAAGAACCTGAGTTGTGAAGCTTACTAGTTGGTTCCGCCCTTTTTAGCTACGTTTTCGAGCACCATTTTGCACACAGTTTGCATGTAACACGTTGGAGTTTTCAATTAAATAATATTTCTGTTTCCTTTTATGTTTGCATTTTGGCCATCTAATCTTTTGAGGATTACGATAGTAGGTGGATTCTGATTAAAACAGTATCTCTGTCTACTCGCAACAAAATAAAACCACTCTGTTTGGTATGAATATTGTAGAGGATCTGACGGTCTGATTTATCTTTTTATGAACTACCGTAGAATTCTCACTTTTTTTTTTTTTTAATTTTTCAATAAACCCTCAAGTATTTTTGATATTTAGTTCTTGGTTATGTGGTCAGGTTGTTAAGTTTAACGATATAAATGAATAGATCAGTACTGAACTATGTTTTACAAGCTCACGCGTTGAATGCATAATTAATGTGACGTGACATTAGAGTATCGTTTGTCGTTGGACGTTAGCTCACGTAATTAGAAGATTTATGTTATTAGACGACTTTGTGGTTTACAAATTTATAAGGACAACCGTAAAAGAAATCAATAAATGACTGAGAAAGATACTAAAATTCAATTTTGTTCTCCAATGTAATAATTAAAGAAATTTCTTCAACACAGCAGAAAAGAATACCTTACTAACATTGTACATTGCGGATGTTTTATATTTCTCAAAAAAGCACAATACTGCTATTAATACTTTCTCCCGTCTTTCTTACTTAGCTTTTAATTGTTAGATTTTTATCAAATTTCACGACATTATCATCGTATTTTTCTTAATTTGATAGTTAAAAACTGTTTGCCAGTAGGTTATTTCAGTCGGTCAAAGAATTACTTGAAAAATTAAAGAGAGAAAAAAGAACTGAAATAAGGTTTTTATGGCAATTGATGGACATGAGAGTTGCAACCATCAGCAAGAAATTTGTACGTTAAAAACTATGAAAACGAAAGTATTGGACAAGAAAATAAAGTGCTCCATACTTTTGAATAAAGTATCCTCTTATTGGGAACGCCAATGGAATTTTGTGATGCCAAATTCTATTTTGTTTGTTCAACCTTTTTTCTTTAGAAAAAATAACCGACCAAGCTCTAATATGTTAGATCATTTTTTAACACAAATACTTACAAATTTAATCTGATGATTAAATAAATAGATTTTACATTTTTCTTCTCATTTATTTGACATTCAAGAGTTAGGAAATCAGTTCCACCTACGTGGTGGGAAAGATCTTGCATGTGCCCAAAAAAAGTAATAGTTCTCTAACACTGAACCAGTTGTTGAAGTCTTGGAGATGCAAGGAAATCAGGAAACTGATTTTGGTCAATGTAGTACATGGTATCACTGAATTAAAATAAGGAGCTTTCTACCTCTTTGGATCTTTTTTTTTTTTTTTTAACTACAAAAAATCATGCAAAACTAATCAAATTTGACGGTTGAAAACAGAGTTTTACTAATAAAAATTTTCATACCCCAACCTTAGAATTCTTCATAAGCTAAAAATCTCAATTTCAAACAGCAAAAAATCTTTTCCCATCTGTGCAAGTTTCTAGATACAACAAAGACATATATACACATAAAGAGATTACTTTCACATCTAGCCAAAAACCAAGATTCCACGCCCATGCTTACCAAAACCAGTTTAAGGACACTTGGCTTCCAAGAAATCAAAGGAATCCTCATAACAATTCTGCATCAAGAACAGTTGCAAAATGGAAGCTCTTTTCCCAAGACCCAAAAAAAAAAGTAACAAAAACTTCTAAAATTTGATGGTCAACAATTAAAAGCGAAAAAAGATAAAAGGAGCACAAAACATCCATTATCAGTTTGCAATAATTTTTTCACCATCATCATTACAGTTTAGATCTTGACCAGGCCAAGGATAAGATAATCCATAAATATATATATATATATATATATCTTCAATACAAATTTAATTAAAAAAAGAAAAAAGAAATTAACAACAGAACAAACCCAGAAAGGATCTATCCAAATAAGCAAAAAAAAAAAAAAAAAAAAAAATCCCAATAATTATCACCACCAGCCATAGACGACTTGGGAGTAAGTGTTCTTGATCCACCTGAAGCTCTTACGGAAAGAGCCTTTCATTTTCCCTTCGACAGCATAAGCCTTGTACCCAGCGACCCTTTTCTTCCTCTGCAGTTCTGGGTCGTTGAAGCTCCATGATTTTGAGACGGACCCCAGATTGCTCTTCCCTTTCTTGATCTTGACGTCTTTGACCGTCGGATTTGGCGGCGCGGAGGAGCCTGCGTAGTTGGCGCTGTAGCATCTCAGATCCTGCATGCTTGTTGGGGGTGCTCTGTTTCCATAGTAGCCCTCCATCTGCATCCCTCCGTCTCTGTATGATTTGGATCTGTAATTCTCCATTGGAGAGAGGTTCTGCTTCTGCAGAGCTTGCTGAGAGACAAGTGAAAAAGGAAATGGGTGAGAAAAGTAGAAAATCAGTGGCTTTTTGTTGTTGAGACTGGCTTCTTTTTTTATTTATTTTATTTATTTTATGTTTTTGTGAAATTACTGGTTTGGACTTAGTGATTGATGTGATGGTTTGTATTGTTTTTGGTGTTTTTGGTCCTTTTAGGAAATGGGGTTGTTTTATATACATACATATGTATGTATATGTATTTGTATATGTATATATGTATAGAACAGTGGGGTTGAGACACAGAAGCAGATCTACTGTTATGTGGATTGGTAAGTTGCACGAGGCAAGGCTGCTCAGTTTGACTGGCTTTTAGAGTCGTGGAATTGTGAAACTTTGGACTGTGTCGAAGGCGAATAACAATTAATTAATTTATATATAATTATGTAAATTTATATATAATATAATATTATTTAAAAATATTAATATAAATAATATGTATTATTTCAAATATTATACTAAGATTAACTGGTTATTATATTAATTTATAAAAAAAAATTATTGGTGTTAATTTATAAGAGTGCCATATATAATACTTAACCTATATTTTGCTTCGTTAGTGATTTTAATAAAATATTATGTTTATTTTATTTCAATTTATTTATTTATTTTATTAATTTTGGCTAACAAGAGAATATGGTGCTTTGCTTGCTTGTCACACTATATATATATATATATATATATATATATTGCAGATTACGTAAAAACAAAATCTTGTGAAAATCAATGTAAGATTACGTACACCAGCAAAACTAGATGTCAATAAATGTTTAAAGCCTAGAATTCACACCTTGTAGAACTCAGTTGTAGGCCTCGTTTGCTTCACCAACTCAAACTCAAAATTTTTATCTCAGTTTTTGTCTTTTTCTGAAAAAGTTTTTTGTCTTTTCTGAAAAAAAATTTTGTCTTTTCTGAAAAGTCAACAAAATTTACTATTTAAACTTAAAATTTTCAACTCAAACCGTTTCACCAAACGGACCCGTAGTGTTTGTGGGTTTGAAGACTATTCAATTGTTTTAAATTAATAGAAAATTCATAGGAATATGCCATTACGTAATTTATAAGACTATAGGATAAGAAGGAAAAAAAAATCCGACCTATGAACACAACTAAATAATCAAATCATAACCACGTGTTTTCTATTAAACTATTATTTTTTAATTAAATATGATCCAACAGGTTAATACTATGTTTTAGTGACAGTTTTTTCTCATACCCTACCACAAAAATTCTTCCAACAACAAGCGTTATTTATAATCATTTATTTGGTGAATTCCCCTGTGAAATATGAGAGAGAAAATTTACTAAATTTATGAGGTAGACAAAATTCTCTGATATTACTTATAGTATACATACGCACTTCGCTTGGGCAGATCAAGTAGGTGAAATGGGACCACTGTCATTACTACACTTAATAGTCTTTGTACATGTTTTTAGGTTGGTATATCTGCAAATTGATTGTTCACATTTTTGGCGTATGTTTGTCATTAATAGAGTGAAACTTAGTGATAGGAGTGTTTACAGGGGTAATTTTCAGGGGGAAAAAAATCGATGGTGTCCTTACACATAACCTACTTATATGAAAAGAGCACTTGCACACAAGTCGTCTATAAAAAAACAACTGATCGGATAGTGATATCCCGACCTATAACGGGAAAAACATGCCCCGTATCACCAATATAAACGGATTAACATGACAAATATGGGCCTTTTTTTTTTTTTTTTTTTTTCCTCCTGCAAGACAGGTTGGCAAGAAGATAATCTCATCTCATCCCGAACCTGTTCCATGGCCATGAAATTCACTTTAGTCCATAGTTCCCACGGATGTGACTCTAGGAAAGGCATCCATGACCATATACCACAGGTGGCCGGTGATATATATATATATAGATTAATTAGAATAGCTTACAACACAAGCAAAGCTGAACCGGCAACTAGTCGTAATTAAGCCGAACTATGACCAGTACCGTCGAATATGATTGGCTTGGGATATTTGACTTTAGAACTTGTAAAATAGTCCTCTCACTCTCATGCAATGAATTGGAGTCCAATTTTGCTGCTACTTTTAGCCTTTGAACATGTCTATGGAGCTCTCAACTTACAACCAAAACAGAAAATATTATATTAAACCCCCCCCACCCCCCCCCCCCCAAACAAAAAAAAAAAAAAAAAAAACCAGAGACAACCTTATTTTCTCACGGCACACCATGGAAGCATTTGTCCAATATTGAACAGAATGAGAATTGTTAAATACGCAAATGGAAATGACAATTTGCAGATTGACTTCAAATATTACAACTTAATTACTAACATTCGTTGGTAATTACAAGTTAAATATTCAAGTCGGTGGCCTAGCAATATTCTTCCAAAAATATATATATATATATATATATATTATATACAAGGCCAATTTAGTACAGAAAATTAGGATTAAAAAACCAGTATAGCCAACTGACCATATCATCAAGAAATCAACTCATTAACAAAAAGGAACAGAAACATCTTAAACAAAACCTTGACTGAACTCTGGTTTTATAGTAATTCTCAAGGGTAAAAATAATATAGAGAACATACAATACAAAACCTAAATGAAATCAAAATTTGCAATAATAAAAGCCCCACGGCACTGCAATGAGGAACCTGACAATCTGTCAACCGCGAACATTACAGTGATGCAGGACGGATATCATTAAGTTGGTCAGATATGTTCAAAGACATTAACTTCCGATGCTAAATAGGGAGGGGGAAAAGAAGGAAAAAAAGGCGTTAAATAGTACTTGCAAGATAAGAAAAGGAAAACCCAGTCGCCTTGACGAACCAAAAAGAGCTCAGAGGAGATCAGCAACATTTGACGGCAGCTCCTCGACGACCACATTGTAAAACTTCTGAATGTCGAACAGCATTCTCTCATCATCCTTGGTCACAAAGTTTATGGCAACACCTTTCCTTCCAAACCGACCACTTCGTCCAATACGATGAAGGTAGTTTTCTGGTTGAGTAGGCAGATCATAGTTTATGACAAGAGAGACTTGTTGCACATCAATACCACGAGCCAAGAGATCGGTGGTAATGAGAACACGAGATGAGCCAGAGCGAAATTCACGCATGATTATGTCACGAGTGTTCTGGTCCATGTCACCATGGGTGGCAGAGACGGTGTGGTCACGGCTTCGCATCTTGTCAGTAAGCCAGTCAACTTTGCGCCTTGTGTTGACAAAAATGACACTCTGGGTGATGGCCAGGGTCTCGTAGAGATCGCAAAGGGTTTCGAGCTTCCATTCTTCCTTTTCAACATTGACATGAAATTGCTTGATACCTTCAAGGGTGAGCTCATCACGTTTCACCAAGATCCTCACAGGCTTATTCATGAACTTTCTAGTGATCTCAAGGGCTTCTGGGGGCATCGTAGCAGAAAACACACCAACCTGGACCTTTGATGGCAGGAGCTGGAAGATATCGTAAATCTGACAAGCAGATAGTAATTGTTAGCATAGAATCTAATAAAATTTGAAAATCCCTTTTTTATTCCGGTAGACAGATCAAATCAAAATACATTCGACAAAGCATAATTATCAAAAGAATTACAAGCCTACATTAACATCTATAAAGGACTTTCAGAAAAAACATCAATAGTAACGCAATGTAACCTAAAAAATGAACATGTTCCTAAAAGATGTTGAATTTCCTACTACTAGAACATCAACTGATCTCCATATAAAATTGTTACTTAAATGCATTATCGAAGCAAGTAATCTGCAACAACTAAAATGAATACAGGCTGTTTAAGAGAAACATAATTTCCAGATGAAGATAATGTGTTCCTATGCATGTGTAAGACTGTCTTCCCTAAAACATGCAACGGCATTAATTAAGATCAATGTCAAAAGAAACGAGGAATGGCAATGGGACGGGGCGGGCACGAGTATGCCTCCCCCATACCCGCCTAATTTAATGTGGGTGCGGGGGTAGGTAATACCCGTTGGGGGTGCTATACCCATACCCTACCCATTTACCCATAAAGAATTATTTAAAAAAATTAAAATAACTTCTATTAAAGTTTTCATAAATTTTAACAATACAGTCATAATTGAAAATGAAATTGAAATATTAAAAATAAATCCAAACTTCAGAAATCCATAAAACTAAATTCATAAAGCATACTAAAAAATTAAAACACTAACTTTATTCTTCTTCTATTATAAGGGAATATATGTCGGGTGCTGGTATGGGGGAGCTTCCCCCATCCCCGCCCCGCACCCGTGCGGGTGGTTAATCTTAACCCCCATACCCGCGCCCGTACCCATATAGTATCCTCCATACCCGCCCCATGAGGGGCGGGTACCCTCGGGTACCTACACCCGTGGGTAAATATGCTATCCCTAAAAGACACACCTGATCCTTGAAACCACGAGAAAGCATTTCATCAGCTTCATCCAACACAAACATCTTAATGTAATCTGGGCGAAGTGACTGCCTTCGCAGCATGTCAAACACACGACCAGGAGTGCCAACAACAACATGAACACCAGCTTGAAGGATGCGTTGATCCTCACGCACACTTGTCCCACCCACACAAGCATGAACCTTTACACCAAGGTAGTCACCGAGTGCTCGCATAACTTTCTCAATCTGCTGAGCCAACTCCCTAGTGGGTGCCAAAACCAGGGCCTGGCACTGGACCAAACCATAATCGAGTTGCTGCAAAATACCAGAACAGAAAGTTGCAGTTTTCCCAGTTCCAGATTGAGCCTGTTGGATCACATCAAGACCCTTGCAGAAAGGAACAATTCCCCTTTGCTGGATTGCAGAAGGCTTTTCAAAACCTTCAAAACGAAATTCAAAATAATAAGTTCCCCATGCCCATGTTAGCCACCGAGAAAGATGCCCCTTTAAGATAGGCAATGCAAAAATTAAAAGGCAGAAACCCACACACACACACAAATTTCAAAATTAGCAAGCGCGGAACCGAGAAGATGCTTGTATAGAAAATGGAAAAAATGACAATAAAAATGTCTATACTAGTAACACAAATCCAAATTAAACCTACCGTATGCATAAATGCCCCTAAGGAGGTTTTCTTGCAACCCCATAGAATCAAAGGTTTCATAGACCTCATCATATGATGTGAAGAAATCTTGTGCATCATTTGAGAGCCTAGTATAATCATGTTGTAATAACAGTTAGCAACCACCAGTAATGACATCAAATCACAGATATACGGGAAATGGAATCTATTATGAACAAGACGTACAACTCATTCATTTTAGCATCATATTGGCGAGTATCAAACTGAGTTCCTTCCGCAGCCACACCAGCCATATCTGCATAAATAAGGCCCATTAGTAACTCGAGTTTCAGGACGAGAAAATCACTACAAATACATATTCACCACCCTCATTTTCTACATAAAGGCTCTCACATTGCAGATACAATCACAGAATCGTCAACATAGATAGTAGCTACTTTTTATGAAATAAAATGTGACAGAAAAGCCAAACTTGCAAACCACAGAAATCGGAACACAAGTATTAAACTCCTGTTTTACTTTCTGGAGAAGTTATTATACAGGGCATGTATGTGTCTGCTATCTTGGGTATGAAACCCAAACCGAACAGACGCATCATCGCCCACTTCCCCATTAAAGTTCAACAAAGCTCAAAAGCCTCAGACAAAACTTTTATCAAAGAAAATGTGACAGAAGAGCCAAACTTGCAAACCACAGAAAAAGGTACACAAGTATTAAACTCCTGTTTAACTTTCAGGAGAAGATATTACAACCGGGCATGTCTCAATCTGCTGCTATATTGGACGTAAAAATCCCACATCAAACTAACACATCACTGCCAACTCCCCCATACAAAGTTAAGCAACCCCTTCCCAGAACACAAATATATCTATATATATATATATAAATATTTAAGTAATCTTATGCAGCTTCTTGATAAGAGAAATGTAGATTTTAACATAAAAAGAGACATTAGCTCTTGTTATCACAATCAACAATGGTTTTTTTTTTTTTGACAAAAAAACGTAAACTCTTGTTTCACGAGCCTGCAAACACAAAAAAGCCTGCGTCTTTTAAGAAGAAAAACGCCGTAAAAAGGGGGGGAAATCTCCCCGTGTCCAAAAACAGTGATTTATTACTTGCTCCCTCAGTTTCTCAGCAACCAAACAAATCCAAAAAAAAAAAAAAAGCGCGAAAGTGATTTTACAGAAAAAGAAAAACAGATCAAACGCAGATCCCAAACGAAAACTCATCAGGAACCAAAGCAAACACGGAAGACAAACCTAACAGCAAAAGATGCCTAAAAAAACCTAAAAATTTACCCCAAAAAAAAAAACAACTTTACCATCAAACAGTGATTATCGTAGAGAGAAAGAGATGTGTGTGTGTGTGTGTGTGTGTGTGTATACCTGAAAGCAGTGATTGTTGTAGAAAGAGAAAGCTGAAGAAAAAGAGAGAGAAAGAGAGTTGAAGAAGGAGCTAGGGTTTCCCAAACTCCTCGGATCTGCGCCGTGGAGTTGAAGGGAGGCGGACGTTGAAATGAGGCAGAGTTTTGTATATAAGAGAGAGAGAGAGAGAGAGAGACAGAGGGAGTTGTATGCACAAATTCTTAGAGGCCCTTTTGTATCCTTTAGGTTACAAATGAGCCCTTTGGTTCTAGTACTAACTTGAATTGCCCAATTTACCCCTGTGTTTCCTCTTCTATTACCTACTTGTCCTTGGACTTGTTGAAGACGGATTCGAGTTCGTGTGTTTTTTTATTTTATTTATAGATAAATTGTAGTAAATAATATATTTTAAGAATATACGTGAATCCTTTTTTTTTTTTTTAAGATTGAATCGATTTATGATGTAAGGTTTTTTTTTTTTTTTTTCCCTTATTTTTCTCCTTTTCTTTTGATTTTCTTTTATGTATAATTGTTTTTATGTTTAATTGTTAAAGAAAAGGCCAATTAGTTTACTACTAAGATTATATTTTTTAAATTAAGCTTGGGTTTGGAACACGAGTTTGAAAGATAATTTTTATGTTCAAGTTGGTTGACTTTTTAAAAATTAGTTATAATTTTTGTTGACTTTTTATAATAAAAACAAAACTAATGTGAAAACCTTAAATTCACATTTAAGGACCAAACAAACCATAAAAATTGTTATTATAATATCATCAAATTAATGAAATACATTAATGATAATATATAAAAATATCAAATGATAAATTTCTAATAAACTTAAAAGGACTAGTTGGATAAGAAAATGAGATTTATAGTTAAAAAGTTTTTTTTTTAAAAAAAGTTTTTTAATAGACAGCTGATGTTTTTAAAAAATTAATTAAAATATCATTTTTTTAAAAATAGTTAATTAATTATCTTAAATAGTCAATCAATGATTGATTTACGGTCAATTACTGATTAACTATGACATAAATTACTAAATTTCATAATCAATAACTGATTGATCATTAGTCAATCACCAAATTTCATAGTCAATCTCTAATTGACCAAATATGAAAAATAACAAACGATTATTTTCCTAAATAAAAAAAAAGATGGGTCATATATTAGATTAAGTGACTAAAAAATACTACCTAACCTAATTTTCCTTTTAATTTAGGTAATTCACTTTAAATATAAATTTTTCGCCTCTTATTTCACAAATTAAAAAGAATTACACACAAATATCGTACACAAAAAAATATATTTTAATTCAATGCGTTTTAAAAATTTTATTATATGTGTTAAAAAAAATCTTTTGATAGATCAAATTTTGAAAAAAAAAAAAAAAAATCATAGTAGCCATCAATAATTTATTTTAACATTAATTAAAGTATTAAAATTGAAAGTTTAAAGTAATAGTAGGTACAGCATAGTAGTAATTTCACACTTGATTTTACAAAAATGTGAATAGTATGAATCCCTCCACCTTTAACTTCAAAAAGAAAAAATGAAAAGTTTAAACAAAATAAACTTTAATAAAAAGAGTCCAAATATATGTATAACAAAATAATAATAATAATAATCCGTAATTTTAAAGTTTCATTTTATTTTTATTTATTCAATTCTTTAGATGACACATAGGGAAAATTATTTAAGATAATTTTGGTATTTAAATAATTTGACCAACCAAAGGGTTTTTTCAAATATTTTTCAAAAGTCCTTTTTTATTTGTAAAATAAGAGGGAGATATTTGTAATTTAATGGAACACATGGGATGAGTGTAAAATATACTTTCTTTATTTCATTCTTTCTTTTTAATAAATTATTGAACATGTAAGTCAAGTTAAAATAAATGTGAAGTTAGTCTAATAATTGTATTCTTTACTATTAGATTATGTGTTTAATTATATTCTTTTAAGTTCCACTCTTATTATTATTATTACTATTGTTGCTTTGATAGTGATGACAACATTCAACGGCAAATAGGACGATAACAATATGATCTTAGCCGAATAATTTTATTCATGATCATAATAGTAAATTGAGAATTTGATGTTTTTCACGAGGATAGTCAAATTGTATCCGGGATAAAAAAAAAAAAAAAAAACAGAAGTACTTGCCAATATTCTCTTATTGATGAACCATACATGAAGTGTCAGCAATCAACATGTAACATTAAATTAAACTCGAGGCTTATTTTAAAAAGTCACACAACTAAATAAATACAAATATATATTTTTTTAATTAAGAGTAAGAGATTTGAACTCTGTACTTTTTAATATAGTTAGGTGTGAAATTATCATTATATTATACTTATAACTATAATATAAAGATTTTTAGTACAAAGAGTAATTAGAATAAAATTTGGTAAAAAAAAAAAAAGTGGTTTTCCTTATAGTGAACAGACCAACTTCTAAAGAGAATATGGAGAAAATGCTTGAATCTATAACATGGGCATGAAATAATTTTCAATACCAAGACAAAAGGTAAGATAAGATTTTCATGCATGCAAAGTGAGGATTTGATTTAAAATAAAATCAAATGACATTTATTAGATTAAATGACACATTTCCACCCAAAAAAAAAAAATCAAATGACATGTATATCAGATTAAATTTAAGTACATCATTTTCAGTTTCCTTTTAGTCAAGAAAGATGTTGACAAGAAAAAAAAGCTTACCTTTTGATTGGATGGCGTGTCTTGTCGTTTTAGAAAGAGGTGTTATTTGGTATGATCAGTGGATGTTCCATGGGAGTAAATCCACTAGTGTCCACTTATTATTGCCTTCAAGATTCCTTCTAGGCGATTTCTACGTATACAATGTGAAAAAAAATACTATATTCATTTGTTTCTTATGGTTAAAGTTGAATCAAATTCTATCAAGCCTATATCAAAATAATTTTAAGTAATTTTTGATCGAATTTAAGATATAAAAAGACACCTATTAGAGAAAGGGGGGAAAAAAGCACTATTTTTTAAACATACTAGACCGTCGTACTTTTTATTGCCAAGTGATAAAATCCAATTTCTAATTTACAAATTTGAGCCACAAAGCAATGGGGTGACTAGATGTCCATTTACGAAATATTTCTAATAGTTTTTACTCTAAGTTATGCCTTTCCAGCTAGAAGTTTTTCATAATTAAGTTTCCATTAGTAGGTGAAAAAAGAACAATATATAAAAGACTTATTTGATAGAGCTTTTGATTTTGTTTTTAGTTAGTAAAAAAAGAAAAATAAAAACTATGATTTTTTAGTAAATGTTTGAAATCAAATAATCTTTAAAATTTTCTACTCAGTAATAAAAACATTAAAATAAAACTTATAATGTCGAACTTAAATTTTATTACAAGTTATAAAATAGACTCAGAAGTGATTTTATTGGAAGTTACATATTTTAATTTTGACAGGAAGCACTTTTGAAATCTTCTGACAGATCATCTAATGCTTTCAGAAAATGCTTTTGGACTTATAGAAAGTCAAAAACAGCTTCTAAAAAAGTATGTATAGGTCATGTCATGGACTTTTTAGGTGATCGTTGGCGATGTGATGGGAAAGGTTGACAACACATCAGCCCAAGTCATGAGTGCCTCTACTAACTTCTACAAAACAAATGCAGCTTCTCCAACATTCACTCTTATTTGATCTCTACTCACTCTCTTTAATTGTCCCTGAGAATGTTGAATCCACTGTGATGGCAAATGGCACACCAAGTTCATCTATCTGACCATGAATATTTTTTCCCTATCGAGGTACCTGTCGACTCGATCATCACAAAATCATCGATTGGAAAAGAAAAAAGAAACAAAAAGACACAAATTGCAAGATTCCTAGGCGAGGACACTAATGATGATTCATGCATACCTATAATGTAAATCTAATATTAGAGTCCTGCTTTATCAACTGACATGGAAATGTCTTCTAACACACCGTCATGGTCTTCTTTCCGAACCACGGGGAAAACCGAGCACTTAAACGTTGCAACAAGAGGGGAAAAGCGAAACATCTTCAAATCCGCGCCTCCGTCTTTGCTTGGTCTCGTGTAGTAGGAGTGTTCAACAAGACAGTATGATCAATCCGCCCAATACCGAAAGATGCCTCGATCACCAATGGCAATGGCGTGAAAACTACTTGGTGTTTTGTAGGTTTCTCCTTTGAAATGTTCACCACGATCTTCTTAAGACATACATTTATGCGGTGGAAATCCACCTCTCCTTTCGATTCCAAGGCGGCTATAAAAATCATGGAGGGACAGAGGATCCGAAAGAAAAATGTCTCATAGTTCACCTCCAAAGCCTCTGCAATCATCATTCGATTTCCCTTGAATGCGGGACCGAGCTCTTTCTTCCCTGGAGTAATAACCATTTTCTAAAATTATGAAACCATTAGGTTGAGAAAGACGGCCAAACCATAATTGCTCTTCATCTATCCCCGATACGAGTAAGGAACAGATAGACTCTCCCAATGAAGTAGCCAAGAGTTTCATTGTCAACAATTCCCCAAGGCACGTTAAATAACACCATAGTCTCTCGCGCATAATATATGCACAAGGAATAAGGAAGAAAAAGTTTTGTTAAGGAATAGAAAGTCGAAAACAACGCAAACCCAAAAAAAAAAAAAAAAAAAAAAAAAAGAAGTGCTTAATTTCAGCAAAGTGTGAATTCATGAAAATTACTCGTCACATGGTAATTAAATACGCCATCATTAAAAAGTTCATTAGATTAAATCTACACATGCATATTTTTTTTTTCCTTGAATCTTGATAAGAAATATTGTTAAGTTTTATCTTATATATAATAGAAAAAGAGTCCTACAAGGTTGCGACTATAATACAGTCACCAAAAGTTTTAAAACTTTGGAAGAAATAATCATACGAGTAAAATGGGTCACATTGCAACAAGTTTAGAAGCCAATGAGACAACCCGTCAAAATTGTTAAAAAATGATAAATTTTGGAGGCCAAAATACTAAATAAATAAATAAAAACAACAACAACAACTCCACTCCCATAAAACAACATTTTTTGTCTCTGCCGTTTCACTATTTATTTTACTCTTTTCTATATTTCGTAAGAAGGATGGAAAATAAAAAAGAAGGAAGAGTAAAATTTTTAGGTGATGAAAATGAGACAGGCTTTCAAAAAAAAAAAAGAGTGAGGTTTTCTACTATGTTGTAGAGAAAGAAAACAACAAAAAAAAAAATTTAATCAAATGCATTTTATAATTATAACCTCGTATAAATGTGAAGATATAAAATGACCAGACAAATATCATAAATGTTAATGTGTATGTGTATCACATACCATTGGCTGAAAAAAGTAGCACGAACTCAAGGTAGTAATTAAAAAAGAAAGATTTAAACCTGTCAAATCTATAAGTAGACATGTTTTATATATATATATATATATATATATATATATATATACAAAGCAAAGAAATCAAATAATACGAACTATAATCCTTGTTATCCAAAGATTAAAAAAAAAAAAAAAAAAACAACTTACATAATAAAACAAATAAATACCCTAACTAGATTTAGTAGCTCTACGGTTAGTTTAGGCCACCTCCGATCTTTCAAAACACCCACTCCAAACTAATACCAAATTCTTGATCTCTTGTAAGCGATGGCAATGTGTTCAACAACAGAGTCGAATGAAGAAGCTGCTCATCTTCAATTCCTTCAAAACTCCCAATCTTTACAGATTTCAAGTCATGCCACCAGCATTTTATGTGAGAAGAATTGCAGCACGATGGGCGTTCTTTGTCCAATAACTTCTCGCAAAGAACCTGCATACACAACAAAACAGCAATAATGTAATTCTAATTCACTTCTTACTCGGTGTCCAAGATCGAAAGCTTGGCGTACTCCTAAACCATTCGTGAATTTATGATATGTGTCCAGTTACGCAGGATATCAAATCACTATAGCTAGCCTATTGCACACAACAGGAAGAAACAACTCACATAACAATACCGGCTAAGAACCTCATATCAACCGGTATGCAAGTTGCCATTTGCTAGCGAAAATAAGAGAAGGCGATAATACCTTAATGCAATTCTTTTGGAACACGGAATTTGTGGGAACAGATATTAACTCCAAAGCAGGCCATCTATCTATAAGTGCATCACAATCAGCCAATGCGGTATTTCCGTAAGAAGTTAGCTTTAAATGGTCAATTTTGATGGCTGAAGTGTCACTTGTCCCAACTCTTCAAGATCAAAACAAACCTGCAATCGACAAAAAAATAATGGGTTCGAAGAAAAAAAAAAAAAAAAAACCATGACAAGAAACTATAACAAGTAGAAAAATGTAAAGAACGGCAACAATAGTGTAGTAAAAATTGAATTACTGGCCATACCCTGTTCTCAATACGGCTTAGCGTAAAAATTTTTCTCTGAGGCGAATCTCCAAGAAATTTCCTTAACTCCAGGAACCAAGAACTGTCAACTTTACCATATTCTTCACCAAGTTGATATTCAATATCCACCGGACATAAATCATTTTCCGGAACTAAAAGAGGTATCTTAATATTTTTTAATTTGAATAATGATGGACTTTGGCGCATCAACACTAACGCTTTCAAATCTGGTCTTTTAGGTTGGGCATCAAGAATAGTAAGAGACTCGAGTTTGTCAAGTTTGGAAATTTTGACCGTTCTAAATCCAGCAAAATGTTTCAGAGCAAAATAGCTGATGTTAGGACAGGTACGGATGATCTCTTCACTAACGTTTTCACTTAGACAAACACGCTGCAGCGATAGGTTTTGAACATGTTTCAGAACCATTTACTGGTTTAATCGGAAACCATTAGTAAGAGCTGACAACACCCATCTATCAATCTTCAAAACCATGTTATGATCAACGAAAAATGTATAGAATCTGAGTTTCTCCATTCACAACTTCTTCTCAACGAATTTCTGCAGGGATTTATCGACAAAGTTCATGAATCTCCTGACCTTCTCCTTATACTCAGGCGTAAAACTGCAATCGCCTTTTGTATGCCGAAACTGATGAAAGTCGTATATTGGGAAGGAATCCCAAATAGAACTCCATCGTTTCGACACTACACTGGTTCTAACAGCATCTTCTCTATGAAGAAAAGATAATATCCGATGCAATATAAAGTCAGGTAAGTAAGAGACCCTATCCTTCTCATTCTCATCGATTTTACCGTTCATTCCTAGCAAAGCAAACGAATGACAAATCATTTATTCAGATATATTTCTCTTTTCCAAATCTGGAAATCTAATATTTGCATAGATTTACCAAAGAAAGAAAAATCTAAACCTCTAGCTCTGCTACGGAGATCTTAAGTTAATATGTCAAATATTTTAAATTTTAATATTTAGAATCACATGTACTATAAAACATCAAGTAAAATATCTTTAATATGAAACTAGTATAAATAAACTGGTAGGGTAAACAAAAATAAGTTTCCCCAAAATTCAACCCGTAGACGGGTTAAATTTTTACCCATTTATAATTCGAACCTGTTTAAATTAGGTTTTCAAAACCTTATTTTAAGGTGGGTCCCCACAATTAACGGGGAAAATTGCCATTCTTGTACGCAAAGTGATACACAAATTTTTTTTTTTTCAGACCATTAAAAACAAGTAAAATCTACCAAATGGAGGATATTACTAAAACTTCTTTATTTTTTGAGTGAAAAATAATATCTAAACGTCTAGTTTAATGAACTAGATACGAATACCCTTCAAATGACCAGGCAAAGATCTTGAATAATGTTATTATGTTTCACACTGCATTGGCGGAAAAATAGACTTAACTTTGTAATTTTGAAAAAAAAAAAAAAAGATTGAAACCTGTCAAATCTATAAATTGACATGTTTTATATGCAAAGCGAAGAAAATAAATAATACAAACTATTATCCTTGTTATCCAAAAAACAACCTATTTAATCAAGTAAATAAATAACCCAACTAGAATCAGTAATAACTCTCCAGATAGTTTAAGCCCTCTCCCTATCTTTTAAAACCCCCACTCCAAACTAAAACGAACTTCTTGATCTCTTATAGGCGATTGCAATTTGTCTAACAACAGATTTGAAGGAATAAGCCGCTCGTCTCCGGTTACTTTGAAACTCTCAATCTTTGCAGCTTTCAAGTCATGCCGCCAGCATTTTACGTGCGACGAACTGCAGCACAATGAGCGTTCCTTATCCAGTAGCTTCTCGTGAAGAACCTACAAAAACAAGTTAAGCAACAATAATGTAATTGTGATTTACTTTCTACTCGGTGTCGAAGATCGAAAGCTTTGCCTAATCCTAAACCATTCGTGAATTTGTGACCCGTATCCGGTTATTAAGGATAACAAAATCAACCATTAGCCTATTATAACAGCACATACCAGGAAGAAACAACTCAAATAATAATGCCGGCTAGGAACCTCATATCAAACTTTGCTAGCAAAAATAAGAGATGGCGATATTACCTTTATGCAATTCTTTTGGAACGTGGAATTTGTGGGAACGGATATTGTCATTGGATGACAACTCCAAAGCAGGCCATCTATAAGTGCATCACAATCAGCCAATGCTGTATTTCCGTAAGCAGTTAGATTTAAATGATCAATTTTGATGGCCGGAGGAAATGTCACTTGTCCCAACTCCTCAAGATCAAAACAAACCTGCAATCAACAAAAAAATAATGGGTTAGAAGATTTTTTTTTAAATAAATAAATAAAAATACATGACAAGAAACTATAACAAGTAGAAAAATGCCGACATTGGTAACAATAGTAGTGGTCAAACTTGCGTTACTGGCTATACCTCATTCTCAAAATGGCTTATCGTAAAAAAATTTCTCTGAGGCGAATCTCCAAGAAATTTCCTTAACTCAAGGAACCAAGAACTGTCAACTCTACCATAGTCTTCGACAAGTTGATATTCAATATCCACTGGACATGAATAACTCTCCGGAACTAAAAGAGGCATCTTAAGAGTTTTTAAATTGAATAATGATAGACTTGGAGCATCAATTTGAATACTCTCTATGTTGTCACATCGGTCAAGACGAAGAGTCTTGAGTTGTTGTCCAGAAATTCTAACCCTTCGCAAGTTAGGGGTATGGAAAATTTCCAGCTTCTCAAGTGAAGGAAATTTTGAAAGATACCAATGCAACCAATCGTCTGTGATGCCGCACAACTGCAGACTTAGCTCTTTCAAATCATGGCAGGAAGTCAGACTGATATTAGAAGGCATAATTGTATGACAAAAAGGATTAAACTTAAAGTGTTTAAGCTTTGGCGCATCAATACTAACGCCGTCAATTAGTTCTTTAGGTTGAGCATCAACAATAATAAGAGACTCGAGTTTGTCAAGTTTGGAAATCTTGACTGTTTTCAATCCAGCAAAATGTTTCAGAGCAAAATAGCTGATGTTAGGACAGGTACGGATAATCTCTTCGACAACATCTTCGCTTAGACAAACATGCTGCAACGATAAGATTTGAAGACGATCAAAGGTGGAAACACCATTTACTGGCTTGACCGCAAACCATGATTCAGGCAAAGTATAAAGCTCTTGAGTGTACTCTGTCAAATCTGTAGTGACATTGAGGGATAGTTCCTGAACACCATTAGTAAGAGCTAATAACACCGATCTATCAATCGTCGAAACCAAGTTATGATCAACAAAACGCAGAAACAATCTGAATATCTCCATTCGCAACTTCTTCTGAACGAATTTCTGCAGGGAATTATCGACAAAGTTCACGAGTCCCCTGACCTTCTCGTCATACTCAGGCGTCACAATGCCACTTCCTTTTATATACCGAGACTGGTGAAAGTCGAAGATTGGGAAAGAATCCCAAATAGAACTCCATCGTTTTGACAATACACTGGTTCTAGCAGCATCTTTTCTAGGGAGAAAAGACAATATCTCGTGCAAGATAAAGTCTGGTAAGTTGGAGATTTTATCCATCTCCTTCTCAACGATTTTACCGGCCATTCCTACAGAAACAAATTTTCAAAATCAGGAAATCTATACAAATATAACTGATTAACGAAAGAAAGCAAAATCTTAACCTCTAGCTCTGCTACGTAGATCTTACATAAAAACTGAATAATTCACATGTATATACATAGATTATATATTTTATGCGTGTGTTTCAAAATCTTTAAATCTGGTAAAATAAGTTTTTAACCATAAAACGTTACTTGATAGAGATTTAACAAAGAAAGCAAAAGCTTTACCTGCGAAATCGAGATGTATACACTCTGAATGAATGTCTATCCAAGCCTTAATCAAATCACTGTTTTTGTCCACTCTTCTATCTTCTGTCAAAAAAAAAAAAAAAAAACAACAACAACAACTCTGTTCACGTCCCTCTCTGGTTTGCGTGAACTGTAAACGCATAAGACCTTAATCGGATTTAACCTAAATGCGATCTCTCCCCTGCCCTTTTTATAATTTTCATTCCGCGTACTGCCCAGATATCTTCTACATTCCCAATCCTAACTGGTTCAGGATTGTAAGGCCATCTCCAACCCATTTACTCTATTTTAGAGTACAGAAACTCTAAAATAGAATATTTGTCACTTCAAATACTATTTCATCTCCAACCCATTTACTCTATATCATACTCTAAAAGGAATATTCTATTTATATTCTTTTTTATAATCATTTAGATATTATTTTATATTTATTCCCTATAATCTTTGTATTTTACAAATTATGCCCTCATACAATCTTTTTAACATATTAATCCGTTGATTATTTTTATTTTTTAGAATAATATTTAAAAATAGAAAGTTATATCAAATAACCAAAATACTATAAATTTAGTGCGATTATAAAAAATAAATTAATATTGAGTGAAAAAAAAACTACATGATTTTCTTAATTCCACACACACACACAAAAAAAAAAGGAAACAAACTGACATTCAATATTAAAAAAAAAAACTTAAAATTACATGACATTTGTCCCTAGGCTTCTGAATTAGTATATATTTCCTATAAATGATCGATCAATGCATTTCGAAGCGCGATATGTGCTTGTTTATCCTTGATCTGTAAAACTTGTATGTTGATTTACTATCTTACAAAATTTATTCAAAATAATAAAATAAAAAAAGGTATAAAAAAATAAATATAGCTTAAGATTTGAACATACAAATACTTTATATATAGAAAAATGGGTAATTTTGAAAGAAAAATTAAGTTAAGGATAACTTTATAATTTTTATTTTTATCTAAATATTAATTTAAAATTTAATTTAAAAAAAGAAAAAGTAGTTTAGAGTATGAATAGTGATACTTCAAATATGAAGTATACTATTCATACTCTATATTTAGAGTTCCATTTAGAGTATGGGTTGGAGAGCTTCCCATACTCTAAAATGGTGAAAAACTCTAAAATAGTGTGTGGTTGGAGAGGCTCTAAGGGGTTTGTTTCCAAGTTAAATTAGAGTTTGGTCAAAAATGACCCTTTTGTCCTTAATGATTACGATCTTTCCCTTTTTTTTTTTTTTTAAGACAATTAAAATACATATAAAAAATAAAGATAAATAGTATGCATATACAGAGTTTCTAAGATACTGATATATGCAAAAGTATTGATCTGAGTCACTAGTCCACAATGTATGTTAAGAATACTTCCAATAGTAGTACGTCTAGAGTTTTGATTATTTTAACCATTGTTCTAAAGTCATAATATTATGATCATTAGTTTGTATATAATCTTTATCATTATTACTTAAAATGTCCACTATTAGCACGAAATTGTATAATAAAATTACAAATATTAGCACGAGCTTGTGAAACATTTTACTGTAAAACTTTTATAATTTTACATCGTGAACTTTGAAAACTATTGTTTATACTCGTCAAATGTTTAAATGTTAGTAAGAACAACCCTTCGAATTTTAAATCATTTGTAAAAACACCACTTTCATCATATTTTAAAGTATGGCATCTTTTACTTCAACTCATAGCACCTTGCCACTTGAACACTGACTCAAGATATTTTCGCTATCCCTTCTTATCTTTAAAAAGCAAGGGCACCTTGCGTCCTTAAACTGATAACCATCTTTTGGCTAACCTAGCTTCCTCCATCCCTCGGGACCAATAAGGGATACTATAGGAATATTCGACTACACCTTTTAGCCTCCATGAAAATTAATTTTGTCTTGAAAATTGATATTTACACCTTTTAAATTTTAAAATGTTCGCAAAAAGTACTCATTCTATCATATTTTATTTGTTAAAGGTTAATGTGACACTAGTTTAAATAAGGGAGAATAAGGAAAATAACATATTTTAAAGTGCAGAAGAAAAATTATAGTATATATTTTATGAGGTAGAAAATAATAGCATATTTTTAAAACCAAAACAAAAAAAACCTAAAAATACCCCTAAAACTATTTCTACCCAAAAACCAAACATCCCTGGTGCTGGCGTCAACCTCGTACTCGAAGGTCCACGTCTGTCACCATTTGCTGCTACCAGAATCGCAAAACTTGCTCGTGCAATTGCCGAAATCGATGAAACCTGACTCGGGCGATTGCCAAAATCGGGTCGAAATTGTGAGCTGAGTTGGTGCGACCCCGACGTACTTGCGAACGGCGTGAATGGACCATCATCTTCGGCAATGGCAAGAATCACGGACGCGACAACCACCCCTACTGCTGGCAATCAGTTTGGGTTAGGGATTTGCAATAGATCTGGGATTTTGTTATAATTTTATACTAGTTTTAAAAATAAAGAAACATTATTTTCAAATAAAGAAAATTTTAAAAAATAATCAGAAAAATAAAATACAATAGATATTTGTAATGTGAAAAATAATTTTAGCAAATAATTTGCTAGAAGAAAATCCATTATTTTCAGTAAGAAAATCCATAATTTTTGTGTAAATATATTATTTTCAGTAATTTAATCTATTTTATTTTCTGAAAAATTATATTTACCATAGAACTTTGTAGTTTTAATTTACTAAAAAATATTTTTGATAAGAAAATCCCTTGTTTTCTTGTAAATATGTTATTTTCAGTAAGGAAATCTTAGATATTTTTTTAAAAAAATATCAAATTTACCTTGTAATTTTCTAAAAGAAAATTCATTATTTGCTTCAAAATAAATTATTTTCAGTAACAAAATCAATTATTTTCTTGAAAATATGTTATTTTTAGTAATTAAATCTATTTATTTTTTGAAAAAAATATCATATTTACCTTATAATTTTTTAGTTTTATTTTCCTAAAAAATACTTTTAATAAGAAAATCCTTATTTTCCTTAAAATAACATATTTTCTTCTTGAAAATGTATTATTTTTAGTAAGAAAATCTATTATTTTCAATAAGTAAATCTATTTTATTTTCTGAAAAGTATCATATTTATGTTATAATAATTCCTTTTTTTTTATAAATATGTTATTTTTAGTAAGAAAATAAAGTATTTTCTTGAAAATATCATGTTTACGTTATAATTTTTTAAAAGGAAATCTATTGTTTTCTTGAAAATAAATTATTTTCAGTAAGAAATTCCATTATTTTCTTGTAAAATATCATATTTACTTTATAATTTTCTAGAAGGAAATCCATTATTTTCTTTTGAAAATAAATTATTCTTAGTAAGAAAATCCAATATTTTCTTGTAACTCCATTATTTTTAGTAAGTAAATCTTTTTATTTTATGAGAAATATCATATTTACGTTATAATTTTCTAGTTTTAATTTATTAAAAAAATACTTTTAATAAGAAAATCCCTTATTTTCTTGTGAACATGTTATTTTTAGTTAAAAAAAATCTAATATTTTATTAAAAATATTATATTTACATATAATATTTTCTTGAAAAACCATTATTTTCTTTTAAATATATTATTTTTAATAAGTAGATCAATTTATTTTTTGAGAAATATCATATTTACCTTATAATTTTTTAGTTTTAATTTGCTAAAAAATCCGGTATTTTCTATTAATAAATCTAAAACCTATTATGTAAATCCATTATTTTCTGGCTGTTTTTTTTTTTTCTAGTTAAGATCTACTATAAAGAAAATATAAGAAAATATGTTATTTTTATCGAATTATTTATTTCATTTCCGATTTGTTTGTTTTTGTTATCTTTTTTTTTTTTTTTTTTTATATCCTTTACAATTTGTATCAATACGTTTGTCTGTTTGTTTTTTTTTTTTTTTTCAAACACACACAATAACACTGTAATTTAGAAAACGTCCCTAAATAATTTAATATTATAAAATAGCCCCAAATTAGTTAATAATACAAAACAACCTCAAATCAGCCCCAACCCTAACCCTAGGCAAAACCCACATCTCATCCTAGCCATCTTCCCCGCCGCTCGCCGTCCACCGGACCAAGACCAAAGGACCTTAGAGAAGAAATCAATAGACCTGAAAAAATAAAATAAAAAACATATAAACAGAGAATCGCTCTCGCGAGAGAGAGAGAGATCTTTATTGGTGACACCGTAATCGCGATGAGAAACGCGATAGCCTCTTCTTCATCGGCGTCAACAAGATCGCCCTCATCGAGGTCTCTTTGCCGCCATTGTGAAATTACCGGCATAGGAGCCTCTGTAACGAGGAGGAGGGGGTTAAAGAGTGCGCGAGAAGAGAGAGTGGGGGGAGGGGTAAGAGAGTGGAAGAGAGAGAAAAATAAGAATATCATAACATATTTTGAAAAGGAAAATTAAAATATGCTATAATTTATGATGTTATAAAATTCTGCTATAAACTTCATCACCATATATTTCATATGCTATTTCTTACCGTTTCCCTTTAAATAATTAAAAATTAGTTTGAACTAAAATTTTTACTAATAAAAAGATAACCTTAAACAGTTAGTAAAAGTCGGTATAAAATACTCGAAAATCAATGCAACTTTATGCAGAACAAAGCAATACGTACAATTACTTGTAATTATCTTCATTTTTTAAATAAAAATAAAATTTAACTGAACAAAACAATTTAAGGCCATGGAGAACAAGAAAAAACACAAATTAAAATTTTTTTTTCTTTTTTCTTTTGAAAAGTTCAACTTCATCAAACCAAAAGTCCAAATAAAAAAGGGGACTAAAGAACTGATATACACAAAACAAGCCAATAACACCGAAAAGGATAAAAGACAGAAAAAACAAACACAAAAGCACTGTACCAAAGCGTGAAAATGACAAATACGATATTGAGATTTATTTATAAATTTGAATCATTACAATAAAACAAAGAAAACTTAAAAGAACTTGCATATCAATAAACATAGTATTTTGATAAATGTTTAAGGTTATTTCTGTAAATTTTAATTCAAACTAAATTATATTTAAAGTAGTATCACATTAGGCTTAAATCGACACAATGTAACGTTATGAGTTTTTTTTTTTTTTACTAGCAATTTAAAATTTGAGAAGTGTAAGAATCAATATTCAATATTTGGAGGGTAAAGTTACAAGTGTATTAAAATTTAAGAGACAAAAATAAAGTTTTTATGGAATAAAATATGGCTATACATGTTTAGTGATTGACTGGGCTGAGAAATAGAAGCATATTCACGTTATAAATATCACAATATTAAATCAGTTGGGTAACAAATATTCAGTTGATTTTACTGGTCAACTAATTACTCAACATTTATTTTACCAAATTACCTTTCACCCGCTCTCACAGGAGCCTTGCATACTTCATTCTGTCATTTTGCTTTTCTATCACAGAGGGACCAACAATAAAATATTTGATAAGTTTAGGTGCTAATAATGTGACTTTTTAAGTTTTACAGAAAAAAAATGAGACAAACATATATTCTTTCAAGATTTAAAACTGAAATTAACACCTTTTTTTTTCCTTATTGGGATTACGTTTTGAAAAAATGAATGTTGTATTAAAATTAGCTAATTTATGCTAAATTATTTCCTTTTTTTAAGCTCCTTAATTTGTATGATCTTGTTTGAATTCTACTTTATAAATGATGATCATTGGATGGATATAATAAAGAGTAAAATATTTAAAATTTAAAGATACTTTATTTCATTTTTCCGCTACTCTTGATAGTTACTTTAGGCCTCTTTACTCTGCATAGTTATCTTAAGAACTTTAAGCCTTCTTTATGCTTTAAGATCTTAAATCCTTTGATCTTGTCGCTGCTTACCTTCGCTTCTTTAGTTACTAATCGATATTTTTTCTTGTTGCATTTTAAGCGCCTTTTCTTGGTCTTTTTGTAAATAAAAAATGCTTAATAGCTCGAACGGAGAAAATAACAAATGCATGTCCATAGTTGTTGGATTACAACAAATACGTTGAGGTTCTTCACTTTCTATAAACCTCTCACTTCAGATCCCCTTTTTGACAATTTGGGGGTTTTTGATTTTTGGATATTAAGTTGTACGTGGGAAGAGAGCTGAGAACTTTCTCCACAGAAAATGAGAGAGGAAGAGAGAAATTAGAGATAGAAAGGGAAAAAGATGATTAACATGGCAACAATTTTTATCATTTAATTTCTCAAAGGTTAACTAAAGATGCCAAGAACAATAGTTCTAATCCTAAATTATAAACAACAACTTACATGATGTCGACTTTTCATCTTTTTACGAGCAACAATATTTATCCTTTAATTTCTCAAAGGTTAACTAAAGATGCTGAGAACAATAGTTCTAATCCCAAATTATAAACACCAATTTATATGACGTCAAATTATCATCTTTTTATTAATAGATATAAATAAAAATCATCCACAAATCATATAAATTGATATTTAAAATTTAATATTATAATCAGATGAGTAAAGCTATAAAGCACCTCTAGTGTCCTTCACCACCTTATGATGACAGCCAATAGGACCTACTATCAAATAAAAACGATTTTTTTTTTCGCTCTTCTTCTCATTCTCTACCTTCACTTCAGATCTCTTCTCCATTTGGTTGGTTTGTTCAGATCTCTCTCTCTCTCTCTCAACCTACTATCAATTAAAAACGACCTTTTTTTTTTCCCACTTTTTTGGCCCTTCTTCTCATTCTCTACCTTCGGTTCAGATCTCTTCTCCATTTGGCTGGTTTGTTCAGTTCGGAAGGCTGGTTTCTATTTTTTTTTTATTTTTTTTATTTTTTGGGAACTTGGGGATAGGGGAATCTGAGCTCTACATCTCTTATATTTCCAGATCTTTTTGGCTATTCCATTTACAAAAACACACACACACACACATATATCACAAAATAATAATAATAATAATAATAATAATAACAATAACAATAACAATAACAATAACAATAACAATCCTCTTTCTTTGCAATCTCTAAAGAAAAGTAATTTGCTAGCGTGCTCCTTTAACTCTTCATGAGGGCGTTGGTTGTTAACAAAAAGATTGGTTTGCAACATAAAGGCTTCAGACTCTTGAGACAATTTACCCTTTAAAAAAACAAGAGATATAGGCTGTTTCTAAGGGAAAAAAAATCGAGCCCTTGTTTAAAAAAAATGCTCGAAACAAAACCTCATCAAGTACAAAACTAAGAATTTACCCCAAACAAAAAGATAGTTGTGAGTCAAATCTCTAATTCCAAACTCTAACACCAAATCCTCAAGAACAAGACTTTGACCGCGCTTTCTTAAGAAAACGAAAATCGAACGCAGTTAAAAATCTATTTCTGACCACGCCTTATACTCTCGAAAGGTAATTTGAATTATGTTTTATATGTTAAAGTATTTTAAGTAATTTTCTATTGTGTTTGGAGACAAATTTATTTTCTAAATTTTAAAATACTTCTTCTCAGTGTGCAGATTGCTGTCCAAATGATAAATTGTTTGTCCATGAGTTCCATGGCACTACAGATCATGACAGCATCATGCTTATGTCTCTTCATTCTGAGGGACTTCAACCGAGGAGGGATATTTCTCTACCCCCTGTGAATTCGTTGCAGTGGATGTAAGTTGACATATATAATTGGAAATTTTTTAGTCTTAAGGTTGAATTAATGTTAAGTTTTATTTCATTATACAGTTCAACAGTAATGTGTCAGATGGCGAGCGTGCTGGCAAGGATGTCAAAGTTGTATTTGACAAACCAACAGTTTATTCCAGATCTGATCACGCCTTATACTCTCGAACACGACTTTGACTGCTCCAACAGATCTGGAATAAACTACTGGTTTGTCAAACACAACTTTGACATCCTTGCCAGCACACTCGTCATTCAACTCCAACTTAAACGGTTCAGACACATTACCGTTGAACTGCATAATGAAAATAAAACTTAACATTAATTCAACCCTAAGACTAAAAAATTTCCAGTTATATATGTCAACTTGTATCCACTGCAACGAATTCACAGGGGACAGAGAAATATCCCTCATCGGGTTGAAGTCCCTCAGAGTGAAGAGACATAAACATGATGCTGTCATGATCTGTAGTGTCATAAAACGCATGATAAGCATGATGCTGTCATGATCTGTAGTGTCATGAAACTCATGAACAAACAATTTACCGTTTCGACGGCAATCTGCACACTGAGAAGAAGTATTTTAAAATTTAGAAAACAAATTTGTCTCAAAACACAATAGAAAATCCACTTGCATTTCCAGTGCGATATCCACTCTGGTTGTTTGTTTCTCTCGTTGTGAACAGATCACATTTGCTTACTCGCTTAATTATTGCCACCGCTCCACTTGAAATTCCAGAACAGTATCTTGGTGAGCTTTCAAGAATTCGTAATTTTTTGATTTTTGATTGTGGTTATATGGTGTTTCTGCAATATGCTTTGATTCTCTTCTCTTTTTTTTTTTTTTTTTTTTTCTTTTTAAGGAACTCTTCTGTAGTTTCTGATTTTAGAGATTCTTGATTTTGACTGTAATTTCCGATTTAATTGGATTATTGCTTATGTGATGTTTATATACGCGAGCGAGCAAAGAAGTGATCTGTTCAAGAATCAGTAAACATCACAGAAATAATAATCCAATCAAATCGGAAATTACAGTCAAAATCAAGAATCTCTAAAATCAGAAACTACAGAAGAGTTCTCTAAAAAGAAAAAAGAAAAAAGAAAAGAGAGAAGAGAGAAGAGAATCCAAGCATATTACAGAAACACTATATAACCACGATCAAAATTAAAAAATTACGAATTTTTGAAAGCTCACCAAGATACTATTCTGGAATTTCAAGTGGAGCGGTGGCAATAATTAAGCGAGTAAGCAAATGTGATTTGTTCACAACGAGAGAAACAAACAACCAGAGTGGAGATCGCACTGGAAATGCAAGTGGAAATGCGAGCGAGCAAAGAAGTGATCTGTTCAAGAATCCGTAAACATCACAGAAACAATAATCCAATTAAATCGAAAAGTACAGTCAAAATCAAGAATCTCTAAAATCAGAAACTACAGAAGAGTTTCCTAAAAAGAAAAAAGAAAAAAGAAAAAAGAGAAGAGAGGAGAATCAAAGCATATTGCAGAAACACCATATAACCACGATCAAAATAAAAAAATTACGAATTCTTGAAAGCTCACCAAGATGCTGTTCTGGAATTTCAAGTGGAGCGGTGACAATAATTAAGCGAGTAAGCAAATGTGATCTGTTCACAACAAGAGAAACAAACAACCAGAGTGAATATCGCACTAGAAATGCAAGTGGAAATGCGAGCGAGCAAAGAAGTGATCTGTTCAAAAACCCTAATTTAACATTTGGGCCGGAAAAAAATTACGAGTTGTATTAAGACCAAACCGTCCCAAGCGTAATCTGAGAAAGAAACGTTGGGACCCACCACCCAGAGTCCAAAATTTGGTTAGAAATAAAAATAAAGAAGATGAATGCTTTTTTTTTTTTTTTAACAACGTGATTTTTTTGTAACTTAAAAATAATGTAAACATTAAAAAAAAGTATTTACAAAATTATGAAGACAAATATATATTTGCTCCTATTTGGTATTGTTTCAGAAAGTTTTAGAAAAGTACATCACGGTTTCTGATTAAAAAAAAATGTCATAAGACATTAATTTTAATTCCAATTTTTAAGTATCAATTTATATAGCATATGAGTTGTACTTTTTTTAATTGATAAGTTTTTAAAATATTATCACATTAATTAATTACATTATCCACAAGTTGAGAGTAAAATTGATATCTCAGTACTACTCTTTTTGATAAAGATGTTTCAAAAATGATTTTAAAATATCATAGTTTTTGCACAAAATCATCGAAAAATTAAAAAAAAAAAAAGCTTTCATTCTTTGTTAAGGTATGAGAAAATAAAAGGAAATCGTTTCCTATTTTAATTTTCTAAAATTTATACACCTAAAAAATATTTTCAAAAACATACCCAAACACTATAAGTTTCTCATTATATCCTATCCAAAACAAAATCATTCCCAAAACCAAAATGCTCCTAAACTGGCGCTTTGTTTCCACAAATTAACTGAATTTGATAACTTACCAAAAAACAAAAAAAACAAACAAAAACAAACAAAAACCTAGTTTTAAACAAAAACCTAGTTTTCCCAGAACCATCAACTTCCAAACAAAGAACAGGCAAAGCATATAAAATCCATACCCCAAACCCGTCTCCATCTTAAAAAATCCCCATACATATTCATAAATAAAAATTAAAAAAAAAAATCAGGTCTTGTTAAAGGAATACGTTGAAGCGGGTTGGAATCCTCTTCGAACTCTTCGGTTTTCGATCTCCCAAAACCAACTGCTCGGGTACCGTAGCCATCTCCATCTCCATCTCCATCTCCTCCTACTCTGCACCACATCGTATCAGATCGAACACCTGTAAGCCCTGCGGAATAAGATCTAAATCCCCAACATGGAGGATTGAACAACATCAAAGTTCTACGCTTTTGTTTCAGAGGTCGATCGGCGGATTTCAGAAAGGGGATGTGTATTGGAGGAAGATTCCCATGTTGGGAATTTATATGCCTGCAAACCCTAAATCCCTAATTGCATTGACACGCCAATTTTCAAAATTGAGACCCGGTCATGGGTTGGGTTGGGACAGTTTGGACTGACTTTTGGACTTCTCCATTGGCGGACCCAATAACATAACAGACTCAGTAGACAAATGTTGCTAATCCATAGGCTTTTTACAGGACTGTCAGTCACATATTCAGGATTGATTTGAGTTCCAAAAATAAAAATATAACTGTTGTGACATGTCACAAATAATTCTGTTAATGTACGGGTTGGTAGTCCTTGATATCCACTGTGGTTACCATCAACGTTAATACCATTCACTTTTCACTTGTGGAATACTTGAAAAGAATAAAACAAATTTCTCGTTCCACATATCCATGATTGACTTACCTCCAAAATTATACACATATATATGTCGTGTTTTAAATACTAATTAATGGGCCTGTTTGGTACACAAGTTGAGTTTGAGTTGAGTTGAAATTTTTAAGTTTGAATAATAATTTTTGTTGACTTTTTCAGAAAAGACAAAAAACTTTTTCAGAAAAGATAAAAAATATGATAAAAAAAAGTACAATTTAGTTTAAACCGAATTTACCAACCAAACAGGCCCTATACTTTTTTTTATACGTATCCACTGTAACATTGACATGTAACCATTAGCATTTACCGTCATACTAATTAGTCACGTTCTCATGTATATAGATATATCTTATTTTATAATATTCACTGTCATGCTTTTTATATACAATATATGTCGTATTTTAATTGTTGTCACGTTCTACTAATAGAACACTTAAAAAGAATAAAATAAATTTCCCGTTCCCCTATCTCCGTCACTAATGATTCTCATGTGTCTCTGCCATGTCGCCTTACTTCATCGTTGATAATGCAGTAAATACTTTTGGATACTACTTGGTTACCGCCGTGAAACTACTGTAATACCATTTGGTAATTACCTAGATGTATTGTGATACCAATTGGTAACATCAATATCCACGTGATACCGGCTGGGTGACCATCGGTATCCACCATAAATCGACATCAACAACAATAGTCAATTACGCTAGCATCAGTTATTTCATCCATATAACCAAGATCACCCACAAAAAAAAAAAAAAAAAAAAACACTAAAATATGAAAATGTTAGAAGCATGATGTCCTTTCTCTCTCTTTCAATTTGCTAACTCACTCTCTCTTTCTTGACTGCTTGGAGACCTTGCCAATTTGGTATAACAGAACATTAAAATAAAAATGTGTTCATAATTTTATTTATCCCTAAAGAAAGAGTGGTTGTATTTTCTACAATTCTGAAACTCAAGATTGTGACTTTCCTTTGTTGATTCTGTCTTGTATTTTTGTCTGTTGTTTTATTTAGAGTCCTTGTACTCCTCTCAACTCTTATTTTTCTCAGTTTGCATGTTATTGCTCCCTTCTGTTGTGAATTTTGTCGTTTTGTTGTCCCAATAAAGCAATATTCTTTCCATAAACTCGAAGCAAAATTGGCTCTTTGTGAACAAAACTCTTCTTTCTATTGGGTCAAACTTGGGCCAATTAGGAACTCCTCCAATCCACTCCACATCTCCACCCCTTTTTTCCCCCACAGTTCATGTTACCGTGAAGTGAACAGCTTAAGTATACGGCGAGCAGTTTGTCCTGTACTTAATTGCATGGTTAGAAGCACGTGCATACTTGTATGCTGAATTCATTAATTTATTTTATACGTGAATGTTATATCTTTTTTAAAAGTTTTAGATTTTTTAATTTAATAATAGTAAGAAAAAAAATAGTAAAGGAGAACACAATTTTATAGTAGGGATTAGATTATAAATCTTTAAAAGATAAGCATTAAAAAAAATACTAGTTGAGAATTACTATTTGAGGACATATTAGAGCAAAATTTATTTCAGTATCTAAAAATTAGAAGCAAAAGGAATTTCATTAGAACAATTTCAAAAATGTAAGATTTTTAAGGGTAATAAAGCAAAAGAAAAATATATTAAAAAAAAAACATAAAATGACGAAATAGTTTGATCAAATTTTTAAGCAGAAAAAAAGGGGAAATTCTCATTTACATAAGAATAATAAACAATACATGATAGACTACCGTGTGCAGTCTCTCTTGATCATCACCGTTAGTGACTTGACCATCAGATTTGTTGCACCAATTCTCATTTATCTTCAATGTTTAATTTGCCTTTGTACTCAAATGAAGTCTCCGCTGTATCGGGGTTCACTACGTGGTCTACAAAAGATTTACAAAACATGTTCACTATGTGGGTCTACAAAAGATGTACAAAACATGAAGATGTTATCCAATTTAACTACTAATTGCCTCATCGTCATCCATTACATACTTTACTTGAACACATGCACTATTGCACGTGAGACAACGCTGACCAGTTACGGATTAGGTCCTTTCATTGACAAGCTCAAGTTTTCCTAGATGACGATACAGCTATTGTAGTTAATTGTCACATAATATCTCGTGATAATTGCATGTATAGTTTAACAAAAATATCACACTTGATTTCACCATAAATTTAATTTATAGATCTCTCCTATTTTCTTTTCTTATTATTATTCTTATCATGTTTTTCTTAAAGGAATCAAGCAGCCTCTTACCAGGTCTACGAGTTCTTTCATTTATAATAATTGATACTGTTCGTGATATTAACAAATTATTCGCAATTTAATGTTTACTAGATTTGTTGCTAATCTTAATGTTTACTGGATGTCTAGGTGTAGGAAAATACACGTTCTTTGTAGTTTAACAATCTACCAATTTAAGTGCATAGCAAGGTGTCAGTTTTTATTTGAATCATATATTCGATTTTAACAAGTCTGTAGCTTCTGTTAACAAATGTCGTTCCTCTGCACTATACTCTTTTTTGTGTCTTGATTACTGAAACATGTCTTTCTTACTTTAGAATTCTGTTGTCGTTTGAACAAAATTCCTCAATGACGGTTTTTTTTTTTTTTTTTTTGGGGGGGGGGGGGGGGGGGGGTGGGTGTCCTGTGGTTTAATTGCTTGGAGGAATAGCTAATACTAGTTAAAACCATGGACTGAAAATAATGACAAAAAGTACCCTGTTAGCACATTAAGGAAAGATGCAATATCACAGTGAGAGCACGTAGGCAGCCAAACTTTCATGTCATAGAAATGAATGAATACAAGGGAACTCACAACCGATATCACAGCATTGGTGTATGACATCTGGAAATTTGCCTCACTGACCCCTCAAAAATCAAACATAGAGGATATATTGAAACTAGACAACAGATATACATATATGTATATATATATATATATATATATTTTAAACATTAATCCGATATATCAATACGTCGGACATAGCTTCTACTGCATCAAAAGGAATGCTAATGCACTTTTACCCAAAAAGAGAACAAAAATTGTCCTAGTAGATCAGCGAATTTACAGGCATATTATAAAAGACTACAAGCTACAAGCTACAAGGATTCCACAAATCCAACTTACAGTTTGACGACCGAAGTCAAGAGGACGACGATTTCACCCCGTGAACCTGCAACAATAAAACCCCAATAAAGAAGATGGATCATATATGTCAAGATAAGGAGGATACCGTGGGCAAACACTTAAAGTGGGTACAGATGTTTTTCTTATTACATTGTTCATGTATGTCTGTCATTAGCTGTAGAATTGTCTCGGTATCTTCCGTGATCTTTAAGATTCTTTCAGCCTCCTTAATTGCTTCAGTAGCCAAAAATGATTTGTTTTCAGCATCAGCTACTTTATATGCAGCAGTATCAGAGACATCCTTCAGATTTTTAGCTATTAGCACAGAATTCTGCAGTGGTCGTGGTCCGATGTCTTTTGGTTTTGGGGTAGGTATTTTAGCTCCCGAAGGAGTCTCTTTCCTTATTTTGTAGCCATCTTGTACCTGCATTTGATAAGAATGGAAAAAGTAAGAATCTACAAGCAGTCTTGATATAGCATTGCTACTGACAATCATTATAACTAATGCCAAAAAAAAAAGGCGGTACTCAAGAGAATCACTCGCCTTTTCAAGTTTGCCTTGCAAGACGAGCCTTCTAAGCCTCGTACTCATAAATCTTCTGAAATTTCGTGGTACGGGCATCTCATGTCTTTGCTATAGCAAGTATATCAAGCTAATCAGCGTCTCTTCAAAACTTCGATGAAATAAAGATGGCAAAACAAGGATAAGTTCAACTACATTTGAACTGCTTAAAATCTCTTCCCTTAATCAGACACCATAATCTAACATGGGTGTTTTATTTCCAGTAACTGAATCACTAAATGAACTATTTCACAACTTGAGGTAATCGAGTCAGCCTAGATTCAAAATTTAATGTACAAAATAGCTTATATATATATATATATATAGAATAATGTTGAAATAGTTTTTTTCCCCCCCAAAAAATAGTACAAAATTTAATTTCAGCCTAGATTCAAATGACGCAATTAGAATTTTCTGTACAATCACAGGGTTCACAACTTCACATTACTGCATCCCCACGTTATTTAAGACGAAATTATAAGATAAATAACAAGAGACCACCATCTGACCTTGATAAAGTTGAGAATGGCACCTATATCAGATCCATTGGCGTCTTTCATGGTTGAAATAGCTTCAAAGATCATTGTGTTGTACCTGTTAAAACCGAAATACAATAAATATCCACATGAACAAACACAAAACAATAAAACCAACTAAGTCATACGCGGTTTCACACCGCGACGCGTTTTTCCCGTCCAGTATGCTGTTTGAAGGATCATCCATGTCAGCATCGGAAGCCGCATTGCGACGAATTGACGCCGCAGGAGCCGAACTTTGACTGTTCACTGGACTGGCAGGCACAATACTTTTTATCTTCGGACTCGGGTTTTCTTTAGAGCTCTGGCCAGAATAACTTGGGCTTAAATTTCTCCATTTATCCTGGTGTACAAGTAAGAGCAATACAAGTAAATAAAGAAACAAAATTTTTCCCAAAAAAAAAATTTTTTTTTGAACCACGATTTGTTTTGTTTCGAGAAATCCAGACAAGGATCACCCTATTAAGGGCCTATTTGAGAGAATTCATTAGAATATCTTCCATGTCTATACAGGTTTTTCAGCATTCACCACAAAATACCAAACTACAATCTACATTATGAAGAACCGAAAAGAACACAAAAAGTTTTAATTTTTTATCCGGGAACCAAACAGAATTCGAAGCGAACAAAAGCGAGAGGAGAGAAATGAGAGAGAAGAAGTGAAAGTGAAATCGAAAGAGAACCTTGAGGTCAACGTTGTTGCGGTGAGTGAGAAAAGGGGCGAACTCGGGATCGCGGATGATGTTCTTCCATTTACCTGGGCCGTGCTTTGCCACTCCGGCGAGTAGGGCTTCTTCCTCCCTAGGCAACCATTTTTGCTTCCGATTTCCCATTGTTCTTCTTCTTCTTCTTTGATCAGTGTTTGAAACCCTAGCTCTTTCTCTGTCTCTTTCTCGTTCTCTGTCCGGAGCTTCTCTCTCCTAGGAAAGCCCTTTCTCTCTCTCTAGAAGTTGTCTCCGACAGATTTCGGCTTTCCAGAGGAAGAGAACGATGACGACATTTGCGTGCGTGTCTGTCTTCCCTTCCCTCCCTCCCGCTCAGACTCCACGTTTTCCCCGCTTTATTCTGTGGGCTTGCCCAAGAAAATGATCTTGTTGGGCCTCAAAAGCCCAAAAACTAATTGATTTTCGTACTTCACTTGCAGAGTCTGTCGTTTTACAGTTTTTTTTTTTTTAATTTTTATAATTTTTTTATTTGGCAATGTACCCTTCATGACCCACTTCTTTAGTTTTATGTCTTTCTCTTACAAAATTTTGTCCTTTTTTAGTTAATATTTAAAGGGCAAAAGTGAGCAACGAGCACATAATTCAGAGGAAAAAAAATTGGAAATATAGAAATACAAAATGACGCCTTCTTAAAGGGCAAGAGTGATGTTTCAAGGAACAAATATGCGGTTGGAAAGTTGCAATGATGCAATAATAAACTTCAAGAAACCATAAAGCTTAATATAACCATTTTAATTTGCAGAACGCGGACAATAAAGGCCTGTTTCAGTGTCTAGAATAGCATACCAGGTCAATGAATCATGAATCATGCTTTGCCTGGATGAAAGAATAGTGGTGGTATTGTTTTACACTTACAAATGCCAGGTTTTGTCTTTTTGCAATCGGATCCAGTGAGCTTGCCACTTGAAGTTGTCTTCGTCTAAGATTAACAAATTGTCTGTCCAGCAGGGGAAAAACAACAAAACAAAACAAAACCAAATGTCTTTCTGGTTTTGACTTTAACCGCTTTTACTTCAAGTAAATCAATTATTTGTCCACTAAAATTTGTTGTTTATTGTTGTTTATTTTTAAAATGTTAAAATGTACTACTTTATTTTTTAATTTAAAAATGGGCGGATTCGAAGTTCAGACATAGGCAAAATATGCTATGTACTATTTCGTTTCATAAAATGCTTTTTACTACAATTTTTTTTTTTTGGGGAAAATAACAAGGGACTTGTTTTTTTATTTTTATTTTTATTTTTTTTTTTATGAATGAAAATTAACAAGGGACTTGAATCAAGTGTCATTTGTTCATTTCCTTCGTCTGTAGTGTCTATTTAAAGCTATTGGAATGAATGGTGTTGACATATTTGTTTTGCCCCATTTCTTTCTCTTGAATCAATAAGAATATTCGGAAAATTTTGTGCTCTGATCCTCTTATTAGGAGAATTTTGTACTGCTTGTGATACTTCCATAGTATGATTAAACAAGCAGCCCACGATATAAATCATACCTCTACCTTTGCTTTAAACAGATGACAAAACCAAAACTTAAAACTACGAAATCAAAATATTCTAAAGGTTTACTACAAACTCACACCTTAGACACTGGAGAATTTCACAGGAGATCTGTAATCCGAAAAGTCCTATGATCATACCTCCACGAAAGGAAGATCAAAGAACCCCAAAACGCGGGTGGTTTAACGGGGTCTCGCAAACTACATATGAAAATTGCCAACTTCGTAGAAAATCCTCAATCGCAATATTGAAATCGAGAAACAACAGGGTACTTTTTGTTCAATTACGCATAGTCCAAGCAATAAGCATCTTTAATGTATTAACCAAAAAAAAAAAAAAGCAATAAGCATCTTAATGTATGGAACCATAAAAGAGTACATGAGCTAAAGATAACGCTGTTGGTAAAGCTCATTCATTTTCAGATTCCTAATTGTTATGGTATTTTCAGGTGTGATTGAGGAATCTTCAAGAAACTAGTAACATAGTTTATTGAATGTTTGATTCTGAATTTCCCTTTTCCTTTTTCCCTTTCCTACCATGACAACTCATGAGGACCTTGATGGACGGAATTCTCAAGAATTAGCAAGGTAAGCAAAAATTCACTCTTAACCGAAGCAGAGTCTGACTCAAGCATACTGTTTGACTACACCAGCCCCCCTATGACCAGAATGGACTAAATCAGGATGGCCTACGGCGCTACAACCATGGAGGCATTTCGCCGTTTGTTTTAGCTCTTTAGTAGATTCAGAACTTTGGCAGACAAACTTCTATTAACTGAATTATAGAGACTTAAACGAGATTGCAGAGATATATCGTGCCATGTATGAGAGATGGAGTATCGACACAAGACGAGCGACAGAGACATGGACTGAGGACGCAGATGAGGGATTGTTGCAAGACATTGATGATGAATAAGATAAAGAGTTCAGATCAGGGATGAGATATTTATAGTCCGTTTGGTGAAACGGTTTGAATTGAAATTTTTAAGTTTGAGTTGGTTGACTTTTTAAAAATTAGTTATAATTTTTGTTGACTTTTCAGAAAAAAACAAAAACCGAGATGAAAAAGTACAGTTTAGTTTAAAATGAATGGTTTTACCAAACAAACCATTAGTAAAGAAAACAACTATACATTTCAAATCGGACAGAATCGAGCAATATCGGGTTGTAAAGTTCCCTCAGAACCTTCTTCCTTGAACTAGTTTAACCTAGAACAACCGCAACCGCTATGGTTGTGCCACTTTCATACAAATTTTGATACTGAATAGCTACTGAACCATTATATGATAATAAGTAATAACAGAATAACAGCAGTGAAAACATAGATTCTTTCTTAACATCAGAAAACATAGATTCTTTCTTAACATCAGTTAATCTATTGCTCTCAAACAACGTAAGATCAAAACAACAGACAAGGATAAACCCCAGGAATCAGGCAAGTCAAAGTGTACTCTCGGGAATACAAGATTCATTGATAAACAAATCAACAAACTTGAAAAATAATAACAGCAATAACTGAAGAGGTAGTACTATCAACAAGATCAAATCCATTCCAATTATTTATTATCTGGTTTTCCACAAATCAATATATAGAATTTAATAGAACTGTAATCTAAGCATGTATTTCCCATGCTGAGCTCTTCAACAATAACGGAAATTCCAGTTCCAAATGCAGCAAATTGTCCATTTTTCTAGCTTTTTTTTTTCTTCAATGGACAATGCCCTAACTAAAGATCAAAATTTTGGCCAAATTAAACAAACAGGAGTTAACACTCACATGGAAAACCCCTCCTTTCATATAGGCACATATCGCTTGATCGCCTGCTTCGCCGTCACCGCCGCGCCGACCAAAACCCCACCAACAGCGCCAGCCACCGCCGCCGACCTAACTCCTCTCGCCGCCCTATACAGCGCGCCAGTACCGAGACCCGCCGCGACGCTGTTCCACACATCGTCGGTATCTCTCAACGACACGATTCCGCTCTCCAAACCCGCGTAGAGCAGCCCGATCACGCCCAACCTGTTTCCCCAAACACGTCCGGAGTGGCCCGAGGCATTCAGAATCCGGTTAACACGGAGCTTCGTGGTGTCGCCGGGCTCGAAGGACTTGACGCCGGTGACGAGGCCTGCGCCGGCACCGCCAACGGCTCCGGCGAGGTAGGCGCTTCCGGTGTAGAAGGTGAGGTTCTCGCCCCAGGATCGGCGCTGGCGGCGGGCTTCTTCGTCGAAGAGGAACTCGGGGGAGGTTGGGAGCTGGTAGAGGTTTCGGATCGGGACCTGGAGATCCTGGTAGGGGTTGTAGAGACGGGGCTTGGAGAGGTCGGAGCCTCGCTCGTGATCCGAGGAGGAAATTGCGTCCGCCATGGTCGAAAAAGCGAGGTTCTTTCTGGTTTAGGGTTGAGTCCCCGGCTGCTAGAGAGAGAGGAGAGAGAGAGAGGTAAGAGCGTCTGTTTCACGCGTAAGAAGACTCCGGAGCCGACTTTTTTTGTTTTTGGGAAATTTAATATGGAAAAAAATGTGAAAAAAAAAAATTTCGGGTTTATTTCTTCCTGTTGGTCGGTGATTCAGTTAGTTAGTCATAAGCCGGTGCGTTTTAGAATAAACGACGGCAAGTGAAATATCGTTTTATTGAAAACAAACGACAGGAGGACTTGAGAGGAAAAACAACGTGTTCAAATCAGAATAATGACAAAAATTGAATGTCGTTTTCTTAAAATAAACGACCGAAAACTTTAAACAACGGTATGAAATGTTGTTTTGTTGCAAACAAACGACAGGAGGACTTCAGAGGAAAAACGACGTGTTCAATGTATGTGAACTTACGAAATCAGAATGATGACAAAATTGAATGTCGTTCTTGAATAAACGACAGAAAACTTTATGACATACGGCATGTCTTTTTTGTCCCATCTAAAGTTGTAAACCTTAATAATAATAACAGAAATATTGTTTTTTTTTAATTGATGGATAAAAGAAAGACCATGTTGTTTTTCGACCTTTAAAGGAGCAAATTTCCATGTTGTGTTTAGTGAGAGGGAAAGAAGATAAATCAAAATTTGGCATAATAAAGGGATTGGTTATTTAGGTCATTACACAACACAAATTTAGAGGGTTCAGGTTTGCTTAAATGGATTTGGATAAAAATTTAATACGATTAATAAATAGATTGTGCTTGGATTGACTATCTAACACGGATTGTACGAATGACTTTTGTATATTATCTACAACCTAATTATATTTGAGTTAATATCAACGTTTACATAGTTAATTAAGTATGAATAATATAAATTTTAAAAATTTGTAAGTAAATTTCACTTCTTCTTTTTTTTTTTAATAGAAAAAAGTTATCCATAACCATGCTAAAAGTATCACAATTGTGTTAAACAAGTTATATAAGTTGACAGAAATAACAAGATTTTGTGTTTGAGTTGGAACTCTCTCACACATTTAAGTCGTGTTTGGATTAATGTTTTCTAACATATTTAATAAATGAGGTGACACGAATACAACTCGTTAATAAGAATTGCCACCCCAATTGAAAAAGCTTATAGGCAAACTAAATAACAAAAATTAGGAAAATTAAACCAAAACAAAATTAAGGAAAGTGCTAACTTAAATTGATTATGGAAATCAATCTTATTCCATAAAATAGTGCTAACTTAAATTGATTATGGAAATCAATCTTATTCCATAAATATTTTAAATAAACTAAATCAAAACTAAACAATAGCCTAATTTGAATCACTATCATCCCTTTTCTCCTCAATCTCACCAAGCATTTCAACCTTGTAAGCTTCATTTACCGCATCTTCAAAAGTGTGATATGATAGAAATTTAGTAGCCACTCGCTCTCCAAGAGAAGGCCTCAACCCCACTATAAACTCTTGTATCTTGAGCCACTCTGATCCCACAAGAGAATCTCCATACATTGACAACTCAATAAACTTGGCTACATATTGAGCAACAACTCAAATTCCCTTTCCTTTTGGTCACGTTCCAAAGAGTTTGGCACGTATATGTTGCGGAACCGCTTTTCAAAGCTAGTCCATGATGTGGTTCTTACGTGACGACTTCTTTTCGTCAATTCCCCACCAACGGTCTGCCTCACCAGTGAGCATAAGTATAGCTAACTCGACTCGAAGGTTGTTGTTAGGGATGTTAATGAAATTCATGCATTTTGTCACCCTGAGAAGAAAGAAAAAAAAAATCATATTTCATACCTACTTTATAAATCATTACATTTTCTTCAAATTTGATAATTTTTTTATTTGAGATAACCGACAAATTAAAATTGTACTTATTGATACTTAATAGAGTTTATATATATATCATTCTCTTTTTCTCACACACACACACACATATATATATATATTTTCCCAGGACACGCATGGTGATTCAATTCAAAAAAGTTGGGCCAAAAATAATAATAAGGAATATGAAGAACATCTTCTTCTTCTTCTTCTCTATTTTTTTTTTTTTTTTGCTTGAAATCTTATGAAGAATATATATATATATATATATAAATTTATCATATAACCCATCAAAAGTTGCTAGTTTTATAAATAATTACTAAAATTGATACATAAAATTTCAGGAGAAAAATTATATATAAAGATTTTCTTACGTTTGCAACAAAGTAGCAGACTGAATGCGCCTCGATAAACACTTCTTCTTTATACGATCGATGATGAAGAAAGGCGAAATAAGGCTATTCATAGATCCTGGATTAGCGTCACCCTCGATTCACTTCACTGCACTTTTAGTTATTTAATTAATAATTTATTTAGTTATTTTAAACATTGAATAATGTTTATACAAAATTATAGTTAAATCCTTGCAAATAAATAAAATATTCTCTCTATTCCTCTTGTTGTTGTTGTTGTATTATTATTATTATTTTTTTCCGAGGCTCTTTCAATTCTATGAAGAATAATAACTAGTAGAGTCACGTACTTCTCCTATGCTTTGTTACTTGTTTTTATTATGATGAAAATATATAATTTACTTATTAGCATGAGAAAAAAGACTAAATTATAATGTTGTTACACAAGCCTATTCACAGATAAATCTGAGCTATGCTAAAATGTGATGAGTTGCTGTTATTTTAACGACGATAAGTGACATGTCGTTTTATTATTTAAAAAGACGACGGGCAGACTTAGAGGAAAATCGACATGCATGGTCGGTAAATGTCAACGGAATCAGAATAATGGCAGTTTCTTAAATAATAATAATAATATTAATGACAAAAATTGAATGTCGTTTTCTTAAAATTAAAGCAGAAAACTTAATGACAAATGGCATGTCGTTTTATTTAATTTATTAAAGCTTTTAAAACTAAAAGGCATGTCGGTTTGTATTTTGATTTTCCTATTAAAAAGGAGATCCTCATATACTTAATGACGGGGTAATTTTGTTATTTCATAACGTTAATATTTATTAAACTTCTCTATTTTTTTTAGTATTAAAGTTCTCCAATCTAGATGTTAACCCTCAATAAGTTTAATAAGAATAACTTCAAACTCAAAAAGTAAAATAAGAACTTTTAACATTAGTTTGGTAGTCAAATGTTAATTTAACTTGAAGTTTTGTATTTAAATATGGAATTTGAAAATGTGCATTGAAATGTAATATATGTTTAGATTGTTAAAAGTAATATTTAAATAATGCAAAAATTAAAAAAAATTAACGTGATATAAATTTTTTAAAAAATTTAAAATACATAATTACAAGTATAGTTTACTGATAATACTACAGTAATTTTATAAAAATGTAGAGTTTGAAATCCAAACATTCTCATATGAGTTGAAGTGAATTGTTGTTAAATAATAAAATATTCAAATACTTATCCTTTATGTAATCATAATCATATTGTATTTAAATGTATTAATGAACTACTAATTGATACAAATTTAAAGTACAAACTGAGCATGAAATTTGGGGTACATATGAAGATAGTGTTTTGATGGATAGATTGGAGATGTGCGTTTAAAAGGAAAACTTTTAGAAAAATTCTGTAATATATAAAATAATATAAAAATTTGAGATGTATTTGAAAAAAAATATATATATATAAATTTGTCTTGTTGTTTATCTTGTCATTACGAGTATTTTGATATAAAAATCATCTTATTCAATTTAAAATGAGAAAATTATATACTTATAAAGTTTGAGTTTTTTTAAAATAAAGAAGAGAGAAAATTTTAATATGAAATTGAGATTTTGAAATATAAATCTTATTTTGAAATATGGCGGGTTGCCTGAGTCGAGTCGAGTCGAGTGGTACAACAGGTCCAAAGATTATGATTGAAGACGATCATTAAAGTTGGGTCCGTTGAAAAGGAACCGCCACGCATTGAAGGCCAAATGAGAGCCACTCTCTCTCCGACCATTCCATATCCACCCACTTATTCTCACCTCCCCACACCCACCGCATCAATCACCACCGTCCGTCCATCCCGGCGCCGCTCTCATCCGATGGCCTTAAAAGCTCTGGACCATAAGAGGGCTTCTCGTGAACACCACTACCAGAAGAATGCCACCAAAGTACTGGGACAAGTTCTACAAACGCCACCAAGACAAGGACTTTTTCTTACTCTTGACACTAACTTTGGCTTGCTCATTTGGGTTGTGCTTATTTTTGCAAAATTTTGCAGTTCTTCAAAGATAGGCGTTACTTGGAGAAGGTCTGTGGTTGTTTCTTTGCACAAGATCACTCGTCCCCTAATGGGAAGGTAGTTTTGGACGTAAATAAATGTACTTTTTTAATTTTTTTAATTTTTTTTTGCTGCGTTATTTTTTATTTTGTTTTTAACCTTTTTTTTTTTTGGCAGGTTGGGTTTGGGTCTGGCAGTACTGTCTATCCCCTTATGGCTGCATTCCCAGATATTTATCTTCATGCTTGTGATTTCTCGTCACAAGCAATTTCGCTTCTTAAGGTTGCAAATTTTTTTTTTTTTTTTTGGGTTTTACATATAAATATGATTCAGCTGATATATATATATATATATATATATAGGCTAAAAGGTTTCAATATATATGTACATGTATACATATAAACATAGATTGTTGATTTTGGAACTTTCTAATGAATGCAGTCAAATATGAATTTTAGAGAGGACAGGGTAAATGCATTTGTCTCAGATGTTACACATGAAGATCTTTGTGACAATGTTGATCCCTTTTCAGTTGATGTGGTTACATTGGTAAGATTGAGGAGAGAATTTAGTCCTATTTATGTTCTTTGATGGCGGCGGGCAAACACTGCGTGCATGAAGTACCTAACTTTTTCATCAGTTTTTTATGTTGTCTGCAGTATCTCCTTCGAAGATGCCCCTAATTTTGCAGAACATCAGAGGAGTGATAAAGGTAAGTCTTTTATTTGATATTGGTTTGAAAGTTTGTCCCTTTTTTTTAAGCTTTCTTTTATATTTGATACTACAAAGTTGAATAGTACATGGCTTTATCTGGTTGCAGCCGTATGGTTATGTTCTTTTGCGAGATTATGCTGTTGGGGATTTTGCTCAAGTGAGTGTTCTAGCCCATACTTACCGTCCAGCATTGCCCTTTGTATATTATGTTTACTATGCGTGGTTAACATATGTAAAGATAATGAGAAAGCACTTGTAGATGTGTCCTTTCCCTTAGCATATAGGAAAATGAAAATAACTGGAAGGGTAGAGAAGTTAGGATCTTTTTTTGTGGAACAAGAATCTAAGGGAGAGAGGGGAAGAAGAGAGGAATTTTATCTCGTCATTTGGAACAAACTTCACAACTGGCAAGTGAAGAGAGTTTTATTTGAGGGAGTTCATGTTATCCATGTCTTACGTGTCTTTGCTTTTGTTAACAGTCGAACTGACAACTGATAGCTCACAAACTCTTCAACTTCCTAGGTGAAGTTACAGAAAAAGGATCGGATGATCGGTGAGGACTTCTATGTCCGAGGGGTTGGTACTGTGAGTATGCTGTACTGTCCGAGTATTAACATTTTGACTTTGAGGGACCATATCGTTTGTATAACTCGGTTTATGATGGAATTCGTTTACATGCACCAGTGTTCATTCTACTTCTCTGAAGATTTTTTGTCAACCTTGTTCTTAAGAGCTGGCTTCACCTCTGTGGATATTAACACAAACTTCAAATGACATTTAGATACTTTTTTATTTAAGTTTTCAAAACACTTTCCAAACTCTTGTGATCTGTTATAGAGAAGGCCGGTCCTTGATGAAGCAGGCTGCATAATGCATATTCCACGCCTTTATCTCAAGGAACGATACCGAAATTTCAAGTCCTAATCCTGGATCAAACATGTCAATAATTTTAGTTTAATTCCTCTAGGAATGAATTTGCCTCTCTTTCCTCTCTGAAGGAACTTCTTGTTTGTCAAATTTTCGCCTTGGATTTTTCATCTCTCCGTTCTTGATTGCGAGCTCTAATGACAGGCGTTGGATACGTACGGTATTCAAAAGCTTTTGATCGACTACGAATGCGGTTCAAGCTGCTAGATAACTGTTTGCCAGCGGATCAATCAATGATGTATTGACACACTTGTGAACCAGGTTTGCAAGCGAAACTTGTTTAGGAAATGTCTCCTTATTTTTTCCATATAACATGATTCTTGACATTGTCCTTTATTGTAGATGATGCCTTTCGTGATGGACAATTTTTGCGTCAAAATTGTCGTTTTTGGAAAACATGAATGAATTTTAATCGTTGGAAACGTTTTTTAACCAAGATACCTACAAACATATCCAACCGAGTATAGATCGAGAATATTTTGTTTTTATTTCCACTAAAATATAGTGCATTTTTTTTATAAATATTTGAAGTAAATAGTAAGTTTCAAAAAAAATATGATAAATAATTTATAAGGTAAATTGTTTATGTACTGAGGTAACTATTTTTTTTTTCTTCCTTTAGATAAATGATTTATCATAAATATGTATTTAAGATATTTTAAAATATGTTATTTACTTTTCAAATCTTTTTTAAAAAGCTATAGTTAAATTTTATTTTTCTTTAAGACCGTACAGCAAGGTTTCACACAAAATAGTCCCATGTTAATGCAAAAACCTGGCCTTTGGTCCTCTTAAAAACCACCACAGAACCTCTATTAGTTCCCATCTTCCACCATTGCTAGATTCCTCAGCCGGTTCAGCTCCGGCAACACGACCGAACCGAGGTCCGGTCTGTCCTTCTTCCTCATCTCACAGCACTGCAGAGCCAGTTTTGCGAAAGACAAAGCGTCTTCAACAGGCCAATTCCACACCATGGGGTCAAGAATCTCAGAGAACTTGCCTTGCTCAATGGCCTCCTCAACCTGGAAAGACAGTCCGATCGGAGGCTTCGACGTGATGATCTGTAACAGCATCACTCCCAGCGAATAAACATCCGATTTCACGCCCAATAGTCCCGTCTGCTGATACTCCGGGTCAATGTAGCAGAACGTCCCGGCTGCAGCGGTCTGGTGGTATTGTGTGGCAGCATTGGCTAATGATGCTGGGACAAGCCTAGCAAGCCCTACATCACTGATCTTGCTGACGTAGTTCCGGTCTAGGAGGATGTTCGCTGGCTTGAGGTCGCGGTGGACGAGCGGTTCAGGCTTTCTCTGGTGGAGGAAGAGGAGGGCAGTGGCGATTTCTGCAGCGATTTTGAAGCGTGTCTTCCAAGAAAGAGGGGGAGTGTTTCCTTTACAGAAGAGCCTATCTTCCAAGCTGCCGTTTTCCATATATTCGTATACAAGGCAACCGTATTCCGGGCAGGCGCCTACTAGGAGAACCATGTTTGGATGTCTTATGTAGCTGAGAACCTCAACCTATGTGATCGTAGTAAATAAGCATAAAGCAGTTAGATTCTCTTAGGAATTAGTCTTAAAAGTCGAAACTCTTGCAAAGATTGTCCAAATACTCTTAGAAGCAACTTTTGGATTCAAGAAGCCAAAAACAGTTTCAAGAAAGTAAAATTTTGCAAACTTGTTTTAGAAAAATAGTTTACCTCTCGTTGGAACTGGACCAACCCTTGTGATATGTCCGGCCTCAGGATCTTGATAGCAACAGGGGTGTGATCAAGGAAGCCTTTATAAACAGGTCCATACCCACCTTCACCGATCTTTTGCTTGTTGTTGAAGTAATCCGTCGCAGATTCGATCTCCTTGATGGTGTATCTCCTGTACTGGGCACCACCATGAATTGCAGGCTTCTCTTCTCTCTCTTGGCTGGCTTTCATTTCAGCAATTTTTCTCTTCTGTTTCTCTATCTCCGCTATCCTTTCTGCAATATGCGCCGCGTCAGTGGCGAGCTTTGGCTTCTGCTTCTCCAAATCTGTGAAGGCCGTTGCAGCCTCTTCTCCAAGCCTGGCTTCCTCTAGGCTGCGGTCTTTTGTTGGCTTCAAATGAAGCTGATTGACCTGCATGAACAAGCACCACCGTTTAAAATGTATCAAACTTACAAGTAAAATACATATTAGATTCCAAGAAGAATCTAAATAACCATCTTTGAAAGTCATCTCACCCTCTCTTTGGCTTCTGTAGCTTCATTGCAAATAGTGTTATAGATATCCATTGTTCGCTTTAGTTGAAGAGATAGTGTACTCATCTCGGCTTCCAAGTCCTCCTGTGAGGTAAGTGATTCAATGCACATACATAGTATTTATAAAATAGATGGATTATTCTCACCTCTACCCCAAACTTTATGTCATTCCCACTTTGTTCCCAAATCTTAAGTCAGTCCCACTTAACCCATCATGCTCGAATTCTTGTTAAAAACAAATGAAGAAAGGGTTAAGCGCAGTTATGTGATATTTTTACGTTTGTTTTAAGAAATTCTAACATAGGGGTTAAGCAGGAGTAATTCCCCTATTTTGTCATGCTTTTAATGTAGATTATAACAAACGTGGTTAAGTGGGATTGATTCAAAATTCTGGGGCATAGTAAAAGTTCAGTAAGCAAAGTGACAATGATGCTAAAGTTTGCGATTAATCCTACAAAGATATAATGTGCCAAAGCCAAAGCGAGACTTAATCAACATGATTGATGTTGAACCATAGGCATTATTGCACTCACAGGTGTTTGTAAGATGAAAGTGTTTCCTGAGCTCTCCAAGGTTGTGAAGGAATCAAAGTTCTTAGAGGTTGTTGATTGGAAACTATTTAGGACTGAGAAGTCACTGAAAACTGATTGGGGGTGCCCATATTGGGATAAACCTGAGCTATTTAGCGCTGAGAAGTCACTGAAAACTGATTGGGAGTTCCGATATTGCGATGCATCTGTCGACATGAATGATAAACTACTTCTGCTGTTTGTCCCGCTATGGCTTTGTGAAGGCACTGACATGAAATTGCTGCTTTTGTGGGCTGATAATTTGCTGGAGCTAGCACTTTCTGAACTTCCAAGATTAGGTGTGCTCCTGAAATCGCAACCATTGACCGTCTCTCGAATCAAATTTTGAAACCTCACTTGATTTCTTAGCATTTAGTTCCTAGTTAGTATTTCTTATGCAAACTGATATACTAAATTTAGATGACGTGAAAAATTAGTATCGGAGGAATAGGTAATGGGACAGGAAATTAAGGGAAACAACTTGAACTCGTTTTTTTACGAAACATAATCAATGCAAACATAGACATGGAGCATATTTCTTGCCTCAAAAAAGTTGCTTCTAGTTATCTTATGTACTTTTTCTTAGCCTTCGTAGTCAAATCTGGTCATTACTATCTTCTTAGCCTTCATAGTCAAATCTGGTCATTACTATCTATTTTGAACATAATTTTGGGGTCATGACAAGGTTTTTTTTTCTATTTTTTTTAACATTTATTTAAAGATGTTACCTGGTAGAAAGTGCATCAATTTTAGGTATTAGGGCTTGAGTTGCTGCTCTGACGGTCTGAGTTTTTCCTTTTGAGATAACATAGACTGAACAGAAATCTGGTACAGATTTGATCAAGCTAGTTGGCACATCTGCTTCTTTGAATTTTCTGCATGAGGACGAAAAATCAAGAATTGTGGCCAATTTAAAGAGAAAATTACATAACAATATTGCAAAATGGATAGTAAAAAAAGAAGGAACAAAAAAAAAAAAAAAAAAAAAAAGAAAAGAACATGATTTCTAGGAAGTGTATGTTAAAGATAGAGGGCCACAGAATGACCTTGTAAAAGCATTGCGGTTGGAAGCACCAACGACAACATTGCTGATGTCGTTTTCGACAATATAATCGATAATTGCACTTGGAATGTCAATGTCATGGAGGATCACTTCCTTTGCTGTGATCTGTAATGGAAAATCGGGTAATGGATATATACACACACACACTATATATATATACAGTAACAAATATTGGATTCTATGCAGAGTGGTAAAATTGATAACAAATCATCATAATGATGAAATTTAACTAACCCCTTTGCGGGCACAGTATCCTAGGCATGGAAGGATTATCTCTTGTAACTCTTCGGCTAATGAGCGACTAGATCCTTTAGAGACCGTTGAATGATGACTATGATGATCTGGCAAAAAAAAAAAAAAAAATCCAAGTTGTAACAATTCAGCCCATGTGATGAAGTCAAATGAAAATTTGCCAAATGGAATGACATTGCTTCTCAAAAGATACACAATCATTGTCTCTACGATAAAAACTATCATTTTTCATTGTAAAAAAGAATTAGGAATATTATTTCTAACTATTGGATTAATTTTTTAATGATATAATATATAAATAAGAGTATATATTTTTTATCATACAATGAATTTTTAACGTGGATACTTATTAATCAGATTATTAAAAAATTAATTTAACATCTAAAATTACAATTCTTATTTATAGTGAAAAATTTACGTAAAAACAATGACTCAAAGCCAATATTGTGATTTAAAAATTGGTAATCAAGTGAAAACATTCAACACCTATCATTTTTTTTTATGGTAGGGGATTAGTTATTATCAATTTCGTAAAATTTATAGGTAATAATTTTGACAGCAATGCATTTTGGCCATTGAAAACTGTTTTCTCTATAAATTCTATTCTATACATACATTAAAAAAAATAAAAAAAATAAAAAAAAAATTAAACACCCTCAAATATTGAGAGAAAGACATCCATAGTGAAAATTTGAACACTACATAACCAAATTGAATATATACAAGTCAAGATTGGGAGAGAGATACCTACGGGAATGTGTACCATGATTGATGACATGAAGGATAACGCAATGGGATTTCTTGTGGCCTTGCAAAATATTATCCACTGCCCATTTGACAAGAGGTTGGCCAATGTTCTTGTCTCTGTCAATGGCAACAACGGTGCTACCATCACCTATCTTTGATGTTGACCTTGAAAGCGCCATTGACCAAGGCCGGCACCGCCTTTACCGCTCACGTGGGTAGCGGCCGGAGTTTGGTAAAGGAAGAAGAATGATTATGGAATGAGAGAATGTTGCATGCGGGAGAATTAGTGCCAGCTTAAGGATAATAAGATCATTAAGACAACTTCTCAAGACCCCCAAGTCAAAGGATCCCTTATTATTAGAAAACCCCTTTAACTAATTACCATTACAACTCAAGGTCCCGTTATTATTAGGAAACCCTTACCTAATTAATGTTGAAAATAATTATTTTTTATTAGTTGAAAAAAACAAATTCATTATTTAGGTGTCTCTATGAACTAGTATTGAAGACTTTTGAGTTTCCAATATTAATTTCAAACGGTAGTTCTTAATTTATTTATTTTTACCAAATAGCCAACAATTTATCTTTCCAAACATCTCTTCTGTCATACTTCTTTTTTTTAACATCTCATAATACTCTTTTTAATGACTGTTCGATTAGAAAACAAAGAAGAAAAGAAAGAATGAAAGAAAGAAAGGAAAAAAACACTTCACTTTTTTCTTTTTTTCATCCCATAACTAAGTATTTTCCTTTTAACTCCATCCTTCATCACACACTGTCGGGAAAAAAATAATATATATATATATATATATATTTCAGTAGCCTTTTGTGGTTGAAATTGCTTTTACTAATTTTAGCAAATGGTACTAAAAAAACGACATGAAAATGCTGAAAAAAGAAAAGCATAACCAATCCAAAAAAGACTTTACCTGTCTCAAACAGAGGTTTTATACTTGTAGCCGGTTGTATCTTTGTGTATATTTAGAAAACACATAAAAACTTCATTTTACGTTTAAGTTTAACTTTAATTAAAATATATTTTTTCATTTTAATTTTTATAGTTTCTAAAAAATCAACAAAATTTATAACTAGTTTTTAAAAAGTCAGCCAACTCCAACTTAAAAATTCCATCTCCAATTAATGAACCAAACGCAAGCTAAATCGAATCTAAGAAAAACCAAATGACTTTGGTAGCTGAGTGCATGTTCTAGAATGTTTCATTAAGGATTTAGGCCTAGAATTAAATATGGAAATGATAATTTTATATTTTCTCCATATAATTTTAGTTACCATAACAAAATCCTAAAGACTTCCTTCGAGAGGGAGAGAGAGAGAAAAAAAAGGGACAAAATTCTAAACGGACTCCACCTTTCAATGAGGAATTCAAATACCAATCAAATATGCTTGCAGTTAACATACATGAAAGTATAGTTCCAAACACAATGAATTAAGTAATGAACAGATAAGAAAAAGCCATTAAATTTAAGACCTTTGAAAAATAACATAACAATCGAATTTTTTTGTCATAGATCTAATTATAACTCAACACTCGAATCTTAAATCACAAAGTTAATCACTCTTTAACACTATTTATTTTTGTTATTTCAATTTCAATCAACCATATGAAATATTTATATTCCTAAATTATTTTCTCAAAAAAGAAAAAAAAAAAACAGAAAATATCTTTTACGTGTTTACACATGCGGCGGTGGAGCACAAAAGAAAAATTTTCAATGAGAAAAAAAGTGGAGATATTTTTGACAAAAAAGCATGTCAACACGTTTAATAGGAGATGTGAACTTACAATGATAATAATTAATAAGCATAGATCTCCTTATTAAAATTCAGAAAATAAAAAAAACATGGAACAATTGAGAGACATTATTATTAATATTAAATATAAACATTTTTTCTTTAGAAAAAAAAATAAAAACATTATTTGTTGAAAAAAAAAAATGGTATAAGCGTGCTATTAAAAAAAAAGTATGATTTCTTCGTACCCCGATCTGCATTATATATGGGTCCATTCAATTTTTCATTTTGAAAATTCTTGTAATCGATTTCTCATGTGAGAATTTTCTGTGTTTACTGTGAATAAAAAAAAAAATCTATAAGTATCACGAATGAAATGATCAGAAAATCTGACCCAAACTTTCATATCAAAACATTAAGTGCTTGTTTGGTGAGTCACTTTGGACTCAATTTTTTGAGTTCAAATTGAACTCAATCCGTTTGGTGAGTAAGTCTGGTCCAACGCATAGTTGAACCGTTGCACAGTAAACCAAACTCGGTTTACTGTGCGACCAACCATCTCTATTCTTTCTGTCTCACAGTGATTGATCACTGTGCACCCACCGCCTTCTTCTCCCCCCCTCCTCGCCCATCTGCTGTTTTACTGTTGCTCGGTTGACTGTCCTCCCAATCTTCGCCCATCTGCTGCTTCAAATGAAATCACACACAACATTCCAACATGCAAACGAATTTCCTTGAACAAACGCAGATCTCACCGAAATGCACAGAGAATTAAAAAAAAAACAAAAAAACAAAACAAAACAAAACACTTTGATCATAATTTAAACTCGGGTATTTGAGAAATCTCACACATACAAATCATACTCAAATCTCAAATTATTTCCATAAAACCACATGCAAACAAGTCTAATCAAGATTCCTAGAGTTTAAATCCGAATTTAAGGAAATTATCAAGAGGGATTTCTAACCTTGAGCTTTTGCCTCTTTGAATTCACAGGTCCAATGGTTGGGATTTCCTTCGAAAATGTTAAATGAAAGGAAAAAGAAATAGAGAGACAGAGAGAGTGGGAAATCGAGAGAGATGGAGGGGAGAGAGTGCTTGTGAGAGAAAGAGATGGGTGTGGTGAGCTTCTCTGTTTTGTGGGTTCTCTGGAAAAAGCCGAGTGAGAGAGAGAGTTGTTTTCCTCTTTTCCTCTTTTTGGTGCTTCGGTTTCCGGTGGGTAGAGAGAGAAAAGAAAAGGATAATTAAAGAGAGAGAATTAAACGGAGGGAGTGTTGAACACATGATGATTTAAGAGTTTTGGTATATGGAAGGCCAGATTTAAAATACTTAAAAGGCATCAATAATTATCTCATAGATAAACAAGTAATGATCCCAATGGCATTTGCGATTGTTTATAATTTCATAAAGATGGTACAGATTGGGGATCCTATTCTTGAAAAGTATGCAACTACGTAATTCTTGTTGTTGTATTTTATGACTATATAAAAAATATTGTAAAAACTTTAATACATATTGTTGATGTGTGTTTTTATTTTAGTTTATATTATTTTTTCTATTTTTCCATTCACAACTTATAATGACATGTTAACTTATCTTTTTAAATTAAACTTTTTAATTCAAACTTTTTACATCAAAACACTCAATTCAAGTTAAATTTTTTAACTCAAACTTTTTACATCCAAATACTTAACTCAAGTTAAACTTTTTAACTTAAATTTTTTATCAAATACTTAACTCTAACTCTCAACTTAATTTATCTTTAATTTTACTTAAAAATCTTAACTCAAACCTTTTCACTAATAACAGACTAAGGAAGAACCAGTTCAAACTTTGGCCTCACGTCAAAGTTGGGATTCATCTCTAAATACTAGGATTAGAGTCTTGATAGGTCATATTCATACGGCGACGTCATCATTATTAGTACCGGTGATTAACATTTATTTATTTACTACAAATAAAGAGAGAGAGAGAGAAAGAAAAATTGTTGGAGAGACATTATCGAGACAATTGTATCGGTCTATGGGACACGTGGCTTATGGAAAGTATTTGTCTCATGAAAAATCCATGGGGAGTAGTTGTCCTCTTGGTGACACAGTCCTAAGCTAACCAGTTTCTGTCGCACACAAAAGCTTTCAATGATGTAAGATAACTTGTATACGTGTCTTCAAATGGAGTTATTGGTTTTTTTCTTTTTCTTTTTTCTTTTTATTAAATTTATTTCTTTTAAAGCGAACAAACTCTCTCTCTCTCTCTCTCTCTCTCTCACAATCAGACCCAAGCCTTCCTATTGAACTCCTCAGAAAACAGAGGAAAAAATATAGGAGAAGAGGCTCCTTCACTCAGAAAAAAAGCCCCATATTTTTTCTTGCTCTGGTAAGAAGTTTTTTCTTTTTCTTTTTATTTTGGGTGTTTAAAATTTTTTTTTTTAATTTTTCAAGAAAAAAAACTAGCTTAGTTCTTTTTAAGGGACCATCAGAGATCATTTAGTGGCATTCCTAAAGATGGTTTTTTTAGCTGCTCTCCTGAAGATTTGTAATGGGTATTGATAATTTTTGTGTTGTTTTTATTGTATATATAAGAAGAAGTACACCAACAACAACGACAAGAAAAAAAAGGTGGAGACCCATTTTCCAAGAGAGGCTGAAATGGTTTGCCTCAGATCCAGGAAACCCATAATTTTATGTTACAAAAAGTTTAATCTTTTTGGGCTTTCCTGTGATTCTTAGGGCTGGTTTCCCATTTCCTAGGTTCTTTCCCATGACCCTTTTGCTTTCTCTTCCTGGACTTTTGGATAAAGATTGGATTTCAGTCATTTTCATATGAATATCTGTTTAATTTTTCTTGAATGCTTTGGTGTTGAAAATAGGATTTTTGGTATTCTGTGGTGGAATATATATATATATATATATATATATTTTCAGGAGGAGGAGAACTTTTGATTACTTTAGGAATCCAGAGAAATCTAATTGCCCGTGAAAGCGTGAATTTTGTTTTACTTAGGTGAATATATTCCTTGAAATCAATCAGATCTGCTAATCCCAAATGGGTTATCTGAAACTAATGATTATTTTTTAGTCTTGGCCTTGTAATTTTTATTGCATATTAACTTTAAAAGAGTATTGGCGGATCTGTTGCATGCGTATGTTAAAACATGTGTCAAATTCCCCATATAATTTGGTTTCTAATTCGGATATATTTGAGAGGAAAATGGTGTTATTTTGTTAGTGCTTTGTTGAAAATGAAGAGGAGATTTTGGTTTCTTATTTGATCCGCTTGTATTTTGGTATTGACTTATGGTCAGCTTGTTTCTCTTGCATAAACGATGACATTTCAACTTTTTTGTATTACTAACTTTCGGTTTTGTTTTAGACTTCTCTAGCTTTTAAGACGTGTAAGCTTGTAGTCTTATCTTTATAGTAAATTGGTTGATGGTGTTTCACCCGTCGACATTTATGAATCTTCAACCGCATGATTTGATTTCCTTTTTTGTTTTATGTTGTTGTCGTTGTTGGATGTTGAAATTTCTCTTTCATTTTATTTGTTTGCACTTCCGCTGGCACGACGACAAAAGTCTCTGGTCCAAGTTCTGAGCCGAAAAGGATGGGTCACGAAGAGTCGTAGAGTTATTTGGTGAAAAAAAGTCGAAATGTAACTGCTTGATGGTGGGTACAGAAGGGACTTGATGGAAGAGATGCCTTCGGCAGTTGCCGTGACATTTAGTTTAGATAAATCGGTGTGTGATGACTCTGGAATCACAGCTCACGTTGAGTTCACGCAGCTCAAGGTGGTAGCAGAAGCAGGAAATCTGCCGTTGGATCCTGGTAAGGTGGTGTCTGCAGAGACTATTTCCTGCGGCAACCAAAGTTGCAGTACTGTTAGGAGTGCAGTTAGCATGGTGACAATGTCAGCACAAGGCGATAATAGAGGTGGAGCCAATTTGTTTACGATGTTGCCCGAGGGTGGAAACGTTCGTGTTACCACCAGCGACGTTGTGGTTCAAGTAAGTGAGGATGATGAAATTTTGTCCATTGCTGATGAAAATAATGGAATAATTAACAATGAGTTGCTAGCTTTGGAAGTGGGATCCGAGTTAAGCTTGCCGGATGTTATGGAGATTGGAAATGTTCAAGATGGTCAGATTGTTGCCAAGGCTATTATCTTGGTGGAATCAAGTAACGGCAAGGTTCCTTCTGGCGAAGTCATTGTGGCAGCAGTGAGTCCGGTTTCGGATATATCCAGCAAGTCTGACATAGTCACCTCGGCCGTTGTTATCCAGTCTCACGGGGAGAGTAATTTCGATAAAGGTGCCAGACGAAGTGTGTTTGAGCTGGACTGTATTCCCCTATGGGGTTCGGTATCCATTTGTGGAAGAAGACCAGAAATGGAGGATGCAATTGCTGCTGTACCAAGGTTTATGAAAATTCCTATTGAATTGCTTATTGATACTCTCTTGATTAATGGAATCAGCCAAAATTTGACACACCTAACCACTCATTTTTTCGGTGTGTATGATGGCCACGGGGGATCTCAGGTACGTCTCTTCTTTTTCTACCACATTTGTTTGATTTCTTTAGGTGATTCTTCGTGCTTCGGAGTATTTCTTCTTTTTTAGATGGTTTAAATTGTAGTATCCAAATTTTTTTCATACATACAACACGTTGCATTTTTTTCTGTGTCACATTGGCCTTTTCCCTTCCTTGATTATGTTCCGGCATGCAGGTTGCTAACTATTGTCGCGACCGTATCCATTTGGCTTTGGCTGAGGAGATTGGATTCATTAAAACTGATTTAAGTGATGGAAGTCAGGGAGAGAGTCGACAAGTGCAGTGGGAGAAAACCTTCACTTCTTGCCTTCAGAAGGTGGACGACGAGATTGGAGGGAAAGGTGGTCGAAGCACTGATGGAGGCGACGGAGATGCTTCGGATGCTATGCTTGATCCTGTTGCCCCGGAAACCGTGGGGTCTACGGCTGTGGTTGCTTTAGTCTGTTCATCTCACATCATAGTTGCAAACTGTGGCGATTCACGAGCAGTGCTATGCCGTGGCAAAGAACCTGTCCCATTATCTGTCGATCATAAAGTAACTCAGTTCTACAGTTTGCCTAATCTCCACTTAAAACAAGCAAAAACCTCCTTTTGAAAAAACTAATCTCTCTTGTTTCATTTTTGTTAATTTTCTCAGCCGAGCAGAGAGGACGAGTATGCAAGGATCGAGGCATCTGGGGGCAAGGTCATACAGTGGAACGGACACCGTGTTTTCGGAGTTCTTGCAATGTCAAGATCCATAGGTAGGTCTTTTCTGAAGTTCTTGACCTTTATCCTGCAATATTCACCATTCACTAGGAAATGAGTTGATTTCTTCTCTTTTCTGTTGATGCTACAGGAGATAGATATTTAAAACCATGGATTATTCCAGAACCAGAGGTGATGTTCCTTCCTCGAGCGAGGGAGGATGAGTGCCTTATCTTAGCCAGCGACGGGTTATGGGACGTCATGACGAACGAAGAAGTTTGTGAAGTGGCTCGACGGCGGATTCTACTCTGGCACAAAAAGAACGGAGTCACAGCTTCTGGTGAGAGGGGTTTGGGAGCCGACCTTGCAGCTCAAGCGGCTGCGGAGCATCTGTCGATGCTTGCCCTCCAAAAGGGAAGCAAGGACAACATATCCGTGATAGTGGTGGATTTGAAGGCTCAAAGAAAGTTCAAGAGCAAATCCTAATGGAGGAGAAGAAGGTGTCCACCCATCAATCATGCGCACGGTCTGAGTCATTTTTATCTCCCTATAATACTAGATTGAGAAAAGGATCTAATTAAAAATATATCGCTAATGTCCATTCGTTTTTTCTCTTGGGCTCAATGTGATTTCTGAACATAGAAATCTAGTGTACTATATGACCAAAAAAAAAAAACAAAAAACAAAATTGTAATATGGAAATGACATATGGTTTTTTTTTTCCCTTTTTTTTTTCCCAGTATTTACCTCAGTTGTGTAAATTTTGCTGCTTACTGATTTTAGTTAAAGAGCATTCTGTTCATTTAGTTTTCTAATAACTAATATTTCTCTTTTCTTTTTTTAATTTCATTTTGGTCACACATAAAAACAGAAAGACTACTAATTAGATGTACCAATTGAAATGAATGAGCTTATTATCTTCCGAATGGGACTGAAATTTTTATGATCCGTTTAGAATAACAATTGGAGTTGGAATTGGAGTTCTGTAGGTTGAAATTGGAGTTGGAATTGGAGTTCTGTAGGTTGAAATTCAAATGTGTATTTAATTAAAATGAGAATTCGAAATAAACTAGTATTGAAATGTTTCGGTAAAAAAAAATATAATATAAATTTTATTTCGTTTCTCTTATTATTATAAATATTTAAACACAAGAATTATTTTATTTCAAATATAAATAAGAAAGTTATAAATTTTTGAAGTTTAAATTTCATGAAAATTTAAAATCGTAGAATTGAAAGTTTTAAATTTAAAACCGTAGAATTGAAAGTTTTAAAGTTGAAGAGGCAAAATTGCATATCAGAGTTGTTCAAAACGGCCCCTTAAATTTTCCCTCAACAAAAAGGCTAGACCATGACTGTGAAAGAAGAATATGTTTAAATAAATAATCAACTGTTTATAACAATAACTATCAAACTCACTCCAAAATCCAAAAATCCAAAATACAACCTTATATAAAACTGTTTCAGATAAGCACAGTAGTGTATAACAGTAAGGGAAAAAGAGGATAAGAATCACGGATCAAAACTAAAACAATGTTGAAAGTTCGGTTTTCTTATGTAAAAGTTCTAAGAATGTGTATAGAAAAGTCCCCCCGTTCTTCTGCATGCTTTCACTTGCGAGAAAATAAATCTGTGATTCTCTTATCGCTTCCACCGCCTCTGCCTCAACTCGGGAAAATGGAGAGGGACTGGGAGGGTTGCGAACCATAAGTTGTTCTGGCGTACTAACTTGCAACCCAATTGCTCATAGTGCACTCTCACAGTTAATGAATTCATTCTCAAATCCTTAGCTATGTCGGACAGGTTTGTTTGGAACTGATCAGCATAAAGTGTGAGTACCAAGACATAGCTAATGAGAAGATCGTTTTTTTCAGATGCTAGATTTTTGGCCTCTGGATTCCCAAACATGGATGAGAACTTTTGGCGCAGAATGCTGGGGAACCTATGGCGCTTTGCGGAGGAAACGCTGTCCATCGAATGAAGATCTTTGAACTTTATAAGATGAGTGATGTATGAGAGTATGCAAGCTTTCCTTTTCTTCTCCTCTTCATTCTATACAAACATATAGAGACAGCACAAAATACAAGTCATTCTGTTGGGAAAAAAAAAACAAAAAAGCCACAGAGAACAAAAGACATCGGAATCGTTGGGGGAAAAAAAATTGTAGGAAAGCTGAGCCATCATTTTAAAAAGTATTCCATGCAAATATTCACAACACTATTTCATGGAGACCTACCTCGATCTCACGCAACTTTTGGATTCTATTAGAAATGAAACTCGGGTAAGCATCCAATTTCACTTCTGCTTCCTCTTCCAGAAGTTGATAAATATCTTCGAGGAAATCCCACTCTCCTTTGAGGATGATCTTCTCGAGCGGATAAGCCTCCTGAGGAGAAGTGGCAGCAGCATTATATGGTGGGATATTTCGGTCAACTTGGACTTGCGTACTCTCAAGAGCTTCTTTCTTTATCACAATTTGTTTGATTTTCTCGTTCATATCCTTCTGAGTTTCGGGATCATCATCTTGCTTAAGGGCGTCCCTCTTCTTAGCCTGCAGCATCACACAAAATTCAAATTGATATCCTAACAATCAATCAGCACCGAAACTTTATGCAGCTCAACAGAGCATTGTACCGGAAATTTCCAACAAAACTTGGCGTGCACGAACTAACAACCTCAATGGAAAGCAGTCTCTTACCTGCCTTATTGCCTTGTTAGTACCATATCGTTCGGTTAGCCCTTTCATCTTTTCTGACTTCGATAGTGCAGAACGTTCTCCTTCCGCCAAACTTGCTGCATCTTTATTAGGCAAACGCGAACCTCGAACTTTTGGTTCTAATCTGATAATCTGGACAATGAAATGCCAAAAGGGGTTATAGCTACATCTTCACAAGAACAAAGTAAGAGGAAACATGGAAAGTTCAAGTTTAACAAGAATGCTCATGATTCACTTAGTAAAATTAAAACCAAACATTAATTAAAAAAAAAAAAAAACCCTCCCCAAAGATAGATACAAGAGCGAGAATGGCCACAATTTATAAAGTTCTTGGCAAACTAAGAAGGAACAATAAGAGTCATCCCAAATACTAGCACTTTTACCACTTTAATTAAGCTTTTCTCTTTCCCCATGTATGAACTGTACAATCTTTTACATTTTCCCTTTCCTATGCTTTCTGAGCAACCACAGGTTATCTTACAATTTTTTAAAGGAAAAAAATGGAAAAAAAAAAAAAATTCAAGATCAAAGTTTTACTTGCAATTCCTCCTTAAGTTAAACACCAGTTTAATATTTCCAGTTATTCCTAAATGTCTTTCAGAAACCAAACAAATTTACATACACAACAAATGCAAAAAAGCATGTATATAAAAAATTAAAAAAAAAACTTCTGAGGTAAAATTACCTTGTTAGAAGCAATGGGCACAATCTTCAAGGTCTGGGTTTCCTTGTCAAGAACTCCAAGCGCATAATTGCAATGCTGCTGCCCAGCCTCGGCCTCGCCACTGTAATTAGTCCCAACGAAATCGACGTTCGACCCATTTGGACTCACAACCAACTGAAGCCTTTTGGGCTTGTTCCTGTTCTTATAAACCCTAGCCATGGCGGCGGCGGCGGCGGCACTGGACTCGCCTCCACCGTTGCTCTTCCCATTGGGATCGAACCCAGATGGGAAATATCCGACCAGAGGTGGGGCCCTCTCCGGATTGTCCTGGACGACCTGGATGGTCGCTTCGACTCGCTGCTTCTGCTTCTTCTTCTTATTGCTTTTCTTCTCGGCGGGAGATGAAGGGTCCAAACGCTTTCTGGGCGTTTCTGGGATTTCTCTTGCCTGAAAGTCATCTGGGTCGGAATCCATGGACGAAGATCGAGAGAAGATTTTTGGATTTTTTTTTTTTTTTTTTGGGCCGTTGATGGTGGTGGCAATAACTTTGACTCCGGCGAGCCCAAAAACCCTTTAAAACCCTTTTGTTGCTTTGTGAAGGGTTTGGGTTGTCAGTGGTGGGTGGTTCTCTGACCGTTCGATGAAGATTCAGAGCATTGGACGGTGTAGATACTTTGTGAATCGTGCCTTTGGTTGTCGTTTTCTCTGTTGATGTCCTACCTTGTCGTTGTACTTTCTCACGTCATGCCTGTTTATGCTCATTCTTGTCGTTTTTAATTGTTGTCGTTCCAGTTGTCATTGTCTTTTTCTGTTTTGACATCTTATTACGAGATTGTCGTTTTAAAATTAATATGGTTCCATTCTAGCTTGTCGTTTTCGGTGATTGTCGTTTCCTTGGATTGTCGTCTTTTTCTTAAGTTACTCTTGTTTTTCCAAAAATTTATGTTTTCCAATTACGTCGTTTCATGAAAATAATTGGATTAATATAACCCTTTTCTTCTTCTTCTTCTTCTTTGAGTTTTCTTATTCTCTTGTCATTTTTTCACATAGTGTTTTTTTTTTTCCCTCATTGCGGTCGTTGTCCAAGTGATGTCGTTTTTCTGTGTTGTTATATTTTCTCGTCGTTGTCGTTTTTCCAGATCAATTGTTTTTAAGTATCTCTGTTGTTTTGCTTAATCTCATGTCGTTTTGGGTGATTGCATTTTATTGAGTCGTCGTCGTTTTCTCAGGACATCGTTGCCGAGCTAGACATAAGTTTCAGTTGGGACGTATAATAAAATTTCTTTTAAGAAAAAATAAATAACATAGAAATTTAAAATCAAAGGATAAAATTCAAGTGGGGGCTATTAAAAAATTTTAATTTTTAGTAGGATAAAGTTAAAAAATCGTAAAACTTTTAGAGTAGAATTAATATTTGTAGGGATTACATGAGAATTTTTAATTTTTAATGGGAGTAAAATTGAAAAACTAAAGAATTTTTTAGGTAACAAGTAAAATAAAAAAATTTCAGTGGGCACCACTGAAAATTAATTCTTTTTCATTTCACTCTTTTCATTTCATTTGTGTAATTTTTTTCACTCTTTTCATTTCATTTGTGTACTTTTTTCTTTTACCAACGATGTCGTTTTCGGTGTTATTGTAAAGCTTCCACGTTATTGTACTTTTACGTCTTTGCCGTTTTTAGATAACAATGTCGTTTCTCTACTCTCGCGGCCATTCTCATTTTAGCAGTACATATAACATATAACTCAAGGTAGTTTAGTAAATGAATTTGAGTTAAAATTTTTAAATTTTAATAATTAAATTTTTTAAATTTTTAAAAAAAATAAAAAAAATTTTAAGAAAAAGACAAAAATTTTATAAAAAAAAATTAAAAAAAATTTAAAAATCTTTATTTAAACTCATAAATCAAACTTCCCCCTAACCCAAAAAAAAAAAAAAAAAGAAAGGAATCTTTTATTGTATCTACCAAGAAGATCCCTCTACGACAGAGAGAGAGAAAGAGAGACAGAGACAGAGAGGGAATTGATTTGGTTTGGCTGTTGAAAACCAGAGCAAGGCTACCCCATACTAGTAAAAAGCTATTATGTTCATTTCTCGTCAGTTTCTTATCAATGGAGGGAGTAGAGCGTTCAGATATTTTTTAGAGTGATAAAGAAGTAAACTTTTTCTCTCATTCAAGTCCCTCATCAGCTACCTCATTGCTCCGATATTTTTTAGAGTGATAATGAAGTGAACTTTTTCTCTCATTTAAGTCCTCATCAGCACCCTCAGTGCTCCTCCAATCCCTCAGCTCTTCGTTTCTGTGCCTTCAAAGGTAAAGTTCAACACCTTTTTTTTTTTTTTCCCCTTTTTTATATACCTCTCCTAAACTTGATTTATCAATCTTTGATTTTTCTCCATATGGGAAACCGAAAGATGGTTCTGTTTTCTTCTCTGCATGGTTGATTTGTTATGTTTTTGAGGCAATCTTGGTAAAAGACCGTGTCTTTTGTAGAAAGTTTTAACATTTTTTTAATGGGTTTTATCGAAATCCCCAGACCCAGTACTTTTTTTTTTCTCCTTGATTTTGTAATTGTATATGAATCTTGCTTTTCTTGGATTTGGGTTTTGCCAATTCATTAAATTGGTTCCTTTTTTTGCGTAGAAGGAAGGGTTTTAGGGTTATGTTGGTTTAGGAAAAAGAAATGGGCTGGAGACAAGTAAAATAGAAAAATTTCTTTTTGTGTATGTAACTATTTGGTAATTTGACTGTAATGTTGAGGGGTAAGATTTTGTGGGTTTTGATTTTACTTCAGTGATCATCTTCATATCATATGGTAATGAGCAATATGATTGCAGCTGAATCATATATATATATATATATATATATTTATATTTTCATTTGCTTTGAAGCTATTGGAATGCGGTTTCGGTTATGCTTTGCCACAAAAGTTGAGTTGATTCTAAAGTTAATATTTTCCTTGGGATTTTTAGGGAAATGAGATTTTGAGAATGATGATGTTTTAACTTATTGGGTCCTGTTAAAACTGGTGTAGTTATGTTTTTCTTGCATTCTACGTGGAGTACCTGAATTTTGGGCTCGAGTACCTCATTCTGTTTGCATTTGTTACTTACTGTTGTATTATCTGGATAAGCCTTCAAATAGTATTATAGAAAGGGATAATTAATAGCAAAACATCCTCCATATTTGATCAAAAAATTGCGTTGTCACCCTACATTCTCAAGAATGCTGCACCTTATCCCCTAAGTTTTACAAATCGTGTTAAAACTCTCCCTTAACGGGACTTTTTTTAGCACGATTTCTGAGGGTGCCTAGGAGAGGTTTTTTTAACATGATTTGTAAAATGTAGGATATAGGTGCAGCATTCTTGAAAATATACAGTGAGATGCAACATTTCAATAAAGATCAAAATATACGAGAGGTTTTTGTTACTGAAACTGGCTCTTTCCTTTTTGGCCTGCAAATATTTATGCAGCTTTTGGGGTTCTCTCTGCATCTTTAAAAGCTTTTTTTTTTTTTTTTTCTTTTAGCAGGTGCTTTGGAAGCAGAGAGGGAAGCAGAGGTTACTAATACACCGTTTTTTCGCTAGGATATATGGATCAGAGTATTCATCTTCTTCTCTGCTCTTTTAAATTCCCTTTATTTCTCAGTTTTCATGGAATGCTTTTGTTGAAAGTGTTGCCGATTTTCCTTTCAAAAATAAAAATAAAAAAAGACAGTGTTGCCTATCTGAAATCTCATATACTCACTCTCACCTGTTTGTGTGGACTAAGCATTGCCCGCTTTTATATGTTTTGTTAATGTTATTCAGATTGAGCTTTTGTCATTACTTCTTATGTGGGATTTCTGTACATTTCGTATTCACAATGAGCTGTGACATTGGCTGTGTCTACAGACAGTTCAGTTGCCTGCAAAATTAATCATGTAACTCTGACATAAAAGGGACAAAAATAACTTACTCCTTGTCAGTTGCTTGGAGGACTACCAGAACTGAAAATTTGTTGTATTTTGAACTCTTATGTCGAACTATCAAGTGAAAACTGATGCCTACTTGTCTTTGAAAATTGGGACTAGCTAGCCTATTCCAGAAGATATAATGTTTGTTTTTTTAACAGTTGGAAGATTTTTGTTTTTAATTGGTGGAGGTCCAATTTTGAGGACCACCTGTATCAAAACTACCTTTTATGGCAAAATTATAACTGGAGGGTCTCTGAAGATGGTCTTTTGAACATTAGGCATTTCAACAGATGTAGTGGAGAGTAGAAACGGCGACTATACTCGGATACAAGATGCAGAAGATCCACAGTTGGGCTTGTTTGACAAACCCCTCCCTTGTTTTGGCTGTGGAATTGGATGGTTTTCGTAAGTTTTCCTATCCCCTCACTGTCTTCCTCTCCTCTCTGAGATATGCACGACCCTCTAATTCTATCTCCCCTCTCTCTCGTCTTTTGCAGTTTTCTACTTGGATTTGTATTCCCATTGATGTGGTACTATGCGACATTCCTCTACTTTGGGAACTACTATCGCAAAGATCCAAGAGAGAGAGCTGGACTCGCAGCTGCAGCGATAGCTGTAAGTGTTGCCCTCAACATTTGGATTGCTCCATTTATTCTCTGATTATCAACTGCTGGTTTCGCATCCCTACACTTTGCTAGTAACGATAAGTTTCCTTTGTTGAATCCTTGTACTTTGCTATATCTCATTATCATTTAAACAACCTGCATTGTTATTGGTATCTGCAGAAATTGTTATAGAAAATGAAGGATATGCTTCTTTTCTCTACTTGGACTAACCGGATATCCTGTGATTGTTGCAGGCTTTGATTTGTACCGTTGCCGTGCTCATTGCGGTGGCTGTTATTCTTTTCCAATCCTTGTAAATATGAAGCCACCGCAGTTGTTACCTATTTCAGCTTCCTCTACAAAGCTTAAGCTAGTGGTAAGGTTGAGCCTTTTTCCTGTACATGAGATTATAGTTTCCATGCCCAGGGAAAAAGTATTGGTGTTCCAGAATGATGGTTATCTGAAAAGTATACCGGGTCGTGGATTTCTTGTTGACAATTACCATTTCTTAGTTCCCATTAACCGGGAAGCGTATATACGAGTATGGCAGTTTGGAGATGAACAGTAGAGTAAAGCTGCGTACAGATCAGGTCGCCGAATAAGTATCGGAAGCAGTTGGAAGAGTGGTGATTTTAGCATCTGTTGGTTGGAGCCTTTTGGATGAGTTTATGGTCTGTGTTTAAATTTGGCAAACTAGAATGAAATATATTCTGTAGAGAAACAAAAGGAAAATGTAAGAATCTTTGTTATGAAAACTGAAATTGGTATGAAACTGAATAGAAAATTGATCGTGACAAGGAAGTTTCTCTCTTTTATTACTCTTTAAATTTTTTTTTTTTTTTTTTTAATTCTTGGTTGGCTGGAAGTGGGAATTATCCTACAAAGTTCAGTCTTAAGCATATTCTTTAGAAAAATCTAATAGTACAAGAATCCCTTGTCTTCGCTAGTTGCTGCTTCAGATTTAGAGCCACCAACAAACTTTTTATAATTACAGAAAAAGGGATTGGGGTGTGATTTTTTTGTGAACTAGCAAATGGGGTCCATTTTCTGGTACTGCAATACCATTTTCGAGCAACACATTATATATAAACATATATGTGTGTATAATATATTATCTAGTATTTAGTGATGGTACACCAGCCTAACAGAGCACCCCAAGGGAGTGTGATCTTTTCCCCTGGATGGCTCTATACGAAAGTTGATGCTGTCTCACTTTATCAGAAGAAAAAATACACATTGATGCCAGACCCTTATCCATATTGTTTATACAACAAAAGGATATTGAAACCGACTAGGTATCATGCTTTATATTGGATAAAGAGTTTAAAGATTTCAAGATAAGGCGTCTATAAAGTAGAAACCTAATCAGCCACTGCTCCTGATTCCTGAACCATTTTATTTGATCATCCCATACCACCATACTCGTACCTACAAATACACGAAATTGTTGGGTAAGAACACTTGTAACGTTCATGTATATGAAAATTTTATATGTGAACTGTGACCATTTCCTTGCTAAAATCCTAAGACTTGGAAATTGCTGAAGAATATTTCAGGAATAAATAATGAAAAAAATCAGTAAAATGAATAATATAACTTGCTGAAGAGTAGGTAATTAAAATAACTTCGGGTTATGGAAGTTATAAATATGAGAAAGAACTATTATACAAAGTTGGTTGGTTTTCCAAGGTTCTGGTGATTCCATTGATTTTCCAAGTTGGTTGGTTATGTATTTGATGGAACAAGCATTTTTCATAACACCACTTGAACAACGGTCCTACGGTAGGGAATCCTTCCAACAGTGCACGGGTATCCTTTTGATAGTGTACGTCATTGTTGGATGTGATCAAAATAAAAATATATATACAAAACTGACGGTTTATCAAAATAAAAATTATATAAAATTGACAGTTTTTGAGACGATGGTTAAAAAACAAAACCCTGCAAGTAGGGTAAATACAAATTGCCGTTCAACAATCCTAGGAACCCACAGTTTATAGAATCTCTCTGATTCTTGTTGGAAAAGGCTCACATAATTACTTGCAAAAACTAAAAAAAAAAGATTCTTACTGCTGTTCTAGGGAAGTAAATATGTTAATAAATTGCTTTCATGAAATGGGCAGAATTAAAGACTCACGACTCACGTGAGCTTGGAATCCCAGACTGGCAAAACAAACTTGTTGCACTGACGCGACAAAAAACTTTGAATGAACCACACTACACGGTGTCGTGTCCTGAATTCTCTCCTTAACTTGTGAAACGTATTAGATGACTGAAAATCTTGATGCTTGTCTTTTTAAACTACTTATCTATCATCTTAATTCAATACACTTTTTTTTATTTGTCTTTTTTTTTACCCCCCCTCTTTTGCTTGGAGAAAAAGAGTGTCCAGTTTGACAAAGTCTCAACAATAATAAAACACCTCATAGGGATGGATTGGGTGACAAGGGGTTAGGATGTTTTTATTAGGTATCTTTCTTTCGTCCATCCAGGTTCGATTCTCATTACCTCCCGTAAGGTTAACACTTCACTTTGGCTATAGATGTATGGATCGGTGAGTGCAGAGTAGACTCTAGCTGGATAACTGAGAAAAACTAATATGAAAACCTGATTACTACCATATCTAAAAAAGTGTCCCTACCTATGGGACTGAAAACCTGAAGATGATAGGACACCACTGATTTTTGTTTTTCGCTAACAATAAGACCTGAGCTAGCAGTAGTTCATTGGATTATGGAATCTACTATTCAACGTACGATTAAGATTGCTCTTGTGAAGTTGTGTTGTTTGTGGCAAAGACAAATTATTTGCATACAAGTTTAATTTAAGTTAAACTGTATTTTTTTTTGTTTTTTTCTGAAAAAATTGTTTGTCTTTTTTGAAAAAGTTTTTTATCTTTTCTAAAAAGTCAACACAAATTACTATTAAAATTTAAAAATCTTAACTCAAACTCATTCACCAAACACCCCAAAAGTTACATTTTTTTTAAATCAAGAGAAACAAAGTTTTTTTTTTTTTTTTTGGGTGTCACACACTAATGCTTGCAGCCAAAGCATTAAACAGTGTGTTCCAGTAATAAATAAAGTTGTGTCGTTTAGGCAGTAAAGAAGAGAACAAGGAGATGATAACGACGCATTACAAATTGGAATGACGCGTTTAGCAATATATATATGTTTTTTTTTTGCCCTTTTCTGGCTGAATAGAAACATTAGGTATGAGTTGGGATCAACCAACTTCTCTTCTTGTCCTTATCAACTGTACTATTTGTATGAGTTAACACAAAGCCGTGACTCCAAATTATTTCATTTTGTTTTGATATTTTTTAACTTTTTGCTAATTAAAATTAATCAAATCATGAGGGATTAGCTGAAATTTATGGTTCTACGCGGAACAGTTGACCATGACTTTATGGATGATCACAATTTATGGCAAACAAAAGCCACATGCTTATTTTAGCTCCCCTAGTTTATTTGCATAAAACAACAAACATATAATAACTGGATAACGATTCTAGAACAATATTTAATGAAAAAAAAAATTGTTTCAATGAAATGTGTATGTGAACACCATGAAAATATGTATAATATTTTAATAAAAACCTAAATGCAGCTATTTTATAATTGAAATTGAACTTGGTAGATCAACTACTTAAGATTCAAATACCCAAAATTGAAAAAAAAATAAAAAAAAATGAAAATGTGCACATGGTTTACAACAATCATTCAACGTATAATTTGGCTGTCATTCTAGCAATGACAGGCAAAAATATGGCATTTGACGCGCATAAGGTCCGCCTGACCCCACATCATGATAATAATCATTTTCACTACACAAACAAAGCACGTACTTTTCCCTCATTCACATTTTTTATTACTCTTTATAAGCAAAGCATATGGAAAAAGCAAACCAAAAGCAAAACAAAGAAAGAAACACACGAATCCTAATACAAAGCATAAAGCAAAAGTGTCTCAGAAAAAAGAAAAAGAAAATACCAAACAATGGAAGGAGATCAAGAAGACTCACCCCCGCCGTTTTGGCTGCAATCCTCGGACTCTCTCCGGCAAGCCGACAACCGCCGGAGGAGACGGCTGAACCGCTCCTTCTCCTCCTCTCTCTTCTTCAACTCCGGAGCTGTTCTCATAGTTCTGATCGTCACAGCTCTGGCATTCATTTTCGTTGTAATCCCAGCAATTGTCTCTTTCACGTCTACAATATTCAGACCCCAATCGGTCAAGAAGAGCTGGGACTCTCTCAATCTGGTTCTGGTTCTCTTCGCCATTGTTTGCGGCTTTCTCAGCAGAAACACCGCCGAGAACACGAGCTCTAATCACGAAGATCAGACGGCTTCGATTGGCTCTCGAGAGGGTGGTCAAAAGTCAAACCTGTCGACTCCACATCAATGGTATGGTTATTCAGATCGGACACAGTCAGATTCGTTTAACACTACTGTTTACAGAAGGATGAGAAGCAGCAGTTCGTACCCTGATCTCCGACAGGAATCTTCATGGGTGACCAGGGACCAACAATGGCGGTTCTACGATGATACGCACGTGGCGAATTACCGGCCGTCGGATTCCGATCATTATCAACTGCAATATCGTCGCAGGCCGTGGAATGAACCTGAAGATGAACGTCAAGTTGATAATGATCGCTTGGAAACAAAGAATATTGAAGTCGATACTTTCGAGGTCCGTACGAAAGAGGAATCCGATACACCTGAACCACCAACACCATCGCCTCAACCTTCATCTCCGCCGCTTCCGCCGCGGTCACCTCCACTGTCTCCTCCGCCGCCTAAGGAGGCGGAGGTTAAGCGTAAACCGAAGCGAAAGGAAGAGAGTACTGATGAAAGTCCTGAAAGGAACGATTTTTATAAGGTGAAGTATTCACGGCCTCCACCGCCTTCACGGCGTCCTCCGCCACCTCCGCCGGCGCCGGCGCCGGAGTATGAAGAAACAGAGCACAGGAGTACTGGCAAAAGTCAAGAGAAAAAGAAAGGGAACGCCGGTAAGGGATTCCTGACATCAACTCTAAGGGGGAGGAAGAAGAAGCAGAGACAAAAGAGTGTCGAGCTCTCCGATTCTTTTCTCAACTCCATTGATCCTCCTTATTTCTCTTCATATCCACCTCCATCGCCTCCTCCTCCTCCTCCGCCGCCGCCGCCTCCTCCTCCGTCAGTTTTCCACACTCTGTTTTCTTCAAAGAAAGGGAAAACCAAAAAAGTTCACTCATTTTCGCAATCTCCACCGCCGCCGCCGCCTCCTCCAACGGTTCAAGTTTCGAAAAGCAAAGCGCAGAGCAGGCCGATTCCGGTGACGCAGAAATCTCCAATGCCGGTTCAGACGAGCAATTTGGACAGCGTAGAAAACATCGCGAAGATCGGAAGCCTATCGCCATTGAATCCGATACCGCCGCCGCCGCCTCCGCCGCCGTTCAAGGTTCAGGACTGGAGGTTTGTGAGGCACGGCGATTTCGTGAGGATCAAGAGCGACAACAGCTCGAGAAGCGGCTCTCCAGATTTGGACGGCGGTGAGGACACCCCGAGCGGAGGAGCGAGCCCGTTGGCCGTGACGGAGGCCGGAATGTCGCCTGCGAGGATGTTCTGTCCGAGCCCCGACGTCGACACGAAGGCCGATAACTTCATCGCGAGGTTCAGAGCCGGTCTGATCTTGGAGAAGGAGAAATCCATCAGAGAGAGGGACATAGGAAAGTCCAGGTTGGGCCCAGAAGCAAACTTGGGCCGCCAACAGTAGATGGGCTGGGCCCAACCAGTACTTTTTTCCTTGATATTTACCCAAAAAAAAAAAAAAAAGTTTGAACATTTTGAGATAGAGAGTTGTTAATTCGAGTTTGTGCTGACATATACATACAAAGGAAGTTTTTTTTTTTGGTAGATACACATACAGGATGGTTTTTCTTTTTCTTTTTCTGGTTTGGGAAAATGGAAATTCTTTGTCATTTTTTTTTAATTTTTTTATTTCAAAAAAAAAAAAAGATTTTTTTGTGATTCATTTTATATGTCCTGGCTAAATCAACAAATTCCGGAGACAAATTATTATTGTAAAGAAAATTGAATGTGACAGAAGATCCATAATCTGGTTGTTAATGTCTTTATTTGATTGATCTAGTTTTCTTAAATGCAATAAAACCAGGTTGTGACCTCTTCGTGGTCTGCTTAGTGGACCTCATTTACATGTAATGCTCACCTAGTACAGATCATAACGTGTTTTGCATGTAGTTTGATACATAATTGGAATGAATGTAAGACGAGGAAAACATGCATTTTAAAACTCAATCATAATTCCTTTTTTTTATAATTTATACACATCATTTGTCTGACTTGCTCTTTAAAAAATTGTCGTTTGCATTATATACGTCAGAGTTTAGCCGACTTTGTTTAATTCTAGATTCTTGCTCTGCCCTTTGGTTTATAAACTAAAAAAATAATGCAGCCTCATTAACAAAAAAAAAAGGTTCAAGAAATTGAGATAATAATAAACTTTGGTCGCAAGTCATAAATTGAACCAGCGATGCGGACAAGAGATGACTTGGCTTTTCCTTGGTCGAGTAATTTATGTTATGAGGGTCACAGAAAGTTTGCTCAAATAAATGTAAGCAACCAATATTGAACACTATTAATATTAAAAAGGCAAGTCTCGTATCTAAATCTTATATCGTTGGATCAATTTTTAAATAATAATAGTAATCGCACCACCAATGCCCTTTAATATCGCTAAAGGGCAAAACATTTTAGAAGAACTCCACCAGTAGGTCATTTCGTTACTTTAGCTCCCTCTTTTTTTAAGGGGGAAAAAAAACAACACTTTTTTATCTACAAAAGTAGGAGATTTGGTTTAAATAAAGAATAATGGAGATTCTGCAATATACTAGCTCATGAGCTGGGGTGGTGATCTTAGGGGAATAAATTTGGTAGCTCTCTTGAATGGACAGCCGTGCCTGTGGATTCTGGAGGTTTATGTTTGAGCCGTGGCTTTAAATTATGCTTATATTTCTTCAAGGTTGTGTTTTCATTTCAAACCTGTTTGGCTGACAGGTTTGAATATGAAGTTTAAACCTTTTAAACTTTTGTGTGAAAAAATTACGGTTGAAGATTGAATTTTGGGTTTGAAGGATGTTCTTTCTATTTTTCATGTTTCTTTGGGTTTTGACCGAATTCTCACTAATCAGAAAAGAAAGTCTCACTTAAAAAGAGAGAGAGAGAGATGGGTATATAATCAAGGAGTACGGCAGGTCTAGCAGACTAGCACTGGAACCAAACAAAAAAAAATCCTTTTGTCCAAACTCCTATTCCTAATTCAGTCCATTTATGGTCAAAAGGACAGACCTGCACGCCTGCATTAATTCGTATCGAAATTCAGAACCACACCACAAAAAGTCATAAATTTTAATGTTCAAAAAAAAAAAAAAAAAGAACTTTCACCATGCAAGAGCAAGAAACCAAGTAGAACGTAGATTACACAGAGAGAGTTCATCTAAAAATTGTTTTCAGCCGCATTGAAATGATAGAAACGACCTCTTCAAAAATTGGCATTTGCTGCCTACAAAATGAAGCCATTCTCAACTGAATTCTAGATTCTACAAACTTAACCAATCACTTCCTCTCATACACTTGAGAACTGCATTGAGTATATAGCATGAAGATCACATAGCCAAACAACAACAATGCCCAATCCAAATCACAACAAGATAAATCATATAGATAAGAGAACATGACCACAAACCAAATAAAATGGCCACAAGAGAACCAACTAAGCCTTGCTCAACAAATACTTCTTCAAAACATCCATGACAGACCCGAAATCCGCCTTAACATGCACAGGCGGATTGGCATATCGGCAAGCCATGTCCTTGATCTCCTTGGAGTGGTAATCGATCTTCGACTGCGTAAATTTCAGCCCGTGAGCCGTGCTCACCACCACAGTCCTATCCGTAGGCTTAATCACCCCATTGTTCCTCAGCTTAATGAGGGCTGTCAAGGCAACCCCAGTGTGAGGGCATATGAACATGCCAGTGGAGTCCGCCTGGCCCATGGCGTCCATCAACTCCTCCTCCGTCGCCTCCTCGACGATCCCGTTTGAGTTCTTGAGCGCGTAAACCGCTCGGTCAATCGAAACGGGATCGCCGATTTGAATTGCGGAGGCAAATGTGGTGTTGGCCTTGACGGGCTTGAACTCTGCCCACCCTGACTTGTAATGCAGGTACAAAGGATTGGCATTGGCCGCTTGAGCGCACACAAGTCTTGGAATTTTATCAACTAGTCCTAATTCCTTGCACATGTGGAAACCTTTGTAGAAAGCGTAGATGTTTCCGAGGTTGCCTCCTGGGACTATAACCCAATCAGGGACTTGCCAATCAAACTGCTGTAGGATCTCAATGGCGGCTGTTTTCTGTCCTTCTAGCCTCAAACTGTTGAGCGAATTCGCGAGATAAATCGGCAGCTCGGCCGTCACTTCCCGGATCAATTGCATACACCCGTCGAAATCAGTATCTAGGCTCAACACAAATGCGCCATTGGCAATAGGCTGGACCAATTGGGCAATTGAAATCCGATTCGCGGGCAAGAACACGATGGACGGGATCCCCGCCGCGGCGCAATAGGCCGATAAGGCGGCCGAGGTGTCACCCGTCGACGCGCATCCGACGCCGACGACGGGGCGGTTCATTTTCCGGAGGCGATTCACTTGGCTGACCAGAACCGTCATGCCCAAATCCTTGAAACTCCCCGTGTGGCTGTTCCCGCAGTGCTTGACCCAAAGATCGTTCATGCCCAGAAACTGTTTGCCGAAACGCTCAGCCCAGAAGAGGTTGGAGTTCCCCTCGAAGGCGCTGACGATGTCGTCGCTGTCGATCTCCGGCAACACCCACTCCTTCTTGCTCCACACCCCGGAGCCATACGGCCACGTGGTCTTCCCGACGCGCGAGTCAAAGAGGTCGCGCCAGTACTTGCCGTCGTACTTCTTGAGGGCGTCCATGTTGTGGCGGACGTCGAGGAGGCCTCCGGATTGGGATCGGTAGACGATCTCGTCGAGGGAGTAGGACTCGGTGGCGTCGGAAGCATCGGCGTCGGCGCCAAAAGGGACGTACTTGGAGGAGAAGTGGTGGGTGTGGGTGGTGTTGTGGCGGCGGGCCTCGTCGCGGATGTTCTCGTCGGCGGGACGCCGGGGCTTCGAGGTTACCGTGGGTGGTGGTGGCGGTGAGTTGGGTTGGGAGAGGGCTCTGATGGTGGTGGTGGTGGAGGAGAAACGGAAATGGGGTTTGGTGGGTGGGTTTGGAAGGGTGGGGGTTTGGGGCTTGAGGGAGATCCGATGGGGGTGGAAGCTGGAGGAGGCCGCCATTGTGGAGAGAGAAAGTGAGTGAGTGAGAGCGTGGGGAGATCTAACAATGAGTTTTGATTGTTTTTGTGAAATAATTCATAGGGAGGTTTATGGAGACGTGTTTGACTGGGCGTACTACGGGGATTTCATGCTTTTCATGTAATAAGAACTTGACACGTGGAATATCTCTCTCTCTCTCTCTCTCTCTCTCTCGGGTTTGTTGAGAAGCAAGTATTTAGGCCCAACCCAAGTACAAGAGTGGCCCAAGCAGAAGCCCATGGTTATAGTGTTAATGATTATTTTTTTCTTTTAAATCGGTGATTGGGTGGTATCTTTAAATTTTATCACTAAGTTATACCTTTAACCACGTTCATTTTATTTTTTGAGAAAGAACACAATGGCATTTTGTGAAGATAGTTATAATAAATTATAGCTAAAATTTTAAACATATAAATGAATAAAATAATATAATACAAAAACAAAATCATTCTCTGTCTTTCTCTTTAACATTAAACTTTACACATAAATTTATAATATTAAAAATTCAAGTATTTACTATAAATATATGTTATAATTTATCATCTTTAAAAAAATCTATAATATACTTTTAAAATACATGTAAAATATGTTATTTATTACAAATGTTTTCTATATTTTTGAAGATAGAGAAATAGATCTACTACTTCCTTCTTCTTGTTTGTTGATGAATAATTAATTGGGAAAAACACCATAATGACATAAATTTAAATACCATTGCACTAATATAACATAAAAATTAATACTAGACTAACATGACACAAAATTAAATTAAAATTTAATTAAAATTTGTGTCATGTTAATCAATAATGAAGAATTTGTGTCATGTTGTTTAATAAATGAAAAAAAAAGAGGTGGTCATTTATGTAATTTTCTCTGATTTTAATATTATCTTGTGGATATTATTCTTAAAATTTCACCATAATGAAAATTTGACTGTCTCAAAGCGTGTACCATCCGGCACGCATTATTTCGGTGTAAAAAGACAAGGAAAACAGATGAATTTTACTTGTTTAGTTGATTACTTATGAACAGAGAAACATATTTCGGTGTAAAAAGACAAGGAAAAAAGATGAATTTTACTTGTTTAGTTGATTACTTATGAACAGAGGAACATATTCTCATTTCCAAATACACACTAAAAGATGTTGAATGGAAAAACTATCAAATGGTTAGAGAGAGAATGGCATATTACGGTAAAAAAAAAATTAATAATAAATAATTCAAACCCGAATTTGCTTTTTCAAAATCGATACCATACTTATTTTTCTTTCTTTTAATATTCATTTATTTTTAGATTCTCAATTCAAATTTTGAACTTTTTCAATCAAGAGGTTAGAATCTAAAGTTTTTTACTACTTTTTATAACGTCAAACATAATTAAAATCACATTCAAATAAAAAGATATTCAAAACCAACAACGATTAAAATAAAAGCATGAATAGTATTTTTTTATGTCCTATTGTTAAACTCTCCTTCTTCTTCTTCTTCTTCTTTTTTTTTTTTTTTTTTTTTCCATTTATGCATCTAATTTAGGCACACTTGAAATATCTTTACATTCTCTATTTCTAAATTACACGTTGAATTAAAATCACTATTGTATTACTTTATTTGGTTGTTCTTTGAATTACTATCTGAATATTGTTTTTAAACACTATTTAAAAAGTTTTGTATATTGCTTCTCTTATCAAATTTAAAAAGTACTGTGATTCGAACGTACCATTAATTATAAAGTTATCGAAAGACAAGCTATGGTAGACTAAAATATATATCCTAAAAGTTTATATCAAACAAATAAAATAAAAAAGAAAAAGACAATCTTAAAAGGTTTTAAGCATCCATGTGAAATTTGATCGAGAGATTGACAAAACTGTTGACTTGCAGATCATGAGTGTGTCCGATTTTGGGCAAGACCCATGGCAGAGACATGCTTATGCAATGCTTTCGTCCAACACTCCAACTACAACTTTGTTCGTTGTCTGCCATCTTTAGAAGACATATATATATATATATATATATAATAATAATAATAATAATAATAATAATTTTCACAATCTTGTCAAGATAGACGCAAAACCTCTGCCTTGTCGCGAAAAGCTTGTGACATTTCGATTGTCGAACAAAAAGACGTCTGTCACCTCTAAAATTACATAAATATCATCATCACATAACTTTTAATCCTAATCATAAAAAACACATCTTTATAGGCGTTAAAAAAAAAATCTTCCAATAAGATTTTGGTTTAAACTGTTAAATTGTATTAAATTCTGTTAATTTTTACTTACATTTTCATTGAAGTTTTAGATTTAGAAACATGAATAATTGATAAGTATCTCTAGTCATTTAGGAGAAATTTTAAAAATGACTTTTTCTTGTATAGGTACGACGGTTTTCATTTATGACCCGTTTAAAACTTTCATTCAAATTATAGTTTTTAAAAAGTTTTTTTTTTATTTTTTTCCTTCAAAAATTAATCAATTTTATTATTCACATTTTTACTCTTTTAGAAACTCAAACTTTAAAGAGTTCGTAACTTTCTCACGTAAAATTAAAGTGAGATTGCATGTAATAAATAACGAGAGAAACGGAATAAAATTCATATTACTTTTTTTTTTTGCCGAAACATTTTAAGTTTACGTTTCGAACACTTGTTTGAAATGAAATATTTAAGTTGAAATTAATTAATTTTTTAAAAATTAATTATAAATTTTATTTGATTTTTCAGAAAAAATAAAATATTAACTAGCTAAAAACCAAACATATCCTAAATTTTTACCCTTTTAATTATCACAATTCTTTTTTAACCAAATACACAACTTCAAACATTTTACTCATTTTGAACCAAAGCATTTTTAAAATTTCTTTAAAAATTTATGCTCTCGTTAATAATGATGCATTCTCAAGTTCTACTACATTCAGTACGGTTCTGCTCTGATTATGTTTAGCAAGGTATCAAATCTTATGATTGCAATCAGACTCAAATTGATTTTTTAGATTTTTTTTTCCTAAAATAATAATTTTAGGGGGAGTTTAGTGAATGAGTTTGAGTTGAAATTTTTAATTTTGAATAATAATTTTTTTTGAATTTTCAGAAAAGAAAAATTTTTTTTTGAGAAAAAGACAAAAACTTTTTGAGAAAAAGACAAAAAAAAATTTGAAAATCTTAGGGCCCGTTTGGGTGATGAGTTCAAACTCATCACCATCAACTCAATTTTTGTCTTTTTCTCCAAAATTTTTTTGTCTTTTATGAAAAAGTCAACCAAAATTACTATTTAAACTTACAAATCTTAACTTAAACTCATACACCAAACGGGCCCTTAGTTTGAGCTTGTGAACCAAACAAGCCCTTAGAATTCTTGAGGGCAAGGGCAATTCTGTAATTAGACAGGCCAGGTCGTTGTTTTTCAAGTTTCAAAAATTTTCAATGGCGTCCATTTGTAAGTTTCAGAGTAAAAAAAAAAGGGAACAAATTTTGTGGGCGGTATTAGCAGCGTGTGGGAGACCTCCATTGTCATCGTCCCCACCAAACTGTCTCTCCCCAGCTGACCAGACGACACCCCGAGCTTTTTTATAGAGAGAGAAGTTGGAAACTTTGAGGTTAGAGAGAGAGAGATACAAGCTCAAGGAGAGAAAAGGACAATTTTTAGAGAGAGAGTTGAAGCTGGAGACTTTACTTATAAGAGAGAGACGGTGGGGGCAATATTTGAAGACAAAATAATATTGGGATATAATTGTTATTGGTATCGGTTGAAAGGAAGGATTTTGCTGGAAAAAAAAAAAAAAGGAAGCTTTAAGCCATTTCATTAGGTTCTTATTATTATTGTGTGTGAGTGTGTGTGTATATATATATATATATATATATATATATTTGGGAGTTTGGAGATTCTGTTATTGGGTCTGTTTCTGGTGGGTGTTGTTGTGGTGAGCAGCTTTTCTATTGGATGACTTGAAGGACTTCAATGGTAATTCAAAGCTTTATTTATTTATTTATTTTCACTTTCACTTTCATTTCTTTTATTATTATTCTAAATATTTTTTTCCCTGTTTGATGAATTTTTGGAGCAAGATGTGATTTTTGGTCGCTAAATTTACTTTTTGGATTTTTTTTAATACGTGAAACTGTACCTACTGTGAGGCGCTTTAAATACGAATCATTATTAAAAAAAAAAAAGCCAAAAAGAAAAAAAGAAACCCCCCACAAAATAAAGATAACAGTGATAAGCATTAATGAATATTCATTTGTCTTATTTTCAATTATCATTTTTATTTTTGTTTCTGGGCCCATTGTTATTTGATAATGATCTTGTAGAGGACCCTTTGTAGCAGTCAACGAGCTTTCCTAACTATTGACTTTCCCAACTAATAATTTCTACTAATAATAGATTTTGTCTCGTACACTTGCTCAAAAATTTGTTATACTAGGATTTGTAATGCAATTGTGGGACCTCTATCATGTTGCAAAAATTATTATTCAAAAGAGAAAAAGATGTTCTATACTTTTTCTTGGAAACGAGTTGTTTATCTCGAGCTTTTCTTTATTCATTTGATTTTTGCTGGTTTAAATATTTGGATTTTTGATCTTGTTTTTTCAGGGTGCACCTAGTAACATAGTTGTAGGTTCTCATGTATGGGTTGAGGATCCTAATGTCGCGTGGATCAATGGAGAAGTCACGCGAGTCGATGGCCCGGAGATTCATGTTCATACCATGGGTGGAAACACAGTAAGCATTTCTCATTCATCAACGTGAAAATGAATTTTTTACATGTTTGTCTCTTGATGTAACATGTTGTAGAATACCACGTATAGAATTGCATTCATTATGTTGTAATTATGCCTATGTTAGTTTCTTAATTCGTTGTAATTCACTTTTGCAGGTCGTTACGGATACATCAAAAGTGTTTCCGAAAGATACTGAAGCTCCTCTTGGAGGTGTGGATGATATGACAAAGCTTTCGTATTTACATGAGCCTGGAGTTCTGGAGAATCTGGCTACTAGATACGAACTTAATGAGATTTATGTGAGTGCGTTAGTTCAATCTCTTCGTTTAAGATAGATTAACACGTGGAGCTATATGACGTTGTTGGATGGCTAATTTCAGTTCATTTGCCTTCACAGACATACACAGGAAATATCCTGATAGCAGTTAACCCATTTCAACGGTTGCCTCATCTATACGACATTCACATGATGGAACAGTATAAAGGAGCTCCTTTTGGGGAGCTGAGTCCCCATGTCTTTGCTGTTGGAGATGCTGCATATAGGTAATATATATTTTACCATTTTCCATATCTTTTTATAAAACCGTACCTTTAGTTCTCGTGTTATTGATGTGCTTGTCATAAGAAAATAGGGCAATGATTAATGAAGGGGAAAATAATTCAATCCTGGTGAGTGGGGAGAGTGGTGCCGGGAAAACTGAGACGACCAAGATGCTCATGAGATACCTCGCCTACTTGGGTGGCCATTCAGGAGTGGAAGGAAGAACCGTTGAACAACAAGTTCTTGAGGTAAAATGAACTTGTTCGTGGTTAATAATGTTGCTCAGTTTAATCTGTTTGACTTTCATATTTTGGAAACTCAGTAGATCTGATAAAGATTATATGGTGTTTTTTGGGGGTCGAATCTTGTAGTCCAACCCAGTTCTTGAAGCATTTGGCAATGCCAAAACGGTTCGAAATAACAACTCAAGGTATGTGATTTTGTATTAGTTAGACTGTTGTTTTTACCCGTTGAAGTCTGTCTTTTATAATGTAGTTAGAGGTCCTTATGCAAACCATCTTTTTTTTCGTGCTACTACTATATAGCCGATTTGGTAAGTTCGTTGAAATCCAATTTGATAAGAAAGGAAGGATATCTGGGGCAGCAATTAGAACTTATCTACTTGAAAGGTCTCGGGTGTGCCAAATTTCTGATCCAGAGAGAAACTACCATTGCTTTTACCTTCTTTGCGCTGCACCACAAGAGGTATCCTTAAATCTGCAATTTGCACAGTAATAGTGAATATTTTTACGTATAAAGAAGGTTTTATGATTGCAGGTTTTTTCTACTAAATACAGGATATCGAAAAATATAAGCTGGGAAGCCCGAAATCGTTCCATTATTTAAATCAGTCGAACAGTTATGAGCTGGATGGAGTTAATGATGGTCATGAATATCTTGCAACTAGAAGGGCTATGGACATAATTGGAATTAGTGAAGAAGAACAGGTACATCTTGTAGTTTGAAGATCTTGCTTGTCGTTTTTTCTGGTTCAGTCAGATTTCTGATAGCTTGTGATTCTTCCAGGAGTCGATATTCAGGGTTGTAGCTGCAATACTTCACCTTGGAAATATCAATTTTTCCAAAGGGAAGGAAATTGATTCCTCGGTCATTAAGGATGATGAATCTAGATTCCATCTTAATATGACTGCCGAACTTCTTAGGTACATTTTTTTTTATCTATGTACTTCGATATCTATTCTACTTATAACGTCAGATATTAATAAAAATCATCGTATAGATGTGATGCCCAGAGCTTGGAAGATGCACTGATTAAACGTGTGATGGTGACACCGGAAGAAGTTATCTCAAAAACTCTCGACCCTCTTAATGCCGCTGCTAACAGAGATGCATTAGCTAAGACAATATATTCTCGGCTATTTGATTGGTGAGGGGCTCACTGAACAAAGTCTTCCTTTCCTTTTCCATGGAAAATTTTTAATTTTTTAATTCTTTTAATTTTTGAGTTGTTTTTACGTATGATATTAACGTGTTTTGCTGTTTGTTTACAGGCTTGTGGATAAAATTAACATTTCTATAGGGCAGGATCCAAACTCGAAGTCAACAATTGGAGTTCTTGACATCTATGGCTTTGAAAGTTTCAAGTGCAACAGGTATGGCATTTGACAAGCTTAGTAAGTCATTGAAGAGACAGAACACGCCACATAATAACGATGATTATGTAATTTAATACTTTTTATTGGTCTTATGCCTGCATGAGCGTGTGTTTATTTTTATTTTTTTAATTTTTTTTCAATGAAAAAGTTTTGAGCAGTTCTGCATCAACTTCACAAATGAAAAACTTCAGCAACATTTCAACCAGGTTAGCATTTTCTGTTCAGGTACGGTGAAGTTATCCTGGTTAAGGAAAACGTTATACGAAAGAGTTAATTTCTTGGTTTTTTTTTTTTGCAGCATGTGTTTAAGATGGAACAGGAGGAGTATACTAAAGAAGAGATAGATTGGAGCTATATTGAGTTTGTTGATAACCAAGACGTGCTGGATTTAATTGAAAAGGTTTCTAACTGTTGCTTTGCGCAATCTTTGTAATGCTGGATTTTGATGTTTCCCTTTTCTGGTCTTCTAGAGACTTTCTTGGTGGCAGTTGGACTAGTATACGTTAGATGTCGATAAATTTCTTATAGTTCTCTTCCTTTTTATTATGTAATAATGAAGTGACCTAATCTTGTACAGAAACCCGGAGGAATTATTGCACTATTAGATGAAGCCTGGTATGATGATATCTTTTGATGATTTGTTTGCTAATTTCAAATAAACTTATCATCGTAGATGCACAAAACAATTTGATTCCCTAGTCCGGTCCTCAACAAAAATACCAAGGATCAATGGAAGTTGGGGCTTCATTTTTAAATTGTTTTTAGCTTCATTCCGCCACTCACATGCACGATATTGTCGGTTGCAGCATGTTTCCCAGGTCAACTCATGAAACTTTTGCGCAGAAGTTGTATCAGACATTCAAAGATGATAAACGTTTTATCAAACCAAAGCTTTCCCAGACTGATTTTACCATATCACACTATGCTGGGGAGGTAAGTTTCATGTTTGGTTGTTATAGGCCTTTTGACTTGGAAGGGTTAGTAATTCTGTTTAAGAGATCTTATCTTCTTTGCGAAGGTAACTTATCAAGCCAATCAGTTCCTGGACAAGAACAAAGATTATATTGTTGCTGAACATCAGGATTTGTTGACAGCCTCAAAATGCTCGTTTGTGTGTGGTCTCTTCCCCCCACTTCCAGAAGAAACGCTGAAGTCATCCAAATTTTCTTCAATTGGATCACGCTTTAAGGTTTCTACGTTCACGAGCTATTTTCGTTTTGCTTGAATTGATTTGTGGCGATCCTCTCAAAGCTGTAAATTTTCTTGTTTGTAATGCACGACGGGCTATTATCTCAGTTGTAGAGCGTGCCCTTGATAATTGTGTCATTGTGTCTGGGCTGTGAGGGCATAACTTTGTTATTTTACTATTCCATAGTTGCAATTCTCTAAAGTCTACCCATTCTTAGGTTCTTCAAAAATTGTTATAGATTTCTTACTGCAAAATGTACAATTTTGTGTTATGAGCATGACTCAATTTTGTATTATGAATAAGAACTCAACTAATCAACTTCTGTGAATTCACAGCTACAACTTCAATCTTTGATGGAGACTTTAAGTGTAACAGAACCTCACTACATTAGATGTGTAAAGCCAAACAACGACCTGAAGCCTGCTATATTCGAGAACATCAATATCATTCATCAATTGCGTTGTGGTGTAAGTAAACTCCATCTCTTGATTGTAATTTTTTTTAATCAGCTTTTGGTAAAGCAATAGATGTAATTGTTTCATGAAATGTGTTCCTTTCTTTTAGAATTTTAGTGTTTTATTTCTTTTTAGGGCGTTCTTGAGGCAATTAGGATCAGCTGTGCTGGCTATCCTACCAGACGCACATTTTATGATTTTCTAAATCGTTTTGGTGTTCTAGCTCCCGAAGTTTTAGAAGCAAAGTAAGTTGGATTTGTGTATTTTTGCTTTGTATATGCTCTGCTCTGGTTATTGGATAGCACCCTATTATAATTATAAGCATTTTCAATCCTTTTACAGTTATGATGATAAAGTTGCATGCCAAATGATTCTTGACAAAAGGGGAATGAAAGGATATCAGGTTACTTTCTTCCTCTTTTTCTTGTGCCTCGAAGGAATTATGCATTAGTTTTCTCCGTGTCCCTATTATCAATAACTAAATGTGGTGCATCATAACAGATAGGCAAGTCGAAGGTTTTCCTTAGAGCAGGACAGATGGCCGAGTTGGATGCTAGAAGGACAGAAGTTCTTCGAAATGCTGCAAGAACAATTCAGCGACAGATCCAAACATTCATTGCTCGTAAAGAGTTCATCGCATTCCGTAAAGCAGCTATTCAGTTCCAATCTCATTGGCGAGGTATGCACTTCAGATCGCCTTGCTTTTGTTAGTTCCAGGTTTTATAAGTGTGCAAAAATGTGTCTATAAATGCATTCCTAAAAGCAACGAGTTTTTCTAAGCATGATTGTCTCGAATACCTTTTTCCCTCTACCTATGCTAAGTATTTTTCCCTTCCCTTTTTGGTAGGCAAAACAGCCCGCAAACTGCATCAACAGTTGAGACAGGAAGCTGCAGCATTGAAGATCCAGAAGAATGTCAAGCGATATATTGCTATGAAATCCTACTTAACACTGTGTTCGTCTGCAATCACATTGCAGGCAGGCTTAAAAGCGATGGATGCGCGGAAGGAATTCAGTTTCCGGAAGCGAACTAAAGCTGCCATCAATATTCAGGTATCATCACTTGTCAGTGGTATAAACATACGAACAGAAAATTACTAATCAGAGATGTTTTGCCTTAGCTTATAGGCATTTTGTAAACAACCCCTGAGTTATTTTATTCATCCGTTGTCTTGGTGACCTGCAGGCAAATTGGCGTTTCCATCAAGCTTACTTTTATTATAAGAGCCTACAAAAGGCTGTAGTCGTTTCTCAGTGTGGCTGGAGATGCAGAGTTGCTAGAAGAGAGCTCAGAAAACTGAAGATGGCATGTTCTTCTAAATATTATTTTTTTTGCCCTTTTCTTTTGAATCATTGTAATCTGGTTTGATTAGGAGAAACTAGGCAAGTGATGGTATTTTCTTTAAATTTATTTAGGCTGCAAGGGAAACAGGAGCTCTAAAAGAAGCAAAGGACAAATTGGAAAAGCGCGTGGAGGAGCTTACATGGCGGTTACAGTTGGAAAAACGATTAAGGGTAGTAATTTCTCTCTTGTTCCCATATTTCTACATGTGTGCATGCATATATGTTCATGGTTTTGAAACTTTATACTTCCTAGTGAACAAGGAAGCTTTAACTTTAATTTTACTTTTTGTCACACAACATGATTGTTATTCGCAGAAGGAAAAACTTTGATAACCATTTCTTTTGGAATATGTTTCAAAACTTCAAAGAGGTCTGATTTTCATAATATTGCCCTTGCTTTCTGAAACAGGCTGATCTTGAGGAGGCAAAAGCTCAAGAAATTGCAAAATTGGAGGATATGTTGCGTGAAATGCAGTTACAAGTAGAACAAGCAAACTCCTTAGTTATTAAAGAACAAGAGGCAGCTAGAAAAGCTATGGACGAAGCACCTCCTGTCATAAAGGAGACCTCGGTTATTGTGCAAGATACGGGAAGGGTTGATTCCTTGACAGCTGAAGTTGAGAGGTTGAAGGTAGAACTGCAGAGACAATTACTTTTTTAAACCATTTGGAATTCCGCCTTTTCTGAAATAAAAAAGGTTTTCTATATATGAGATTGCTTGTATGATGGCACGCAATTCGAATTCCTATTAGTTGTTTCACATGAACGAGTTGGAGTTTGCTACAAGTAGATTGAATTTTCTCCCATTTGTACAGGCTTTGATAGTTTTGGAGACACAAAAAACTAAGGAGCCAAATCAGGTTTCTGGTGCCGAGCAGGCCAAGAATGAAGAATTGGCCAAGAAGCTTGAAGCTGCTGAGAAGAAAGCGGATCAGCTCCAAGATTCAGTGCAGAGGTTTAAACTAGAACACAACGACTACTTTTGCAAATAGATTTTGAACCAATATTCTTGTTCTTTGATAAAATAGGATACATAATCATAAATCCGAAAGTTATGCTTCAATTGCAAGATAAGTGCTGAAGGTATAATACGAAAATATACCAAAAGAAGATGCAAAATATTAAACTCTCTCTTTTTATTTCTTTCTTGTACCTGCTTCAGGCTTCAAGAGAAGGTCTCCGATTTAGAATCAGAGAATCAAGTACTACGGACACAAGCTCTAGCCATTTCACCAAGTGGAAAAACTTTATCTGCAAGATCAAAGACGACAATTATTCAGGTGACCGTTTTAAACTTTTCATGGGAATGTTTGTTGACATCTTGAATTAACTAAAAATGTTTTTCATCAAACTACAGACAACTCCAGAGAATGGGGTTGTGCATAATGGAGAGATGATGACCCCTGTAAGACGAACTTGCGGTTTGGCATAAGTACAATTTGAGTACTTGAGGTAAAACCAACAATGTGCTTAATCATATTTTGTTTCACTCAGGATCACATCACAAGTAATCCCGAGGAGTCTGAAGCTGAAGAAAGGCCGCACAGATCTCAAACGGAGAAGCAGCAGGTAAACAATTAATACAAAGTTCATCGAAGAAAACAATAAAGCTCGATATTCATTTTCTGAATTTTTCCTGTAACATTGTTCTGTATGAGTGTAGGAGTATCAGGACCTCCTCTTGAAGTGCATTTCTCAAGATCTCGGTTTCTCTGGGGGCATGCCCGTTGCTGCTTGTCTGATATACAAATGCCTTGTGCAATGGAGGTCATTTGAGGTCGAAAGAACCAGTATTTTTGACCATATCATAAAAGCTATAGGTGTAGCAATAGAGGTAATCTCTTGTTCACGGGTTCTAAACTGAACTTGACTTGTATGACATTCCATTAAATCTTTAAACTGGAATTACAAGACTTTCTAACAAATCCATGGGAATGCCATGTTGTGGCACTAACGTGTGTTTCACTACATTGAAGGCTCAGGATAATAGTGACGTGTTAGCTTATTGGTTGTCTAATTCATCCACACTTCTTCTGCTGATTCAACGTACGCTAAAAGCAACTGGAGCAGCGAGCTTAACTCCACAGCGTCGAAGAACATCAACTTCTCTGTTCGGGAGGATGTCTCAAGTAAGATGGGAACTCTTTCTTCTGTTTCAAGTTTCTGGAAAATGTGTCTAATTCTTACTGTCTCGGTAAACTTCTTTCTCATTGGTTTTTCAAATCATACCGAACTTTTAGGGGCTTCGAGTGTCTCCACAAAGTGCTGGTTTCTCATTCCTCAGTGGTCGACTACGTGGGTCAGATGAATTACGGCAGGTTGAAGCCAAATATCCCGCTTTGCTTTTCAAACAGCAACTTACAGCCTTCCTTGAGAAGATATATGGAATGCTACGAGATAACTTGAAGAGAGAGATCGCCTCGGTGCTTGGGTTATGCATCCAGGTAACTGTAATGCTCTAATCAATTACCATAACTAGTTCTATTCATCAATCAACACTTTTTCATAGGGCCAAAACAATCCTAGTTCAAGTAATGGTTTTCTTTTCTTTTCTTTTTCTGAAGGCACCGAGGACATCACGTGTTGGTGTTGCGAAAGGGCGCTCGCAAGCTAATTCTGCTGCACAACGAGCTTTGACTGCTCACTGGCAGAGCATCGTGACAAGCTTAGATAACTACTTGAAGACCATGAGAGCCAACTGTGTAAGTGGAACTCTAAATAACGTGTACTGACAATGGTTGTTTTCCGTGCTATGTACATGACATGATCCTTTTCAATATCATGGTCCTCCAGGTACCTCCATTTTTGGTTCGCAAGGTGTTTACCCAGATATTTTCGTTTGTCAACGTTCAGTTGTTCAATAGGTGACAAGAACCAAACATTTTGTTTCTACTTGCTTCAATAACTAACTTAACTGGATCAGTCTTAATCGTGTCGATTTACTTTTTGCAGCCTTCTTTTGAGACGTGAATGTTGCTCGTTTAGTAATGGGGAGTACGTCAAGACCGGCTTGGCTGAGTTGGAACAGTGGTCTCATGACGCCACTGAGGAGGTGCGGCTTTTTTTAAAATTATTTTATGTAAATAGCTGAACTTCGTATAACGTAGGGTATGTGACAAATGACCGAAATTTGAACCTTTTTTTTTTTTAAATGTGCACATTTTCTTTTATTTTATTTCTATTTACAGTAGGTAAATAATCAATTTACTAGTGGTAAACCATCCATTTACTATAAAATTAATACAAATCAAGTAGATAATCGATACTAAATCGTTGATTTACGGATAAAGAAGAAAGTATGCAGACTTTTTCCTAACTGAGGTGTCGAAAATGGAAAATTTCTCGATCACGTGTTTAACATCTGGTTTGCGTTCAGTTCACGGGCTCTGCTTGGGAGGAGCTGAGGCATATCAGACAGGCCGTCGGCTTCCTGGTTTGATCATCTATCTCTTCCTGCAGTCTTTATATACTTATTGATTTTTCCCTAGTGTTTCTAATATAGCTTTTCCTTCCATGCCAAATCAGGTCATACATCAGAAGCCCAAAAAGTCGCTAAAAGAAATAACAAATGATCTTTGCCCGGTGTGTAACTTTTTTCTAATCTACTTGGTTTCTCTATAGGACTTGAGCTCATTTCTTGTTTTGCTGCCTCTTTCAGGTGCTGAGCATACAGCAGTTATACAGAATCTGTACAATGTACTGGGACGACAAATACGGTACACAGAGCGTATCTTCGGATGTAAGTCGAAGGCATTCCAAATCATTTGAGTGGTTTGTCAGTTATCAGTCTTCTCCGAAAATCTCACACCCATCGTCTTCACTTACTGCAGGTCATTTCAAGTATGAGAGTCATGATGACTGAGGGCTCGAACAATGCTATCAGCAGCTCCTTCCTATTGGATGACGACTTGAGGTAATTGATTTGTGACCATTGCATGCTTCTGATATCACTCGTATTTTCGTCCGGCTGCGTATCAACATTATTTATGAACAAAAAAAACTTTGCAGCATTCCATTTTCTGTGGACGACATTTCAAAGTCGATGGACCAAATCGAAGCGACTGATGTCGATCCTCCACCTTTGATCCGCGAAAACTCGGGTTTTGCATTTCTACTACAAGGTTCAAGTGATTGAATGTTCCTTGCCAGCTCTTTCCTCTCCCTCTTTGGGACGAAACTTACAAGTCTTCATATTGAAGCTAGCCGCATTTTATTGGCTAATATCTAGTGTAGTATCAAAATATTTGTGTCCATAAATGTATATATTCTTCTTTGTGACTTTGTTCTCTAACAGATGTAGTTTCTTTTTATTTATTTGTTTATTTATTTTTTGCTTGATTGGCGATTGGGAGAATGTAGTTCAAAAAAAAAAAAAAAAAAAAAACCTGAAACATAAAAAGCAGTGTAATAGGCCCTATAACAAGGAGTGGAATGTGAACAAAATCATTTATGTGCCAAAATGAAAAGATGCAGAATTGTAGATTCAAAATTGCAATAATAAGATGATACCTTCCCCCTAGTCCTACAAAAAGGATTCTACATTGCTTTGTATTCGTATGTAAGATAAATATATACTATATATATGGCTTCGTTTGTCGTTTAAATTTAACTCAAATTAAATTGTACTTTTTCATCTAAGTTTTTTTCTTTTTCTGAAAAATCAATAAAAATTATAACTAGTTTTTGAAAAGTCAATCAATTCCAACTTAAAAATTTCATCTTTAACCGACGAATCAAACGCAAGCATAGTGTTGATAAGTTTGATATACACATATCTCTATTTAGTAAATGTTGATAAGTTTGATATACACATATCTTGTTTTTACGTGGTTTATTTTCAGATTTGTGGTTTATTTTCAGATTTGTGGCTTTCAATTGTTAAAACTGAAATAGTTTAAGCAATAAAAATTGATATCGACAACATATCCTTTATAAAATATTATATATTCATCGGTATTTAAATTTTAGCTTTTATTTGGCTTTCAGGTTTGAATATAAAGATTCCATATCGGTTTTTGTCTTTTTCTGAAAATTCAATAAAAATTATAACTAATTTTTGAAAAATCAACAAATTTTAACATAAAAATTCCATTCCAAACTCATAGATGAAACGCTAGCTTAGTTCTCAACTGTTATTTTTCATGTTTAATATCTTGTCTACAAAGAATTTAAAAGTCAAATTAAGTCAAGAAGTTTATTCGTTTTCAAGTCATTTTTTAGATCATGCCCTGAGTTTCTTTTTTATTATTTATAAAAAATATCTTTCCTTTTTAATGTTTCATCTATGATGAATTGCTTAAATTACATTAAAAAAAAAAGATGAATTACTTTATTGTCATTTGAGTGATTATTTGATATAAAACAATTATACACTAAGGTGAAAATGTATCATCAATTTATCACTAACAGACATTGGCAATGAGTTAAGGATTATTGGTACATTATTTATGGACCATCTAAAATCTAATAGAATTTTTTTTAGAATCATTTATGTAAAAATTAAGAAATTTGGCTATTATTTTAAAATAGTGACAAAAAAGAGCAATTTATCTAATTTTTCTATAATTCGACATACGTAAAGGTTTTATGTGAAGACGTGAGTTTAGAGGGAAAAAAATGGCATTTGTTTGTTCTATAAATACAGTTATGTAACTTACGATTATCATGACCGTCTTTTTTTCGTAAATTTATGTGAAGATTTTATTTCTTACTGGTAAAAGGATAAAAGAAACTTTCTATATTTTTGAAATAAGACTAGTTTAAAACATGTGCTATACATGTTGGATAAATTTGAGAAATTTATCTACGGAAAAATTAAAATAATAAATAAAAAAATAAAAAAGGACGCAAAAAAAAAGGTACGAAAAAAGATTAAAAAGATTAAAAAGATAAATTAAAAGGAATTATCAACATGAAAAATGACTAAAATGAAAAAAAAGAGAAAAAAATGATCCAAAAAAACAAAAGACCAAAAACTAAGGGCTTGTTTGGAAGATGAGTTTAACTCAAGTTAAACTGTATTTTTTTTTTGTTTTTTTCTGAAAAAGTTTTTTATCTTTTCTGAAAAAGTCAACAAAAATTACTATTCAAACTTAAAAATTTCAACTCAACTCAAACTTAACTCATTCACCAAACACCCTATAAATACAAAAGTAATAAAAAAAAAGACTAAAATGAAAAAAAAAAAAAAAAACAGAGAACCAAAAATTAAATATAAAAAATTTTCGTCCAAAACAAACCGTTTTGAACGAGGGGATGAGCACATTATGCTTTCTATAATATGTATAGATCCTTCTAAACCCTTAAAAAACTCTAAACTGAAAAAGTTGCATTAATTAAAAAAAAAGTTTTTTTTTTATGTCGACGTCCCCTCGAAGTTTTTGAATTTGGTAATTGGTAAACTAGTCCCTAATTTTTTTTCCTCACAATCAATTCCCTTAATTTATAATTTTTGATTATTCAATATTTTTTACTCAAATTCATTAAAAGTAGACAGTTTTTTTTACATAACTCGTACATTGTAACCCAAGGAAAGAATTGTTAGTTATTTTTACTTAATTTCAATATAAAATTTCTTTAAAAACTTAAACATAATTATATTATAATTAAAAAATAACTTAAAATTTAAAAGAAACTTATCTTGAAATTAATCATAAATGATCACCACTGATCTTTTTGGACTATAATATGCAAGTTATATTAAAAAAAAGACATCCCAATTTGAGAATAGAACTAAATTGTCAAAAATTATCTGTTCAGGGGTTGATTGTCAGAAAAAAAAGTTTAGAGACTAAATTATTATATTCGAAAAGTTCAAGGGTATCCATACAAATTAGTCAAAAAAAAAATGCTTTTAACGGAAAAAAAGAAAGAAAGAAAGAATATCTTTAAAAAAAAAAAAATCATTTTAACGGCAGTGCACCTGGCTGTGCCTAAAACTATATAAACAAAAAAAATAATATGTGCCGAAGCCTTAAAACCCTAAACCCTACCAGTGGAAACACAGCGCGCTAAAGCTCAAAAATCGACTCAGTTCCAAAACCCTAATTCCGGTTAAGGAGAATTGGTTTTGGGTTTGTGAAATTTTGTTATACAGATCACACACACACACACAGAGACACACATATACATATATTTATACATAATTATTGCGTTATATTTATACAGTTGTTAAAGAGTTTGGAGTCTTTAGAATGGAGAATTTCAGTCTACAATCTTCACTCAAATGGCTTCTTGATCGCTGCCCAAAGCTCCGAGATGTTAGCGTGTTCCAATCGTATGCGAGCCAGGTACGAAGTTCGAATGCGTTTCTCTAGTTCTGTTTGGCTTCAAATTTTTGCGAAGTTTAGATTTTTATTACGAGGAACAGAAATTGCCGTAGGTTATATATATATATATATATATATATATTTAAGTAAGAATTATTTTTGAAATTTATCTGATATATTATGCAGGGGGTGAGAGAAGATGAAGATGAGGTGGTGAAGAAGTTAGCGGAGGCTTTCCTGGTGCCGGAATTCACGGCTCCGGTGACGGGTTGTTTCCGGCCGATATTGAGAGAAATTGTGGACAAAGCCGTGGGGTTGCTCCGGTTTGTGCCCAACTTGAGGTTAAATTCTGATGAGGCAATTACAGCAGTAGACAAGGACGACTGGATTTTAGTTAACGATTCGGTTATTGAGTACTATAGTCGAAATGGGAAGGGTCTGGATCTCCATGAGCACGCTTGTCTGGCCTTCTGCCGTGCCCTTGATTTGACTCCCTTTCTGTTGGGGTAAGAAAAGATGTGATTTACCCACTTGCTTGTGAAGGGAAACTGATAGCATTATATGTAAGACAAGTTTGCTTTTATTTTGTGCAGATCTGTGATAAGTTATTTTGAATTTGCACCTCCACCATTCCAACGTGTTTTGACAGGACAAGCAATTTCTGATCCTGGTGTTACGGTATGTCATGTATCTTTGGCAAGTGTGCAGATATTTTCTTTTGGAATACACCAAAATAAATAAACACGCAAGTTTGTATGTGAGTGTGTCTCTAATGAGAAAAGAATCCCAAACCAAAAGTCCTTATTCAAGAAAACGGCGAAACAAAATCCTTCCAATTTCAAAAGCAAAAGAAAGGAACGATGTCAAATTCCTTGGCTAATGAAGCCTGAGGAAGGTCAGCTGAAATTTTTTTCTTCCCCGTGTACTATGTACCTGGCTCATGAGTTATGAAAAGATTTATTTCATAGACTAGTACTTTAAATTGATGTTAGTTCTTTTACTATGTTGTTATTGTTTTGAGTTAATTGTATCCGTTTAAGAATCCCTTCTTGCATTGAAGCTGGGACATCTTTTCTTAGATTCCATTTTAGACTTCATCTCGTAAAAGCTTAAGCAGATAGGAGGGGTAAAAAGCTACTCTTACTTATACCAGAATTGACAAAAACTTTGCAAACAAGCCAAAGTAAATTGCTTAGGTGGTAACAGGTTACTATTGTTAGATTGAGTTTGTATGCTGCTTAAGCTAAGCGAAGTTATTCTTTTGCTAAAGCTGTCATGACATGGTTTCTTAATAAACTTAAGTGTTAATTCAGATAAGTGAGTGATTGGACTTTTAGTTTTCATATGAGAGTAAATCATATGAAAGTCTTTTTTGGGCGTCTCGTGCAACTTTAATCTTATATTGGACATTGATTGCTTTTTCTTGTGATAATTTCTTGATTTTTCAATTATCGTGATCTGTTTTTTGGTAGGGTGGACGTCGCTTACTATCTGTTGTCAGGACATCTTACCGTCTCCTCTTAACGGCATCTGACACTTTCACTAAACTTTGGGATTGGTCATGTTTCTTGGACCTCATAAAACAGTATAAAATTCCTGATTCTTGCAGCTGTACCGAAACTCTGGAGATTTTTAGTGACATTAAATGGTGTGGGCTTAAGATAGTGTCAGTTGCCCTTAGGTTGAGTGATAGGGCAATTGAAAACTTGGGAGTTAAGTTAAAAGGATCTGAAGCTGAAGAATCTGAAGATGCACTTTCATGTTTTTTGAGGTTGGTTTTCAGTCTTTTTAAAATAGCAATCATTTATACGCAACAGGTCCATGTTGTTTATGTTATTCGACCATTTTCAGATGGGAGAGGTTCCTCCAGGATGTCTCATTGGAGAAGGCTGGTTGGTACATTGAATCATCCAGACAGAATGAGTCAGCTTCCTGTAATGGAAGCTGCGATTTTGATCAGAAAATGTTTGTGCAGTCTTCTGGCTTTGACTACCAGCACGTTGCTTCAACACAAGTTCGTCTTGAGCCACCAGTTAGGAGTCAACGGCGTTCCTGGTAGGTTTGCATCTTGCAAAACAAGAGATTCCCATTTTATCTTTTTCTCATAGCATCTGCTACTAGTAGATATGTTATTTTACTGCGAGTCATTGTGTGAGGTTTGCTTTTTCTGTTCACCTGGTAATTTTAAGGGTGTCTGTGCTTTGGCCATGTCTCTTAAACTTATCATTTTGTGATCTTTTCTGTTTTCATCAGGGATTGTGCGTCGTCTGGAAATCCATTTGTTTTAACATCAACTGTGAAGACAAGTTTTGAAACAGTAAGATTAGCTACGAGTCAAAAGTGGCCGGTGCTTTTATATGGTCCCAGTGGCAGTGGAAAATCTTCTCTTATTAGCAAGTTAGCCCATGATAGCGGGAAACAAGGTTGATATCTTGTTTTCTTAATTGTTAGTATGACGACATTCTTTATCTTTGGTAGGGCGTTGAGGACTAGGGCTGCTTAGCTTTCATTTTAATAATTGTATAGCCTGATCTTTGACTTGTTTTTTTTTGGTTGATTATGAGGACCTCTCATCCTCTTAACTTGTAATTGATTATCTTTATATTAAATATATATTTTTTCCTTTTTTTTTTTTAATTTTATTTTTTAAATTGTAGTATATGCTAGCTCTAGGAGTTCCGTTAATCTCACTTCTCCTTGTCACTCTTTTTCGGGATAATTTAAATGTCAGTTTTGGACGAACACGAATTGTGATAAATTTAGGTTTTTGTTCCTACAAACTTTTTTTTTTCTTGACGGAAGATTAAAAGCCATGGAATTTTGGTAATTTAGGTTTTCTGTATTGGAGGACACCTTGTTCTCCCTCACTTGTATTTGATAATTTACTTTATGATTGTCTTTTTTTTTTTTTTGACACATTTACTTTATGATTATCAATAAAAGAGGTTTTCTCCAAAAAAAAAAAAAAACCATAGAATTTTGACATTGTGGAGAATGCTAAAAGTGATTCATGGAGCGCTTGATCAAGAGATATCATCTATTTTTAATGAATTAGCCATTGAGCTTAACTTTGGACTCTCATGCCTTAGACAAGCTCTATCAGATCGTTAATATTTCATTTCTAAAGATCTACTTGTCTCTTGCTTTATAACCAGTTTCCTGAATTTTTATTGGATTTTCTAACGTAAATATCATTTGACCCCCTCTTCTATTCTGCAGTTGTATCGATACACATGGATGATCAAATGGATGGAAAAACATTAATTGGGAGTTATGTTAGTACGGAACAACCTGGCGAGTTTAAATGGCAGCTAGGGTCACTTAGTCAGGTTTGTCTCTTTTGCTCAAGAGATAATATAGTACTTCTCGCTGTTTTATCTTTCTTTTATTTGATAAAATTTATTTCTTTTTCTTTTTTTTTTTAGTATACTTTACTTATGTTTTTCTCTCCACAGGCAGTTCTCCATGGATACTGGGTTGTTTTTGAGGATATTGACAAAGCGCCCTCTGATGTACATTCTATCACATTGCCTCTGTTGGAGGGCGCAAGCTCACTTGTAACTGGGAACGGAGAGGTAACTGGAATTTTTGTTATTGGTCTTGGACATCATTTTGGCACTTAACTTTGGTAATTCGTTGGACATTATTGAGTTTTGATCTTCACTTCCGATTCAAATCACTTAGTTTGGTTAGAGGGAAAGAAAAAGGGAGAGAAAACATACAAAGGAAAGAGAAAGTAAAAGAGAAAAGGAAGTTGGGTCCTTTATTGTGTTTGTTATGATAGAAGGAAAGAAAATGGGTGATCAAGTAAATGACTGTTTTACCAATTTATTAACTTTGTTTTAGTTTAAAAATGAGGACAAAGAGTTAATGTCTATTTATGCAAATAAAGCAAGATTTCTCTCCAAAAAATTTCATTCATGGAGGGATTAAAAATTATGGGACCCATGTGTCCTTTTATTTCTCCACTTTTCTCTTCTACCAAACAACTTACAACTCTATTTTCTACTCAAAAACTCCTGCTCTTTTCTTTTCTCCCACTTTTCACTTCTACCAACATTAGTTTCCCTTGAGATCGTATTCATCTTCTAAGTTTGGTTTACCAGAGACGGCTGTTGATTTTTTAGAAGTTTTTGAGTGTTACGAATATTTGCAGGAGATACAAGTAGCAGAAGGTTTTCGATTGTTTTCCACAATTACAGCTTCTAATCTTGAAGTATCTAGCAGTACAAAAGGTATGATTCTTGCCTACCTTCTAGTTCTTTTTGGTAATCCTTTATTATGAATTGCTTCTGATTTCTTATTTTCTCTTTGGAGTGGATTTCTGCCATTCAGAGGATTGTCTTATATATTTTAATGCTATTCTAATTGTTTGGTGGCCAAGGGTTGCATTTTCATCTGTTGCATTAACTGCATTCTTATAGTGTTTGTTCTTGATTTGTGGTGCTATATATTATTATTATTATTATTTATTTTTTTTCCGCTTATCTTTTTAAAAATTTTATGGCCACAGACTTACAAGAAACATAACATGAGTAGTGCTTCCTTTTAAGTTGGCATAGAATCCCTCCCACCACCCCCCACTCCCCCCCCACTCCCCCCCCCCACCCCACCCCCCACCCCACGCCCCCCCCCTCTCTCCATGTATGTATCTTGTTATTTAATGTACGTTGTTGATTAAATGTGAGAAAACTTTTGTGGTAGGGGGGTCACTCTCTGTTTTTTGGAGGAGAGTGAAGGTTAGATCGCCAAAAGAGGGGGACTTGGAAGATATAGTGACAGCAAGTTATCCAAGGCTGGAACCTATAGCTAAGAGGCTAAGAGGTTCGTTACATTACCTTATAAATGTTTTCAGATTAAGACACATTTTCCTGTGACTAACAAATGATATTACTTCTAGAAACTTTTGAGAGGGTAAATGAACTTGATGAAGTTCGTTACCGAAACTCGGATTCTGTCGGACATCTAAGCAGGTTCTCGTTAAGGTAAGTGCAGTTATTGCTTCCGGTTCTCGTTTGTAACTTTCATGGATTTTTTTTTTAATTTTTATTTTTATGTCTGGATATTCGAATCTTGGTTGCAGGGATCTACTTAAATGGTGCAAGCGTGTAGATAGTCTGGGTTTAAGCTTCATTGGGAACAGTTTGTCAGATGATGAGTGTCATTGCATCTGTCAAGAGGTCTCTAACTTAGTCTGCAGTCTTCTCTTTGTTGTTGTCCTTCATGTCATGCTGATGACTGATCACTGATGTTGCAACTTTTGATTTTTTTATCTTGTGATTTTAGGCAGTTGATATATTTGCGGCCTTTTCACCTGTTGATGACACTCGCAAGACTATAAGAAACAAGATTGCTGAGCTGTGGCACGTGCCACTAACTACTGTAGAGAATTTGTATACTGCCAATAAACCCTTAATTCAGGTCCTTGATTTTAGAACTCATTATTGTCATTGTAACTTGCTGTCTGACTTGGTGACATGATGAAAAATTCTTACTGTTTGAGCATGCTGCAGGATTCACTTGCAGAAATAAGAATTGGTCGAGTTACTCTTGAACCTCTTAAACACCAAACTACTGTTAGTACAGTCTCTTGCCTTGCATTCTCCTGCTTTCAGTTACCTACAACCTAAGCTTCCGTATTGATATTTTCATGTACTTTTGCAGTTCCGTTCAAAAAGAAAATCATTTGTTGAGATCCGTAGTTCTCTTCATTTGCTCGAGAGACTAGCTGCTTCTGTTAAGTATAATGAGCCTGTTCTTATGGTTGGGGAAACTGGCACCGGAAAGACCACGCTGGTACAGGATCTGGCTCGGAGGCTTGGTCAGAAACTAATAGTTCTGGTAATTTTGATTGATCTCTTTCCCTCTCTCTATATTTCCTGTTTGTTTTTTCTATAATTGGTCACTGCAGTTGTTTATTTTTAAGGTATTCTTAATGCCCATTTTTTTTTTGTTCCAGAACTTGAGTCAGCAAAGTGACGTTGCTGACTTATTAGGGGGGTTTAAGCCTATGGATGCTAAGTTTATATGCTTGCCCCTGTACAACGAGTTTGAAGACCTCTTCCAGAAGACATTTTCTAAGAAGGTACTTTGTGTTTGATATGCGTCTTGCACATTTATTTTTGAACTGTTTTAACAATAACCTGGTTGCTTTTTCAGGCCAATAGTGATTTTCTCTTGCGTTTGCAAAAGCATTTCAATGATAAGAAGTGGAAATCATTACTAAGTGGGTTTCAAAAAGGTGTTGATTTTTTCTGGAAGTCAGTTGACAAGGGATTAGCAGAACCTGGGAAAAAGCGAAAGAAGCCATTGGATGAGGAAAGAATTAAGTCTTGGGAGAATTTTGCTGGGAATCTTGAAACCGCCCGTCACCAAGTACTTGCTTCGTCTGGAATTATATTTTCATTTGTAGAAGGGGCTTTCATAAACGCGCTAAAAAATGGTTATTGGATTTTGCTTGATGAGGTGAATTTGGCTCCTCCAGAGACTCTGCAGAGAATAAGTGGTGTTCTTGAAGGAGCTAACGGTTCACTCTGTTTGGCTGAAAGAGGAGATGTTAATTGTATACATCGACATCTTAATTTTCGTTTGTTTGCTTGTATGAATCCTGCCACTGATGCTGGGAAGAGGGATCTACCATTCTCTTTAAGGAGCAGATTTACAGAATATTTTGTTGATGATGTTCTAGATCATGAAGACCTCACTCTTTTTGTCAATCAATTTTTGGGTGACAAAAAATCAGCTAAAGACTTGGCAAATAAGATAGTGTGCTTTTACAAAAAAGCAAAAGAGAGCGCAAAAGAAAAGCTGCAGGATGGAGCTAATCAAAAACCGCAATATAGTTTAAGGTCTCTTTATCGTGCACTAGAATATACAAGGAAGGCTGAAACAACTCCTGGTGGATCAAAAGTTTCTCAAAGAGCAATATATGATGGATTCTGCATGTTTTTCCAAACTTTGCTGGATAGACCAAGTGCCGAGACAATGAATAAGATGATATTGTCTTTCTTCCTAGGAGGGAAAATTCCACCTCATGTACCTTTTGATGATTATTTGCGTGCAAATGGAGTTACGAAAATGCAGATGGAGTTGCATGGAGATGAATTTACAAAAAACTACATCTTAACTAGAAGTGTAAGGGAAAATCTAAGAAATGTGGCACGTGCTATTTTGATCAAAAGGTATCCTGTACTCTTGCAGGGACCCACATCTAGTGGAAAAACTAGCCTTGTTCGGTATCTTGCTACCCTAACAGGTAATGAATTTGTTAGAATCAACAATCATGAACACACTGATTTGCAGGAATATCTGGGTACATATATAACAGATGCTAGTGGGAAACTGGTCTTTCATGAAGGCGCGTTGGTTAGGGCTGTGAGAAATGGTAGTTGGATTGTTCTGGACGAGCTAAACTTGGCTCCATCAGATGTTCTTGAAGCATTGAATCGTTTATTAGATGACAATAGAGAGCTTTTTGTGCCTGAATTGCAACAAACAATCCCAGCAAATCCGGATTTTATGCTTTTTGCTACTCAAAATCCGCCTACTATCTATGGAGGCCGAAAAATGCTTTCTCGTGCATTCAGGAACCGATTTGTAGAGATCCATGTGGATGAAATTCCGGAAGATGAGTTAAGTACAATCATAGAGAAAAGGTGTAGGATACCAGGCAGTTATGCTAAGAAAATGGTTGATGTCATGAAGGAGTTGCAGTTGAACAGGCAGAGAAGCAAAGTGTTTGCTGGAAAACATGGGTACATAACTCCACGTGACTTATTTCGTTGGGCTGATCGTTTTAGGGAACTTGGTGGTAGTTCTACCGATGATCTGGCTAGAGATGGTTATTTTCTTTTGGCGGAGAGGCTGCGAGAAGAAGGCGAGAAATCTGTTGTCCGAGAAGTTTTGGAGAAACATCTCCGTGTTAAATTAGTAGAAAATGACTTATATAATAAGGTATTCTCATGGTCCTTGCGAATTTTCTTATGCTTTGTATCTGTTGTTTCCATCCTTTTTGAAAAGGTCCGTACCTTTTCATGTTTATGAGTGTTTTATGTTACGTGAAAGGGGTACCTAAAAATTAATTTAATTCAACATACCGTGTGTTAGCAAAAGAAGGATATTTAGTGGTTTCTCTCTTTCTTTTTGTTTTTTGTTTTGTTTTTTTAAAAACTCTGAGTTATCATTTTGGGGAAGAATATGGTAGTCGCCTTGAGTACAACCACAGAGTTCGTTGATTAGTTTGTGTACCAGATGGTTATTCATTGACTTCATATTGTAATAGTTAATATTTTGGTTTTCATTCATAAATGCAATATATGTTCTGTGAGTTAATAAAGTCAATCTCCAACTTTTTTATATTTTATTGCATCTCTTTATCTCCTATTAAAATAAATGTGCATAAAATAATTTCATAAATATCTTGAGATGTAACTTTTTAATATTCTGTAATTTATTGGACTTCCTTTTTAGAATTTCTCTATTGGAGCTGGAGACACGGTGGGTTCTCAAAGGTATGAACTCTAAGAGTTACATTGGTTTGGAACTACTCTTGAACGTTGGTTGACATTTGGTTTATTTTTGAAATCATTTATACATTAACGACTCCTTTCAATACAGTGTCACTTGGACTAAAAGTATGCAGAGATTGTATTTTCTTGTGGAGCGTTGCCATAGAGCAAAAGAGCCTGTACTTCTTGTGGGTGAAACAGGGGGAGGGAAGACAACTGTGTGTCAATTACTGAGTTCTCGTTTGAAGTCAAACTTACATATTTTGAACTGCCACCAGTACACTGAAACTTCCGATTTTCTTGGGGTTAGTTTTGTTACATTTTTCATTTTAGGGTAAATTACTTGTTTGGTCCCTAACCTGATATAGCGGTTTGGTCTCCAACCACTTTTTGTGACTAGAAGCTCCCTAAACTCTTTAAAAGGGTGCAAATTGGTCCTTTTTGTTAATAGAAGTTAAAAGTTTAGCAGAAATTGTCACATGAATCACACATGGATTACCTTTTGAGGGTAATAGAAAAATTAAATGATGCAAATTGCATGTGTCATACACGTGATCCTTTAAATGTAATTTTTAACATTTGTTCGTAAAAAGGACCATTTTGAACTCTTTTAAAGAGTTTTGGGAGCTTTTAGTCACAAAAAAAGGGGGACCAAATAGCCACTTCGTGAAAAAGGTTAAGGACTAAATTAATAATTTACCCTTTTGTTTATTGTCATCTTTTGTCAATGTCAGGATTCTTTGGAATATTATCTTGATGACCTATTTTTACAGGGTTTTTATCCTATTCGAGAGAGGTCGTCGTTGATGTCGGAATTTGCAGAAAAGATTGAAGGATTTAAAGAATTGGTCACGCTGGATCCTTTTAACTGCTGTAACCCAGACTCTGTATGACATCGTCGTTTACTTTAAAATTTTCCTTATTACATCACTTCTTTCTTAGGGAGTAATATGGTCTTTTGGTGTCTTTTTTGCTTCAGAATTTTTCTTCAGACATAGATCAAGCCTCTTCAACTTTGACTGTACTGCGAGAAATGATCAAAAAGTACAAACAAGAATTAATTCCACGAACCAGTGTCTCCCATGAAGATATGATAAAGAAACTGCAAATCATAATAGACAGCCTTTCTGAGCTGCATCAGAAGTGGCAGACTATTTTCATTTGGCAAGATGGGCCTCTTGTTCATGCAATGAAAAAAGGTGATCTCTTTCTGGTGGATGAGATTTCGTTGGCTGATGATAGTGTAATCGAAAGATTGAACAGTGTCCTGGAGACAGAAAGAACTTTGGTGAGTTGTGTTTTAATTCTACTTCTGGTTACGAAGCTTGGATTAAGAAATGCTTCAACTAGGATGTCAACTAGTATCATTTTGTTTTCAGCGTTTGGGTAATTGCTGCTTTTGGGACTTTTGCGCGTGCTTCATGTGTGAAAAATAACGATACAATTTAATTAATTTTTCTTTGATTGGTTGCATCTGTCTAATGCATTTTTGAATTCCATGCTGTTTGCAGTCTCTAGCTGAAAAGGGGGGCCCTGAGCTGGAGAAGATAACCGCTGACGAAAAATTTCTATTACTTGCAACAATGAACCCTGGTGGTGATTTTGGCAAGAAGGAACTGTCTCCAGCTCTTCGTAACCGGTTTACTGAGATTTGGGTACCTCCTGTTTCTGATATAGATGAACTTAGATCAATTGCTTTGCAGAGGTATGTAAATTTGAGCTTTTTGGAGGTTGGGAGATGATACCATCTTTCTCTTTATTTATCTTTTTCCTTTTACATTTGCAGGTTGTCCTCAAAGCTCTCAGGCATTGTTGATCCCATGTTGAGCTTTTGGGAAGTATGTACTTTTCTGAATCTCTCTCTCTCTTGTGTGTGGTAGTGATAAAACTGGGACGATCCCCGAGTCTCTTGATTGTAGAATGAAGTTATTGTAGACGTACCATTTGTAAGCCAATGCATGGACAAATTCTTTTTAGATATTAGATTTATGGAATAAATTTTTCTTCCATACTATTTCCTTTTGCTTATTGGCGTTAAGAGCCATGCTCTCTGTGGTGGATGAATGTATGTTTATCTTTTGGGACTTGGGAGTCGTGATTTTACTATTATTATTATTATTTATTATTAATTTTTTTTTTGGTGAAAAATTTTGGTCTTCAGTTTTCTGTTTGGGCATGGTATGATGTCAATAATTTCTTTTTGGGTTATTTTCATCTTCAATTTTCATTAAAGGTTCCTTTTTATGTACAGCTATGAACATTTTCTTTTGTTTTTGGAGGGAAATGAAAGTTTGTTTAAATGGCCTCTTTTTGGTTACTGATTTGCTGAGCTGTTGTTTCTTATTTGTTGTTTTTCAGTGGTTCAGCCGTTTACGGACAGGAAAAGTGCTCACCGTGAGAGATCTTCTTTCATGGGTTGATTTTATGAATGCGACAGAAGAAATACTGGGAGCCAAGAATGCATTTTGTCATGGCCTGTTCCTTGTTTTGCTCAACGGATTGAGTTTAGGTGCGTTCTTAGTTCAGCTTTATCTTGTCCGTTCTACTTTTTACTTCTTTATTTTGGTTTCTGGATGACAAAATAAATGTTTTTTTCTTGTCGATTTATCTAAACTTTTAGATTCAGTATGTTCAGAACAACTACAAACATCTAATTACAGACACTTTTTTTTTTTTGGGGAGGGGGGGGGGGGGGGATGGATTATGTAACTCTTAAGCTATGCTTAATTATCATTGGAAATTTATATTTATACATGTTTTAAGGACTTCTCGGATTTCTATATTCAGTTTATGCTTAATTACATCCTTTGTTTGCCCTGGGCTACAAATCATTGTGCCAGTTTTGATTGGAATGATTCGTGTCAGTTCATCTTTAGATCATATTTAGTTTTCATGGGAGTTTTTGATTAATATTTACCGTCTTTATTTTCATTCTACTTTGAAAAATTGAACTTAGTGAGTTACCATATTGCTACCTTTTGATCTTTGTATTACAGAGAAAGTTGATTTTTTTTTTTGGGGGGGGGGGGGGGGGGGGGAATTTGCACCTTATGATGCCGTTCACTTTACAACAACACGTGTCAGTCTATAACTTTTTAGATATGGAAATGTTAAGTCACTTAATAGCTTTACCTTCTGTTATCAGGAACTGGAATATCAAAAACGGAAGCTGGAGAACTGAGGGAGCGATGTGTGTCTTTCATTTTGGAGCAACTAAAGGTTTTTGTACATTTGGTTATCTTTAAATGTTCTTCTACTTACTCTCTTCGTAAAATAAATCTTTCCTTAAAGTGTTCCCTTCTTGTTGGGGTCTGCAGTACATAGCTGTTAGTAGTGTGGATCTCTGTGTTTTACTTTCACTTTCTCATGGAAATTTCTAAAATCCTGCAAATTTTTATTATTTTTCTAGTTTTTTTTTTGTTTCTTTATTTGCACCGCCCATATAATTGTCCCTTTCTTGTTGAGAGCTATAGAAATAGAAGAGAGCAAAAAACGTAGGAATTGATGAAAATCCGACAGGAACATGTACAATCTGTGATTTAAGATTTCCTGATTCATATACAATGATCCTTGTCTGATTTTTGTCTGCTAATAAAGGTGGATGATGCAAATTCGGCGTTTTCAAAACTAATAGTGCAAAATGATGGTTGGGTGGATCTTCATACAAGTGGAGATGTTTCTAGTGGTGATGGAATGCAATTTGACAATATCTTTTATCCTTTCGACATTGAACAAGGTTAAGTTCATGCACTGTGATTTTGACTTGTTATTTCTTTCAAAATAATCACTTTTTTACCAGCGGTTGTGGCATCATGTTTTAGATGTTGCTTTCGAGCATGGTCTATTCTCTAACATAAGTACTATGGCCGTCTTCCTTCATCCCTTCTTATTCTCTCTTTCTCTCTCTCTATCAAGAAACTTCATGCTCTTGATAATAAAATCAATTACAATGGCAAGAATGAGAGCAAAGAAAAGGGAAAGTCCTTGAAGATTTTATCAGTTGATGCCCAAAATAAAACTGAGTATATCACTTTGTCACATAGGTCCACTGTCTGCATCTCTCGATCTTAAAAGATCCTCACATTTCAAGTTTTTAGCACCAACTACCCACAGAAATGCACGGCGTGTAGTCCGTGCTATGCAGCTTCCAAAGCCTGGTATGCCTTCATATTTAGTGCACTTCTTTTTTTTTTTTGTCTAAACCTTTAGTTCATGACCTTAAAAGCTTCATTATCAGCAATCTTAACTGACATATGCATATGCATTCCAGTTCTCCTGGAAGGTAGCCCAGGAGTTGGGAAGACTAGTTTAATTGTTGCGCTGGGCAGATATTTTCGGCACAGAGTTGTACGGATAAATTTGTCTGAGCAGGTCTCTGATCTTCAACTTGCTCATGGTCTCGCCTTTTATTCTGTTTTTGCCTCTCCCTTCCTCTGTGACTGATTACGTTTATGATGCTAACGCATAGACTGATATGATGGACTTACTGGGGTCGGACTTGCCTGTTGAGAGTGATGATGGAATGAAGTTTGCCTGGTCCGATGGGATCCTATTGCAGGTAAAAAGACTAATCTTGAAAGTTCTAATTGTCTTAATGTACTTGAGGGATGTTCTAACACACTCGATCTCTTGTATGCTAATTTTGCAGGCTTTAAAGGAGGGTTCTTGGGTTTTGCTTGATGAGCTGAATCTTGCTCCGCAATCTGTGTTAGAGGCATTGTCATAAACTCTCTAGTTATTTCTTTCTATCGATTTACGTACTTTTACTTTCTGGAACTCTGAACCTGTCAAATCTTTATTAGGGTTTGAATGCTATTCTGGATCATCGAGCTGAAGTCTTTATCCCAGAGCTTGGTCGTACATTCAAGTGCCCACCTTCCTTCAGAATTTTTGCTTGTCAAAATCCTACTTATCAAGGGGGTGGCAGAAAAGGCCTTCCTAAATCCTTTCTCAACCGTTTTGCCAAGGTACCTTTTTTTTTTTTTTTTGGGCACTGAATTCAAGTTGTGTGAGCTTGTGCTTAATTATGGACGTGGTTTATAATTCTCTCTCTTGTTTCAGGTTTATGTGGATGAGTTAGTTGACGAGGACTATATATCGATATGTGCATCATGCTTTCCATCAATACCCGGCGATTTACTTGAAAAGTTAATTTCATTCAATAAGAAGTTGTATGAGGACACCATGTTGTATCATAAGTTTGCTCAGGAAGGTTCTCCATGGGAGTTTAACCTGCGAGATGTGATTCGATCATGTGAAATCATAACGGGTTCGATCATACTCCGCTATCTTTGTTATTTGGTTTCTAGTAACTTATTGTAGTTTTGGAGTGATATGCTTGGTTTCTAAGATTTGCTTCAACCATTTAGGTGCACCTGACAAGACAAAGGAGTATTGCTTCCTTAACTTAGTTTACGTTCAAAGGATGCGTACTGAAGCTGACCGCAGACAAGTGATTCATCTGTATGAGCAGACTTTCAAAGTGAAGCCACGTATAAATCCTTCCCCACGAGTCCAACTTGATCCGAGATATTTGATTGTTGGCAGTACTTCCATAGAAAGAAATTATGTTCAGTCGTCTAAAGTTTATAGCAGTGACCTAAAAATTTTGCCTGGACTTCATCAAAGTTTGGAAGCTGTAGTGCAATGTGTAAAGCATCAATGGCTGTGTATTTTAGTTGGTCCAGCATCATCTGGTAAGACTTCATTGATTAGGTTACTGGCAGAGCTCACTGGCAATGTACTAAATGAATTACATCTTTCATCTGGTACGGATATATCTGAAATACTTGGATGCTTTGAGCAATACAATGCTATTAGGAATTTTCGCTCCATTGTTGCTCAAATGCAGTGCTATATTGATGAGTATTGTTATTCAAAGAAAGATTTTGCAAGTGAAGGAATTATTACCAAATGGTTTGCTTTTTCATCCAGCATAAACGATGATTTTCTGTCATGTTTTACTTCTCATAACGAGGAAGCTAAGAAGAGATTTATCGATTCTCTTACTCTGTTAAAGGAGATCATAGGGCAATTTGAGTTGTTTCTGGAGAAAAATAAAACAGTCGTATCTTGGTCAGACAAAGAACGTGATAGAGCCAAGAGGACAATTGATAGAGCCACGAGGACAATTGATAAGTTGCTAGAAGGCCATAAGAAAGGGTCATTCTCAGCAAAATTTGAATGGGTTGCAGGATTGTTAGTTAAGGCTATAGAGCGTGGGGAGTGGATTGTGCTAGAGAATGCAAATTGCTGTAATCCGACTGTAAGTAAACTTCTCTAAACATTACTACTCTCTTCCTGTCTTCATTTTGTATTACATCCCATTTTATTAACTACTTACCTCGTACAACTTACAAAATCTGCTCGGCTGTCATCTGAATTTTTTCTCAAAAAATTGTGTACAGGTTCTTGATAGGATCAACTCTTTGGTGGAGCCTTCAGGGTCAATTACAGTAAATGAGTGTGGTATTGTTGACGGAAAGCCGGTTATTCTCCATCCACACCCTAACTTCCGCATGTTCCTCACAGTTAATCCTAGTTTTGGTGAAGTGTCCCGAGCAATGCGAAATAGAGGAGTTGAAATATTTTTGATGCAGCCATGTTGGTTACCGGACGAGTCTAGTGGATTTAAGTGTGATGAATTCGAACTGAAAGATGCCAACAAATTTCTTGTTCTCTCGGGTATTCCTATTGATAGCTTGGTGCAAGCCATGTCCAAAGCACACGTTTATGTTAGGAAGGAAGGCCTACATTTTGGAGTTTCAATAACGTATCTTGAGCTTTCACGCTGGGTTCAGTTGTTTCAGCAATTTATCATGATGGGTAATCAGCCTATCTGGAGCCTTCAAACAAGTTGGGAGCATATATATCTTTCATCATTTGCTGAGGCAGATGAAGGAAAAACTGTTACACATGCAAAAGATACTTATTTATCAGTTACTGGATTGTTTGGATCTTGCATGTTACTGTCACCATCTTTGTGTTTGCCTGGAGGATGGCCAAATCCACTGAAGTTGAGGGATTTTGCGTTATCCTCGAGAGAGTGTACTGTGAAACAGAACTGCATGTATGTTAACTTCTTGGCGGCTCAGTGTGCATCTTACAAGTTAAAAGTGAAATGGTGCAATATACAGCAAAACTCGGTAGCCATTGATGATATAGAACCTTCCTTGATGGATGCGAAGATATTATGCCAATATATGTTCCCTGGTGATCCAGGGTTGCCGACTTCAAACTTCAGCGACAATTTTGACTTTGAAGTGGCTAAAGAGAAGTTATTGTTTGCTGCCGACTGGACAATTGAACAGGCTCCCGAGGCTGATCTTAGGCTATATCTTCTATGGTTTAGCAAGCTTAGTCCTAAGTTCCAATTATTAGCTCAGTTCTCGAATTTGGTTGAAAAGATTATGGAGCATCCAATTTGGAAGGACGTGTCTCGCCGCTTCAATGAGCTATTGGAAAAGCTAGATGATTCTAAAAAGTTTTCAATAGCAATACTATCGGTTGAGTTGGTTGATGAGATCTTTATGGATGATGAAAGGAAGAAGTTCCTTTGTAATGTTATTAACTGTGTGCGCCCTTTGAAGCTTACTTATAAACAATGGGATGATGAGTGGGAGCACAATGATAATTTTGAGGAAGTCCGTTTCAAAGATATGTTAAGATCTCTGCAAATGTTGGAAGACGACTTCCTGAAGAAACTTGTTGATCCACATTACAATCTTGTAGAGTCTCAATCATTTGATGCCATCATCGAAACATATGAAAATATTATAGAAGACCACAAGTTATTTTGGAATGGCGTCAAGAAAAAACTTATTAACGTCAAGAAGACGAAGAATCCAAAAGAAGACCTGGGACAAATGTTGATTCCTTGGCGTTCGTTGCTGAAGAATGCTGCAAAATTAGAGCATAACTGTCCAGAAGCTGTTCATCATCTGCTGGTAAGCTACAACATTCTTCCTTTTCTCTTCCTCCTGTAATGAATTGTGAATCTGATGAGTTTTTACATTGTTTGGCATAGGAGGAGAGCAAGAATCTGGAGAAGGCTTTTTCTTGGCGTCTACATTCAGAGAAGTCCTTGCTGTGGGCTTATGGTGGTCGTCCTGTTTTGCCGTCATCCGCAGATTTATTTCACAAGCAGATTCAGCTTTTGAATTTTTGTGAGTTGCTTTGGCCAACGAAGACAAAATCAATTATGTGTAGAAAGAAAAAGACAGAATCAGAAAAGCCAGGTATGGTTATATAGAACCTATGCTTGGTATTATTATTTTTCGTGAAGATATCTTACTATGTTTTTAAATTCACTTTTTCTATCTCTTTATTAGGTGATTATATGATTGAAATTGTTGCGTCATTCATTTCCAAACTTCGTATCCTGGCAGTGGAAGGTAGTCCACATTCTTCTCCTACCATATTTTTTTAAGTTGGGCGATGGCTTAATATATATATATACACACACATATTATTATGTATATGTGTATACTTATAGTTTGCAACCTTTAATTTTCTAGGCATTTCTAAGTTGCCAGTTAGTTCGAGTGAAGAGGATGTTGATCAGCAGTTGAGCGAAATTTATGAGGTCAGAACCCTTCTTGTAGCTTTGAATTCTTTTCCACTGTCTTTACTAAAAGTCTTTTTTCCTCCTATCAACTTTCATGAAGGACAATATATTTTATTTTATGCAGGAGCTTAAGGAATGCTTTGAACTCACAAAACTTAATTGCAAGAAGATTTTAAGTCATAACAAGCTTGAAGTATTGGAAAAGCATTCATCTGCCTTTTGTTCTTACCCTATTGAGATATTGTGCCACAAATCTGGTTTTGATAGTTGGCATGATACTCTTCCTTTGATTGACATAACAAGCTTCTACTTGGATATGGAGTTGCTTCAGGACCTATCATGTGCTCTTTTGGTTGATTCTGGAAAATTAAACCTGGTAAGTTTACCTTCTTTTTGAGAAAAAAAATTAAAGAAATTGGTTAGATTATCTTATACGTATTATGTTTGACTTCAATAATTACGTCAATGCACTAATGGCTCATGTGAACTTTTCCGATAAACATTTCACTGTCATGTAAAATTAGGTTAAATGAAATTTTGAGTGATCTTTTTTTTTTTTTTTTTTTAATAATAATTTTTAAAGAAACATTATCAGCATTTCACGGTTTAAATTCTTTTTTCTTTACTGACAGGAATTAACTACTATAGCTAAACATCTGGAGGCCACACTGAATTTTTCATTGGTCTGCTCATCAAGACCTCCACAAATGTTTTCGCCACATAGAAAACTTCTGTGGATACTTGATGCATGGAATTTAGTTGATGCTGGTCAGTGTAGTTCCCTTCGCTTCGCTGTTGAGCCTCTTTCCTATGTCAGTGCTCACACCTTCTATTGTTTTTGCAGTGAATGCTAAAGTTGCAAGTCTTGTGCTCGAGATGTGGTTTAGGTGGCATCAATCTTTATGGATTTATCACGCTGTATCTGTCCAGGTATAAGTAACTATTGGGCCTGTTTGGTGTGCAATATAGGATAACATTGGATAGGAAAGTATTAGAGGTTTGGATTGGAACGGATGGGAAATGATAGGATTGCATTTTAGTTAACAACAATATCGGTAGGGAGTAAAAAATTTCTTTCAGAATCAAATCATCAGAGAAAAACTCATTTCAACCAATCGAATCCTGCCTTGTCCCATGCTTTTACTGGGGATAGATGAATACCCTGGGAACGGGATTCGAACTTGGGCAGGATACTTTTTTATCTGATCAAGTGTGTTAAATTTTTTGTACATTCAAGGGATATGCGGCTCTTTTATCCTTCCTAATCCCATCACCAAGCAGGCCTATCATATATTATACATCTCCTGCTTGCAAAGCAATGTTAATATCGTGTGTTATGGTTTAACGATTTCAACCTTGCAGGATTCAAGTAAAATCTGTCAGGAGGATTCTGTTAGCAAATTGGAGGGGGATTGTTATGATATTCCAGTACCTGATATGCTTGTTCATCCTGTAATAATGAATACCGTCAACAAGATAGTGTAAGATGTTTCCACCTTCAGAATCTCACCAAGTATTCCGTTTAGAGTATTGCTATATAGTAAATTGCTCTGTTGATTTATGCTTTAGAAATTGTTATAATATTATTCTCCATGCACGACTCCAGTGAAGCATGACATGCACAGATACATGAACGTGTTGTAGTGGTCCTTATTTATTATTTGTCTGTATGTTATGATTTAGTTTCTAAGTAATAAATGTAAAATAGGTTTCTAATCATATTCTCTCTCCCTCTTTGATCGGTTCAGCCAAAGTCCCACACCTGTGAGGGATTATCTTGAGGGCTCCTTGAAGCTTAAAGTAGCGTCATGTAATCTCTGGCGTTGCCTTTCACCTGGATCAAAATTACCCGGTTTTCTTTCATCTGCCGTGCGGTGTCTTTTTGGGCAGGTTGTTAAGCTTTTTAGTTTGAAATTAGTTCATTGTTTTGTCCTCTGTGTATTTTATTTAATCCTGTTTTCTCTTTTTATTTTCAGATTATAAATGCACACAAGAAAGCTTTTGAAGCTGATAAGTTTAAAGACATGGAGTCTTTTGTTCGTAAACTCTCAACAAATATGATTGAGGTACTTAGTTTTTATATTTATTTATTTAGCGAAGGCCGCCCGAGAATACATTTTGTTTAAATTCTTCTAAAGAATTTCATAAAATTAAATAATGAATGTGTAAAGTCATTTTAGCCATTCTTATGTGAATTATAAATTTGAGAAGGCTTTTGTATCAAGTTGTATTAATTTAATTGTCTTTGTTGGATAATATTAGTAGAACTAAACAAATGGGTTTGAGATTATGCTTTTAATAAGTTAACGTACCATTATCCCCTAAAATCTAAATCCCAACACTGAGTTTTTAAACTGAAGTCTAATGACCTTTGTTTAACCAAAAATTGTCAACTAAATGCCAAAGTATTTTTGTTCCATTTTTACTTTCATGATTCACCTAAACGAACACCAGAAGAAACAAGTAGCTTCTGTTTCATTTAGTTTGTTTACCATAAGTATGAAAAGAGTGCTGTGTATCTATGGATACCGAGTACATATTTATTGCATAACGATATTTGTTTGGAAGAAGATACCAACTTCCTAGCTTGTCCGTTATTTACTATTTCACTTTACGCATTTCTGTGGTGCAGAAAGAAAGCTTTAATAGGAAGCTCGAGGAGATAAAATCTGATATTTTGTCTTCAAGTCATCAAGGTTTGAGAACATCGGTGGATATTATTGAATCACTGCTCAGGGAGCTACATCATGACTGCTCATCCACTGGTGATTATATTTCTACTCAACATTATAAGCTTATAGATTTTAAAATGGTTTAGATCATTTTCTTTAAAGCTGTTCATATACCAATTGATTGAACGTGCAAATAAATTCAGAATTATAATATCCGCTCAATTAGGATAATGTAGGACTTACGTTTTCAAATAGGTGCTTTTGAATAAGCCCAAGGCGTTGGCTTAGTGGTGAATCACTCGGACTTAGGTCTAAGGTTTGATTCCCATTGAGTGCCACCAATTCCTTGCGGCCACGCCTGCCGATCCATGTGGAGGGGGCGCTTTGCATGGATCTTGTGGATTAGTCGGGGCTAAGTCTCAGACACCACGGTTATATATATATATATATACATAAAAAGAATATATATTATAGGTGCTTTTGAATTCTCTTGTAGGAAAATGTTACTTGCTTGTATTTTAATTTTCTTAGAAGTGGCATCTATTTTCACCATAGGATATTATTTGGTTCCTCTTTGATTTTTCCTGCTTATTTGACTATGTTGATTTTGCATTTCTTGTTTTTATAGACTGCATCTCTAACGTTGGCCGTGCTTGGTTGCACCTCGGGGTATTGCGCTTGAATCTTTTGCTCAGCTGTGATGATCTGGATCCAGTCATGAAACACCATTACAGGAATTCACAGTTAGCTGATAAGATATCCTCACTTAAACTTGAAATCCAGGTATCTTGGATATTTTTTTTGGTTACTGTTGCTCAATTCTTTTAAGTAAACTCCTATCGTGTTTGTCAATTCTTTCGAAGAACAAGAAGTTAGTTAAATGTAAAAACATATATGCCCATAGTCATACTACATTCCTTTGGAAAAAAAGTTTAAGCATATATATGATTCACATGGTTCTCTAGATATACATCTCACGGCATCTTTCTGCCATCAAGTGCTTGAGATTCAGATGTGCCTTTGCGCATGTATATTGCAGCTGTGGATGGAAAATTAAAAGATGGACTTAACGTTGCAGTTATCATTTTTTAATTGGCAAGATGATGAGTTTTAGTTTCTAATACGTAGTTTATTTTCAAATTACAACAGGTGCGACAAGAATGCAACTTTTTGGCGGGACAACTTTCTACAAGAGAAGATGGTAAGAAAGAAGCATTGCAAAACCTTGAAGTTAAAAGGAGAAAACTGCAAAGAAAGGTACTTGTCTTTTAATTTTGCAGTTTCTTTGTTAGAGTATTATGGCACGCCACATGATTAGAAGTTATGAATTTCGCATCACACAGATTTATGTAATAATCAACTATGTAGTCCATCGTTGTTTGCACTGGAATATGAAGGCTTGCCACATTCTGAAGTTTCTCCATTTATGTGGGGGGATGTGAATGGTTCTGATAGTGAGAATTTTTGGTGATTGTCCCATGGTCATGTCGTTCATGCTTGTTATTATTTTGAACTTGCTTACTACAGAAAGTCGACTCGCTTTATAAGTTGATCTTGCAGAAAAGATAAATTGTATAGAATTTTTTTCCTTGCGCAAAAATCATAAATTCTCTTCTTTATTGTTTGATATGGTGTTTCATGTGTGCTTAGATTGTATTCCGCTCTGACCATGGGAAATTTAAGAACTTAAAACATGAGTGTAATGAGTTTCTCAAGCGTGTTAAGTTTTTACGGACTGACATTAAAGCCATGGACAAGAAGATTTGTGACGACTGGCAGGTATTATTGCTTCCTTTTGCTTTCCTTGTTCATTGTATCTTGGACACTTATCTCTATTTAGGTTTTCTTGTTTGAGCGGCTATAAAGATTTATAGTTATTATTGATTTTTCCCCCCCCGCCCTTCTGTCCCTCCAGAAAACAGCAACCCGCTTCATTGAACAATTATCAGTCAACTACCCGGAGTATATGGACTTTGTTCAACCAGTTCAGGTTGCAATATATGAATTGAAATTGGGCTTCTCTCTATTGAGTAGAGTTGAGAAAAACAAAATGGATGTGGTATGGTACCTTTCTAAAAGTATTCTATTCTTAAGTTTATGTCTCTTTGTTGTCTCAGTGGCTGACTTAAAGAGTCTGCAGGAATCAATTTATACTTTTATGAGGTTTCCTTCGACATCTCCAGCGAAAACAAAATCAATCAAGTTGAAAAGCGAGCAGCCTGGGTTTCCACCTTATGAGCTAGAAATCTATACAGACTTTTGGGCTGAAGATGTTGATATATCACATACGTTGGATATATTGTACAGAAACCAGCCTGAGGTAATCATGTTAAGAAGTTTTCGCTATTTACTGGTTTATACTAATTTCATAGTTCAAGTCCGAATTTTGTCCCTTCTTAATCTGCAGTTTAAGATGATGTATCTACATGAGTTACAAGTTGTGTCTGATTGAAATGTTACCCTATTTGTAACAGGTCTCTCGTTCACAGCTTAAAGCTTATCTGCATCAGAATATTCTTTTCCGTACTACACATTCGGTGTCTAATTCATATATAATGGATTCCGCATTTTTCAAGGTATGTTTTCTTCTTCATTTAATTTAAGTATACAGTTATAGTTGTGGTGTCTGACAATTCATTTGTGCTCTGAATCAGATCTTGCACGAGTCCTTCGTGATATTTGCAGATTTTTGGAAGAATATGAAGGAGAATCAGGTTAACATGAGAGAGGATGATTCTCAGCAGTACAAGTTCAGGACTCGAGCATTTAAGATCGAGAATGTTATTGAGCTCGATATATCAACTCTTGGAAAGTCATTAGCAAATGAAAGTTTTCAGGAATGGAGGGAATTGGTGGCGGAAGATGAACAAAGGGTAAGATTAGGGCAATTATTTAATAATTATCCAGATAGGGTTACTATTCAATACATCCTATTGTTATACTCTGCAATTTTTGAACTGTTGATATTTCCTTATATTGTACATAGGGTTTGTTGTTCCATCCTCTTCCTTCCCCTTATTTTCCCACTTTTAAATGAAAAGATTCGTATATGTTCTAAGGAATATTTTATCTAGCAGGAGGATGCTTGCAAGGAACAAGATAATTTGGAGGAAGAATGGAACCTTATAGACGAATCCGTTTTGAACAGTGTTGTCCGTATACATGATCAGTTATTTGGATTAAATAGCTTCATTACAAGTGTAAGTTCTCTCTAAACACGGTCCATAAGAATATGTCTATGTTTCATCAGTTAGATGTGACTCTTGCCTTTTTTTTTTTTTTTTAACTTTTTCCAAAACTTCGTGGATTATATTCCATGGCTAATCAACCTTGCTCTCTAAAGTCCGATATTGAAAATGAACCTTACTGCTCCTGTTCCTTTTTATTATCATCGTTGTATCACTCCGTCAGATGGTCTAGAAGATGAAAATTGTCAATTTGAAAATCGTGATTGAGATGATTATGTGTATCGAAAAAGAAGCTTACTGCTCCTCTTACATATTTTTCTTCCATCCAGCAGGGTGCTTTCCAAATCTCTGATGAAGACCGTTTCATTTCCTTCATTGGCTCGTACACTTTTGGAACAACAATAGTTAGAGGTGGAAAATTTAGAGATCTCTTCAGTGCATGCATTTTCTTGTCCCCTATTTGTCTTTCTGCTCACCACTTTGGTTTTTCAGGTTTGGAAGGGTCATTCTTGTCCAATTTGGATGCCCGTCTAGCACCGGAGCACTTGTTACGTCTTTGTTTGGAGCATGATCAGAAATTTGTCTCGTCTCACAAGTCTGCACGCAGATATAACTTTTACAAGGTTTTGTAACTCAGCTCTCCCATTGCTAATTACTTTTGTTCTGCGTGCTCTGTATGTTAACCATTCTTCGTTTGGAGTAGGATTCAAATGCTTTGGAGATGTCTAAGATGGCAAAACTACTTTATCCTCTTGAACAACGAGTTCGTTCCCTTGTACATGAATGGGAATATGATCATACACTTCAGAAGATCTTAAATGTCATTGAAATGCTCTTGAATATTCCATTGAGCACACCACTAGCTAAGGTAGTGATATTTTTTTCTATTGGTATGTGAGAATTGCATTATATTGGGTAATGCATTGTGGGGTTTAGTTTTGCTTTTATTAAACTGCTTCTTTTGGGGATTTTACTGCACGTTTCTTTGTGTGTGTTTTGGCCAGTCAAGCACATTCATATGCAGTAATTGCTGCTCAAAATTTCCCTTTACAAATTGGCTTAATCTCTTCTTTTGTTCCATGAAGGTTCTCTCAGGATTGCAATTTCTAGTAAATAATATACGGATACTAAAAGAAAATGGCACAAAATTCCCCATCTCTGGTGAGAGCATTACTGTTTTTTTTAAAATAATTATTATTTTATTATTTTTATATTTTTTGGAAGAAGGATGTAGGTATCTGTTCCTATTTACCATCTTTTTCAACGACTGCCTACAGATCAACTGGACGCTATTCTTCATCTGGTGGTGTCCTGGCAAAAGTTGGAGTTTGAGTCATGGCCGGTCTTGCTTGACGAGGTGCAGCATCAGTATGATATTAATGCAGAAAAGGTAACTACTGTTTAACGTTTTGTAAGGTTGACATCAATAGTTGGGGAAATGGCTATAATAACAAGCTTCTCTTAAACTCAAGTGCTTAAGAAAATTGATCTTCTAAATTCATGCTTTAGTAGAATCGACGGATTTGAAAATTTGATCTATTCCTGCGTTCATGTTATAATTTACTTTATGGGCATTTCGATGAGGGAGTTCACAATGTCACTTGTTTATTTTGGCAGTTGTGGTTTCCTCTTTATCCAATTCTTCTTGGGAAAAGTTGGTCTGGTGTGAGTACTAATATCCAAAGGTATGCTCAAACTACATGTTCACATGACTATAATTGGATGGTTGCTTCATTAGAATTTTTTTACCTTGTAACTGGAATTACTTTCTAACACACCATTAGTTGCAGTTTTGAGGATTTTATGCAAAGTTCCAGTATCGGTGAATTTAGAAGACGCCTTCAGCTTCTTTTTGCTTTCCTTGGTCAAATATATGCTGGTCATTCCCTGAAATTTGATCCACGGTAGGATTTTAATACTGTAGCATATCTAAATTCTAGTAATGTATTTTTGATCCACGGTAGAATAAGAGGACATACAAATTAGTCATTCTTTACTGTTTCTATTCTATTATTTGTGAAAAGTGACGGCTGATTTTTGTAGTTAGTTGCTAGTATTTTCCTTGCGTATGATCTGTGTTTTAACATTTATTAACGGATAATGATCCATGTAGCTGGTTTGAGAAAGAAACTATGGATATGTTCTGCTACGAGGAGGAAAAGATGAAAATTTTGTTCAACGTTATTGGGTTTTATGTGCAATTCTTACCACGGTGAGTCAACCTCTGCACAGTTACTTTTAACTTTCCATCATAATAATTTATACTTTTTACCTTTGGTGACATATTCTTTGACTTCAGTATTTTGGAGCACATAGAAGCTAGCAGAAAAAATGTTGAGAAGGAGCTCAAGGAACTACTAAAATTATGTTCGTGGGAGCGTCCCGAGAGTTCTCTCACCATCGAGAACTCGAAGAGGACCAGACAGAAGTTTAAGAAGCTCATACAGAAGTACAATGTGAGTGACACTACTGTCAGATGTTTCTATCTTCAGTAAACGTTTTTGTTGTTTCTTGAAACTTCACAAATGAGCAGGAAGTAATGCAATTAAGGTTTACACTTGGCGTGCGAGAAAATAGAAGTTTGCCAACTTGAACTCTCTTTTCATTTTCACCACTTACGTTTGCCTTGTACTTTTGTTTGCACAGGATTTGCTGCAGCAGCCTGCAATGCTTTTTCTTAACCAAGATGCTGAATTGAAGAAAACAATTGAATCTGATGACCGTCAGAAGTTTCTCAATGATTATACAGAAAGAAATGCAAGGGTGGTCGATGCTTCTTCTGGACAGAGCATGCCCGATGACAGAGACAGGTTTCTTTCTATGTTTTAAGTAATTTTAGTATTTGATCTTCCTATTTAGGGCCTTTCTACTGAACTATTACATGATGGATCTGGCTTATAGGTTTGGATGGTATGCTGAGTGGAGAAAGAAAGCAGATGGTGCTATTAGAGGTTTAAAACTCAATAAAGTTCCCAATCTAAACGTTCTATGTTCCCTGTCCGAAGGTGATATAATTTTCTTCTCTCTATTAGTACTCTTAATTGTCTGTTTTCGGTGTTGTATCTCAAGTTTTGTAATTGCTTGCGATATTTCTCTGTGGCTTGACATTTTTTGAGGGGTTTCAGGAATCATTAGACAATGCTCGTCCTCCCAATCTGCTCGCCTTTCATACAAGGATGAGTGGAATGCTGTATGGTTTAAACTTGAGAGCATATTTAGAACTGTTGTGGACTGCGGTGACCTCTGGAAGGAGGAAAACAAGAGTCAGCAGAAGAGGAGGGCTTTGTCTGAACTTCTGAAGTTGTTAGAGAGCAGTGGGTTGTCTAGGCATAAGCATGTGGACCTAGTGGTAAAAATGTTTATGCTCTAGTTTGTACCATTTTTGGTTGCTTAGATTCTTTATAATTAAGTTTTTTTTTTTTTTTTTCCTTCCTGATGATGACGACTTGCTATATGTAGGATCAAGTTAAATCTTGGTGGTTCCTCGAGCCCTCACATGAGTTGCAGCATTTGATGCCGACCGTCTCTTTGAGCAAATCTGAAAGTCCACCAGACAAGCATGTGGTTACTGAGTGGAAAGCAGCTACTGAATGCTACTTCAGGAGTGTAGCATCTGTGCTGCTTCTGCGCCAGATTTGCCTCAACTCTCACAAAGATATTACTCTTGAACAGGTGCACATAACACCATCTTTGTATTTGAGAGAGAGAGAGATCTTACTAAATATTTTCCCATTCTTTTTTGTTGGCAGAACTCTAAATCTCTTATCATTTGTATTTCGTTCTGGTTGGTTGTTTTGTTTTCTGTAGGTTGAGAGGTCGGGTTCCTTTCTCTACCAGCTTATTGAGATACAGAAGAAGCAGCATGCTGCTGCTGTGGTTTTTGCTGAGAATCTGAAGTGCTTTAAGGAACGCATTTCTATTCTGAAGAACTTGCATTCGAATTACACCAGTTCGGATGATGGAACTCGTTGCAGCATGTTTGATATTGTCAGAAATGAAGATGCCATCTTCAAGTGCATGTGGCAGCAGAAAGTAATTATGTAACCTTAACCTTGATTTGCCCTTTTTTGTGGTTGATGTTCTTCCTTTCTTCTCTGCCAGAGCGTAGAGCTAATAATGATTTCTTGCTTGTTATTGCAGCAATTGTTTGATAGTTTGTATTCTATTTCACACGATGAATTATTGTTGCTGAGAACATTTGAGCACTCCCATTCGGAAACTTGTGAAAATGTCAAAGCTTCATCCCGAGGGATCCTTGCTTCCGTTGAGAAATTCTTTCCGATTTTTAAGAACTCTAAGGTGAGCTTTTATCATCCTTTTTGTTTTATATTACCTGTTCAGGTAAATTCAGCGAGTTCTCGCTCTATACTAATGTATCCTTTTGCAACAGGAATTGCTGGATGATATTCTTCTCGGCCGATATAGAGATATAACTAAAGTGCCGGCTTCTCCATATCTTTTTGTTGTTTCAAGAGAAATGGAAGCATTGGTGTCTCATAACTTCCAGATTATAGAGGATTTTAAGAAGCATCTTGATGGTCTGAACAACGAGGATGCCGATAGAAGTTTGGTTAAAGAGACTTTGCTCAGTCATTTTAAGGAAGTATTCGAGAAGGTATTATTGGTCTTTCTTGGGCTTGATTTCTGAAACTTAATAAAGTTGGCAGAACATAATTATCATTTTATCAACAGCTGGAAGATATGATCAAATCTAAGTGTATTGACCGGTAAATTTGACATTTGATTTCTTATAACTTGCAGAAAAAATCACTGGAAGATGAGTTCATTTCAGAAACACTGGTAAAAAATGTATCACTTCGTACTTCTGACATGGGTACCAGCGGTAAGGGATTTTCCAAACTCGATGATGAATTTCTTCCTGCTCTCCAAAGGACATTTGAGCATAGTAAGCAGGCCATGCAAATTTTATGTTCATCACCCAATGAACAAAGTCTACATGATGAGTCAGTGGGCAGTATTACCTCCTGGCATGTCATCTTTGATTCATTGGTGAAAAAATTGAGCTTGGAACATTTATGCAGTGAGCTTCTAGAAGTGATATCTCGTGCTGTAAGTTTTAACTCCTCCTGGATCCTTTTTTTTTTCACCTTACAACTCCCCCGCGTTTTCAGGAATTCCTGATAATCTGTCCAATACTCTCTGTTCAGAAGGAACTGCTTAAAGATTCCGGGAATGAATTTCAGAGTCTGCCTGTCCAAATAGGAGCTCATTTTGAGAATCTACTAGCATTTTTGGACATGCTGTCAAATTTTGGTGATAGACTACTGCAAGAAAATTTAGACATGCATAAAGCAGTAAGTTTGATTCCTTTTGCAAACCAGCATACATTCTTGACCACTTCTCATTTTTTCTTCTTTTTCTGTTTCTTACTGTTATAAGTTCGTAACTTCAAACTGTTTTTGCGATGCAGATTTCTATGATGACTCGTGTGCTTGCAGATGTTCTCGCTTCTTTATATTCAAGAGGGTTTGGCGTCTCCACTGAAGATCAAGTCAGTAATGGTACTCGAGATGCACCTCAAGATGCAAGCGGAACGGGGATGGGGGAGGGTGTGGGAGCAAAGGATGTCAGTGATCAGATTACTGATGAAGATCAGCTTCTTGGGGCATCTAATAAGGTATAATCAAGTTAGAGCCTTTCAATTTATGAATTTTGTAATGCTTCTTTAACATGGTGGCACCTAAATGTTGCTGAGTACTCCTTTTTTCTGTTTCCGTAGCTAGAAGAAGAACAGGATGCTTCTGGTGAAGCCCCGAATAAGCATGATAAAGGTATTGAGATGGATCAGGATTTCGATGCTGATACGTATGATGTCAGTGAGGACTCTGAAGAAGATATGGATGAAGACGGTGAGGATGTGCAATTAGAGTCTGCCATGGGAGAAACTGGAGCCGATAGGGAAGCTGTTAATGAGAAACTATGGAATAAGGATGAAGATGAAGGTCCTAATGAAGCAACTGAAAAGTATGAATCTGGGCCTTCAGTTAAGGATACGGATGCAAGCTCTAGGGAGCTCAGAGCGAAGGATGATTCTGCTCTTACCGCCGATGAACCGGCTGAGTGTAACAACCCTCAAGAAGGTGATAAATCAGATGGTGAGACTGGAGAACAGGATGATGTTTGCGATGATGGGGAGAACAAAGAAGATGTTAACTTGGACAAAGAAGATGCGTTTACTGATTCTACAGGATTGCAGCCCGATGACGGGGAACAAAGTTTTGAAGAAGATATGGACTTGGATAAAGAAGGGGGTACAGATTCTGTTGAGGAAGCTTCTGTCGAAGCACAGGACGAGGCTGCTGATTACCGAAACTCGGAGGAAGAGAACCCATGTCCAGATGATGAAACCATGGAAGAGGCAGAGACTGGACAGTTGGATGCAACTTCTGACGGGGATGAATTATGTGGGGATCATGAGCAGAATGCTCAGACGGACTTAACAAAGAGAGAAATGTTAGGATCGGGAATGTCAGACTCTTTTGGTGGTGATTCCGTGCCCAATTCAGAATCTTCGACACAACTCAAGAGTGATTTGCAAGCGTCAGATTTAAGTAATATGGCACCAGAAATGAACTGGTCAAACAGCAACGATACACGTAGTGGCCTTGCTCCTCTAAGAGGTTTACCATCCAGCAATACCTCTGAACAGGATAGAATGGTGTCCGAGTCGATGACTGGTGGGAGAAACGGTAGTGATCAACCACAAACTCCATTACCCAGGCACGATTCTTCTTCATCTGTCCAGAAAAATGAAGCAAATCCTTATCGCAGTCACGGTGATCCACTCAAGGAATGGAAAGAGAGAGTGAACATTGGTGTTGATCTAGAGGCCGAGGACACAGATGCACAGGGTGATATCCAGGATGAAAATGCAGATGAGTTTGGATATGTATCTGAGTTTGAAAAGGGGACATCTCAAGCTTTGGGACCTGCAACAGCAGAGCAGGCTGACGGTAATGTTAATAGAAACAAGACTGATGAAAATGAACTGACCACTGACAGAGATGATGATATTGCAGAAATGGAAATTGACAAAGAGACTCCTGAAACGCATCCTCTGAAGAATGGGGCTTCGGTTCTCAAAAGTAAATTAGAGGACAAAATACCTGTCCCCCATGTGGATAAAATTCCTAGAGAAGAATCCAAAGAAATTCAAGGTCACGGCGATGATGCCTTAGAAGGCTTATCAGATGGTATTGTTTCCATCAGCAAGTCTTATTTTGGGGAAGGTGTAAATCAGCTCGGTAAGCTTTCAATAAATGACAGCGAGTTGGGGAGAGTCCTGGATCTTGAGGATATTTCTGCTGAGGCTTTAAATAACTCCATTGCTCTATGGAGAAGATATGAGTTGAGCACAACAAGGTTGTCTCAGGAGCTGGCTGAGCAGTTGCGTCTTGTTTTGGAGCCAACAGTGGCGAGCAAGCTTCAAGGCGATTACAAGACTGGCAAACGAATTAACATGAAGAAGGTGAATGCACTTCTGAATTTTAGAGGCTGCCTAAGCCCCCTGTCTTCCTTGTAGTGTTTCTCTTTCCTACGTCTAGTTGCTAATCTTTTAATTTAAATTTTTATATTTAGGTTATTCCGTACATAGCAAGTCATTTTCGGAGAGACAAAATATGGCTTAGAAGGACTCGACCGAACAAACGAGACTATCAAGTTGTCATTGCTGTTGATGATTCCAGTAGCATGTCAGAGAATTGCTGCGGGAATTTTGCTATTGAAGCTTTAGTGGCAGTATGTCGCGCCATGTCTCAGTTGGAAATGGGAAATCTTGCTGTTACAAGCTTTGGAAAGATGGGCAACATAAAGTTGCTTCATGATTTTGATCAGCCCTTCACTGCAGAGGCTGGGATCAAAGTAAGTGCCAAAAATGTGAAAAGTTGAAAAAATAAAAATAAAAATAAAAATAAAAATTATAGTTTCCCGATCATGACGTTATTGTACTATTTTTTCGCCACTGATGGCAGATGATCTCAAGCTTCACTTTCAAGCAAGAGAACGTCACTGGTGCTAAACCATATCGTGAACTATTGTTGTATCTAAATAACAAGCTGGATGAAGCAGTTGCAAAAGCAAGGCTCCCATCCGGGCAGAACCCGCTAGAGCAGCTTGTTCTGATAATTGGAGATGGCCGTTTACATGAGAAGGTATCATTTTTTTTTTTTTTTGACAGTAAGCAACTAATGGGCAATGGCTTCACAGACTTCCCCCTGTTCCAACTGTTTAGTATATTTAATTCTTACTCTGCTATTTATGTTCTTATTCATTGTCATCTGTGCAGGATTTGAAGCCTCTTGTCAGAGATTTAATGAGTAGAAAGCGTATGGTTGCGTTTTTGATACTCGACAGTTCCAAAGAATCCATTTTGGATCAACTGGTAACTTTCTGTGGGATAAATTATCCTTTAAATAAAAGAAATTCAAATAAGTATTTTACCAAAAAAAAAAAAAAACACTACTTTTTAATGACTAATAGAAAAAGTTGAAGCAAAATTGTTCAATTACCTGTAGTTATGATAGTATATACCTTTTTTTTAGTAGCACTATGAGAAATTAGCCCTTAAAAGTTGTTATTCTGTTATTTAAAAATTTTGTTTGTTGAATTGGTTTTCTCGTTTCATTTTGGACTTTCAGGAAGTGCATCAAGACTGTAAAATTTTCAAATACTTGGACTTCTTTCCTTTCCCATTCTACATTGTTTTAAGAAATATTGAGGCACTTCCCAGAACTCTTGCTGATTTATTAAGACAGGTAATCTTTTTCTTTTTTTTTTCTTTTTTTTTTTTTTTTAACAGTCGGTTGACAGTAATTTTCTTTAAATGCATTTTCAATACGGGCTCCGGTTTGAACTCTCTTTATTCTCTTTGGTTGCAGTGGTTCGAGTTAATGCAGTCTTCAAGGGAGTAAAATTTAAATTGATGAAATTCCCTTTTTCACCCATAAGGAATGTATTCACTAGTTTTGGTTTTTTGTTTATATCTTAATTAGCTATTATACGCACCAGTCCTTGTAAATATAAAACAATCAGTCTGTAACTCGTCTTGCACATATACTGTATATTTTTACTGGTTCTAGAAACCAATTATATTACAAAAAATAAATGCTATTACACATCTTTTTACCGAAATTAATGATCAAATCTCGTTCACCACCGTACAAAACATCACCAAGATTATCTCTCCACATGAATTTTTGCAATTTTTCTGTTTTTCTAGAATTGCATTTATCATGTTCATTATTGCATAGATGCTATTAATCTGGTTTTAAAAAAAAAATTTTGCAAGATTGTTTAATTAAATTAATTTATTAATTTTTTGTATTTGGATTTGAACTTTACATCTTCTAATAGAATTCTCACTGTTAGAATATATCTACGGTCACACGAAATTGTTTCTTATAAAAGATAAATAATTGGTCTTAAAAAGCAATAATAAATGAGTTGGTGGTTGCCATTCGATATGTTAAAAAAAAAAGTGAAAAGATTTGTAATTTTCGGTTTAATCTGTTTATTTAACGGACGTTTCATTACCAAATGGAAAAGTTCAGTTAAATATTAATAACAGCTGTTAGAAAAAAGAAAAAAAATTGTGTACGTGAACTTTTCGAAGTTTTACCACTTAGCAATTTTATTTTATTTTATCTTATTTTTACTTGTGCACTTTGAATGAACCATTAATGCAATTCCCTTCATTTTTTTCAGGGGGTTAATTGAAAATAATATAATAAATTCTAAGTGAACCACTAACAGTAGTATTAATCTTTGATTGTGATGTCCATGCACGGAGAAATATTAGAACATTACTCTTAATAACCATATCTTACCTTACTTTAATATAATCCACTTCTATTACTAACGAGCTCTATTTTAGTTTACTGACTATTAACAGGCAATAGAAGAAAAGCAAAAACTATTGCTATATATAGTCGCATAAATAATATTTGAATTTTCTAGTAAACAAAAAAATAATGACAAAGTGAAGCTCGTAAAATATTATTAAACTCAATACAAGTACGAAGTCTTCTTAGGATTTTTTTTTTTTTTTTTCCTACCCCTTCAGAAGTTACATTTTAGGTATGTTCGACACTGACATCAAAGAAAAAATAACATAGCTTCAAAGCACTAAAACACTCTTGCACTGTTTGTTAATTTTCCATATAAACCCTAAGATGGAAATCAGAACTTAAGAAACTAGATGAAGTGATGGTAACATTAATTGAAGCAACATATTTTGTGATGATCTAATTTCTCTGAAACTTGTCGACAGCCCACAGGAGGAACCGGCCGACATAGTAGATACAGATGATCCCAAGAAACGACATCCATACGTAAGTCGACACGGTTATGTATTTAAGCGTCTGCTCCAAAATGCTCTTCGGCGCCACCAAAATCATGGCCATGTAGAAGGCATTTGCCATGGTGATCAGACTCGCACACAGGCTCGTCGTCATGAGGAACATACAAATCTTGTTCTTGTGAGGGAAACCGCTAACAAGCAAAAGGATAACAAGGATTGAACTCGTGATAGAGAAGATGCTAGAGAACAAAAACGACAGGTACGGAATTGGGCGAAGAGTTGCCAACACTGCGGTTCCGGTTAGGTCCGTAGTAATATTAAAAGGAGCAATACAACTAAGAAGACCACTAACTGTAGTACTATTTTGTCCCGAATAAAACTTTTTTCCGATCTCTGTCGCCGCGTTTTCTTGCCAAACGCCGCCGGGCGGGTTCACTGCTGTCTGGAAAACTGTGGACGCGATCAGTGTGGCTACGATCATGATTGAACTCTGTTTTTCTTTCAACATATCGCCGTCGTATTTCAGGAACTCCTTCAATTGGCTCAACCACCTTGCTTTTGTCCATCTTCCGCAACTCCACGCTTCTCCAATTTCTCCATTCGCAGATGCTGGCCTGCGATTAGATTGTTGGTTGTGACGAATTCCGGACATGTTTACATCCATATGGTTATGAAGATATAATATATTCTTCTAATTTGAGGGTTAACTTAAAGAGAGAGATCTGTCGGATATATTGTTCAAGGCTTGTTATAGATTGTTGAGTGTTTAGGCCATGAAAGAACGGAAAATGTTCAGAGGAGAGGCAGAGAAGTAAATTAAAGGGATGATGAATATACACACACACACTCACACATATATATAGGAAAATGAAAATGGTAGAAATTATAAGAGGAATATTGAAGAACCATGAGTAGGTTATGGTTATTGATACCGTAGGGCGCTAAACCAATAATATTATGTCATTTTGGTTGTTGAACTTTAAATAGGTCATTGATACCATTGGGCCCTAAACCAATAATATCGTGTCCTTTTGGTTGTTAAACTTTAAATTTTAACAAATCACTTCATCAACTTATATTTTTTTTTTTTCAACTGTTGTTTTTTGAATTGATTCATTAATCACATTTATTGATTGACCATGATTAATCAGTAATTGACTAATATTAATATGTTTTTCATTGATTGATTATGGTTAATCACTAATTAATGATCATTTTCTCTATTTCTTTTTAAACATTTTAAATTAGTGTTTAAGACCCTTTTTTCTAACCTACTATATATCTTGAATGTAATCACGTAAATTTTTATACATTGCTCGAATAATACAATATGACACATGTTCATTACAATGCAAGATCAACATCACATGTTTATTACAATGCAAGATCAACATCAAGATTGCCCCACAAAGAGTGAGACAATGGAAATAAGGAGGAAGATGATTCAATGACAGGGCCGCTTTAGAGACATCAATGCAAGGATCAAACTTAGTCAACTTGAACTTGTTGGTCCGAAAAAATCCGCTGATTCTGAGTAAGATTTCACTCACCCACCTGTCCGTTACCCGCCGAACCTGCCCACACACATCCCTAATTTTCTCGCATGTGAGTGCGTGCATGGTGTATGGATATCCAAGGTAGAAATGATCAATGTGCGTCACGTTATCAAAATTGGATTGTACTGGAACGTGCAACACAGTGATCGGTAGCTTGCTGTCTTTAATTCTTTCGAAAACAGCATTAATGCCCTTTTGCTTAAAAAAAAAAAAAAAGCTTCTTTTTCCAGAAATGAAGCTAATAATGCTTATCCACAGACTTTATCTTTACCGCGCATGTTGCAAATTCGAGTTATATGAATTCGATACTTTTATCTCTAATCTATATTTTTTGGTTCTTTTAATATGAAAAAGAAACTAGAAATTAAGATGAGTTCCGAACTTAGTTTCATTGACATGATTTTCTTAGTTACGTGTCATATGATATCTTGATATTATTGATTATGTGTGGGTTTGGCAAACCATTTTGAGTACAAAAATTCACCTCAAATGAAATCTTTTTTTTTTTTTTTCTTGAAAGGCAATTCAAGTGAAATTTAAGTTTCAAAATCCGCACCATATTCATTTGTCTTTCGCTCTAACACCTATTCATTTTAAATTCTCAATTCAAATTGATTTTTTTTTTTTCAATTCAAGACGGTGTGTCAAATAGAGACTTAAATATTAACGATTTAATGATAGTGAAGGTCAAAAGAAAGGAGAAGTGAGACACTAATCTTTTCAAGGCAACAGAAACTGGGAAAGAAAAGGGACCAAGATTATTATTTTTTTCTATTGGGTCATGAAACATCTTTTAATTTTGCTCCTATTCTTGTCCTCCCAGACAAGCAATCATGCTCATGCAGGCATGTCTTCTTAACAAGATTCTACCTGCGGTAAAAATAATTGTCATGTTAATTTATTTCCGGTGAAATTCTAGGGGTTAAATACATATATGACAAGATTAATTAGCAATTAATGAGTTGGACTGCTCAGACTCTCGCCTCTACGTTTGGCTTCCAAGTTCCACCGAGGGCCACGCCGAGATAGTCCAAGAACTGATGCAAGTCAATGAAGATATGTGCTCAGTTAGAGATGAATACCTCTCCACTTCGCAGCCATGAGAGGACGGGGTCGATCGACATGTGATCAAACTACTCGTTAGCACGCGACAGAACTCGGTTTTCGAGATGCTTCCTGGTAGAGAAACAGTTCTCCATTTGTGTGTTCTTTACAACCATTTGGAGGTTCTCAAAGTTTTGGTGGAATTAGTTGGTCATGACAACAGGGAGTTCCTCAACTTGAAAGTGCATGCCGGTGGGCACACAATTTTTTGCATTTATCTGTCTACCACACTGAGGTAAATTTGCATCTGATAATCTATTTCTACTGAAGGCCTGTCTGAGGTGTCATTTCTAGATGGCAAAATACCATCTGGATTTCAAAATCTCAACTCTAAATCAAACTCTCTCTTTCTTTTATTTTCAAAAAACTCAAACTTTAAAAATCCATAATTTTCTCATTTTAAATCGAAATGAAATGATTTTTATGTTAAAATGCTCGTAACGACGCGATGAATAAGAAAAAATTCATTTTTGCATATTTTTTCGAACACGTTTCAAATTTTTGTACTATTTTCTATATCACATAATTTTTTCAAAAGTTTTCCCTCCAAACAGATATTTCCAATCAAACCTTCAAAACACCATCTCCATCCCTTCAAACAGGCGTTGAAATTATAAATGTGATTAGAAAAGTGCATTATTGATAGATATTTCTTGTCACCAAAAGGCTTTCTAGCTAGTAACATGATGCAAGATAGATCCGAGGCGATCATGGTGGTGGCAACGGTCATCGCGACAATGGCGTTCCAGGCTTTGATGAACCCCGCCAGGCGGCGTATGGTCAACGTGAACTCGGCTGTCGAAGGCGCTAACTGCCGCGAAGACAACCCCCGCGCATTGTCGGAACCTCGGTTAATTTTTGCCCTAACCTCGCCGCCGACTTACCTTTTTTTTCCTAATCTTTAACTCCACCTCATTCCTCGCCTCACTCGCCGTGATCCTGCTGCTTGTCTGCGCTGTTCCTCTTAAGAACGGGTATGGTAGGAACTAGCTTGGTGTATCCAAGATGATTATACAATATTTATGAATATCTATCACAAATCCACTCATTTCTGGATTGTCTTGATCGGGTACATCTTTCTCGCCCCCACGCAATTCGATGCCTCAGTTGGATCGTATGCAATCTGCTATGCCATGTTCAGCAGAAGTAACGGTACAGCTTCTCCCTAGCAGCTAATTTTCTCACTGTATTTTTTTGCTTGCTTGAAGGGAAAACTACAGATATAGTATACTACTACAAATAGGAAGGATATTATGGGTCAATTTTGTGTCTCTTCGTCCATTGCACCAGTGACGAAGTGAGAACTTTTATCATGGATTAATAACTATATGACGAGTAATTAAGAATTTTTATGATAAAATTTCTCTTTTTATAGGGGCTATTATGAAAATTTATTCAAAATTATAGAATATTTCAAAAATACAAAACAAAACAAGAGAGGGGCTTAAGCCCACCCTAGACCCTAGCTCCCACCGCCCATGCATACCACGTCATCGAGTTTTACGTGTTGTAACACCCCATTAATAAAAAGGTTAACTTGTGGATTGTCTTGGTTTTACATAATTTTATTTCTCTTGATTTCCGGTACTTATAAAGTCAAAATCACAGTTGATACTCTAACTTATAACAAATCTCTTCTACTGTTCGATTAGCTTTAAATAACATCATTTTAATTTGGGAAATTTGTATATATTTATACCAAACAGCAAAACTCTCATCATCGTTATTGAAATCCACCGTACTTATCAATAATCACCCGTTCTTAAATTCCGTCATCAAATCAACAAACTCACACCAAACAAATCGTAAATCAAATCAAAATCTTGGGAGTATATCGTTTTGTTATGTTTTTACGATATAGATCTCGAGTTTTATTTTATCTTAACAGATTATAAGCAAGATTTCCCGCATGTTCATGGTGCTCACCTTCCTCTAAGATCTCTTCTTCCTTTTTTTCTTTTTTTCTTTTTTTAACTTACAATAGGAGTCAGATATAAATTTATTATTAAATTATACTTGCAACTGCATGTTCAATATCTGTTTTTGATCACGCATAATGTATCATAGACATTAGACCCGGTGCTCTCGATCTACCACGTGCCGTTGTATGCTTTGGAGTGTGCTCCTTGGGCTCATCCACTCAGTTTGGTTCTGTTTTGGGCCTTGGTCGTTAAGAGGTCTGGCCCATTAAGTTTGTGGTTAGGCTCTCCTCTGCGGTTTGTTGGTGCTGACCTCTTTGAAATTGTTAACTCAATTCATGTACTATAACGCTGAAATCACAAACAAATTGTTCTCATCTTAACCTTAGATTTCTCGTTTTAGTACTTGTGGGGACGAGAATTGGATACGACACCACGTTTCAGTACTTTAGTGAAACGACGCCGTTTACAGAGACTGAAGAAGAAAAGAAAGACAGAACGAGAAGACTGAATGGACACAAGTATACGTAAGACACATCAATAACAATAAAGAAAGACATGTCATCAGAAGTAATGACTTAGAAATAATACGAGTAATAATGACGGTAAGAACAAAACCTCTTGAGAAAATCTATAAATAGGAATGATGACATGAGAAATGTACGATTTTGAAAACATCCAAAATTTAAGGAAAAAATTAGATTCAAATTACTCTAGATTTTGGAGATCACAATTAAGCTTTGTACGCTGTTGTTTTTCGTTGAGGCAAATTTTGACACAAACAGTACCCATATTGTAATGTCTTAGATCCTTGCCACTGTTGACCTCTCTCCAGTCCAGCCACAGAGCAGTTCGCAGCAGGATCTTTCTCAGGACTACCGTCCTGCCTCAGTCTCCTCTCGTCTCCTTTTTTTCATTCAGCGACTGGATACGCACTTCGTCATGAAAGATCTTGGTGAGGCAATTCTTACTTGTTCATTGACAACTGATCTAAAAAAGTATGGAGTTTTACCGAATGACCTTAGCCTTCAGCAGATCCTACACATCGTGCTATTTTGGAGCTATAATCTTTAGAATTCGTTTTTATTATAAATATTTTATCTATTTGATTTCAAGAACGATCGAAATTCATTTAGTTTTTTTCAAATATTCATTTGAAACATCAATTCAACTCATATGTCTACTTATTCTTATTTTCTTTATATTCTCCGATAATAGAATATCAAGTCAATTAAAAAAAATTTCGTTTTTAACTTAATGGGGGGTTTTAAATTTACGCCTTTTGTTTTCTATTTTCTTTCTTTATTAAAATATAAAAGGAAAAAAAATGAAATGATCCAACTTTAGTCGCACTCTGCCTTTTATCGTATTCAACCGCGCAATGTGAGATGGCCCACCTGATCCAAGAGCAATGATCTTGTAAGAATACTCCAGCTTCTTACGCTGCACCAACTAATAATTATTCAACACATTGGAAGAATTAGTCCTCCTCTATCTATATCTTTTATCACTAATTGAGCTAATTTTCCACTGAAAAAACATTTATGAGGATTCAAATATCTAATAATATGCATGTGAATAAAACAATTTACATTCCATAAAAAATAAAACAATTATCTAATAATACACATGTCAATAAAACAGTTTACATTCCCTTAAAAAATAAAACGATTCACATTAGTTAATCCACTAAAAATTTTTTAAGAGTTTTCTACAACATGGCATCCTTCTTATTAGTGAAAAAGTCAGATCTAAACAAAATCACATCAAATTAAAATATATATAACTAATAAAATTTGAACAAATTTAACAACTAAAAAAAAAGAATTGCCCATTCAAAAAAAAAAAAGGATTGCCATTTCAAAAAAAAAAAAAACAAGGAACTATCGATAAATAAGGTATTTTCTCATAATTCACCGTAGAGTTCTCGAATTAATTTTCTTTTTTTTTTAAGGACTAATTCTTTTTTTCCCTTAAAGTTTAATGTACAAAATTAATCTAATTCAGAAAAATGACTTATTTATCCAAAAAAAAAGAAAAGAAATAAATAGATCATAGGGATGGAGCGGTGAGGCCTCCGTAGGCAATCACAAGCTGAGCTCCGCATGGATAGGATTCGCACGTCACACACACTGTGGCTCGGACAAACCTAACACTAGCACCGGAAATAAAAAATAAAAAAATAAATATCCTTCTAACAAACGACAACTGATTTCTTCAAACACCCTAATCCAAAACCGACACGTGTCGGTTCCCCTTTGAGTAACCCTTTCCCTCTCTGCCGGTACCGCTCTGTCTCCATATAAAACCTCCCTCCTCCGGTCACCCGCCTCTCTCTTTCTCTCTCTCTCTCTCTGTCTCTAAACTGTTCGTATCAGCACACTCTACTTTCTCTCTCTTCAACTGTAAATAGATTTCCGTCCCTGTTTTGATTCTCATCGAAAGCTGAGTTTTCTCCGGCGAGATCCGACCTTTCCGACCAAGATTCTTCCGATGAGGACGCTGATCATGTTCTTCTTTACGGTGAGATAGTTCGTTTGATGTCTTTTTCGCACAGGAACATGTTAGATCGGTCCATCGTTGCTCATCCTCGATCCAAAACCTGGTTTCACCGGAGAAAAAAAACGTTAATTCGCTGATTCGATCGATTTTCTGTTCCCCAAGTTTGTGAAGATTTGTAGCGATTTCTGTTTTTTTACGGTTTTTGGCAAGTGTACAGTTCATACAGTTAGGGTTTCTTGTTTTGGCTCTGTGGAGTTTGTACAGATAGGTTGTACATGAAGAAAGTGATAGTTTAGGGCAAGAAAGTTGTGGAGGAATTTAGTGAATTAACGGTTTGAACTCAGGGATATAGTTGGTGTTTGAGGAATTTGATTGAATTTCTTGAAGTCTTTTTGGGTGCTTGAGAAAGTGGCGAAGATGAATTTGCGTCCTGCGGAGGAAGAATCGGCGCAAAAGATTCATGTACCGGCGGAAATAGATTGGGAAATGCTCGATAAATCGAAGTTCTTCTTCCTCGGCGCCGCCTTGTTTTCGGGTGTTTCCGCTTCTCTTTACCCTGTTGTGGTGTTGAAAACCAGGCAACAAGTCGCTCAATCTCAACTTTCTTGTGTCAATATTGCGTTTTCGCTGGTTAGGCACGAGGGTTTCAGGGCATTGTACAGAGGATTTGGGACTTCTTTGATGGGAACAGTCCCAGCTCGTGCCCTCTACATGGCGTCACTTGAGGTCACCAAGAGCAATGTGTGGACTGCCACTGTTGGGCTAGGTCTTCCGGAACCGACGGCGTCTGCCATTGCCAGTGCGGCTGCAGGGTTGAGTGCAGCAATGGCTGCACAGCTTGTGTGGACTCCGGTTGATGTGGTCAGCCAGAGACTAATGGTGCAAGGTTGCGGAAATTCGAAACTTCCTAATGCTTCGGCGTGTAAATATCTTAACGGGATCGATGCGTTCAGGAAGATTCTTAACACGGATGGGCCAAAGGGTTTGTACAGAGGGTTTGGGATATCGATCTTGACATACGCACCGTCGAATGCGGTTTGGTGGGCTTCTTATTCCGTTGCTCAGAGGCTGGTTTGGAGTGGAGTCGGGAGTTATCTTGTCAAGAAAGATGATGATAGTAGCGAGAATGGGGTTAACACGTTTAGACCGAACTCGAAAACGGTAATGGCAGTTCAGGGAGTCAGTGCAGCCATGGCAGGCGGCATTTCGGCTTTGATCACAATGCCTCTAGACACAATCAAGACGAGGTTGCAGGTTTTGGACGGCGACGAGAATGGGCGTCGCGGACCGACTGTTGGGCAGACATTGAGGAATCTGGTTAAGGAAGGAGGGTGGACGGCTTGTTACAGAGGTTTGGGGCCTCGATGGGCTTCAATGTCAATGTCTGCAACAACAATGATCACCACCTATGAGTTCCTGAAACGACTTTCCACAAAGAATCAAGAGGTTTTGACACGGTGAATAACAATAAGACTTCTCGGGGGGCGTGAGATGGAGAAGAAAAGTACTTATTTTCTTTTTTTACATCTCAAATCTTTGGTCCTTGCCTAATCCTGTTATCTTTTTTTTTTTTTTTCTTTTCTTTTTTTTTTTCCCTGAATTGTCTCTTCTCTCTTTTGGATGCAAGACAATAGCTGGTTTCTTTTACAATGCATATATGGAAAAAAGTTACTAGTTATTTCAGCTTATCTTGTTTAGAATTTCGGGTTGATGCATATTCATAAACAAAAACTTATGGTTTCCAAAACATTGGTCAAAAATTGGAAGATATATAGCCTTTTTTGTGGTTACATACTTTGACAGTCTTATGGGACCATATTTATCAGATTTCTTTCCTTTCTGAAGTCATGTATTTGACCAGAGGGTATGCGCGTCGACTGTAGCCTGCTTAATGAAAAGTTATTCACCAACTGAAGAGATTTTAGGTGATTTCGTCGTGCAAGTGGCTTATCGTTTCTTTTGTTTTCCTTTTTGCTGTGTACGTGGCTTGCTGTGGATATTGGAATTTGGTCAGGAAATAGCCTTACAGAACTACTCGACTTGGCCTATGTTTACCAAAGTATACCGAAGTATGGTAGAGCGTAATCTAAGTAAAAAATAATTAAAAAAAAATAAAAGAATGTATTGTAGAAATAATATATTTGGAGAGAAAAATTGAGTAATAAGATTGAGTAAAGTAGGAAAGTCAAATTAGTCAATTCCTTCCTTGTGATTTAAAAAAAATGGTAAATAACAATCTTGGGAAATAAGTCAATTCATTTTTTATTTTTTTATTTTTTGTCGCTCAAAAGAAGTCGGAAATAACAATCTTATCCATATGTTAATGATTCAAATCGAATTAGCATAACCCACAGATCAAATTCTTGATGAGAATTATTAATTTTATAATGTTTATAATTAAATAGGAATAAAGTTAGTGATCTCAATTTTAAATATCAATTACATGACATATGAGTATCAATTTTTTATTAATAGATATTTAAGAAATTGTCGCATCAATTATCATTACATATTACAGCTATTGGTTAAAAAATAACAATTCCTGAGCACATAAGTTGTCAATAAAAATAATAATAAATTTGTCATAGAAAAAGTTAGTAACTAACACAACTTATTAAATGATCATTTATTAATTCTAGCAAAAAAAAAAAATGATCATTGATCAAGTTATCTTTGACTTGTAATATAAGAATTTACAATTCAAATTTATTTTCTTTATTAAGCATGATCACCAAACCAACATTCTTAACTTCATAAACAAGCACAGGAGAGGAAGTCATTTTTCTCTCTTTTTCCTGAACATGAAGTAAACACAGGATAAGAATCATGTATACATTATGCCTCAGTTTGGCTCTTTATTCTAAATCCAAATATTTCATTTCAATTTTAATTTTTTTTTTTAATCTAAGAAAATTTAACTAATTTTTAAAAAATCAATCAACTTTAACTCAAAATTTTAATTGCCAACAGTGCACCAAAAGCACCTATAATTATAAGAAGTCCAGGTAGTCTTTCATAAAGCAATTTTGATTTAAAAATAGTATTCACCACCACAACTAATAAAAATCTTGCCCCTAATACTGCTCGTTTTTTTATGGTCATTCCTCCACATTGAATGTTCTACTAGGTACGGTCTACCCCATGTCATGATCAGAAGTAGGTGAACCGAATTATTGAGAATTTCAGAGATTACCATTCATCATCGTCTAACAATAAACGACGATGCGTTAGCTTTTCTTCATGCGCGTAAACGACAGTCGTAAATCATCATAAAGAAGCCGATTTGTGATAGATTTTTTCTATTTAAACACTAAGAGAGCCTTAAAAATGTAGCAAACTAAACAGGGGACCATCCAGAACCTACAAGTAATCGTACTGTACTAAAAATGGGGATTTCCCCTTAGACAAAAGTACAATTTCACAGGTTTGCACCAATCCTAGGACTAAGAAAGAGAGTAATTTGCAAAGCAGTTAGCAGATTTCACCCAGAGAAGAGCACAACTTGAAATCCACATTGTCAATGCAATCGTCGTCTCAGGGGCGAGCTCGCTTATTGCTGCTGCACGATGGGCACTTGTATTGCTTAATATGCTCGGCTCTTGCCGGGGTAATCTTCACGCACTTGCCGTGGAACCACTTCTCGCAGATATCACAGCAAATCCAGAATTCATCCGATGCATAATTTTCGCCACATGCCCCACATAACGTTTCACCATGCTCATCCTCATCTACTTCATCCAAGCCATCATCCTCATCCTTCGGCGGCAATGGTTTCGACTGTTTTCCTTGAGATTCCGATCCCTTCTGCTTTTCCACCTGAAAAAATGAGAAGCAGATTAAAATTTATTAATAAATAACACTCAGAAATCTCAGTGGATTCCAATCAAAATGGAGATTCATACACCCAAATGTACCGCTACTTAGTGCAAAACTGGTTTTTGATTTCTTTGTTGATCCAAATCCGTCCATTAAGTATTTAGAAATGAGAACCAGAGATATGCTTACAAGTTATACTTAACAGCTATAAAGCGAAGATGACAATTAACAGTGACCTCACATGAAGAAGGGCACCAAATAGTACAGTACCCAAATATCTGGACTGTTATTATCATTATTTATAAAAAAAAAAAAAAAAAAAATCAATAGTAGAAGATGGATGAAAATGTTATCTTACTACCTTGGAGTTTGACTTTGATTTGTTGCTGCCATGATTTGCAGATGACTTCTCCTTTACTTGCTTCTTTGCAGCACCCGTCACGACTTCAAATATTGTTGGAAGATCGTTTATCATATTGAAAAGGCGCTTCCTGCATCACAAAATGAATTCATGTGTTGAACTATCGAGTCTAATGATTTGTATTAGTTCCCAAACTGAAGAAAGAAAGACTCTAAATAAAAGTTCACCTGTCAGACTTATCAAATCCAAATCTTGCGCCAAAATAGAAGGCAACAGAAAGTAGCCATGCATCACTATGAACAGCAACCAGGGATAACCAGTCCTTTTCCTGCATTCCATCTCTAGCAAAGTTAATACCAAGCGCGGGCTCCGGCAGCTCCGGAGGCACCTCTTCAGCAGGCAAGTTGACTTCCCATTGCTCACTGGGAAAGCCATAGAGACAAAGATTCTCCTTCTCTGCAAGCACAAAATAACTCGTAAACAAATGCAGAAACGGATTCCAACAGAATAACCGCAATCCACGACTTGCAAGTTAAAGTACAAAACAACTGTCCGTAATTCCTATTCAATAGAGAACTAAATCACCAAACAAAACTTGATTTAAGAGGCATACTAAAAATCTGAGGAAAAACAAGTTCAAACAACAAATGAATACAAGGACAAAGCAAGAATGAAACATGCATAGTAAGCCTAAACAAAAACAACATGATGATCATTATTATCTAACATTCTCTAGACTCAAATCAGGTTATTATCTCGCAAGTCGCAATGCACTAAAACACAACTAAAAAATATAGCTAAGTAAAATGCTGATACAAGGAGAATTCGAAGAAAAAAGAAAAGAAAAGAAGTTTACCAGGATCACATTGCTGATAGAATTCTTCAACTTCTGCAGCAACAAAACCAAAGGGCATAATAAAGCACAACTCAAAACTATAAAATCTGAAAGTAAAGTTTTGATAACAAAATTTCCAAAGGCATATCCAAGTCTAGCAGTAAAAACCCACTTCAACCCAGAAAAATTAATGTTTTCGTCACCAAAATTCCAAAATTCTTTCCCATGTCGAGCAAGAACTAAGCCCATTATTCAAACCGAAGAAAACAAAACACACAAAAAATTCAAAAACTTCAGACGGGTTTTGCTCAAACATTTAAGTGAGTGTGAAGAAAAAAAAGAAAAAGAAAAGAAAAAATCTAGCAAACACCCAGAACAGAACAGCTCATATCCGAGAGACCCGAAAACAGAAAATCTCGGAATCTACAAGGGTTTTCCTTTCTGGGTTTTCTCAGAACAAACCAAAAGAGTGGAAAAATCAGAGAGAGAGAGAGAGAGAGAGAGAAACCGATAGTGAGGGCTTTGATCAATCCAGCTCGACGGCCCTTGAAATCCCTGAAAACCTCTTCGACCGTGCGAGGATTATAGTGAGCAGCGCCTCCAAGACCCTCCATTTTTGTTTCTCTCTCTTCTCTCTCTCTCTCTCTCTCCTCACTTCCACAACTGCGCGTCGTCGTCTGTCACTGTCGGGTCTCTCCGGGCAAAACCGAGTCCAAAAGTCAAATCGAATTCGAACGGAAAGAGAGAGAGAGAGAGAGAGAGAGAGAGAGAGAGAATTTTAAATGATATTAAAAAATTAGGAATCCGAAATCTAATAACAGAAGAAGGACCCAGACTTTTTTTTTTTTTTTTTTTTTTTTTTTTGGGGAAAAAAACTTTGTGGGGGTTAATTTTGTGTGAGAGTGAGCGAGACATGAGGGCAAAGCGAAAACGAGGACAAATATGAGAAAGTGGAGTCTGACGAGGGGTATTTTTGGGAATTCGTGCACGTTTTTTTAGGAGATTTGAATCTGGGTTGTAGTTGTTGGGTTTAACTGTATTTGATAAAACTGCGACAAGTCCGACAACCCGATTAAACTATATTACCAAAACGACTGCGTTTCAAAAAAATAATTTATCAATGTGGTACTTTCGGAAAAGATAAATGAGAGAGAAATCAATAACACTTCCGGGGTATTTTGACTCTTTTGGATCGTTCATTTTGAAAAAGGAATTTTTTTATATTTTAAAGAAAATATTTTTATTTTGAGAATAAGATAATATTTAGATGTCTAAAAAATTTACTTTTTGAAAACAAAAAGATTGAAAGGTGATGTTCACATGTATATTAGAATAAGTTGTGCATTGTGAAAAAATTTAAAAAAGATTTATTTTCTTTTTATAAAATAGTATTGTATAAAGTAAGTTTAAAAATAAGATAGTTTTCATTTTTTAAAATGAGATAATGATGAAAAAAATTAAAAAAAATACTTTTTTACAAAAATTTTTCATTTTTTAAAATTGGATATGTCATCCAAACAAGGAATTCGAAATTATAGTTCATGACTTTCAAAAAAAAAAAAAAAAAAACCCTCATCAGTAAAATTGTAAAATTTACATATGGAACTGAAGTGAATCAAGGGCATCTTTGAACTCTTTTGTACAAGTAAAGAGACAATTCGAACGATTGTGAAAAATCAGAGAACAAAATGAAAACAAAATACATAATTTGGGGAAGACTAATTTAAAAAATATGCAGAGTTCAAAAAGAAAATATTTAGTTCGGGAGCCTTTTTTTTTTTTTTAATAAATAAGTTCGGGAGCATTTAGATATTATAGTTCATGTCACATTGACAGATCCATTAATTTTACATATAAAAGTGGACCTAGGTGATCTTTGAATCATGAGATATTATTTTTTTTAAAAAAAACTATAATTTGGGGGACGGTTTGTAAAATTAATCCTACTCGTCTATATTTTTTTTTTCCGTGACAATTCATTTTTTATACTTATAAAATGTTAACAATTAACCATAATTGTCAACATAAATTAAATTTTAAATAGAGCCATAGTGTTTTTTCTTTCCTTTTTTTTTTATTCGGCAATTATGCCTTTGAGTATGTAAGAATCATAATTTGTCTCTAAAACAAAAAATGATAAGTTTTTCTATAATTAATGATAGAATATTTTGGAATTTAAATGTATAAAATCTTCTTTATTTAGGACCACAAATAAGGTAATAAGGATTCTGACCCTAGATCTTCAATAGCTTACAACCTCAAGCAACAAGAACGAGCTCCACATAGTATGTTTTATCAAAAACTAGACATTACATACACCACAACTCTCCTACATGTAAATTGATAAAAGCAAATTCTATCAAAAAATTTACTTACTACCGTACCACCATCAATCCATCACTGATTAGAACTCTAAAAAACAATTGGAGTGTAGTTGCTCCTCTTTTGGAAAAAAAAACCCTTAATTTTCATAACTGTATATATTTGAACCTTCGATTCATCAATGTAACAACCCTAAAAAAATCCGTAATGCGAGACTGTGAGTGACTCATTTCATTATACATTGATCTGATTTTTTAAATCTCACAAATAATATCTATTACATATAGAAAGCAATCAAATTAGAAAAACAAAATAAACCTTTTTTTTTTTTTCCGTAAACAAGACAAGATATATAAGATTAATGAACTAAAATTTACTAAACTACATAAAAATAAATACACAAAGCAAGGAAAAAAGATTAAACGTTTAATTTTTAAATTTTCATTAAAAATGTAATACACAAGTCAACCCAAGTAGTTGGATGGGGACACCCTCACACCAAACTCAAAGGGCACATTCACATTTATTTTTAATTGATGCAACCATGTTTTAAGTTAAAAAAAGAATTACCAAAAAAAAAAAAAAAAAAAAAAAAACAATTATCGGTTCCCCTATAGTTTAATGCTTCTCAGATTAGCACAATTAAAAAAATAAAAGTAATAATAACCAAGATAACTCCAAACAACTTTAAAAAAAAAAAATTTGAATTAATAATGAACAACCAACTTTAAAAAAAATTAAATTAATAATAAATTAATAAAAAAAACAAAAGGACTAACCGCCTACAAAATTGTGGCTGAGATGTGGATTGTGCAGTAAGAATTTTCAAAAAATAAAACTATTGGTAGTTTAGAGTTTACACTCCAACTCCAAAAAATATTTTCCCAAACTTCATTTCCAAGTCATTTCCAAATGGAAAAGTAGATTGCAAGGAAAAGAATCAAATTAGAGTTGTTGAAAATCAGAAATAGCATTTCAACTTTTTTAGAGGAGATTTCCTTATGTTGCTTTCAAAATGGGGAGTAATTAGTGGATGAGAATTCTTAGATGTTCTGGAAACAGAAATCATTTAAGATTGGTCAATCCCAAATCACAACTAAGAACATGAATTTATTTTCACATGTCAGGCTCTTATTTTCTTGCGAACAAACGTGAAATCCTAAACATAGTTCCACAAACATGTTTTCGTGTTAAACATGTTTGTCCAAATGGTAAAAAAGGTTAAACCACAACCAGTAGAAAGTAAACATGTTTTTGAATTAAACAAGCTAAGCTGACATGGTGAGAAAGACACTAAAGAAAATTGTAAAAGAGCCAAGGATGACTTCCCAAAGGAACACCAGCAGCTGAACTCCCCCCGTTTTTGTGTTTGAACACCGAACACGGTGGAGGACCCTGCTGTGTCCAACTGTCGAAGGCCATATCTCTTACCGGAGGGCAGAGATATGGTGGTGGTTCCCACCCCCATGCGAATCAACTAAGTGAGCGTGCATGGGGAAGCCGGAGAACCTGAACTCCTGCTGCTGAAAGATGTCGTTGCTGTTGGAGCCACTTGTGACATCAGAGCAAGAGGTGGTGGAAGAACCGTCTTTGTGGTTTTCCTGCTGATGAGCTTTAGATTCCATTATGTCTCCAGTCGGATGAAGTTGAGCCGAGCCCGAGACATGCAGTTCATTGCCTGTGGAGTTACTGTGCGACACTGGAACATCCTTTGCATTGAGAAACCGCCCACCAGATCCTCTTGCCCGCTTCAACGCATGAAGATGCCTAGATTCGTGAAGATACGGCTGCATATGTTTTGAAATTCTTTTAATATAACGCTTCATAGCCAGTGAAATTAAAAAAAGAGAGGGAAATCCAGGTAGCACGCACCTTACGTACTTTGATGAGTTTGTTCTGAGCTTCGAGCTTGGCTCTAAACTGTCTCCGCCTAAGAATTGCACGATACTGTTTTGCGTTGACATAAATAGGCTCGTCTTCAGTAAGATCAAGAGGCAACGGCACACGAGAAGGAGCCATACCGACCAACTGCGAATGATGAATCTGGCAGCATTTCAACAGTAGATATCTCATAGGATGACAAAAGAGAGAACACATCCTTTGTGCAAGACAGACCGTGATTGGGGTTACATTTTATAAAATTCCAGATCACAAAATATATATACTTAAAAAAAAAAACAAGGGAATCAGAATCTATATGGAAGGCACTGGATGGTGGAATCCACAGGGTTAAAAGCACATACGAAATAAAATATAATATATCATAAACTTTTGGGTTTTCTTTCCAACCTTAAAATCAAGAATAACCCGAGTTTACTCTTATTCATTTCAGCATAAAGCAAATTCTATTAATAGATAGGAAGGAAAAAAGCTTCTATACTATAAAGATTTTTATAAGGAAAGCAGAGAAGAATAAGAGCAAAGGAGATGCAAAGTTTGACATCTAGGGCCCTTTCTCAACCAAATAAAAGCAAGCGGACCAAAAAAAAAATGCACTAAAAGGAACGCACACAATTTTTGAGATTCTTCTTGATGCTTGTTTTTCCCTGACCAAGGTTTTAAAGGTTACCGCAAAATCATCTCATAAAAATGTCATAACGAAATTGCGTGCTCTCCAAGTGTGCTATGAAGGTCATTTTGTAATACCATTTGGAGCTCTCTCCAATAAAGATATGCATATTTTGAATAATAACGAATTGGAAAACTGAAGCATCATGAAACATCTTCGTATATTTTACATGCTTTCTAACGAAAAAGCTTGGTCTACATACTTACTTCAATCTAACACATAATTAACACGACGACAACAACCTAAAATACTACAAAAATCTTGAAAAAAAATCGACATTAAACGAACCTGAGTGCCTAAAGCACTTACCATAGTTTGTGGCCCATAAGCAGCAGCAGCCAGTAAACCACCAAAGTATGGTTCAGTATAGAATGGAATGTGAGCCTAAAACAACAATAGACATAGTAAGATGCAGCTTGCAATTGGCACGCCTAAAATAACAAGCAAGAGGCATGCAGTTTGCAACTTACAATTGGCTGATTGTAATCAAGCTGTGAAGAAGGGAACGCAAAGTCCTGAGTTCCCATCAATGAGATTTGCTTTGCGGGGCCTCCCATAGGCTTCCCTCGGCTATCCTTATACCCTGAGCAAGTACAAGACCACTTCAATAAGATGTCGTTCGGGATCAGTCTCCTCACTCACGGACTCATTCATCAGTAATAATTGGAGCCTTGTAACGTTACGGCCTTATTCTTTAGGAAGACAAAATACTCATATTTTTCCGGTACATTTGATGGCGAGTATATAAATATAACCTATATGTCATGAATGCTTATTATCAGATCTTAAGCAGCTGCAAATAATAGACTCTGCCAGTGAGGCAGCCACACATGATCACATCGGGCCTAACTAGTTGTAATCTTCAAGAATCAACAAATTTGTGTTTATTATGGTTCCACTACATCAGCTAGCCTCAACACTCTTATCTCTTTTTCGTACGGTTAGCAGATCAATACGAATATCAAAAAGGTGGTGCCTAACCACCTATTGACAAAGAACATAGCACGTGTAGAATCATCAAAAACCTCGGAACCATAGATAAGAAACATTTGGCAGGAAGGACCAAAGAACAAAAGTATCAGAAGGTTCAAGAAAACGAAAAAATAGAAAAGGGTGGGGAAATGGTTACTGATTAACCTGATTGTGTAGAAACCAAGACATATCTACAAAGGTTACTACCTTTCATATTAGCCACTTCAGGGTGAGATTGACCTGTCGATTGAGTTGACGACGAATCCTGATCTTGAAAGTTAAAACTCAATTGCTTGGTGTTGTGGCAATGTTGTGCTGGAACTCCCATCTTCAGGCTTAGACTTTGGGATATAGATGATTGTTGGGCATGTGTTTCAGTAGAATTCTCCCATGATGAGCAACTAACAAATAACTGAGATTCTGATTGTGCGGAACTAAGGCCGGTATCTTTCTCAAGCAAATTCTGCATCATCTTTAGGCTGCGACTCAGAGCGTCTAAAGATTATGATAACAAACTTCCTAGATCATCAAATATGTAAAAACCGAAGAATCTGACCTTATGTTTAGAATGAGCTTTCATTGGCAACCACGAACCCAACAAAGCCTAAGCTGCCACAATGTACCATACGTCAGTTCTAAGCAACAGGACCAAAAATGATACTATCTAACATTTTAAAAGCACTAGAAAAAACGCATTTTGTGATTTATTAAAAAAAAAAAAAACTTTTTTCTCAAAGATAGAAGCATGAGAATAAACGATAACTTGATTACAAGAATCACAACCTTGAAAACAAAAAACTAGTACTATGAGAATCCTCCGAAAAGGTAAAGTAACAAGAGTCATTTTCGGTACATATACCAGGGGAAACCAATTTAAAATGTCAATAAAGTGCCTTTGCTGGACTCAAGCAACACTCCGGAAGAAGGTTTATGCAGAAATGTGCAGATAATATCATCATCAATATTCTTTTGTCCTTTAAATCTACTTAATCCTTAGTTATTGCATGATCAAAAAAAGTACTGAACCAGAATTAGGTGCAAGAACCAAAGCTAATATGTCCATAAAACAGCTTTTTGTTGGCCATATATCTTCAAATCCTAGTACCAATTTCCATGTCTACTCTCCCCCAATCCTAAACTTCACTTTCATATGAATTTACATAAAAACACCAAGAATTCAACATGTTTCACCATATATGACCAAAGAAAACGGAAAATCAACAACAATAGTTTTGCAATTAAAAACTAAAGTTAAATGTCCAGAACACAAAGAACTGAGCCATTCATCAAAGAATACACACACACACACCTCCCCAAGGAAAAGGGAAATATCAAAGAAACAAAAGAGAGGAAACTAAGGTTGAATAAGTTCTGTCAAGTAAGTCAACCTTCAGGAAGACCAAAAAAACTAGGAAAATAAAAGAAACCCATATATCTTATTAGCAAAAGAAAAGAAACCCATGATAATTTAGAGCCCAAGAAGACTTAAAACGAGCTTTACCGTCTTAAAAACGAGCTTTACCGTCTTGAGCTCCACATGCAATCACACAAAACGCTCAGTTCCACACAATGATTTCCAGATAAAGTTGCAGAAACCAAAATGGAGAGAAGAAGTTAAAAATAAAAATAAAAACATAAAATAAAACGGATTATTAAAAAAATTAAAAAAAAAAAAAAAAGGGAAAGAGAAGACCTTTGGGAAAAAGAGAGACCCTTTGGGACTTAGTAAAGCGTAGTCGAGGAACAAGAAATGGGAATCGTTGTAGACTTTGAACTGTGCATGTGTCTTCTTCTTCCTCTCCTCCTCCTCTTTTTTTTTCTCAACCCCACAAACACTCTCTTTCTCTCTCCTCTCTCTCTCTCTCTCTCTCTCTGTGTGCTGGCTTTTGGAGTTAGACTGAGACTAATCTCATAAAAGCTATTACCTTTTTTGCATTAAAACTTCACCAATATCAATCTCATCCTCACCACCAGCAACTCTACCACCTTCCCACCTTCTCCAATATTTCCCTTTTTTTTTATTTTCAATTATTTTGCCGTTCACATTTATGTTTTTTTACATGTTTTTTAGAAAAATGGATTCCGTTACAGTTTACGTTTTTTTTTTTTTTTTGTTGGATTATATTTTCTGATAAACATGCTTGGGGTACAGTATACAGATAGTTTGCTTTTGTCGTGTAGTAACTGACGTTGATAAATTCTGCTTGTTTTATTATTATTATTTTTTTTTGTTGATAAATTCTGGTTCTTTTTTTTTTTTTTTTCTGAAAACATAAATTCTGCTTCTTTTATGACGCCCGCAAAGAATATGTACAGAAATTTTTAGAAAAAAAAAATTTGTAAAGAAAAAATTAAAAAGAAAAAAGAAAAAGATTCTGGCATCCGAATTTTCCAAGGTTTTCTGAGTGTAGTCACCCCATTACGCCATTTCACTCTCTTATTATAAATACCCCATCAGCCGCCGTTGAAACCTCGATGTTTTCGAAACCTGTTTTCCCACGCGCTTTTGGAGACCGTGGTATTACTCAAGGATTAAAATTTCAATATTTCCATAAATATCTGTAATTGAATTTTACGAAATGTAAATTTCATAAATGATCTAGGAAAAAAAATATTATATCTATACTTTTATATAGGTATTTTTAAAATACAGAAATTTTTATAAAAATATCTATGTAAATTTTGATTTTTTAATCCTTGATATTATTATCTCTCCTATTATCATCTTTAATACTCTCATTGCTTTTTCTTCTTTCTTTTTTTCGTCAATAACTAAATAAAATAACATTGTTTTTTTTTAACTTGAAATTAAAGAATTTAAACTCTATATATTTTAATATAATTGATTTGGTATTATTGTTATACTTGTAATTACATAACATAGATGTTGTTGTTAGCAAGTTATATTCTAATTATATTCTCTATTCGAATTAAAACAACAAAAACATTCTCATATTCTATTAAAAAAAAAAACTACATTCTCCTCTTCCCTAAAACAATGACAAATGCATTCTCGTTTATAATATAAAGTTTTCTTCTTACATAATAAAAAGAAAGAAAGAAAGGAACAACTCTCCTCTATTATATTGGAAAAATGTTATATCTAAAATATATATATTTATTTATAGTTGGAACTAACTACATATTAGATTATCAATCAAACTAATAACAAATTTCACAAGTAAAGATAAAAAAAAATAACTATGTGATTGTAGCATAGTCATGGAGCGTTTGGAAACACACTACATTTTACATTACATCTTAATGCAATACAAGATGTATTAAGATACCTCACATATTATATTTAATTTTTTTTGAAAGGATATTCTATTTAAATTTAAATACATTTAAACAATAAATCTAATATAATTATTATTTATCATTTTCTTTTTCATTTATTTTTACCAATTACATCACATACTTTCTCTTTTTCTATCTAAGAATTTTCTTTTAATAATTACTTAATGAATACTCGAGAAAATTTTGGCAAATTTTGGCATATCTGCACCAACTTTGAATCATGCCCATTATCTTGGAATAGGTTTCTTTTTTCGCAGTTTCCAATAATTCTCAAATATAATTTGTTATTTTGTATTCCTTAAACATTAGGGATGACAATTTTATATATAGATACAGGTATCCATCATTAATAAAGTATGTATTGCAACGGATATTATAATTAAGATTAACTCCCAATTAACTGCAGGGTGGGGGATGGGGAAGCTCCCTTGCACCTGCACTACCCTTATAAACAACCTTATAGATATTACACTTAAAAATTTTATTCTTAGCAAAAAAAAAAAAAGTAAATCTTTTATTGGGATACAAAAGGGAAGCACCCGAATAAAGAAAAAATGAGAAACTATCTCTAACCTTGATATTTTTTTAATTATGTAGCTAAATTTATATGAAAACTTTAATTAAATTTATTTTGTATTCTTTTTTTATTATCATTATTCTCAATGGATAGACAAGCATGATATGAATATGATATTTCCCAATTGGATTGCCCATCTTCGCACTCGTCTCAAATTACGCGGGTATAGAAATAAAAAGAAATCCAGTCCCGCCAATTGTCATCCCTAAATAAAACCAAAACCACATTTACATGGGGACTTTCACACGCGCTCTGAGAGCGTGAAGCCGTCGTTTCCATTATCTACCATAAAAGAAAAGATTATTAAAGCAAATTATTGGAACAACGGGGCAAGCATTTAGTTTAATGTCCCTCCAGACGGCCTTTATTACAAATATAGCCCATAGCCTTGGTTTAATTAATGGTGTCATTAATTTGTTCTGAATAAAATAATGCATTTGAAAGCAACTTATCATCCACCCCAACCTTCTAAATACTCCAAAGGGTTTCTAAATTCAAATCTACTTCATCTTTTAACGTTGTAACCTAAATAGTTTGTTGGATTAATTTCAACAACTAGATCAAAACGTTTCTAGATAAAAACTCACTATTTGTTCTTTCCTTTTTTTATTTGGAGGGAAACCAAATTTTAATAATATTGATCTCTATTTATCATTTGAAAAAAAAAAAAAAAAGAAAGAAAGAAACACAAGTTATATAAAATGAAAATGACTACTTTTTTTGATAAATAAATGAAAATGTCTACTTGCATGTTAGTAATTATGAATAAGACATTAGTGATGAATTTTATTTTAAATAGAAGGAGTTTGAACTCTTCCTTTGTGTTATAGTCAAGTGTAAATTATTATTAGATTATAAACACTTATGAAAATAGTGAAATTTGGATTTACCTTTAAAAACAAACAAAAAAAACAAAAAAACAAAAAAACAAAACAAAACAAAACAAAAAAGAAAAGACAGGAACGAAGGTGAAACATTCTTTGATATATTAGAACACACAAATTGTGACACTAGGGGGATCAATCACAACAATAGCTCTCAACCAAGGCTATTGTTGTCTTCTTAATTATTTTACTGAGAAAAAATTTCCACTTTTTAATTAAAAGAATTCCACTTTTTTATTTAGTTATGCTTTCTCCGTTGGATTTAATAGCAATTAATTAAGCATGACCCTATCTTGATAATACATTATTGTGGGAACTACAATGACAAGCGCGATTCCCAATACATATTCCAAAACAAAGAACAAGTCAATTGACTACTTGCATTTTTTCCCCTATATTAACACACCGACTCAAGAAAAATAAAAGAAATTTTTTTTTTTTTTTTGCAACTCGCAGTAAACAAAATAGTGGACTACTTCAATCAAAAAGGAAACCAAACAAAAAAAAAAACAAAACAAAACAAAACAAAAAAACTGAGAGAAAAAGAGATGTACATTTTCTATATAAAAAATCTCAATAATTATGACAAAGGCATTTCAAGCCAAAAATGTTTTTAAAAAATTACAAAGATAATCACAATTGCATTATTTTTTTGTAATCTTTTCCTTGCTGGAAAGTGATATAATAAATTAAAGCCCAACCAATATTAATGAATAAAGAAGAACTAGTTAATGTTAGAGAATCTACGTCAGCAAACAAGACGGATTAGATGCTAATTATTTTAAGTGAATGAGGTTATGGTTGTCTGTCTGTCAGCTGGACAACTAATCAGCGTGTCTTATTCGTTAATGTTTTTCCCTTTTATTATTATTATTGTGTTAATTACTAAATTAATTCAATTTAATTAGATCTTAATCTTAATCTAATCATGGAACTTAGCATCATCTATCTTGGGAACGTTACGTTTATCCATAGTCCACTCTCTCTCTCTCTACTGTCTCTCTCTCTAAAACCTCGTATATGTACGATGATGTAAACTGTAAACACCGTATGGGTGCTTAAAAGTTAAAATAATACTTTCCAAGCATCCAAATGAAAATAAAAACAAAAATGGAAAAGGAAAGACAAAACGTAAGCTAATTAGTTGTCGTTGGCAAGAGCTTTTCGACAGAGTCATTTTACCTTTTCTTTCTTTGCCCTTTTTATCTTTCAGATAGCATTAACTTCGGAAGAAATTTTTAGGAAAATAATGCGGTTACTTTTTGTTTATTTTACTCTATTTTTTTTTTTAACTGTTGACTGAAAGAATCTTTGATTTTTTTTTTTTTTTGAAATGCTGAAAGAATCTTTAATGAAAACACATACAGTGAGAAATCCACCAAAACAATAATAATAATAAAAACGTCAATAATTTAATCAACCTTTTGGTTTTCAGTGAATGAAATGCCGAAGGGGCAAGAAGAGGTCCCCAATTCATGCATGGCATAGGGAAAAAGTTTAGAGGTAGGAAAGTTTAGAGGTCCCCCATTCTATCATGCTCGAGCTATTTTTATTTTTTTTTTTTATAAATATGTTTGACATGCATTTCCGAATCTTTTGATTCGACGAGTAAAATCTTTGTACTTAGATCTGAAAGTGTTTTTTTTTAATATGAATTATAGATCTCATATTAATCTCTCCAACAAACGAAATCCATTTTATTAATCCATTGAATTACAGTTGAATACACCATAACCGTCTAGAATCCCAGCAAATTTATGATACATTTTTCACCAATAGATGTGTATTATTCATGATAGTAAATAACGCAAATATCACAATAAACGTGCATAAATAAATTATATTAGAGCAAAAACCCAACACCGAACAAAAATGTAGGAATTGAATAGTCCTTATTAGAGTTAGACTTTGTCTCCCCGTTATGTTATGCTTAGGTCATCACGATCACTTGACCAACGAATGGCGAATAATGAACCATGACAAATTGAGTGCTCTTAATCTCAAACATTTGGGCTCGGCCCAAATGAACTATTACCACTTGTTAGGTGAGTGACAAACGACGAATGATGGTCCTCGACCACTTGGTCTCAATTCCCTTGAGACTTATAAATTTATCAAGTATAGATCGGGTGAGTATTTGGTTCAACGAAACGAACGATGAACGATGCTGATCGGTTGCTCGATGCTCGGCCATTTATTGGTCATCATGAATGATCGGTTTGTCATCCAGCATTGATATTCAACGAACAATGAACGATGAGATATCAGTCTCTATAATTGCTAAGCCCATGATCAATCGTGACATCGTGACCCATGTCCTTGTACATATTCCGAATTATTTGGATAGGGGGAACGGCCCACTATCATCATACGGGTCCAAACCCACTACCTTCCCTCTTTAGGAAGATCCTTCCCATCTGAGGAGAGCCTTCAGTAGAATGTTATTATGCTAAAATGTACTCAAAATTCATATATTTAAACCAGACTCAAAGAACGTAACATGACATTCCGGTTAATCTCTCTAAATTTCGGTGTTGCTATCCTTTACTACTTTTATCTCAATTTATGCTTACATTTTTCGATTATGATTACTTTCTGATTCTTATATGTGATATCCAAAGACCTTAATAATTCTCGTATGTTATTTTTCTTATGATCTAACCATAGTTAAAATCTGATCGTAGATCCGAGCATCTACAATACTTAACACAATAAGTTCATTGTGAGACAATCCTGCTCAACCCTATCCCATCGAATAATATATCTTTTCAATTTATGATAAAATCATATTACCAATAAGCTATACCTATAAACCCTATTTGGAATGATACTTTTCAGTTGACTAAACTTCCTCGAGCAAAAAAATTGAGGGCTCGTCAACGCTTTAAATCTTATTCACTAGTTACCATTAACAACAACCCCCAAAGATCAGGAGACTCTTCCAACAGTTCTATAAGAGTAGATTAATATGTTGAAATTAAGTGCATGAAAAGGCAGATTCAATTGGATGGTGGGACCATCAAATAGCGGATCCACACCATCGTGGGGACAAATGCAACCAAAGCTTATACAAATAATTGTATCTATTAACCCAAATAAGTAACATTTAAAAAAAAAAAAAGTGTATAAAAAATATAAGTTGCATAAATTAACCGAAAAAGAAAAAACGCAAAAAAAAAAAAAAAAAAAAAAAGGGAAGAAATCGAGACAACGTGAAGGCACTATTTATAAAATTGGGAAATCCTGATATCATGGTATGGGTTAAAGCATAGTCGGTGGGGGGGTCATGAAGCTATATCCTGCATAAACGGTAAAAGGTCCTCTAGCACACAAATTATGAGATCATTATGGTCTGGTGGGGGCGCTTTCCTCGAGTTAAACTTTTCGACGATGTCGCTCTCGGGGTTATTCTTCAGTTCTGACCAAAAGCAAAAGTCAAGATTGATTCAAGGATGAACTAGTTAATAATCCCGTCCTTTATACGGCATTTCCTGAAAAACCCAAAACCAAACCCACAATGCTATCGATCATAAACTTGAAGGTGAAACAAAGCAACAAAAAAAAAAAAGAATCTGCTATAAGTTATGTACTTCCGTATATGACTCGATAGATGAATTCTAGCAACGTTCTTTAAAAATCAAGCCAATCAGGAATGAAAGGGTTAAGAAAAATGCTTACAGGCTGATAGCCCGGCATGTACCAAACTTGTCTGGGGTGACTGAGAAGCATCTGTTGCCCATACTGCACGAGGATAAATAAATGAAATTAGTGTACCCTATGTTGTTACAAAGAGGACATTCAAAGAAATCCCGGACATCGACTGCGAAGACAAGTACAGAATAGATTCGTACCTGAGGTCCATTTGGATGAAAATATGTCTGTGGTGTTTGTAGCGGTCCACCTTGGGGGTTAAATATAACGGGCTGGTGTCCAAATGAGGGTGCAATCTGCGAGTAATGGAACATTACCATAGTGATAATATAATGATTAAAAAATAAAAAAATAAAGAAACCATTTACTTCACAAGAAAGGAATCATACACAAGTATAAACAAAACATAATTAAAAATCGTTAATTTGATACTTTAGATGAATACGAGGAATATAAAAAGTTTCATTGAAAAGGCTAATCCTTGTAAATTACTATCATATTAGCCTCCCAAAACCCCCAAGTGAAGCTCCCTTCATCACTTTGCATACCCAAGCCTGGTATAAAAAATCCATTTCACCCGCACAGAAACCACTATTGCATGCATAATTTCTCAAGACTGAACGCAGAAATGACAATGTTCCCATTCAGACCCCATTAAAATCTCAAAGATAACAATTGGATTGAATTCCACAAAACCAATCGTAGATACTCTCATACCGTAGTTTCCCCCCCCCCCCCCCCCCCTTCTCTTTTGTACGGACAGATAAATTATAGGTTGACTTTACATAGATCACAAGAAAAAAGAGCACGCCAATTCCATGGTAATTCTATAAGCACAACTTAAATTCATCATGTGGATGCAAGAAAGGAATCTCTTTACAGTTGTCGATGAAACAATGTTTCTCAATGGTTAATACTTCTAGTAAGTCTATGATGGGAGGGATTCAACCACCTTTGTTCATTCTATTTACTAACTCAACTCGCCAGTCAACTTGATAGTGCCACATGGGAAGCCTATGAGTTCTTACGAATAGTTCTAATCATTAAGACAAAGGTTTCCATAAAAAACCATGCCCAATACAAACATTCAAGAGAAACAGTAGTGTAAAAAACATGTTGAAGTACTTACTCCAATGCTAACAGGCATGCCCGGAATTTGTGGTACAGCGGTCATGCTATGCTGAAAGTAGTAGGAACCTTCAGATACTGGGGAAGGAGGCCTAACAGGCGATTGAGATGGAGTGAAACTCTTGGCATTTGGATTGAGTTTGAATTCCTAATATTAAGAGCAAGGAGAAAAATAAAACCTGATGTGTTAGATAATGCTGAAGAGAGAGTCACCAGGAACATCAGATTTCGAAAAGTGAAATTGAACATGCTGATTAGAGAAAACAATTAAAAAAAAAAAAAAAAAGACAATCACACCTTAGCATGTGAATTAAGTGAGGACAAGGAACCAACAGAAGAGCTCGGTGATAAACCAGGACCGCCAGACGCAGAAGCCACAACTGCACGCTCTGAACTGGAAGATGCAGAACTACCAGGTCGTCCATGAGGATTTGTAGCTTGCGTCTGAGCATGTGCTTTGCCAGAAACTGGCCCCTCTACTAATTCACCAGGGGAATTCGTCTTCTCATTACCCTTTAACGAGGCATGTGATGGGGCATAAGAAGTGGCATTAGGTGATAGTCCTCCTTTATCAGAGCCATTTTTCTTCCCAGATGATGAATCTACATTCAAAAAATCAAGAAAATAAATTTTATGAGTGAGAGAGAAGAGGGGCAAGGAGTGGGATTCTCACTAACTAACAGAGAAGATGGAAAAGAAAATGGTTGATCCAGATGTAAAGTTTACCGACAGATTTCAACTACAAGATTAACATTTTACATCTCATGACTACATCCACCCTAGCCTATAACATTGATATTTTAACTCTCCTATCTGTGTCGTCCCAAAGAAAGAAATTGTACTTACCATCACCATCTGAATTTGACCTTTGAGTATCCTCAACTAGCTGTTTCCATGCAAATGCAAACAAAAACGAGGATATTAGAAGAGACAAAAAACAGAAACAATCATTCAAGGATACAGAAAGCTCAACTCACAGTCTGCTTTTCTGTACTCTCATTAGCACTATTTATCGGCCCTTGTTCACCAAGCTGATTATCCTGTATTCTGAAATTCCAGGCATTAAACTTGTTATCATCAGAGAGCCAGGTGCTTAATGGAAGACATCATATCATAATTAGAAAACCTATGCGTACCTGCTTTCACTGCCTGTAGTGGAAGAACCTTTGAAATGTGATTCCGATGCCAGCTGCCTGGCATGATCATAAGAACCAGACCTACTTAAATCAACACCAACATTTGACCGAGAAGGTTGTGCTTGATCCTGCAAAATAAATAGCAATTGACAACCATCTAAGAGAGAATCCATTGCATTAAAAGAAGGCGACAATGACAAAAAGCACAAGCACTTGTATAATCACAGGATAAAAAGCCGTGAACAATCCTCGCAGTGAGTTTCCTTCTTAACGGGAGAGAAGACAAAAAAATTTACCAAGGATAGGATATAAGCACATACGAGGAATGAGGACCAAAGGTTAAACCACTGAAGGAGAAGAAGAAAAAGGACAAGGAAAAGAGGGGTGGGATGTGATGTTGTGAGAAACGGAAGACAAAAACTCCATGCTTTCTAAAGGCAGTCTCATACATAACAAATAAAAAACTCAGGAAGTGGAAAATTATGCAACAATGGTCAAGAATATAAAGAACCAAAAACTTTTGGTAAAATCTTGCAGTTCATTTTGCTTTAGAACATTAATTTGGTTCACACGATACAAAATTTTCCAATTGCAATGTCCCCCCAAAGCTAAAAGCTTCTTTAAGATCAAGCAACATTGTCTTTAACAGTAATACAGTGGCTTCCTAAACGCCTAGATGTTAATATCCACTAGTGGCTAAATGTTATCATGCATGTGGAATCACTGTGTAACAATAACCAAGTCCAGATACACAACCATTATCAACCGCCTCTTTGATGACAATACAGATCTCCAAAAAAAATATAATAATAAAATAAAATAAAATAAAATAAAAAAACCTTAAACAAAAAACTTCAACGACAAATGGTGCAAAAATTAATCGAAAGACTAGAAAATGACGGTAATACCATGGCAGAAGAGCTCGATGATACTTGAGTAACATCGTTATTTTTCCCTTTGGTCCGGCCAATTGAGGTGTTGCCTGCAGAAGTGGAGGAATCCCCGAAGGTTTCATTATTACATGAATCCAACGTTACATCCTCCTCTTCTTCATAGCTACTGTCATCAGCTAGCTTACCCCGATAGACAGAAGAGAATCTAGTCTCCTCATCAATATCAAAATTTTCCCCAAGGTGAAGGCCTCTTTCCTGCATTGTTTCTAAGATAATCAACATCCAAAAGAAAAAGGAACTTGGGAAGAGAAAAAGATTAGGCAAGACAAAGGTTGGCCCACCTCTGCTAAATGAAGATCATAGGTCTCCTCGTTCTCAATTTCTCGTGCTAGTCTTAAAGCTTCCTTTTCCAAATCTCGCGTCAAAGGACCTTTCTCAAGTTTTGTTGTGTAAAGTTCCTCATTAAATGTGCTTTTTACTCCAAACAGTGCTTCATTGGCTTCAAATTGATTCCACCCCCTAGTATAAAATCAACACAAGAAGTAAACTAGTCAGGAAATGCAGGTTTCTAATCAACTATTAACTTGTTCAGATTGTATCTTACTCAGGTAGAGAAATTATTCGTAGTTTAGAAAATTTTCCTAAAGATTTGGTAAAGTAATAGTTAACAACCTATTCCGGTGCTTATCAAAAATATTCTCCAAATCAGGACATTGTGGATCATCTTCATCAGGGACCCATGGTTCCAGTTCCCTCTCCACCTCAACACGGCGAGATTGTGATATAAAGGAATCTATCATAATTTCGTGTTGTTGAACCTCATCTGAGAAACCATCCCTCGTGATGAACACATCCTGTCACATTTGAGATATCAATTAATCAGTCGTGGCTACACACTTACTGTAGATAATTTCAAATAGAGAAACCACCCCCAACAACAGGCATATGTCAACAAACTGAAATTAATCTCATTCAAAGAAGCAATACAACGATAATAATACGAGCACCAAAAAAAAAAAATTTAAATGAAATAAACTCAAAGGATATAAAATTATTCATAGTATAAAATATGGCTTTCTTGAAACCATAATCAGAAAGCAGAGCATAAAAATATGGCAGACCTTTGCTACAACTTGCACAAGTTCTTTAGCAGGTATAATAAAAGTCTTTGAAGGAGCCTTGCTAACCGACTCTGCAACAGATTTCTGTCCTCGAGAGCTACCATCTTTTGTCATGCGAGCCATTTTTAATATAATTCCTGAAAATTACAAGCAGGTATTGTGACAAAGCTGATTAAAAATACAGGGCATAGGATGTCAGCTAACTCTTTTAACATCAAATATCAGTGACAAATAATGAAATTGGAACTACAAATAGAAACATAAACTATTTATGAGAAACAAACAAGGGAAACATACCAAAATCTTTCTCAGCATTTGCGGCATGAAAAACTCCAGAGTATATGGATCCATTTTTCACCTGGACATCCACATGATGACCAATAAAACATGTACTTATATATACTAATCGATCACGGGACGGACTCGCATAGCCACCAATTTTGCTGCCTGTCAGTACCTTCTATTAGTAAGGAAAGAAAAATTCATAACAATCCAAACAACCATAACGACAACAAAAAAAAAAAATACTTCACCAGTATTATTTGTTATTCTGCTAGTGGAATTTGACTTCCCAGATTGTGACTTGTTCTCCATCCTGGTTCCCACTTCTCTTTCGACTCTTCGACGGCCAAAACCATTGGCAGACGGCCTGGAATGGACAGTGTGTTGCGTATTCATCCTCCACAACAGCCTCTAGGCTCTAACCTATAAAAAAGAACTTGCATCAGTTTAAGGCATTCTACTTTAGTAATATCAGTTGAGTGACAAATATATTTAAGAGCATGTAAAGATGGTGCAACATGAAACAAGACATCAAAGGAGGTCACAGAAAAAAATAGAGAACAGTGAAAACAAATATGGCTCCGTGCCTCACTTGCAGATAAAATGCAACAAAATGCACTTTAACTTTTTTACTTAAAGAATTAGTAAAACAAAGGAAACCCTCAATGTATCAACCGATAGCGATATATCTGTAGGAATGACACACTGATTACTATAAGAAAGTTTCCCTCATCTAATACTCCAAAACCTTGTTAGTAGTTTAAAATTAAGCCAACAGATCAGACCAAGCAGCGAACTCCAGAAACAAATGAGAAATAAGCACCATGGGAATTCAATTAATTTCAACTCAGAGAAAACGTTGAACTCATTTTTTTGCAAATCTTGCTTATTGCCCCAATTCAACCACTTGCCAATCAAATCACATATAAGTACACCGTAATTTTAAAAGCAGTGGATATTCGAAAATCTACAGATGCGTATGTTACTTTCAGAGTTATGCATACAAAAAGAATGAGAGGAAGCAAACAAATGGGGTCATCAATTTTGAAATAGAAAAGAACAAATTTCAAAAAACATAACAACGTTATACAGGATCCCACCTTTATTTTGCAGAAGCGACCCACCAAAGCTCCTTAGCAATTCCAAGGAAAACCTACCCAAAAAGTGAGATATATATAGAATTAACCAAAATGCACAACAAGATAGAAGCTAGAGAAAAAAAAATGTCTTTAAGCTCGTGGAAAGTAAATTTGCATTTGCATTTTTATCAAGGCTCTAGGAATAACTGAATGAGCAAAACGAAATGTCGACGAAACCCAAGAAGCACGATCCAAATAACATATGGGCACGAAAAAAAATTCTAAATTTACAGATGCGACTATCAAATCTCATAATTTCCATCACTCAAGACCACAATCAGCCAAACTAAAACGGTCACATGCGCAATTCGTACAATACTTATAAAAATCAATACAATTTCTAGGCCAACACCGCCGTTAACAAAAAAAACACGAACTTTAACTCCATCTTTGATTCTATTTCCAATTTTCAATCAACAGCCGAGGCCAATATAGGTTTAAAAAAAAAAAAAAAACACCAAGCAAACCAGCGAGCAACGGGAATGTCGAATTCCAAAATCGTACGACGAGAACAAACAATTGAAGATACGATCCTCACCTCAGGAGACTCAATCGAGCGCAATCGATTGCTCGCGGGTGCTGCTTCCTTCCGAGTTCGAGGCGGGGGCGGAAGAATTGAACTCAGTGAGTTAGGGTTAGGAACGCGGGGGGTTTGGTTCTTTGCTAGGGCACGAAGAGGAAGAGAGTGAGAGAGAGGGAAGCCGGGGATCAGAGCGCGAATCACGAGGGGAGGGAGAAGAGAGCGAAGGAAGGAGAGATAGGTCTCGCTCGGTGTGATCGAGAGAGAGAGAGGAGAGAGAGAGAAAGAGACGGAGATGTGTTCTGCTGTGATTTTTGAAAAGGGTGAGAGAGAAACAGAGAGAGACTATTAAGGGGCTGTTAAAATAAAAAAATTGCTAGTAAATGCAATTATGCAAAATAGGAAACTTCACCTGTGGTAAGGTGTAGGATATGAGTTATGTGACCTATAGTTTTCCAATTAAGGAAGAATATCACTCATTTTTTTATTTCTTTGTCTAGTTTTTTTATTAGGAAGAAGTGTATCTCTCATTTTTTTCTTTGTTTTGTCTAATTTTTTTTATTAGGAAAATTATCATTCATATATTCTTTGTTTGTCTAATTTTTTTTATTTCTCAAAATATTAAAATATTTTAAGTTTTTTTTTTTCAAAAAAATGAAAATTATAAGCCTTTTTTTAGATACAAGTTTCAGAGAGTTTTAGTTCAACTCCTTTTTGAGGTGAGGAATTTTTTTTTCACTAAATTAAGCCCAGTGTAGATCATAAGTTTAAAAAAATAAATTTTAATTTTTATGAAAGAAAATATTGTAAAAAATTTTTAAAATTGTGTTCAAAATTAATCTTTAAACGAGTGTCGAATAATTTATTAAAAAAATAAAAAGTATTCCATTACAAAAAAGCGTAGCAAAATTGGGAATTACATGAAAATTTTCAGTCAAATACGAAATAATTGTATGCCAGCTGAAATTAACTTCAAAATTTTATTTGCATAGGTTTCTTATTTTCAATGTCTATGAAATTGTTGTCCTAAAAGAAAGTGTCTTTAAAGAGAGAGAGAGAGAGAGAGAGAGGGAGAAGAAGAAGAAGAAGAAGAGGAAGAAGAAGAAGAAGCAACTCGGTTAAAGAACATGTGTCGTTGTGTCATTGTTTTGTCGTCGACTTGCATGTTATTTACTAAAAAACGACACGTCTCTTGTTGTTTATATCGCCTGTCAAAAGAAACGACATTTCGTATTACGTGAAAAGTGTCCATTAGTGAGTCGTTTTAAATGTTTGATGTCGTTCAATCTTTAAACGACAGTCTTGCGGGTTTTTTTTTTTTTAATATATTTTCACTCAAATCTACATGTCATGACGTTGGTCGTTATTTTCCTGGCTTTCTATGCCCAAAAAAAATCCATTTTCTTTTTCCTTGAAAGTTAGCTATCGTTTCAGTGAATAAACGACATGGTTTTTTTTCCGTAAAAACTTCGTATCGTTTTGAATTTATAAACGATGAGTTGTACATTTTCAGAATCTGGTGCCCTTAGATTAAAAGAACTTCTCGTTTCTTAATGCTTACGGTGGCGATGCATAATGAAGACATATAGTCGTGAATAAACCTTTCTGTTGTTCAAGCCAAACCACGACATGCCGTTTCTCATCCAAATTTTCTGACATGTCCTTTACCGGTCACAATCAGATTTCGTGTCATCATCATTTTTACTGTCGTTTATTCTAAAAACTACACGTCGTTTGACATCCAAATTTAATTAGTCTCTCGTCGTAATTAGCTATCACTTGGACTAAACTACTTGTCGTTTATTGTTTAAAAGTTTGTTGTCGTTTATGTCTAAAGCAGCATATCCTAACATCGTTGCTTCTAAATTTTGCAGGCCTGAGTTAGAAAATTTGTGGTGTGGGCGTGGATGGTTTAATCAAGTGCTAAAATAATGGATCTGATATGGTGCTTACATTGTATTTTGCTCGTTGTCATGTTTATAATTTATGTACACATGTTGTCAATATATGACTGGTTTAATTATTAACAAGTATGCCTAAAAATATATATATATATATATAAATATATATATATTGTAAATATACAAATAACAAGTAGCTATAGAATAATATCAAAAGCCTGCCTTTGCCTCCAAAGCTTCCCATCGAACCATTCCACTCCAAAAAAAATACGTTAGAGCAAATCCTAAAAGAGCTCGCTATTCAAGGTGGTTGTAGACATAACACAGCGGTAATTTCACACATGATTGAACAAAAGTTGTGGAGCTCGAGCCCCACCCCCATATTTAAAAAGAAGAGGAATAAGCTTATTATTCAAGATTTGCCTAGCAAATTAGACCATCCAACAAGTTGTTTTTAGTCCTATCCGAAACTCTAAAAGACTCTTCCAAAAACAATGTGATTGCCTTTTCGGGCCAAGTCTACACTCTGCAGACAAGTAACAAGCAAGGTAATAAAATATCAGCTACAGATGCACAGACACAGACATTGCATCGACACCGGCATAAGAGCCGTGTCAATATGGTTAAAAAGTAATGTAATTTTATCGACATTTCAACGTGAGAGTGACCAAGATATCTAAGGTTACAACAATGTGCTAATTTTTATTCCTTTGAATATAAAAGCAAGAGAGAGCACAACTTACCACTATAATAAAATAACAACTTACCCTTTTCGGGCCAAGTAGACACTCTGCAGACAAGTAATAAGCAAGATAATAATAAGATATCAGCTACAGATACAGAGACACAGAAATTGCTTTAATACCGGCATAAGAGCTGGGCCAATATGGTAAAAAAATACGTAATTTTATCAACATTTCAACGTGAGAGTGACCAAGTAATCTAATGTTACAACAATGCGCTAATTCATATTCATTTGTATATAAAACAAAAGAGAGCACTACGTACCGCTCTAATATTATAAACGCAAGTTGATCCTATCAGACCATTTAAAAATGTCCGAGTATACTTGATCACCGCCCAAATCCTCTCCTTTAGCACCAGCTGCAATTCTTAAGACATCCTCAATCAAAGCAAAGTTTCCCATTATGTCAACATGGGCACCGCTTTGAGTGCCCCTGCCTTCAAGCAGATTGGATGGTGGGGAGTGATCGTACTCCCTTACGTATGTTTTGATTCCGGAAGGGTTGAATCTGGTCTTTCCCCGCCAACCTTTAGCACACATGTAGCCTGAACTCAACACAGGCACTGTCTCGTCCCCGTCAATGGAATAGACTCCGTCTTTCAAGCAGCTATCTTCGTCCTCGCCATTGGCTGAAGTATTGATTTGAAATGGGATGAGGCATTCAGCAGAAGGAGATAGCTCGTAAATATAGGCTCTTTCAGTCGGGATTCCAACTCCGTAGAGAGAGAATATTTCCATATCAGGAGCATTAGGTAACCTGTAAATTGCAAATGAGAGATCTAGAGTTATTACTAAGAAACTATAGACCAATTCATTATATCTTCCAATAAAACACGTAAATAGAGAATCTAGTGAACCAACAGAAAACAAAAGTACTCGAGTATTCTTAGATAGACAACTTGACCATCTAGACCATCAAAAGGAAAGTAGTGTCCATTGATAATTTAATAGAAAATATCTTCATGCTGCAATAAAAAATATATATATATATATATAGTATATATATGTGTATATATAAACTAGACAATATGTTGCATCCAGTATTTCCTGATACCCTTTTACAATTTATAACCCCTTAGTTGCTAGATATGGCCCATAAATTAGGACTCAGATCTTCCGTCCAATTTTGGAGTGTCTAATGGTGTACCAATCATATTATTCTGCATAATTTAAGAACGTTGTAATTCAAAAACATAATATGACATAATGTAGTTGGTTAAATAATATGGCATATAATGATTTCTAGACATCATTTGAGTATTCGACAGGTGATCTGAATCCCATAAATTAAGCAATTTTAGTTAGGCTAGCACATAAGGAAGGAATCATGAGCAAAAATTATTTAGATTGTTATCTTTAAAAGTATATTCTAAAATGGAAACAAGGTAAACAAGAGACTTAAAAGGCCCTTACTTAGTCTCCAACGGGTTTGACCAATATTTGTAGTGACTGTATTTTGGATCATCCAAATTGTCAGCAATTCCATAAGAGAAGTGAGCGCTACCACGTGTCATCATTTTTGGGGCAACAAAATAAAGCAGGTCTATAATTGAACCAGCAGTGTACACTTTATGATCCGCAACAGCTCTGATACCGCCGATTCCCATGTCATGGTATTCAGTCCACAAATCACGACAGGTAGTATTGGCAACATTTTGACCCTTGAAAGCACCCTGAATACCAAAAGTTACCAACTTAAGGTAAATACTTGAATACAATGACTTTATAGGCGAGAGCTTACACATGTATAAAGAGCTGATAAGCATAGTGAAAGGACAATCCAAAACTTCTTGTGCTAGAAGGTAACCAGATTTAAGAACGGAATGAGAGAACAAAATTTATGACTTCAAAATTTTATAGAGATGTTTCTTAAATATCAGCACAATACTTATTTTTTCTGTTCATGAATTCAATTATATAATAAATGACATATGTCATGAAACAAACTTGTTTTCCAAAAACAAGAAAAAGAATAAGAATAAGAATACCAATCAAGCAAAAGTCTTACACGAAAGTCAATCATCTCGATCTCAGATGAAGGTGCCTCTGCTATATCTTTTCCGAATGATATAATCCTTCCATAGTTGGCATTTTTTGATTGAGAAAACTGGGTGTCATTGTTTCTTTGTTTTTTCCTTCCAGGACTGTAGCCTTCCTCAGGGAACCAATCCAAACCACCCCATATAGTATCTCCACCTTTTGGTATCATTGACATGGTTGAATCCCATGTGCGAGTCATCTTCATTACATGTTGCAAAGTTTGAAGGCGAAATATATCGTTATCTAGAAAACCAGGTGCGATAGCCCTGCATTAGGAAGCAATAAGAAAGCAAAATCTGATTCATAATTTTTTTTTTCAACAAAATCAATACATACTAATCTAGTTGTAATTTGCATACCATGAAAATATTCAAAAGTCAAAAGCATCTCAACAAGCAATCTAAAAACGCTGCGAAGTGACAATTCAGCAAACTACGGCAAACTAGAAAAATGAACCTGGCAACTGCAATATCCTTGGCTTCAGCTGAGAAAAGCCCAGCGACAGCTTTTGGAACACCCAAAAAGGGTCCCCCAATGTTCACCACCGCCTTTATATGCTTTGAACACCAATCGGATCCTCCCCCACCACCCATTGGAGCTGGTGCCTCAACCCACTTCAAAAAATGCAGGAAGTATAGGACACCCATTGAGTGCGGAATTATAACCGCCTTTTTCCCGCCATTTGTTGCCACCATCAGTTCTATGTTACTCTTTATCCTGCTTAGTGTTTGGTCTCTCACCTAGTTAGATGAGTTTAGGAAGAGTATCATCAACAGTTCAAACAGTCAACGGCATATGTAAAGAATTCAACAGAGCACGTGCAAAAAATAAACTAAAGATCGTCTTATGAGAAGCATGAAGCTCAAGATAAAAGGTACCTCTGTGTTCTGAAATGAGAGCCTCCAATCATATGCAGCCATATACATGTTTTTCTCCTCGTAACCAACACGAGCCAAATTAGCAATAAGAACTGCCCATACAAAATACCCAGGAGCAAAGTAGTCAGCCGCCACGAGTCCGGAGACAGACCTGACCCTTACGCCAGGAGGATCCAATCCAGTTTCATTGTCCAGTGACATATGCTCCACCCAGCACAAAGGTCTGTAAAAGATCCAATAATCAGCTTTCCTAAGTATCGGGAGTAGCACTTTACATTTTACAGTTATACAGAAATGTGGCCTATTTCTGAGATTAAAAAGGAAAAAGAAAAAAAAGGTGTGAAACAAGCCAACCCACCATACTCACTGATAGAGACAACTAAACCAAACTGCGTACCCGAATCTTCTAAACATTAAACTAAACTAACAAAACCTATTTGAACATGTTCGTTTACATTCTGCTAAGAGTTCCTTAGTGCCTTGGAAATCTTAACATGCTAACCAAACAATTATTTCTACGTTGAAAGGAACTGCGAACAACAAATTACCTTAGCTCGAAACCGCGCCGACTATTCATTTTTCCACTAAATCAACTTCCATATAAGCTATTCAATAAAGAAGCACTAAAAGATTTTACTTTCTATAGACATATTGAATAAGTGGACTTGAAGCTATCTACCAGGATCGAAGGTATTTCCATCACGTTGTCGATCTCCTTAATGTGGGATGCGAAACAAAAGAATATACTTATCACTCACCTAAACAACTTTCCCAATTCAATCAACAATATACTTATCTCTTTGAAGTAGTACAAAACAAAACCAAAAAGGAAAATCATTTCATTTTCAGAAGCAAGTAATTCATTACAAGTTTGAGATAAATTGGCAATACCTTTTGTAGACTTCACCGAAGGTGCCACCCCAGAGGCGTTTGCGGAACAGGCCGTCGGCGCATTGGTGGCCCTCCCACAATTCGAGACCGCCGGTGACGATCCCCGGCACGAACACCACCGGATGCACGGCCCTCAGCCCCTCCTTCCTCAATTTGATACCCGGCGGGTCCGGCAACGGCCCCGTTATCGCCTCCGTCACGTACTGAGGGAACGACGCCGGCATTGCCTTGAAGAGAAACAGTAGAAACCACCAAATTGTGCAAATGCATCCAATTAGCCAACAGCAGCCGTCCACACACGACCACTTCTCCTTCGCTTTCTTATCCTTCCCAGTGCTTAGCTCCTCCTTCTTCTTCTTATTCTTCTTGTTCTTGTCATCTTTATCTTCTTCTTTTTCTTCTATTTCTTTTTCCTCTTCCTCTTTGGTGCTCGAATCTGCAGCCTTTCTTCTCCGAATCAAAGCCATTAAGCTTCACAGCTCTGTTTGCTTGTCAGGAATCTAACGTTTTCTCGAGTAAAAATTCATATTTTATCGAGAAAGTATGAAACTCTAAAGACAGAGCTAAAGGTAGAAACTTTAACAACGTTTTCTCGAGTAAAAATTCAGATTTTCTGGAGAAAATGCGAAATTCTAACAACAGAGCTAAAGGTTGAAATCTGTTTCGTGCTTGCCGGCTAGATTTTTCCTTTTCCAGAAACACAAGAAGCTTCAGAGGCGTGCAATTATCAACCAAGATAAAGGAGAGAATCTTTGGAAAAAAAAAAATTTTTTCTATAAAATATTTCGTTGTGTGAAAACTGAAATGAAGGATTTTTTTTTTTTACGTTTTTTCTAGTATTTTGATATTTTTCTCAGACACGTTTCTGTTAACGTTAATTAATAGCGTAATTATGATGACTAAACCTTTATTTTTTATTTAAGTTTAAGTTTAATTTTAATTATATTATATTTTTTATTTTAATTTTATCTTTTTTTTTAACAATAAAATTTATAAATAATTTTTAAATAATTAATAAATTTTAACTTTAAAATTTTATTTCCAACTTACTTACATAAAGCCAAAGTCAAGAAAAATAATATATATGGGGTCACGTGGGATGATATTTATGGGGTGGCTGGTTGTTATTGAACGGTAGATCAAAGTGTTGGTGATAAATTATTGTTGCCAACGTGGCGGGATTCTATTGGCGATTAGAACAAGATCAGAGAGATTAAACGTGTCAGATCGAGGCCATGTTCACTGCCTTTATTTCGTGAGGCTCACAGTTCACTGGGTGGTGGATATTTTTGCCTTTGTTTTATATAATATATTATTGCACTTTTTTTTGGAAAGGAATATATTATTGGTTTTTTCTAAATCGATCGGCTGTTCTCTTCACTCAATCGGTCTTTATGTTTGATCCCAAGCTTACGACTTTATAATTTTTTTTTTTTCCGACAAAGACAAAGCAGCTATGAATCAATTTTTTTCCAACCAAAGAATAATAAGAATAATAACTTTGTTGTTTTCTATTAAAAAAATATGTAGTATTTTTTTCCATCAAAAAGAATAATTTTATTGTTTTTTTTTCTGTAGTAGTAATAATAATATTATTGGTTTCCCCTTTGGATCCAATAGTAATGACTAATAACCACCTTTGTCGGCTCCCAGCATATTTCTATTCCCAAGTCCTTAGGAAAAGTTAACAAAAACAAATAGAACATTTTTAAAATATTAATATACAAAAAAATTGTGGAAATATCAATCTGAAATTTTTTTTTTGGATAGTTTATTTTCAATTCTCCTTCTCAAAATATTAACATATCTAACTAAACAAGAATATTAATACACATGAGCTCCTTGGAAAAAAAAATTTACATAAAATCATACTTCGGAATTGGTCTTGCTACAACCTCCTTCACTTCACACCATTAATGAAACAATAATATTTTATTTAGGGGATATTTAGAATAGTGATTAGAGTTGAAGTTTTGTATATTGGAATTAAAATATATTTTTAATTAAAATGTAAATTGAAAGTGAATTGTGACATTAAAAAATTATGTTAAAATTTAAAATATATTAAGAAAAAATATATATTATGAATTTTATTTTATTTACCTTATTATTGTGAATAGTTAAATATAAAAATTATTTTTTTCAACTTGAAATAATAAGAAGTAACAGAATTTTGATATTTGAATTTCAAAAAATTTTAATATCAAAATTGGACATTTAAGCTCCGGGTTAGGCTGTAGGCTGATATCTATTGGGCTCTCGATTTGACCCATCATGAAGCCTAATTATGATTGCAGACTAGTGTGGCCCAAAATTTAAGAAAATGTTGACCATATTGCATCAAATCTTGCAAATCTTGCTTATTGCCCCAATTCAACCACTTGCCAATCAAATCACATATAAGTACACCGTAATTTTAAGAGCAGTGGATATTCGAAAATCTACAGATGCGTATGTTACTTTCAGAGTTATGCATACAAAAAGAATGAGAGGAAGCAAACAAATGGGGTCATCAATTTTGAAATAGAAAAGAACAAATTTCAAAAAACATAACAACGTTATACAGGATCCCACCTTTATTTTGCAGAAGCGACCCACCAAAGCTCCTTAGCAATTCCAAGGAAAACCTACCCAAAAAGTGAGATATATATAGAATTAACCAAAATGCACAACAAGATAGAAGCTAGAGAAAAAAAAATGTCTTTAAGCTCGTGGAAAGTAAATTTGCATTTGCATTTTTATCAAGGCTCTAGGAATAACTGAATGAGCAAAACGAAATGTCGACGAAACCCAAGAAGCACGATCCAAATAACATATGGGCACGAAAAAAAATTCTAAATTTACAGATGCGACTATCAAATCTCATAATTTCCATCACTCAAGACCACAATCAGCCAAACTAAAACGGTCACATGCGCAATTCGTACAATACTTATAAAAATCAATACAATTTCTAGGCCAACACCGCCGTTAACAAAAAAAAAACACGAACTTTAACTCCATCTTTGATTCTATTTCCAATTTTCAATCAACAGCCGAGGCCAATATAGGTTTAAAAAAAAAAAAAAAACACCAAGCAAACCAGCGAGCAACGGGAATGTCGAATTCCAAAATCGTACGACGAGAACAAACAATTGAAGATACGATCCTCACCTCAGGAGACTCAATCGAGCGCAATCGATTGCTCGCGGGTGCTGCTTCCTTCCGAGTTCGAGGCGGGGGCGGAAGAATTGAACTCAGTGAGTTAGGGTTAGGAACGCGGGGGGGTTGGTTCTTTACTAGGGCACGAAGAGGAAGAGAGTGAGAGAGAGGGAAGCTGGGGATCAGAGCGCGAATCACGAGGGGAGGGAGAAGAGAGCGAAGGAAGGAGAGATAGGTCTCGCTCGGTGTGATCGAGAGAGAGAGAGGAGAGAGAGAGAAAGAGACGGAGATGTGTTCTGCTGTGATTTTTGACAAGGGAGAGAGAGAAACAGAGAGAGACTATTAAGGGGCTGTTAAAATAAAAAAATTGCTAGTAAATGCAATTATGCAAAATAGGAAACTTCACCTGTGGTAAGGTGTAGGATATGAGTTATGTGACCTATAGTTTTCCAATTAAGGAAGAATATCACTCATTTTTTTTATTTCTTTGTCTAGTTTTTTTACTAGGAAGAAGAGTATCTCTCATTTTTTCTTTGTTTTGTCTAATTTTTTTTATTAGGAAAATTATCATTCATATATTCTTTGTTTGTCTAATTTTTTTTTATTTCTCAAAATATTAAATTATTTTAAGTTTTTTTTTTTCAAAAAAATGAAAATTATAAGCCTTTTTTTAGATACAAGTTTCAGAGAGTTTTAGTTTAACTCCTTTTTGAGGTGAGGAATTTTTTTTTTCACTAAATTAAGCCCAGTGTAGATCATAAGTTTAAAAAAATAAATTTTAATTTTTATGAGAGAAAATATTGTAAAAAATTTTTAAAATTGTGTTCAAAATTAATCTTTAAACGAGTGTCGAATAATTTATTAAAAAAATAAAAAGTATTCCATTACAAAAAAGCGTAGCAAAATTGGGAATTACATGAAAATTTTCAGTCAAATATGAAATAATTGTATGCCAGCTGAAATTAACTTCAAAATTTTATTTGCATAGGTTTCTTATTTTCAATGTCTATGAAACTGTTGTCCTAAAAGAAAGTGTCTTTAAAGAGAGAGAGAGAGAGAGAGAGAGAGAGAGAAGAAGAAGAAGAAGAAGAGGAAGAAGAAGAAGAAGCAACTCGGTTAAAGAACATGTGTCGTTGTGTCATTGTTTTGTCGTCGACTTGCATGTTATTTACTAAAAAACGACACGTCTCTTGTTGTTTATATCGCCTGTCAAAAGAAACGACATTTCGTATTACGTGAAAAGTGTCCATTAGTGAGTCGTTTTAAATGTTTGATGTCGTTCAATCTTTAAACGACAGTCTTGCGGGTTTTTTTTTTAATATATTTTCACTCAAATCTACATGTCATGACGTTGGTCGTTATTTTCCTGGCTTTCTATGCCCAAAAAAAATCCATTTTCTTTTTCCTTGAAAGTTAGCTATCGTTTCAGTGAATAAACGACATGGTTTTTTTTCCGTAAAAACTTCATATCGTTTTGAATTTATAAACGATGAGTTGTACATTTTCAGAATCTGGTGCCCTTAGATTAAAAGAACTTCTTGTTTCTTAATGCTTACGGTGGCGGTGCATAATGAAGACATATAGTCGTGAATAAACCTTTCTGTTGTTCAAGCCAAACCACGACATGCCGTTTCTCATCCAATTTTATGACATGTCCTTTACCGGTCACAATCAGATTTCGTGTCATCATCATTTTTACTGTCGTTTATTCTAAAAACTACACGTCGTTTGACATCCAAATTTAATTAGTCTCTCGTCGTAATTAGCTATCACTTGGACTAAACTACTTGTCGTTTATTGTTTAAAAGTTTGCTGTCGTTTATGTCTAAAGCAGCATATCCTAAGATCGTTGCTTCTAAATTTTGCAGGCCTGAGTTAGAAAATTTGTGGTGTGGGCGTGGATGGTTTAATCAAGTGCTAAAATAATGGATCTGGTATGGTGCTTACATTGTATTTTGCTCATTGTCATGTTTATAATTTATGTACAGATGTTGTCAATATATGACTGGTTTAATTATTAACAAGTATGCCTCAAAAAAAAATATATATATATATATATAAATATATATATATTGTAAATATACAAATAACAAGTAGCTATAGAATAATGTCAAAAGCCTGCCTTTGCCTCCAAAGCTTCCCATCGAACCATTCCACTCCAAAAAAATACGTTAGAGCAAATCCTAAAAGAGCTCGCTATTCAAGGTGGTTGTAGACATAACACAGCGGTAATTTCACACATGATTGAACAAAAGTTGTGGAGCTCGAGCCCCACCCCCATATTTAAAAAGAAGAGGAATAAGCTTATTATGCAAGATTTGCCTAGCAAATTAGACCATCCAACAAGTTGTTTTTAGTCCTATCCGAAACTCTAAAAGACTCTTCCAAAAACAATGTGATTGCCTTTTCGGGACAAGTCTACACTCTGCAGACAAGTAACAAGCAAGGTAATAAAATATCAGCTACAGATGCACAGACACAGACATTGCATCGACACCGGCATAAGAGCCGTGTCAATATGGTTAAAAAGTAATGTAATTTTATCGACATTTCAAGGTGAGAGTGACCAAGATATCTAAGGTTACAACAATGTGCTAATTTTTATTCATTTGAATATAAAAGCAAGAGAGAGCACAACTTACCACTATAATAAAATAACAACTTACCCTTTTCGGGCCAAGTCTACACTCTGCAGACAAGTAATAAGCAAGATAATAATAAGATATCAGCTACAGATACAGAGACATAGAAATTGCTTTAATACCGGCACAAGAGCTGGGCCAATATGGTAAAAAAATATGTAATTTTATCAACATTTCAACGTGAGAGTGACCAAGTAATCTAATGTTATAACAATGCGCTAATTCATATTCATTTGTATATAAAAGCAAAAGAGAGCACTACGTACCGCTCTAATATTATAAACGCAAGTTGATCCTATCAGACCATTTAAAAATGTCCGAGTATACTTGATCACCGCCCAAATCCTCTCCTTTAGCACCAGCTGCAATTCTTAAGACATCCTCAATCAAAGCAAAGTTTCCCATTATGTCAACATGGGCACCGCTTTGAGTGCCCCTGCCTTTAAGCAGATTGGATGGTGGGGAGTGATCGTACTCCCTTACATATGTTTTGATTCCGGAAGGGTTGAATCTGGTCTTTCTCCGCCAACCTTTAGCACACATGTAGCCTGAACTCAACACAGGCACTGTCTCGTCCCCGTCAATGGAATAGACTCCGTCTTTCAAGCAGCTATCTTCGTCTTCGCCATTGGCTGAAGTATTGATTTGAAATGGGATGAGGCATTCAACAGAAGGAGATAGCTCGTAAATATAGGCTCTTTCAGTCGGGATTCCAACTCCGTAGAGAGAGAATATTTCCATATCAGGAGCATTAGGTAACCTGTAAATTGCAAATGAGAGATCTAGAGTTATTACTAAGAAACTATAGACCAATTCATTATATCTTCCAATAAAACACGTAAATAGAGAATCTAGTGAACCAACAGAAAACAAAAGTACTCGAGTATTCTTAGATAGACAACTTGACCATCTAGACCATCAAAAGGAAAGTAGTGTCCATTGATAATTTAATAGAAAATATCTTCATGCTGCAATAAAAATATATATATATATATATAGTATATATATGTGTATATATAAACTAGACAATATTTTGCATCCAGTATTTCCTGATACCCTTTTACAATTTATAACCCCTTAGTTGCTAGATATGGCCCATAAATTAGGACTCAGATCTTCCGTCCAATTTTGGAGTGTCTAATGGTGTACCAATCATATTATTCTGCATAATTTAAGAACGTTGTAACTCAAAAACATAATATGACATAATGTAGTTGGTTAAATAATATGGCATATAATGATTTCTAGACATCATTTGAGTATTCGACAGGTGATCTGAATCCCATAAATTAAGCAATTTTAGTTAGGCTAGCACATAAGGAAGGAACCATGAGCAAAAATTATTTAGATTGTTATCTTTAAAAGTATATTCTAAAATGGAAACAAGGTAAACAAGAGACTTAAAAGGCCCTTACTTAGTCTCCAACGGGTTTGACCAATATTTATAGTGACTGTATTTTGGATCATCCAAATTGTCAGCAATTCCATAAGAGAAGTGAGCGCTACCACGTGTCATCATTTTTGGGGCAACAAAATAAAGCAGGTCTATAATTGAACCAGCAGTGTACACTTTATGATCCGCAACAGCTCTGATACCGCCGATTCCCATGTCATGGTATTCAGTCCACAAATCACGACAGGTAGTATTGGCAACATTTTGACCCTTGAAAGCACCCTGAATACCAAAAGTTACCAACTCAAGGTAAATACTTGAATACAATGACTTTATAGGCGAGAGCTTACACATGTATAAAGAGCTGATAAGCATAGTGAAAGGACAATCCAAAACTTCTTGTGCTAGAAGGTAACCAGATTTAAGAACAGAATGAGAGAACAAAATTTATGACTTCAAAATTTTATAGAGATGTTTCTTAAATATCAGCACAATACTTATTTTTTCTGTTCATGAATTCAATTATATAATAAATGACATGTGTCATGAAACAAACTTGTTTTCCAAAAACAAGAAAAAGAATAAGAATAAGAATACCAATCAAGCAAAAGTCTTACACGAAAGTCAATCATCTCGATCTCAGATGAAGGTGCCTCTGCTATATCTTTTCCGAATGATATAATCCTTCCATAGTTGGCATTTTTTGATTGAGAAAACTGGGTGTCATTGTTTCTTTGTTTTTTCCTTCCAGGACTGTAGCCTTCCTCAGGGAACCAATCCAAACCACCCCATATAGTATCTCCACCTTTTGGTATCATTGACATGGTTGAATCCCATGTGCGAGTCATCTTCATTACATGTTGCAAAGTTTGAAGGCGAAATATATCGTTATCTAGAAAACCAGGTGCGATAGCCCTGTATTAGGAAGCAATAAGAAAGCAAAATCTGATTCATAATTTTTTTTTTCAACAAAATCAATACATACTAATCTAGTTGTAATTTGCATACCATGAAAATATTCAAAAGTCAAAAGCATCTCAACAAGCAATCTAAAAACGCTGCGAAGTGACAATTCAGCAAACTACGGCAAACTAGAAAAATGAACCTGGCAACTGCAATATCCTTGGCTTCAGCTGAGAAAAGCCCAGCGACAGCTTTTGGAACACCCAAAAAGGGTCCCCCAATGTTCACCACCGCCTTTATATGCTTTGAACACCAATCGGATCCTCCCCCACCACCCATTGGAGCTGGTGCCTCAACCCACTTCAAAAAATGCAGGAAGTATAGGACACCCATTGAGTGCGGAATTATAACCGCCTTTTTCCCGCCATTTGTTGCCACCATCAGTTCTATGTTACTCTTTATCCTGCTTAGTGTTTGGTCTCTCACCTAGTTAGATGAGTTTAGGAAGAGTATCATCAGCAGTTCAAACAGTCAATGGCATATGTAAAGAATTCAACAGAGCACGTGCAAAAAATAAAACTAAAGATCGTCTTATGAGAAGCATGAAGCTCAAGATAAAAGGTACCTCTGTGTTCTGAAATGAGAGCCTCCAATCATATGCAGCCATATACATGTTTTTCTCCTCGTAACCAACACGAGCCAAATTAGCAATAAGAACTGCCCATACAAAATACCCAGGAGCAAAGTAGTCAGCCGCCACGAGTCCGGAGACAGACCTGACCCTTACGCCAGGAGGATCCAATCCAGTTTCATTGTCCAGTGACATATGCTCCACCCAGCACAAAGGTCTGTAAAAGATCCAATAATCAGCTTTCCTAAGTATCGAGAGTAGCACTTTACATTTTACAGTTATACAGAAATGTGGCCTATTTCTGAGATTAAAAAGGAAAAAGAAAAAAAAAGGTGCGAAACAAGCCAACCCACCATACTCACTGATAGAGACAACTAAACCAAACTGCGTACCCGAATCTTCTAAACATTAAACTAAACTAACAAAACCTATTTGAACATGTTCGTTTACATTCTGCTAAGAGTTCCTTAGTGCCTTGGAAATCTTAACATGCTAACCAAACAATTATTTCTACGTTGAAAGGAACTGCGAACAACAAATTACCTTAGCTCGAAACCGCGCCGACTATTCATTTTTCCACTAAATCAACTTCCATATAAGCTATTCAATAAAGAAGCACTAAAAGATTTTACTTTCTATAGACATATTGAATAAGTGGACTTGAAGCTATCTACCAGGATCGAAGGTATTTCCATCACGTTGTCGATCTCCTTAATGTGGGATGCGAAACAAAAGAATATACTTATCACTCACCTAAACAACTTTCCCAATTCAATCAACAATATACTTATCTCTTTGAAGTAGTACAAAACAAAACCAAAAAGGAAAATCATTTCATTTTCAGAAGCAAGTAATTCATTACAAGTTTGAGATAAATTGGCAATACCTTTTGTAGACTTCAAGAAGGTGCCACCCCAGAGGCGTTTGCGGAACAGGCCGTCGGCGTATTGGTGGCCCTCCCACAATTCGAGACCGCCGGTGACGATCCCCGGCACGAACACCACCGGATGCACGGCCCTCAGCCCCTCCTTCCTCAATTTGATACCCGGCGGGTCCGGCAACGGCCCCGTTATCGCCTCCGTCACGTACTGAGGGAACGACGCCGGCATTGCCTTGAAGAGAAACAGTAGAAACCACCAAATTGTGCAAATGCATCCAATTAGCCAACAGCAGCCGTCCACACACGACCACTTCTCCTTCGCTTTCTTATCCTTCCCAGTGCTTAGCTCCTCCTTCTTCTTCTTATTCTTCTTGTTCTTGTCATCTTTTTCTTCTATTTCTTTTTCCTCTTCCTCTTTGGTGCTCGAATCTACAGCCTTTCTTCTCCGAATCAAAGCCATTAAGCTTTACAGCTCTGTTTGCTTGTCAGGAATCTAACGTTTTCTCCAGTAAAAATTCAGATTTTATCGAGAAAGTATGAAACTCTAAAGACAGAGCTAAAGGTAGAAACTTTAACAACGTTTTCTCGAGTAAAAATTCAGATTTTCTGGAGAAAATGCGAAATTCTAACAACAGAGCTAAGGGTTGAAATCTGTTTCGTGCTTGCCGGCTAGATTTTTCCTTTTCCAGAAACACAAGAAGCTTCAGAGGCGTGCAATTATCAACCAAGATAAAGGAGAGAATCTTTGGAAAAAAAAATTTTTTTCTATAAAATATTTCGTTGTGTGAAAACTGAAATGAAGGATTTTTTTTTTTTACGTTTTTTCTAGTATTTTGATATTTTTCTCAGACACGTTTCTGTTAACGTTAATTAATAGCGTAATTATGATGATTAAACCTTTATTTTTTATTTAAGTTTAAGTTTAATTTTAATTATATTATATTTTTTATTTTAATTTTTATCTTTTTTTTTTACAATAAAATTTATAAATAATTTTTAAAAAATTAATAAATTTTAACTTTAAAATTTTATTTCCAACTTACTACATAAAGCCAAAGTCAAGAAAAATAATATATATGGGGTCACGTGGGATGATATTTATGGGGTGGCTGGTTGTTATTGAACGGTAGATCAAAGTGTTGGTGATAAATTATTGTTGCCAACGTGGCGGGATTCTATTGGCGATTAGAACAAGATCAGAGAGATTAAACGTGTCAGATCGAGGCCATGTTCACTGCCTTTATTTCGTGAGGCTCACAGTTCTCTGGGTGGTGGATATTTTTGCCTTTGTTTTATATAATATATTATTGCACTTTTTTTTGGAAAGGAATATATTATTGGTTTTTTCTAAATCGATCGGCTGTTCTCTTTACTCAATTGGTCTTTATGTTTGATCCCAAGCTTACGACTTTATAATTTTTTTTTTTTTCCGACAAAGACAAAGCAGCTATGAATCAATTTTTTTCCAACCAAAGAATAATAAGAATAATAACTTTGTTGTTTTCTATTAAAAAAATATGTAGTATTTTTTTCCATCAAAAAGAATAATTTTATTGTTTTTTTTCTGTAGTAGTAATAATAATATTATTGGTTTCCCCTTTGGATCCAATAGTAATGACTAATAACCACCTTTGTCGGCTCCCAGCATATTTCTATTCCCAAGTCCTTAGGAAAAGTTAACAAAAACAAATAGAACATTTTTAAAATATTAATATACAAAAAAATTGTGGAAATATCAATCTGAAATTTTTTTTTTTGGATAGTTTATTTTCAATTCTCCTTCTCAAAATATTAACATATCTAACTAAACCAGAATATTAACACACATGAGCTCCTTGGAAAAAAAAATTTACATAAAATCATATTTCGGAATTGGTCTTGCTACAACCTCCTTCACTTCACACCATTAATGAAACAATAATATCTTATTTAGGGGATATTTAGAATAGTGATTAGAGTTGAAGTTTTGTATATTGGAATTAAAATATATTTTTAATTAAAATGTAAATTGAAAGTGAATTGTGACATTAATAAATTATGTGAAAATTTAAAATATATTAAGAAAAAATATATATTATGAATTTTATTTTATTTATCTTATTATTGTGAATAGTTAAATATAAAAATTATTTTTTTCAACTTGAAATAATAAGAAGTAACAGAATTTTGATATTTGAATTTCAAAAAATTTTAATATCAAAATTGGACATTTAAGCTCCGGGTTAGGCTGTAGGCTGATATCTATTGGGCTCTCGATTTGACCCATCATGAAGCCTAATTATGATTGCAGACTAGTGTGGCCCAAAATTTAAGAAAATGTTGACCATATTGCATCTCAACTCAGAAAAGCAGCATTACTTTTCCCTATTTCCGGCATGCGCTTAATTAGTAGGTTAGTTCAAATATTTTAATTGAAATTGGTCGATTATTAAAATCAATTAAAACTTTGTTAATTTAAAAAAAAAAGATAAAAATAAGTGAAAATTTTTTTTATTGGAGTTGATTTATCAAACATCCATTTCGGTTGATCGTGGCAAAATATGCAGATATAGCATGTATATATCTTACTACAATTACCGTAGTAAAAACCATAAAAAACACACTCTTCAAAAGCATAATGAAGTTGAGAGTGGAAAAGATTTGTTATTGTTGTGTTTCTGAGTTTGCACGTAAAGAAATATACTATTTGGTGTTGTCTCAAAAAGAGAACTCGTGTTAGTTATTATTTGCCTAAGTTTGTGTTATTTTATCTCCCTCCATACCATATAGTTGGCAGACTAAATATGTTTCTCTTATATTGGGCTAAAAGAAAATCTGATCTGATCTTTATCGTATCACAGTAATCACCAAACACTCGATATTATTAAAACTACGATAATACTTTTTTTTTAAATGACAACAATCATTTTCATAATTCATTTATACCAAATAAATATTATAAAACGATATGTAAATACATGACTTTTTTTTTTTAACAAACAAAAAATATCAGTAAAAAAACAATGTATAATTTGGTACATTATTGCGGGGACAAAAGAAAATTACATGACTGAAATAGTGATTGTAGAATTGTACTAATAAACGATACAGACGATGCTATAGAGATACCAGTTTTTTCATACTAATTTATATATTATATGATAGTTGGAGTTATCTTTTTTTTTTTTTTTTTTTTTCTGTTTGTGTTAAAACAACTATCACGTCTATTTAAATGAAAAGGATTATATATACTAAGTGAAAATAATAACAACATGTTGATATGTAGATTGATATAAGGATCATTAGGATTAAAGTTGATTGCTTTAAATATATGAACTAAAGTCTTCAGATAATAGTGCTAGTAATACAAAATGCCAAAACTGATCAACCACATAAAACAACTAGACAATAAAAACTACTAACAAAATAAAACAACTAGAAAATATTCAAGTGGCTAACAAAATATCAACTAGATTAAACCATTGAATGACTCTTAAACTATAAACTAACAAAAACATTAAGTGAAAAATATTCAAATTATCGGTATAAACCCGACTCATCAACATTCTACATTGTTCTTCTTTAGAGAGAGAGAGAGAAAAAAAAAAAGGTGGAAAAAAAAAGATATGGCCAAAAAGTGACTTGGAACTAAGTACGTGTTTTTGCAAACTTTATCATTTTGCATTATGATCTCAAACACTATTGGCTAAGCGTGTTGTGTAAGCAAAGTTTAATCTAAAATATACAGGATATAAAACTCAAAAAGCAAAAACATGAAGCATACTTTAGTTATATACTTTGAGGTTGCTTAATAGAAGTGCCAAATTCCCATTGTATATTTGCCTATTTGGTTTAGAAGGAGACATAAAGCAACACCATTATCATAGACTTAGTTGGAAAACTACTTTACCTTCGTTGTACTCTCACTCGAATCTCTCTTTTTTCAGGCTAACTTCGAACTCCCCTCTTGGGAAAAAAAAAAAAAAAAAAAGAAGGGAAAAATAATTGGTGGTTTGTCACCTTAAAGAAAAACATAACAATAATTGGAGCTTTTATCTTTACATGATCATATAGGATTCTAGTAGAAAATGTTTGCTGACCTTGAATCATTTCTATCCAATTGAGTATCCATTTATGTGTATATAAATGTTTCATAGATATAAATGAAAAAGACATAATAATTAAAGAGCTATGTGAAATCCCACGGCCACTTTAACCCGTTATTTACACTTTATTAAGTTTGAAAAGTAGTGAAAAGTGAAGAGGAAAGAAAATAATGACGGGATTTGAAAAAAAAAATAGTAAAATAGAAATAAAAATTATGTGTTGTTTAATTGGAGATAAGAGTAAAGAAAACAATAGAAAAAAATTTGAGAGAAAAAAAAGGACTCAAAGGATCTCATTATTTTTTGTCCCTCTGAAAGTGAAAAGATCTGTTTTAGATAAAAAAAATTGATTACAACTTGCATGAATAATAAAATAATCTTTTATCTTGTTTTCTAACTAAAACAATGTTAACATATCGGCACCATATTCATTTAATTAACCGCATATTTTCTTTTATTTTTATAATGCAAAACAAGATTAAAAGAAAAATAACTTCTTTTTCTCTCGTTCATATATATATATATATATATATATTAATTATCAAACAGAAGAGAGAGAGAGATTTTGTAGGGGAGCAACTTTTACCATGTTGCCAAACAGTGCGAAAGAAAAGTCCAAATTGGTTAAGACGGGCGATTCCTTTTGCGAGAAGACCAATGGTCTCGAAACTTGAGCTTTGTGGGTCCCAGCTTTAGGAATTGGGCAAGTTGTTGCCTTGAGAAGAAGCTAAAAAAAGGTTCATAAAAAAAGTAAAAAAGAGATGGAGAAGAAAAATCTACTCCTCATTTAACAATTTAAAAAGGTTAATTTTAAAAATCTCTAATAATACGTTTGGATATGAACTTAAATTTTTTATTTTATAATTAATAAAAATTAGAATTAATTTTTAAAAAGTTAATTAATTTCAAAATAAAAATTTTCATTTGAAACCATATTCTAAACAAAAGCTAAAAATAAGAGTTGTTTTACTTTTTTTTTTTAATTTAAAATGACGTAAAATTACCCTACAGCCTATCAAACTTGCAACTTTATTTTTATTTAATTTTTATTTATTGAGATGTTGAAAGATTCCAATCACGTATATTTGTGAAGTGACCTAAATATAAACAAAATTATGGAAAAATTACCCTTATTAACTAATCATTCGGTTGAAAAACGATTAAAACTTAAATTGACATCTTTATAATATTATATCTGGATACTTGTGAAGTGACCTAAATATAAACAAAATTATTGAAACATTACCCTTTATCAGCTAGTCATATGGTTGAAATATGATTAAAACGGTTAAAAAAATTAATGTATTCAAAATAATAAATATCAAAATAATAAATTACGATAAATCTTGTTCCATTTGAACTATCTTCGGTTAACGAATTCCTTCACTTGGAAGTATAAAATGCTGACAAAATAGTATCTATCCAATGGAAAAGGAAACAACAAACACAAAAACAAAAGCAAAGCTTTAGCCCAAAAAAAAAACAAAAAAAAAAAAACAAAAAAACAAAAGCAAAGGATGTTCATGTTCAAGTTCCATCTCTATCTCTAACTCTCTCTTTATTTCGAAGTTAGAATCTTCCATCTTCTTTTCCTTTTCTTTTTATTTTTACCGCCAAAATACTTTATCTTGGATTCGTGGACAAAGTTGAGCTCCATTTTCATTCGGTTATACTTTTCGTGCTTGTCATGTTCTTTTTTCCTTTCTTTTAATCGTAACATCTTTTATTGTTTTGCTTTTTATTTATTAATGTACTTGAAAAAAATATTTTACGTCTCCGTTTTGAAACTAGAGCTGTTGATTCTTTTCATTAGGTTGGTCAACTCCTCGCGATTCCTAGTTGTCGTTGCTCCCTTTTTTTTTTTTTTTTTTTTAATATTTAAATTGTTGTCGTTTTCTAAAGACTTGTACTGTTTTCAGCTTGTTGTGTGTTGAGGTTGACGTCGTTTTTGACGCGAAGTTCGTTTCCAAATTATTGTCGTTTTCAGTATGTCACCCTTTCCAAGTTTATGCGGTTTCTTAAGATTTATGTCGTTTATCCACGTTGTTATCTTCTTGAGCTGTCTAAAACTGTCCTTTTAATCCTGTTTTATATTATCCAATTTATCCCCTGTGTGAAATTGTTATCATTCTTTAATTTAATATCGTTCATCATGTTTCTGTCGTTTTATATTGCCTCAAATGTGGATGACGACGTTTAAAATTTCACGTCGTTTATGTTGTTTTTGTCATATTTGAGTTGTGTCGTTTTTTTTATGTTTCTTGTAGACTTCTAGGAATTTTTTTTTTTGGACATTGTGTTTTCTTGTTCATGTCGTTTACTTTGTTGTCGTTCTTTCATGTTTCTTTTGTTTTTAGTTTGCCTCGAAAAGTGCACTTTGTGGACCCTTTTTTCTCTCTTCGTCCCTCCGTCTCGGCCATCGGGGACTCACGCGTCATTCAACATTCACTCTTGCTCGCGCGTGATTCAACCTTTTATTCTGCAGAATTTTACCCTCTTTATTTTTTTTTCGAATATTTAATATTTCCATCCTTTTTTTTTTTTTTTGCTTGAATTTAATATTTCCATCTTATAGCCGTTGCGAGGAAATCATTGGAGTCTATATACTATTTTTCCTTAAAAAAAAAAAACCTATACACAAAAAAACAAAAGAAGATAAACTAAATAGTCTTTTTATTTAAGAAATTTTTTTAAATGACAAAATTTTTAAAAGTTAATTAAAAAGACTATTTTTTAATCAATTAATTTTTTAAATGATCAATTAATAATTAATTACATAATATTATTAATTTAATCATCATTGATTGATTATTGATCCTAACGTAAATCATTAATTTTCATAACCAATTATTAATTGATCAAATCTGAAAAAAAAAAAATAATAACTGATCATTTTACTGAATAAAAAAATTCAACCATCTATCCTTTCTCAAAATACTGGTTATTGAAAAGTTATAACTTTTATGATTACAAGTTTAATCTACGTCATAAATCCACAATGGCTCTCTATGGTTCTATCAAGCCTAGAACTAAAATCCCACACCTCAAATAAATGGATCAAAATTTCAAATTTTTTGGGAACTTATTTGGGAAAAATATTCGAATAAAGATATTGTGAATGAAAACATTAGAAAAATATCATGATCTGTTTAGGATAAATGTTTGAAAATATTTCAAATGAATGTTTGACTGTCAATATTTTAAATGGTGTTTGACCATTTGAAGTGTTTAGGGAAAATTCCAAATGTTTTTTAATCATACGCCAGGTATACAAGTCATTTTTTTGTCTTCTTTGATTTTCCCATGCTCGAATGCACACAACTCCTCTCCAGGTTTTAAGGAAGCAATTTTTGAAGCTCTCTGTTTCATTTCTTTTCAATAATATTATTTTGCTATCATGTTATTGGTTGGCTGGATGGATAGAACTGAAGAAGATGATGATAAAAAATAATAAAAAAATAAAAAATAAAAAAATAAAAAACAAATTCATTGAAAAGGACGGAGACAAAGAGATGGTCAAGAGACACATGAGGACTGGGATTGCAAACTGAACAAATGACATGGGTTGCAAGGGAACAGTGATCTTTATGGTGGGGAGGGTCCCACTTGATAATGGCTTTCCAACATTTCTGCATCCAACATGTGTGGCCTAATTAAGAAGGGCCAGATTTTGTTGTGCCCCTGAAATTATTGAAAAGGATTTTTTTTTAACTCTTTTTCCTCTCTGATTACAGCAAAGATGCCATAAAGAGAAATATTATGATGGACTGCTTAACTGTATGTAATGATATTACAATAGTACTACTGTACTAGGTTTTTGTAAGGGCAAAAAAAAAATGTTTTGGAGGGTCATTATATCACCTCTAATGCATTTGAGCCATGTCAACATTATATTTATTATAAATAAAAAATAAAAAATAATATTATTTCACTTTTGTATAATATTATTAATGCTATTTATATATTTTTTGTTATTATTAATGTATTTTGAGGGGATATTTGGTTGATGAGTTCAAATTCATCACCATCAATTTAATATTTGTCTTTTTCTCAAAAGTTTTTTGTCTTTTCTGAAAAAATCAATCAAAATCACTATTTAAACTTACAAATCTTAACTCAAACTTACATACCAAACACCCCCTGAAACTTATAAAAACAAACATCTAGTATTTAAATAATTTAAAAATTAAACTAGTGTAATAATTATATGACAGAAATAAAGGTAATAATTAATAGGAATTAAATACTAAATTTTGATATTGGGTATACCTTATCACAAATTTATTATTAAATTTAACATTTGACAAATTTAGCATTAAATATAACACTATATTGGAGAGTATTTTTTTCATCCAAATATCAAAATTTATCATTGATATAATTTTTTAACATTATATTGGAGATGCTCTTAGAAATGGTGATCAAATCAAAGCCCACTTTTAGTGATTGCACTTAAAAAAAATATTAATAATTAATAAAATCTTGGGATATCCAAGATAAAAAGTGTTGAGATGTAATGACTTGGGAATTGAAGGAAAACCCCCGTTTCAAGTTAAAAAGCTTGCACAATACTTTATTTATAAAGCAGGTTAAAGCCTTAAAGGGGCTACAAATCCTGACCAATAGGTTTTTACAAACATGGCAGAGACTTTAAAGGTGAACTTGGTTGGGGTTCAACTCAAGTTCTTTACCTGATCCCCAGGGAAAAAAAAAAAAAAAAGCACCTTCTCTCACGTGACACAGGATTCTGTAATATGATATTAGTCTTATGTAAGGTATTTCTATCCATGATGCATATATCTCCGTGTTAAATAATAAATATAACCAACATAATTCGGTATTGATCTGATTTAACAGTTTTAAACAAAGTCGTACTAATAGGGTTTATAAATTCTGAAAAGAATAATAGTATAGTTCTGTTAAAACCTGGAGAATATCAACTAGCGCAAGTTCAAATTTGGTCTTGTCGTTTGCAGTGACTTTAGCTGTAAAGTGTTGTTTGGAATTTCTTCACAATTTGTTGTTGCAACAGAGTCAAATGTAATGGCAGATGGCAAAAATGTGCCATGCTTAGCAGGGTGCCCAATCATGTCCTAGTTGAAAACCAGGGAAACTGGGAAAATGGTCATTTGCAATATTTGTTCTGGCTTTTGCGAACTGCATGAGTAATTTTCACACTTCTAAGTCATGTTTTAACTGTGTATGTTTACCGATATTGGTTAGTCAAAGGTTTGGGAATGTTTGGACAACAAGAGTGAGAGACCGAAGAACAGTTTATAGTTTTTCCCAAACATGTTTTTATTCCCATTGCTTTTTAGCATCAATTTCATGTCACAAATGCAAAGAGTAAGTAGTAGAAATTAGCACAAAATTAAGAAAAAGGCTCCAACATATTTGATGTTAGGATTGATTCTTCATTGATTATTCTATTTCGTGTCACTATATTTTAATAATTATCTTAATTACCATCAGAAAAATATATTCGTACTTTTTCGTGAGAATTACCAAGGCTTAATAGGGATAATTATGTATTACAAGTTACATTTATAGAAACATACCATAATAATTAAACAAAAAAACCATAATAAAATCGTCCAAATCCGTTAGATTGATTGCCTGCATAATTTAGAAATAAACTCATATCCGACTTTACTATAAAGTTGAGAATTTCCTAATTTATTGTTGTAGTGGTAATTACACACATAATTCTATCAGTTCGAATCTCTCGCCCCAACTTATGAAAAAAAAAATCCCAAAATAATTTTCAAATTAAAAAAAAAGGAAAACAAAGCCATTGATTTTGAAATCACAAGACCAGAAAATAATATTTTTTTACACAAAAAAAAAAATCCCATAATTGCGGGCTCTAGTTGTCACTGGTCAGAAGCAAATCCTGCTCTATGGTCTGTTTCCTTTGCTTTATATATAAAAACGAGAGAACTACAAAGAGTTTTCACACTAACGTCCCAATTAGACCTTTTTCTTTTCCTCTTCTCTCTCTGTCTTTGTTTTTGTTTGGTTCTCTGTCTCTTTCTCTCTTTCATTTCATTTCATAGATTCACAGATTCATTCATTCAAGTGAAAAGGCCCATAGTCTTTGTAGGCGAAGAAGAGCCAAGAGTGGCGCACGCCACTCGAAAAGACATAGGTCCAGCGCACATAACGCCACCACTCCTCTCTCTCTCTCTCTCTCTCTCCTCACTTTCTCTCTCTAAGACCAATTTGCCAAAGGCTCTTCACCACATGCACCCATACCCCCTATTGCCCACGCCCCATTTATCATTATTACTACCACTTCCCCTCCCTCCCCAAATCTCTATGTCATATATATACACATACATATATATAGTTAAATATATATAGATATATGTATTTGTATAAATATATGTTTTCATTTTCCTTGGTGTTTCTTACTTGAATCAGTTTGAAGTCACTTGGATCCGAAGACCCCTAAAACCATGCCTTGATTCCGCCATTAACGGTTACTTTGTTCTCACTGTAAGGATTGGAATTTCGTGTCTTTTTTTTAATTAAATATTTTTCTTTGTCGTTGTTACGTTTGTTCAGTTGATTTGACTTGCTGTGATCGGCGTTAGGTCTCTCTGATCCGAATTCTGGTGGGAATTCGGAGTGAAGAATCGGAGATGTTGACGTGCATAGCGTGCTCGAAGCAGCTCAACAATGGATCTATGCACCGCCAAGAGGAAGAAGATCCGGTTGCTGACGCTGCGACTCCTCGAACCAAGCAAGCCATCAAGACTCTCACTGCTCAGGTAAAATTTTCTCCCAAGCTTCGCTTGTGTTTGGCTCCCGAGAAAATGCGGATTAAGATGAATTTCAGATTCCACAATTTCCAATTTTTAAGCTTAAAACCAATATATATATATATATATATTTTAGGATGTCAATGTCATAAACTCATAATTCAGACAAAAAAAAAAAAGTGGAAATTACCGAGAATATATTTTGTCTTATTACTTTCCGTCTTTTTTTTTTTTTAGAGGGGCCAAGATGCTGAGGATTTCATTGTCTAGTCAATATTCGAAAAACAAAAAATTAGAAAAGGAATTGAGCTAACTTTTTTGTTTTGTTTTGTTTTTGTTTTTGTTTTTCAGATTAAAGACATGGCATTGAAGGCCTCGGGAGCCTATAAGAATTGCAAGCCCTGTTCGGGGTCGAATGGAAACCGGAACCAAAGCTGCGGTGAATCTGATGTTGCATCAGACTCGGCGAGGTTCCAATGCGGATACCGGAGAGCAGGAAGCTCTAATTCGACGCCGAGGCTGTGGGGCAAAGAGATGGAGTCAAGATTGAAAGGGCTTTCGAGTGGGGAAGGGACACCGGCATCGGTGAGTGGACGAACCGAGTCAGTTGTGTTTATGGAGGAAGATGAGCCCAAGGAATGGGTTGCTCAAGTGGAGCCTGGTGTGCTCATAACCTTTGTTTCGTTGCCCCAGGGTGGGAATGATCTCAAGCGGATTCGATTCAGGTACTAGTCTTTCTGTTTGGCTTTGATCTAGTTGCAAGCAATGAAGTAATTTTAGATAACTTTATAGACAGAAAACAAGGGAATTGGGTTTATGCATAATGTTTTTATACGACTTTCAATTTTTACCGACACCGACACCGACACCGACACCAACGAGGACATCAATATTCATAAAATACCGACAATTTCATCCTTGATTGCGAGAGAGTCCGTTTTGCTTGTTTGTTGTTACATGCTTTATGTAGAGGTAGTTATAGTTTAAGACAGATCCTTAATCTGGAAATTAGAAAATTTTTGGGTCATTTTCAAGTGTTGTTTATGTTTTTTTTTTTTTTTTTTGGTGTGAATTGTGATGGATGATAATTGATGTTGAAATAAACGCTAGGACATTGTCCTTTTTGTCTAAGCGTTTTTATGCTATGAAAGAGATTGGCAGTGGAATTGCACGTGAATAAGATATCTATTGGAGCCATCTTTGTTGGGCCATGGCTTGGGTGGCCCTTGTGTGGGTCTTCAAAACAGGACGAGCGAACGTATATTTGCAGCTTTTGTTACATTTCCAATAAAGGGTGTTAAGTCCTTGTGAAGGGTCTTCTAAACAACATTTCTTATCATCCACGTCTATGATTGCACTGTTAAATAGTACCCCCGCCACCTAAAAGAAAAAGAAAAAAATTTTCTTAGTAGGGTACTTTTTATATAGTTTGTTTACTTTTGTATACTTTGTTCAATTCCAATAGTTATTCAGCCAATAATGCAACATGGTTTTATGCTGCTTGTTATTGTTATTTAAAAAAAAAAAAAAAAAACTTGTGGGAATCCTGTTTTTTCTTCCTTACTATAAAGCGTGCTATTTCTCGGGTAAAAGCTAGATAGCGTATGCAAGATGTTTGGGTCTTGTTCCTCTGGGCCCTGGTTCTGGATTTTCACTTACTGGTTAGAACAACAGTTTTCAATTTTGGCAAATAAAATATTCGGTGTTTTACTTTTTGTTAGATGGATCTAAATTATGGAATTTTACAAGTAAAACGAAAAAAGAAAGAAAAAGAAAAAAAGAAAGCATTTGTTGTTCTGGTTATGAATAATTTCATTTGGAATTGGTGGGACTTCTAATGATCCTTATCTAATTTGATCAGCCGAGAATTGTTTAATAAATGGCAAGCGCAAAGATGGTGGGCAGAAAACTACGACAAGGTCATGGAATTGTACAACGTTCAGATGTTTAATCACCAAGCTGTCCCGCTTCCAACCCCACCTAGATCTGAAGAAGAGGTAAAATCCACATCTTGTTTACCGAGTGAAGTTGTTCTTATCAGCAACGTAGAATTTAGAGCTAGTGATTGCTACATAATGCTTTGTCTTAATCACATATAGCTGCTTGCAACTATAGGTGTCTAAACAGTATAAAAAGTTTATTTCAGTTATATGAATCAGCACATGGATTTGAGGCCTTCATTTCAGTTTCCGTACCATCAGTCATGGTCATGGTCCACTTTGTAGATGGATGGGTGCCTCAGGATTCCCGGAACTCGAATGGATTTTTTTTTTTTCAATGAAATTAGCCATTACATCATATATAGATTGGTGTTTACTGTGTTACCATTGTGACCTTGTCTTTCAGAGCCCAAAGATTGAATCTGTTAGGGACAGCCCTGTAACTCCCCCTCTGGGCAAAGAGCGCCTACCCCGCAACTTCCGTCCAATGGGGGTGAGCTACTCTTCATCGGATTTGCTTGACCACCACCCCATGCAACCACGTCATTACAACGATGCAGGAGCACTAGCTTCTACACCTAAACTTTCCAGCATTAGTGGGATGAAGACTGAGACATCTTCGGTTGATGGTTCCGCGAGGACGAGTTCATCAAGAGAGGCAGATCGCTCGGGAGAGCTTTCAGTCAGCAATGCCAGTGACATGGAAACTGAGTGGGCTGAACAGGACGAACCAGGAGTTTACATCACGATTAGAGCATTGCCGGGTGGCACTCGTGAACTTAGACGTGTGAGGTTCAGGTTAGTAGGTTTCCCATTTCCCCAGCATCTATGGCTAAAATTATCTAGTACTTCTCTGTTAATATTCCCCAATTTTTCAGTTCCACCAACACTTTTCGTTTCAAATAAGTTAGAATTGAAACCGTTCTAGTTTCAAATTGGTTGTTTTGTTTCTGCCAGTGAAGTGGTTGAACCAAAACACCAATCTGCAGATCACGATAATATTATTCACAATGAGACGGACCTATTCTGCAAAATTATAAGTACATTTTATCTATTTTAACGGTGATAATATGCAATAAATTAACCCGAAGATATTCTGCAAAATTATACTTGAAAAAGAAGCTTTTGAACTCAAGAAGGCAAGGTAGCTTCCAAAAAGCAATGCCAAATAGGCCCGACATAAAATTCTTAATACTTAGTGGCTGTTTAGATAGTTGTCCGGGACTGTTTTTTAATACTATCTACAAAGTTTTCTATAGAGTTCTCTCTCATAAAAAATTTGAATAAATTCATATTTACTTTTCAAACCTTTGATCGGATATTTACTTTGCTCTGTAAATTATTTTATGCAGCCGAGAAAAGTTTAGCGAAATGCACGCGAGGTTGTGGTGGGAAGAGAATAAAGCGAGGATACAAGAACAGTACTTGTGACTTACGGCATATCTTTGAGACGAATGTGCATGAAATCTTTAACAGGTCAGCTTTTAGAAGTACATGTGCCGTACAACAACCCCATGAAGAAAGAAATCATATGCCAAACTGGGCTGCTGTTACTTTTTTTTTTTTTTTTTTGGGTTGGAACTTGGATACATCATATGTCTTTGTGAATTGTGGGATTTTTTTTTTAAATAACTTTTTACCTTTCTTGGTAGATAGCTGCTCCTCAAGTGTTGAATTTTTTTTTTTTTTTTTTTTTGGTGTGTGGTGAGCATGGGAAATTGAAGATGGTGGAAAATGTTTAACTTTGTGACAGAGATTTATTCTGTGGCATTACATAAACTTCTCATCTGATTCATAATCTCATCTGACTTTAGCCTTTTGTTTTTTCTTTTTCTTTAAGAACTTTTCGGTTTTCTAGTTCATGAGACGATGTGCTCTAATTGACTAATAATTGCGTAAGGTGTTTTGTATCGGTACAATATAACTTTTTGTCTGCCATGTTATTTTCTGTTGTGTTGCCTCAAAATGAAAATCATTCTCGCTGGTCTACATTTTATTTTTATTTTGGTTTACTTTATTAATTTTTCTTATGGAATCGATGAAAATCAAAAAGGAAACTGAGGGCCGGTTTGGGGGTAATATGGAGATGGTATTTTAGAGGTTGGGTTGGAAACGTGTATTTGGGGAGAAAATTTTTGAAAAAGTTATGTGATATAGAAAATAGTGTAAAAATTTTAAATGTGTTTGGAAAAAAAAATGTGAAATGGATCTTGTCTTATTCGTCTTGTTATTACGAGTATTTTGACATAAAAATCATTTTATTCTGATTTGAAATTATAAATTTTTAAAGTTTGAGTGTTTTGAAAATGAAAAAATAAAGATAGTTTGATGTAAAGTTTGAAATTTGAAATTTAGATGATAAAATGATAACCAGCTATGAACATCCCCTGATAAAAGATCTATCTGTACAGTGAGTATAGCCAGCGGAATGTGTGCTGGCATTGTGTTTATCAGAAAATTAGAGTGATAATTATGGTATATTACACAGCAACAAGAAAAAAACAAAAAACAAAAGAAAATATTAATTGTTAATTTCTCACGTTTATGTTTTCAATTTTCTTCAATAGGAGTATTCTTTAAGAAAGAAAAATGGTATTTCATTTTGACACAAAAAATTTTCACTTGGCATTAATTGGCTTGTCTCAGCGGACTCGACTCGCTGGGAATAAAATTATATATTGCATTGAATTTAAGGAGCATAGTGATACAAACAGATGATCTCAAAATACAAAGTAAACTCAACTCCGTTAATAAATGCGTCCATCAATAAAATCAAATATTGCTCAAAGGTAACATTGTATACCGAGTTTTAATAATGAAAATGAAATAGACACACAAAATTTTGAATACACTACTGACTCTTTCAGTAATATCTTTGCAATCGACCGTTAAGAACAATAAACTTGTAACACTAAGACTACCCACAATATGCATAGAAACAAAGTTATCAGTACAACGATGTGCAAAGCTATATCAAATCTCAAAAAGACATTTATTTAACAAAATAGGCAAGTTAAAAACACAAATAACAAACGATAAACCTAAAGCATTGCCATTAAAAGCATCCGGCAAAAGAATATATTAGATATTTTCTTTTGTGCTTTCTTAATCTTTTACCAGAAAACATGAAAGAAAAATCCCCACTTCTTATATATTTTCCTCATCCTGACAGTCTACTTACCATCTATTTTCCATCCCTCTTATAGCATAATACTAATAGTACTCTCGAAATAATGATATTTAAAATAAACACTCACAGTTATTATTATTAGTATTTTTTTTTCAAAAAATACAGTCTGTAAGACATCATAGAGAAACTTATGGAAAAAAAAATATAGGATTTTGTTTTAAATCTTACATTAAGAGAAAATTACACTAATATTAGCATAGCAAGCTTATAAGGGTAACTACGACAATTACTTAAAAATATTTAACAATAGATGTGGATTTTTGTTAATTATATCTGATTTTACTATATTTAACAATATTAATAACAGTAAATGACAGAATTACTTGGTAAATATATTAACCTAATAGCTATTTATATTGAAATAATTTTATTTACTTTTTTTTAGTCAAATTTCATTTACTTCATTTTTGCAATTTCCGAAAATGGAGCCACTGTGTTGTTCTTCAAAACGTAAATATGATTGTCAAAAAAAAAAAAAAGAAAAAAAAAAAGAAAAAGAGCAAATATGGGCTTTCGTTAATTAATGGGCTCTAGGATCTCTCCAAAACATAGGCCCGGCCCAAAATTAATCAGACATTAAGTGAGTTTTTTTTTTTGAAATAATTATTTTAAAAGAAAATAATAAAAACCTCAAACAATGTTTCAATGACATGATTAGTGGGTCGTTTGTTTTTATTTAGATTTGATAAGTGGGTGGTTTTGTAACCTTCCCACTTGCGGCTAATGTTTCACTAATCTGTAATTTTTTTCTTAAAACACCACTAATCAGTAGTTAATCACTTTGCCTATCCGAGGAAATCAGGGTTACAACCCACATCCCATACATAATCCACATTGAATTATTCCCCTTTAAGCAATAATTTCAATTATCAAATTATTAAAATAAAAAGAAAATCAGTTTCATTTTGTTGAGTAAATAATAATAACTTTCTAATAAATTAATAATATATTTAATAATAAATTTATGTATATTTATTAATAATATATATCACGTCTCCGTTTGATTCGTTAATTGAAGATAAAAATTTTAATTTAGAATTGGATGATTTTTTAAAAATTAATTATAACCTTTTTTTAAATTTTTAGAAAAAGAAAATAAAAATTGAAATGAAATATTTTTCATTTCGAACACCAAACAAAAATTTACATTTCACGCAATTTTTAACTGAAATTAAAGGGTAATTACCATACCCGCCCTTTTATTGAAGATCTTGTACCAAAAAGTCCTCCTTGGCTAGACTTGGAAAAGAAAGTGGCTATTTCACAAGCAAATTTGTAACGTTTTTCAAAACCCTCGCTTCCTTCCTAGTACCTACCTTCCCCCACTCTCTCTCTCTCTCTCTCTCTCTAATGCCACCCAAAACCCTAGCTTTGTTTTCTCTCCTCTCATCTTCTTCTTCTTCTTCCTTGGGGTTTTGATTTATCGTCCCGCATATAGCTCTATATATATATATCATAAATATATATATATATATTTGGTTGGTTTGTATTTTCTTTTTGGTTTTCTTTTCCCGGAAAACAGAGGGTAGGAAATGGTCACTGCCTCGCGAACCGACGGCGCACCTCAGATACTCTCGGCGGGAGTTCGCAAGACCATCCAATCCATCAAGGAAATAGTGGGCAATCACTCCGATATCGACATTTATTGGACGCTCAAGGAGACCAACATGGATCCTAACGAAACTGCCCAGAAATTGCTTAACCAAGGTGCCTACTTTACTCTCTTATGGACTTCCCCAAATTTTTTCCTAGGGTTTCCAGCTTCGCTCGACTGTTTCTTGTTCCTTTTTGGGCAATGCTTTTTTTGTTTTGTTTTGTTTTTTTTTGGTTCCGCTTATTTGCGGTTCAGGAGTTGTTCTTGACTAGCGGGGCGTTATTCTCGAAGTTGCTTTTTTTTTTTTTGATTGTTGATTATTGAAATAGGAGGCTGGTTTGAAGAATGTAGATAATCCGTATTGTCGGGTGTGTTAAGGATTGTCCTAACTATGGGTTACATTACCGCCAATGATTTTTTCCCCCTTTTACTTCAAGAAGAAAGTTTTCTTTTTTTTTTTTTAAATAATTTTTTATAGCTTAATTTGATTGTTTCTATTTGCTTACTGGGTATTTTGCCTTGTGCTGCGACGCTAGAGCTTTTGTTAGTTCTTCTGTTTTGTTGCTCTTCTTAGATTTTTTTAGGTTGTGATTTGTACTAAAAAGTCTGTTTTTTCCCCCTCTTGCTTTAGTAATTTCTTTCCCTCTGGATTACTTTTTTGCTTGATTGTTGTTTCATAGCATGTCCTCCCAACTATTTCTTTTTGTCTCACTGTAATGCCTTCTAACCATATTTGACATTCTCAGACCCATTTCACGAGGTGAAGAGGAAAAGAGACAAGAAAAAGGAGGTATAATTTGATGCATTTGTTTCTTTATTTACTTTTAAGCGGGTTAATTTCTATTTTCTGTTGTGGCACTTTGTGAATGTATGTCATCTTAGCCTTATGATCATGTATAAATTAACTCGTAGTCGGTCCCGTAATTCATTGCTTGCTGTCCACTGTTCTTCTGATGCATGAGGGCATTTTTTTTTAGCATATTCTCTGATGTCTTAATATGAAAATAGGCTAGTAGCTTCTGTGGTGTGGCCCTACGTGTAGATTATGCCGTCCGTTTTCGTTTTTTTTTTTTGGGGGGGGGGGGGGATGCGGGGTGCTGTTTTCATCATTGATACAAATTTTATTGCGACTCTGATCATGATTACTACTTGAGGGAGGCTGGGGAAAATTTGTGCAGCTTTTCTTTAGATACATTTGGATGAGCGGTGTTCAAAGTAATGCTGGCAAAAGCTGGAATTTCATTACTTTCTCTTTAACTTGAAAGGAAATTGGCTAAGAATTGTAATGGTCTTGGCATCAGAGAGAAACTTTGTTCCAATCACTCTGTTTTTCTATCTTCTGATAACTTGAATTGTTGCATGTTGGTGGCGTTGACATGTATAGGAATTAATAACTTTAGAAGCCTTTCTAGAAGAAATTCGTTTTAGGAACAATATTTGCTTCTTACTGATAAATGTGTGCGCTTGTGGTCTTAGAGTGCAGGGAATGATAATTCTACAGATCCAAGGAGACATTCTGAAGTTACAGGTCAAGAAATTAAAGTAAATACACATTCTCATCGCAATGCTCGTAGAGGAGGCTATGCTCGGAATTCTTTGCCTGGTAATTTAGATAAGCTTGAAATTTCCTGTACTATCTAATTTGTTACTGGAAAATTTTTTTTCGAACTACTTGTGTAATACTATTGGTAGATATTACTCTGTCCAATTTTTATTTTTCAACCGTTTGACTCGTAGAACCATACTATATGCAGGAGTTAGCAGACAGTTCCGTGTTGTAAGAGACAACAGAGTTAACCGGAGCGTGAATAGAGAAGCAAAGCCTGCGTACGCATCATCTACAACACCGACCTTTGAGAACATTTCTGGGAAGGGGTACACCATAACATCTCAGCCAAGTCACATTATTTTGAACTTTTTTTTGGGCTCTTGTTTTGAACTTGATAACTATTAACTGACTTGTACCAAAATATTTCTTTAGGATGATAGTATCAATTGAAGCAACGTATTTGTATTTTGTAGACAGTAGAAGACTTTCTGTGTTGTTCTTTATTCTTAAAAAGTCTAGTCAAATAAGCCCTAAATTACGCATATTCATTTTTGAGAAATGCGAGTAACAAATACTAGTGGTACTATGAAGAAAACAAGGAAAAAAAAAACAAGTCATTTCAATATTTCACGTAGATGTTCATGAAAAACACTCAAAAGTCTTGATTATTTAGTGAAGTGTTTCCTGACTAGTTTTGTGATTCGTTGACATTGGGTCATCGAAATTGTGTGAAGTGTGGCACTTTATGTTAACTAGGACATTACTTGATACGTGATACGTGTTTCCTCTAATTGGTCTCGAGTGTATCACTATTAATCCAATGTCAACATGCCATTTTACTGGTTTGGTGAAAATAGGATCCCAAGAATTTTTGAAATAGTTTATGCTTGACTTGTGTACCCTTGTAGATTGTTATATCACTATGATATTTCTAGATCTTTACTCTTGGAGAATGGCTTTAGGTTTGGAGAATACTCAATTTCTTGGTTTTGTAAATTTGGCAAGAAGAAATGAAATGAAGAGAGAATGTTTTTTCGCCGACCATCCTTAGACACATGACATAATGCTGATGATATTCACTTACTAAATGAGGGACCTCAAGGAAATTAAGTTTGTGAAATTATGTTTTAGTAGCATTTTAACAGAGGCCACCTTATTTCAAAGCCTTCAGTTTCTTGGTTCATTGTATATTATACTTTCCATGTTTGAGTTTACACTTTAGTTTGAGTTCGTTCTTAATATTTATTCGTTCCCAAAGAAGTGCTTGGTCATTTATTTATCATATTATTTTTTTTCCTTATGTCAGTTCAACTGGAAGCTCAAACAGTGAAAAGCCCTCTGCTAGCAAGAATTCATCTCAAGGTTTGAATGGACCATCTGATTCCCATCTTAGAATTGTCCAAGATATTGACTCTTCTGGCTTGATCAGAAAAGAAGTATCTGAGGAAAAGAGGGTTACATTTTCAAGTGTAGCTTCACGTGTACAAGCAGGGAAGGCAAACAATGCTCGATCACAGTCTGTGACAGTGGCATCAAGCAGTTCTGCTATTGGGGTGTATTCCTCTTCCACAGATCCTGTTCATGTGCCATCTCCTGATTCCAGATCTCCTGGTTCCGTAGGTGCTATTAAGCGTGAAGTTGGGGTGGTGGGTTTACGCCGGCAGACCTCTGACAACTCCAAGTCATCTTTACCCAGTAGTTCTTTCTCAAATTCACTTTTAGGTGGGGAGGGCTCTGGAGAAGCTTTACAATCTTTCACAACCATCTCTAAAAATGATCAAGTCAACCAAGCTTCTGAGTCTATAATTCCCAGCCTGTCAATTAGCAAATCGTTAACAAGTAGTCATTACAGCACCAGGCAGCAGCATCAACAACCAGTTGGTCATCAAAAAGGTGAACTTAAAAAATGTCAATATGAACAATCTATGAGTTTATGTAAAGACAAGTTGTCAGAAAGGAATCCCTGTTAAAATCTTTGGTTGAAAATGAACTTGTCTATCTAAACCATGATTGCACGAAAATAATGGATCAAAACAAATTGGAAATGTAGATTTTATGTTCTTGTTAAGCATGAACTGTGAATGTGTTTTGAGCATTTTCTGGTACGTTTTTACCAAAAATCATGTGAGTGAGAAAAACAAGTTTCTTGTCTATGATTTCTGGATACTTCCTTGTTTGAGAAAATTTTCAATTAGCTTGTGTGTTTGTTTGTTTGTTTGTTTTTTTTGTTTTTTTAATAAATGCATGCTCAAATTTCTGGGAGAGTATGAACCGTGGGTTTTCATGCAGCTTCACAACCTAATAAGGAGTGGAAACCTAAATCAAGCCAAAAGCCAAGCCTTAATAGCCCTGGTGTAATTGGAACACCTACAAAATCTGTTTCACCTCCTGTTCACAATTCCAAGGACGCTGAGTCAGAAGTGGTCAAGGTGCAAGATAAGCTTTCAAGGGTAAATATACATGAAAGTCAGAATGTCATCATTGCGCAGCATATTAGAGTCCCTGAGACGGACCGTTGTCGGTTGACCTTTGGTAGCTTTGGAAAAGAATTTGAGTCTGCTAGTGATCTGGTTAATGGATTTCAAGCAGGAGCTATAGGGGAGTCAAATGTGGAACCTGCTGCAAGGTTGGTGTAATTGCTAATTCTTTTTCTATTTATTTATCATTATTTTAATGAGATAGGTATTTAAAATCTGTATGTTTAACTATTTCTTGCAGTTTGTCAGCTCCAGAGTCATCCGTTGGTGATGCTTCTGGCAGCAAGCAGGTAGATTTAGTTGATGAGAAAATCAGAAATTCTGGGTCTGATTCTCCTCCATCAGGTGGAGCAACATCTGAGAATCAATTTCCAGATAAGAAAGAGTCCTCAAGCCCTAGGAATTTGGATAACTATGCAGATATAGGCTTGGTTGAAGACAACAGTCCATCCTATGCTCCTTCAGATTCACAGCAGCAAGAACATCCGGAAATACCTGGTTTCTCGGTGAGTAATGTTCAGATTTGTGAAGTATTTTAAAGTTTCAAATTTCAATTTTAAAATCCGAACCTTGATTTTGACAAATTGTATTGAACTTTTGGTTGCTTGTTAGTTGCAAACGTGGTTTTTTCCTTTGACCCTTATTGTTTCCTTATGCTGATCATATTTCAATTGGATTATGCTAAATGCACGCGTATCATGAAATAGTTAGTAATTTTTCTTGTGATCAGTCGATCTGAATCCTTGTTGATTCTTGAACAGGCGTATGATTCCCAGACTGGTTATGATTTTCCATACTTCAGACCTGCAATGGATGAAGCCATGAGGGGACAGAGCCTTCCAACTCCTCAGGAGGTAGGATTTTAGTCCTAAAAAATATATTTTTATGATGTGCTATAAGCTACTTTACACGTTTTCTCAATTTCTCTCTTCTAATGAATGCACAGAGCTGTTTATGGGTAGTTATAGCTGTTGATGAAAAGATTAGTGATTTTCCCATTGACAATATATGAACTCCAAAAGAGCAATGCAGAATGAATTTAATATTTTGCTTGTACTGCCACTAAACTTTTGAGGGAATGTTTTTCTTTTAGTTGCTTGGGTTAGTAGAACTGTAGGTCATACTTTTGGCCTTGTTGTACTCTTATTGCATAAATGCTACTTTATCACGCAGGCAGAGTACATTTTTAATGTATTGTCTTTAGTTTATACGTTTGTATGTCTGTGTATAAATGTGCCTGTATTCATTTGTATATTTGTGAAGCACATACTACATTGGGATCTGGCATGTGGCTGCTTTTGAATGACGCCGTTAGAAAATCTAGTTTTGTTCATTCCTCACATACTTGTTTATGGGTGACTGAATTATTTTACTGGTTTTGTTGTAGGCCTTGAGTTTGCATAATGTTAACAGTGTCCCCACATCAACAATTCCCATGGTACAGCAGCAGCAGCAACAACCGCCTGTGGCGCAGATGTATCCGCAAGTTCATGTTTCACATTTTGCGAATCTTATGCCATATCGCCAGTTCTTGTCCCCAGTTTATGTTCCACCAATGGCCATGCCAGGCTATTCCAATAGCCCTGCATATCCTCACCCATCCAATGGCAACAGTTATTTGCTGATGCCTGGAGGTGGTACTCATCTAAATGCCAACAGCCTCAAGTATGGAGTTCAGCAGTTTAAACCTGTCCCTGCTGGCAATCCGACAGGGTTTGGAAATTTTTCTAATCCAAATAGCTATGCCATCAACACTCCTGGTGTGGTTGGGGGAGCCACTGGGCTTGAAGATTCATCACGGATCAAATACAAAGATGGCAATCTTTATGTTCCAAATCCACAGGTACGTGAAGAGCTGGTGATAGATAAATAAATTAAAAAAAAAAAAAAACACATATATTGTTCACTTTTTTTTTCCTTGTGTCATTGGCCCGAGTTAATTATGTAGGTCTGAAGATAAAATCATGTAGTCTCCTGCTAATAATAGTTTCTTACTTTCTATATTCATCACATCCTATCGCGCTATTAGAAGTATCGTTGATGAAATTAAGTTAGTTTTTACTTGATGTTAGTCATTTGTGCAAGGAAAAATATATGAAACCAAGTAAACATCTTATGCAGGTTAGATTTTGCAGATTTTCTTATCTCTAGGCCTGTAGCCAGTGTTTTAACATAAATTGTTCATCCTAACTAGCGCATTACTGTTAAGACTTATGTTTCTTGTCGAACGGATAACGACCTTGCGGATATGACACAGATTGTATCATATCTTGGAATTATTGTTTTACATTATTATTTGAAGTCGTTAATTTATATGTTTGGAACTGACAGGCTGAGACGTCTGAGATGTGGATTCAGAACCCAAGGGAGCTCCCAGGCTTGCAATCCACTCCATACTACAACATTCCCGGACAATCTCCTCATGCTGCTTATTTGCCGTCTCATACCGGTCATGCTTCATACAATGCAGCTGCTGCACAGTCTTCCCACATGCAGTTCCCAGGCTTGTACCACCCTCCTCAGCCTGCTGCAATTGCCAGTCCACATCATTTAGGCCCTGCAATGGGCGGTAACGTTGGTGTTACCGCCACCACTCCTGGGGCACAGGTTGGTGCTTATCAGCAACCTCAACTGGGTCACGTCAATTGGACACAAAACTTCTGAACAAAAGAAGGAAAAAAAAAAAAAAGTGAATCTAACCCCTGGGTTGTAACGGATTGTGGAGTAGCTATAAAAGAAGGTTTCTCATCTGTGAAATGAATAACCCCATAATTTTCTAATTAAAAAGCATCATTTGCCTTTTAGTAATCAATTTTCTTCATTTGCTTCATATGTTTCTGCCTGTTTTGTTTGCATTGCACAAACTATAAAAATTAAAGAGCTTGCTCTCTTTCATTCCATGAGCAGGATTTTTCTAATCCATCCATGCTATTTATAATTGTGCTTTTCCTTGATTCTCATAATAGCCCCCATTATTGCTCATAATTAATCCTCTTTCACAAATTAGTCTAAAAATCCAAATTGGTACCATTTAGGAATCATGCGGGATGATAAGACATTTGCTCTCTTAACTAGAGGTCTTGAATTCAAGCTGTCACCATCGCAGTGGTTGGGTTATATGGATAATCTATATTGAGAGAGATCCATAAATCACGTTGGTGGTTCTCCTCTTGAGTATTTCATCCTTTATCTTTATATTTTTTTTTCCAGAAAAAAAAAAAAAGAAATCCTAGTTGGCAAAGAAACCTGTCTCTACTGTCACTTACGAGCATTAACCCTATACTGCATAGGAAATTAAGTGTATTCCAGACACACAATATTGAAAAAAAAAAAATATATTTAGTTTCTTATTTCTTGATTTATCTCACTTTCTAAGATTTTTTTCCCCATAGCGATTATAACTCTTTACCTTAAAAAATTATTTGTAGTATCAGTCTCTGAAAACATTGATGACTAATTAATTAGTCATCCCTTAAAATAGTAAAGATGAGATAAGAGAGTTAATTTTGTGTTTAAAACTAGACGAGGACTAGCCTTGATTAGATTAGTAAATGTTTTTTTTTAATCTTTAATTTTATTGGGAACGATTATAATACCTTCAACCAAATTTTTATTGCAGTTAGTAACCGTCTTAAATAAAAATTTATGGCTTCGTCACCTACTAAAGTAATCAATTTATTCAAGTCAAAAGATTAATAGCCAAAAAAAAAAAAAAAAAATTAGGGACCAAAAGAAATAACGCGGGCTCATCAAAACATACTCATAAGTTGTGTTTCTTACCAAATTGCAATTGTTATTCTTTTAAAAGAATTTCAACTTTTACTTGCAATAAAAGGAGAAACAAAAACTATAGGCAAAAATTATGAATCTTAACTTTTCCAAATAACTGTAAAAAATAGATTGGTGTTTGTACAAAAGTATTTTTGAATATTTTTACCAATCATACTACTTACATCAAATTTTACGCTAAGTACTTTTAAAACCTCCAAAAGCAATGCCAAACTGGCCATCCGTCTCAGATCTACACTCTGCCCTGGCTGGACCACTGGTAATGGTTTGATCATACTTTTATCAGAGGCTCTTCAAAATTTTGTCCTCTTTTTTATACCCGGAGGCTACTAGATGAGTGTCATCCATTCCATGAAAAAGAGTCTTGGAATTGTGTCATTCTTGTCTTTATTATATATATGTGTATATATATATATATAGGACTTTATGACCGTATATCTTGGGATTGCCAACTCTTGCTTCTCTCTCTCTGAGATCTCATTCATCATTCCACACACACACAGACACACGACAGACAGAGACAGAGACCCCCAAAGCCGAAGCCAAACCATGCCCAAGTCCCACTTCCACTTCCACTTCCACTTCATGATGCCCATTTACCAATCTCGCTTCTAATGTCATGATGAAAAAATGCACATACGTTAACTCTGATCTCAATCTTTAAATACTAACATCATTAGTATATGAATTATTATTCTTTTATTTGTTGTATTTACCACCAATAAAAAGATGACAATTCACCGTCACATGATATGTTAACACTATTGTTGTTATGATTAGTCACCGGCTTTCTAAATTCAGATTGTTTTGGTTACAAGTTACCCAACCCAAGTTGTCAACTTGCTTTTCAAATTTTCAGATAAGTTGTCTAGTCAAACTTTTAACCTTTTTTCAAGTCACCCCGTGATCTAAATTTACATAACCAAGCTGATTTTTACCATGTTCATTTATGTAACTGAAACTTTTGAAAGAGTAAAAAAACCAAAGTTTCTGTCTTTTGATATGATAGTAATTGATAGAATTGGAACCCCACAATTTGCCTAATATGTCTTTAGTACCCTTAATTTTGTCACATGGTTGTTACCCAAATTGTAATAGTTTTTCATTTTTTCCCTCAATTAAATGGATTTTGTAGGATGTTAATGATGCTCTATAGGTGCAAAAATAACGTTAGAGGCCATGCCTGGTCCTGATCTTCCTACGAGTCTAGAGAGAGAGAGAGAGAGAGAGAAGAGAGAGAGAGAGATTCTTATGAAAACTAGGAAATGGAGCAAAGGTTGCACGTGCAGGGTTGGGGGGCCTGAGACAGATTGACAGTCACTCGTTGGTGGTGGTCCTTTCCCACGCATGCTCTGTTTTAATCTCTCTCTTTCTCTCCGTGCCTTTGAAGGGAAAAAAAAAACACTATTCTCTTAGTTCTATTCCTCTCTGTTAGTGAAAAAGAGAATTTTTGGAAAGGTCTGAAAAATCTGTGGACGGTATATTGTTTTGAACGGTATATTGTTTTTGATGCTCAAAATCACGTATCACTACCGCTAAAAAGTACGCATATGAAAAATCACGTACCACTGATATATGAACAATATTTTACTTTGAAATTAAATTGTGTGGGAAGATATGAAAAATGCCTCGAAAGGATATTGTTATGGATGGTTTAGTCTTTATCACCGTTTGTCAAAATTTACGGTTTTAATTAGATTTGATTTAAAAAAAAAAAAAAAAAAAAAACTACAGTGGTTGGCAGCTCGTGATGGTCAACTTCGAACTGCGTCTCTTTGGGGATCGTGAAAGTGCAGAGGAAATTAAAAAGGTTCAGGCCCACTTCAACTCTACAGTCCGTACAATATGTACGGAAATGACTGTTTGGTTGAGCGCTGTAGAATCGAACAAATAATAATAAGCCTAGAATTAACTAAGGGGAGTTTGGTTCAATATTTTAAATTAATATTTTTAAATTTTTTTTATTTTTTTCTTTAAAAGTTTTTGTCTTTTTTTTTAAAAATTTTTTGTCTTTTCTGAAAAGTCAACATAATTTATTATTTAAATTTAAAAATCTTAACTCAAACTTGTGAACTAAACAGGCCCTAAATTGGGCAAAACTGAAATTGAGAGGACAATATTCACATGTCAGCTAATGATGTTCTACATATTAATATTTGTTATTAGGATTCTTGTTCATTCAAATTTATCCTGTTCAAAGTAAATATTGAAATGACTTGAATATCAAGCGTTCTCGAATTGGCATCAAATTAGTTTAAGTTGTTAATTTGTTTCTCCTGATCTCAACTGCTTGTTTTTCCCCCCCGAACAGCTGGAAAAAAGAAGGCACCGTGATAATTATTCTAGCTATTATATATATCTATCTATATAGATATATATAATTTGATTAATTACATGAGACATAAGCAATCTAGGGTTTCAATTGAAGCTAAGTTTGGCGAGACCTACAATTGAAAAACACGAGAAAAATGATGGAATTAAAAGCTAATGGACCTCAATTTCCATCACTACATATATATTTATATATATATCTATATGTGTAATATCTTTTACAAAATGTGCATGGCAGGCTAAGGACGGTGGGTGGTGTGACGTTTAATTAGGTGGAGTCAATTAGATCAACATATGATTCCATTATGAATTGATGGGAAAAAAAAATATATATATATATATAAATGGAAAGGAAATTAGATATATGTATATATATACACGCACAAAGAAAAGAAACGCAAAGAAAAGAAAGAGAGAAAAAAAAAAAAAAGGGGAAAGATAGATGTGAATTATTCCATCCCTTGTGGAAGCCATCATACCCCACCAATTGGAGTAGACCATCTAGATAGTGTTTATAGTACAACCATCAAATGATCAAAAATCAAGAAAATTTTGCTTCCCCTAAATATTTGCTGAGTGTGAATTCCTTTACGGCTATAATATATACAACTAGCTATATATATATATATATATATATATAACATAGGCCTTCTATTTTGTTATGTGCGTAGGGACAAAAATCTATTCATATGCTATCATACACAAAACAACAAAAGTTGAAACGACCTTTAAAAATTTGCTTCAACGGTTTCGTGCATATCTTTATCTTTAACATTATTATATGTGTGACAATATTTAGGAAATATATATATCTATGATTTGAAAAGTTGAATTTTAGACGCCACATATACATGACATAACGGGGAAGCATTTAATTTGTAAAGTAAAAAAACTTAACTAATTTTTGTCCTCTAAACCAAATTAGTTATAGCAAGAAGTACTTGATTAATTATCCACTAGTCTAAATTTAAGACAGATTATTTTATATAAGTACTCTTCGGTGTATATATACCTAATTGGAAGGGTACAAATTTTTAGTGGAGGCTCTATTTCTACGTCAATGAGAGAATATTTTTGGTGAAAGATGGTGGAATTATATATATATATATATATATATATGATGGAAATGTAACAAGTGTATATGCGCTAAAGAACTTTTGCTTGCTTAGGGCATGTCAATGTTTGGATTGGTATTGGATTTTGGGTCCCCAAAGTTGGTCATAAATTCCGTAGTGATCTGAATGGAATCTTTTCTTCTTCCATGCATGTTAGTTTTCCCATACATCAACCCCCACGATCTAAAAAAAGAATCTCTCTCGGCCCTTTTGATGAGCCTATACGTAGCTAAGCTAACCCTATATGTTATTCTCATACATCATCGTAGAGTCTTAGGTATATTACGAACACCAAACCATTACACCACTTGGTGAAAGGGTGTTTCAAACACGGAAAAGTGTATAAGGGTGTCATCCGTGGATTCTTTTATTCAGTAAATAAAATAAAATAAAAATACACCACTTGATGAGCTTCCTACTACAACTATGTTTCTTTGTTGATTTATGAAAAATTAATGCTTAGTACACTGCTAGCTAGTGTCCAGTATCATAACTAATAGAAAGTTGAAACATCTTTATTCAACTCGACGAGAGCATATCTTTCTTAAAATATATTTCACAAATAGATTTTGAAAAGGAAATTTGAAAAAAAAAAAAATCGAAATTCAAATTGAGAATCTTTTTAGATTAGTGTTTGAGAGAGAGAAAAGTCATTTTTTGAATCCTAATATAGACTTAAAAATTTTGCTGCCCTATTTATGAGTTATTGCATAATCCAGTTTTTATTAGGGCTTTCTTTTGTGTGGCTGTCACTTGAACTTTACGTGTTTGGTAAATCAGTTTGTGAATTAAAAATTTTGATAATTGACCCATCAATCTTTAGAATCTATTTCACTTTAATCCTAGTTTGAAATTGGGTTTAAAATTGTTAATAGCTTTCATGCATGTGACTCACACGTGACCTATTATCGAGGTTCGGTCTTAGAGGTTTTTTATTTGAATTGGACCCCACAACAGCAAAACTCCCCCATTTACAGAGTTATTAGTCACTTGTGAGAAACATGTAAGAAGACCACAAAAATTCAACCTCATTATCGATTGGGGTTAAATACAACAAATTTTAATTTGAAGTTTGAAAGGTTAATTGTCAAGATTTTTAGTTTAGAAAATTATTTACCAAACACAAGAAATTTAAGGGACAACCATGGGAAAAAAAAAAAAAAACCCTTTTATTAGTGTGTGGAGCGCTAAGGGAGTTTTAGTAATGTTCTTAATTTATGTGTGTTTGTTGATATATTGCTAAACCCAATGTACGGCTAATATATTTTGACGTGGAACTTGGAAAATATGGGTACGTGTATCATGTGTAATTGCATGGTTCAAGGTTACGATATAAAATATACAAAGGATCATGTACAAGGAATTATAATTAATTTGGGTAAAGTTCGTTGGGGGTTTCAATAATAATATTGTTTCTTTATACAATACATTAGAATGACATAATGGGGAATTTTTCTTGAGTTTGAAGTGAAGGTAGAGAGAGAGAGAGATGAGACGAGTACATGTGAGGAAAAAGGGGAATGAAGAGGAGGACAAAGGCACACGCACGTTGCTTTTGGCTTTTTAGGAGGCTTTTTCTTTAGACTGTATATATATATATATATTTGCTGTAAGTCTTTACTTTTTCTCGATTGTGTACACACCGTGAATTTCCCTTGTCCTAATCCTCTCATAGATTAATCAAATATAATCACATTTAGATATATTACTTTGCTATTTGATTTAGATCGATGATCGATGATCTATATCTATATCTATATCTGTTTGTATCTCTATCTATATCTCTATCTCTCTCACACCAGAAAAGCTTAGGAGCCACGAGTGCAATGATTGTGCAAATAAGCACTACCCACTAAGAACATGCAATCTCTCTCTCTCTCTCTCTCTCTCTCTCTCTCTCTCTAAAAATAACAAATCTATTCAATAAACATCTATTGAAGATTTGACAACTGATCAATCATGAAGAGAGAAATGTGTGTGTGTGTGTGTATATATGTATCTATATATCTCTACCAAAAATTAATCAATGCTTTGTGATGTTAACAAACTAGACAGAATATAATTGATAATTATTTTTGTTCATTTAATTGATAATTATTAAATGCTTATGCAAATAATATCTCTCAATAAAACAGAATGAGAACAAAGAGAAAAGATCATATTTTGCCAGCTTTGAGTACAGATCAGAGGGGATTGAGATGGTAGGTCTTTGAATCTTGTTAAACAAACAAAAGAAACTGGTATAGATAATCCATATTTAAGCATAATTCTATAGATATTGTCTCTCTATAAAATCATGCATGTACATTCATAACGCACCTAACTATCTTTATATATATATACACACTATGATTGTTAGATATACCTACATATATATATATATATATATGTATATAGTATATTAGTTTGTTAGTAGTCATGGTGATACTACGTATTATCCGCTCCAGATATTAATTTTCTGTATTTATGTGTTGCATATTCACACACACACACACACATATACATATATAAGTTAGTTAGTTGTCATGGTCAAGAATTCAATGGATTTTATAAAAATCTTTAATTTCAAGAATTATTAGTAAGGTTATCGATAATACAATTTTTAATCGTTAGATTTTTCATCAAATTAATTTTATTAAATTATTATAATATTTTTAATTTGAGACATATGATTTTAATATGATTTAAAATATTGCAATTAAATTCTCCAAATCTTTGAGGTCCTCATGAATAGTAAAACACACTTTTGTGAGTTTAGCTATAAAATTTAAAGTTGGTCCTATGAGGGTTATGTGGAAAATCCAATGGATTTAGGGGGGGGGGGGGGGGAAATCTTTTGCAGCATTATTAGCAATAATACAACTTTCAGTCGTTAGATTTTTTTTAATCCAATTTTATTAAATTTTATATATTTTTTAATTTGATACATATGATTTTAATATGATTTAACAAATTAAAATTAAATTCTCGAAATCTTTGAATTCCCATGAATATTAAAACATACCCTTTTATGAATTTAGCTAGAAATTACAAAGTTGGTCCTTTATATGGGGTTATGTGGAAATCCAAAAGACTGCTATATGATTTACAACAAGGACTGCGTAATAATCTTGTCGGTAAATTATTTGGATTCACTGTAATCAAACTGTTGGAAACAATCAGTAGAGGTACACCTAAAAGCTCGGAGTGCCCACCATAAGTGCTAAAGGTAAAAATAAACACATTCATGGGAAAAAAAAGTAAAAAGTAAAAAATAATAATAATAATAAATTAAGTAAAGCAAAGGTAAAATTGATTCCAAAATGGACAATAAAAAGCGATATACCAACTAATTTAATCTGTACAAATATATTAATCTACTAACAAAGTCAAGACAATGTTTACCAAATCTAGTGCATAATTATATTGCTCATTTGCGATTGTAAAAGGAGATGGTCTCTTGTATTATTGTAAGAGGATATGCCAATCATCTTTAAACACATTAAATTATCCTTAGATAATTAATGTTTATTTTTTTTCCTGACAATATATATATATATATATATATATAATAAAATCACCTTAGGGTTAAGAATTCGGATTTTGCATTTCAACGACTTTCATATGCCAAATAAACTACCTGTTTGTCCTTACATATGTTAAAACCCCCAAAATGAAAGTGATAGTGAGATTTGACAAAACATTCTAGTTTTGAATTTCACATGCAAAATCAAAAAGAAAAAAAAAATTCCAACTTTATTGTGTAACTTTATCATATATACTTTTTTTTTCCCCCACAAAGACAAAAAAAAAAAAAAAAAAAAAATCTCTCTCTCTCTCTCTCTCTCTCATAACAATAAGAATGTATAGAATTTGAATTATAATTGAGCCGCAGAAGTTGACTGTTGCAAAGCTAGCTAAGCAAAATTAAACAGGTTTGAGCAATCATACTACTTCATTAAATGATACAAAGTTTTATAAAAAATTTAGTGATACCACTCCCCAAATGTGTTTCCCACTATAATCTTTCTCTAAAGTTTGGAACTTCCACATGAGTTTTCAAATATGAAATTTCTAACCTTAATGTGGGAAAGTACTATACTTTAAGTAACTACGTAAATATATATATATATATATATATATTTAACCTTATTTGCATATTAAATAAAGAGTAGTAATTAACATTGAATAGATTAAAAATAAAAAAGATCATATGGACCAACCATAGGACCCAGATGATCAATATTGGGTGTGCCTAAAGTAAAAGTGTGAGCCAAAATTTTCGCCCGCTAAAACTAATACCCAATAGAAAATTCACAAGGAAAAAAGAGGGGGGAAAAAAATAAAAAAGAGGAAAGGGAAATTCTATAATAATAATAATAATAATAATAATAATAATAATGTAGACCCCTAATCAATACCGGTTTGAGTTGTTAAGATCAATACCGGTCCTACACCATTAACAAAATTTTCCATCTTTAATTTCTTTTCTTTTTTTTTTTTTCCTAAGAAATTTTTTTTTATTTTTCTTTTTTTGGGGGTGAATAAAGCAAGGGTCTTATGTCAGTTCAGTTCATGAGGCAAACTGCAGAGTACTGTGTGTTAGAAATTCAATTCAATAATGGGGAAAATAATGAGCAAAAGGATTTTCCCCCATAAAATTAAATAAACAAATAAGAAGATTGCCACGTCAGCACTCCAGCTGGCAGAGACTCCAGCTTGGAATTTGCATGCACGCGCTTTCAAAATCCCTTATAAAGCGTGTTAAAAAAAAAAAAATAGGCACACAAAGAAAGAAAGAAAGAAAGAAAGAGTACTCTCTCTCTCTCTCTCTCTCTCTCTCAATCATCTTCTCTGCTCTCTCAGGCGTGGTTTCTGGCTTTGATTACTTAACTGTCTCTCTCTCTCTCTCTCTTCTGTAAAAGGCATCAAGCACTCATCAAAGCGCATGTCTGCTTTGTTTCTTTCTCTCTTCTAATTCGTTCTCAAACAGTGAGAGTTCAGAACCAAAAAAAAGAAAGACAGAAAAAAAAGAAAAAGAAAAAAGAGAAGTGAATAGATTTGTGTTAGTCTCTCTCTTTTCTCTCTCTGTGTCAAATAATCATTTTGGCCGTTCCTCATCATCAAAAACACACAAACGACACTTCCAAACAGTGTATCTGTGTATCAGCTTTTTTGACACTCTCTGAAGCAGACCACAATATAATTACACATCATTTGAACTTACATACCCACTGTTTGTTATAAGCGAGATCAGCTGCTCTTCTTCTTCTTCTTCTTCTTCTTCTTTCCTTTACTCTATATATATATATATATATATATATAAAGAAATGGATAGCTGGGATTCCTCCTTACGACATGATCATAATCGGCACCGTCACCGGAGAGACAATCCCTCCTTCTCTTCCTCTCTTCTCGACGCCATTTACCGCTCCATCGACGACGGAGACGGTGCCGATCACGGTCAAGGTCAAGGTGAAGGTGAACCTGAAGGTGAAGGGGAGGTGATAATCTACAGAGAGACGATGAGGAAGAAGCAGAGCGGTTCCGGTCTTAAGGAGGATGAGAAAATGGTGAATTTCCGGCGGGCTTGCTTGATCGAGAAGTGGATGGAGAAGAAGGTCAGCGAGAAGGTCGTCGTCCGTCGAAGCTCCGTCGCCGATTTCGACAGAAAATCACGCCACCATCACCATAGGGAAATTGCGCTGCTGAATTCGAGCTCCAGCTCGTCGGAGTCGAGCTCCGGAGGCGGATTCTCGTCCTCGGAGTCGGATTCTTTGCAGAGGCCGAAGCCGATTCGGACGAGCGTCTCGGCTCTGCCGGCGTCGGAGAAGCCTCAATTCGACGGTTACTCTCGGTATGGCAAGTACATTAACAATTCGGCTCCGATAAAGCACCAGATTAAGCCGAGCAAGCACGAGAGCGGCTTCGTGAAGACGAAATCGAAGGCGTTGAAGATCTACGGCGATTTGAAGAAGGTTAAGCAGCCTATCTCCCCCGGTGGCCGCCTCGCCAGCTTCCTCAATTCGCTCTTCACCGCCGGCAACGCGAAGAAGGCCAAGATCGAGGACCTCAGGAGTACTGCAAATCCGCCGCAGCAGCTGAAATCGAAGTCGACGAACGCGTCGACTTGCTCTTCGGCGTCGTCTTTCTCCAGGTCCTGCCTGAGCAACACGCCGTCATCGCGGGGGAAGTTCAGCGACGGCGGCGGAGGCACCAAGAGGTCCGTCAGGTTCTGTCCGGTGAGCGTCATCGTAGACGAGGATTGCCGTCCGTGCGGCCACAAAAGCCTGCATGAGGATCGCGAGCCGGCGCTGATGGCGTTGACCGCCATGAGAGACTCCATCGACGACCGCCGCCGAGTCCAGGAGGTGGCGATCGACCTGTTGAAGAGTTACCAGAAGAAGAATGTAAACGACACTCGAAACAATGTCGTCGACGAGTTCGACATGAGAGACGTCGTTCGTGGCAACGACAATGCGTTTGATCACGAAAACGACGACGACGATGACGACGACGAAGAATACGACGACGCGGCGAGTTACTCGAGCTCCGATCTGTTTGAATTGGATAATCTCTCGGCGATTGGGATCCAAAGGTATCGAGAAGAATTGCCTGTTTATGAAACGACACATTTCGATACCAATCGAGCCATTGCTAATGGTTTGATTTTGTAATTTCTAAAAAGATAAGAGGGGGAAAATGGTATAAATTTTTATTTTTATAATTAGCTTTTTCAAGTAATGGTGTGGGGGCTCCTTTTTTTTTTTTTTACATTTTAGAGAATAATATTTTCTCTTCTTTGTGTTAATTATGGTTGATGATGACTGCTTATGCTTACTTCTTACCTTTTTTTTTTTTTTGGTGAAATGAAGTGTCTTTGTTACAAATTTTCTTTTTCTTTATTAAATTTTGGGTGTAGTAAAACTAAAGAATAATGTGGAAAGGACAGTTCGGTTATTGAAGATAAAAGATGTGGGAACAAAAATTATGAGAGAGTACAAAGGCTAGCTGTGAAATATTCTTCTTGTTTAGAGCAAAAATGGCTAAAAATGAAAGACTATATTCTTGGATTGCGTTATCAGACAGAGTACCAAGTGGAATAAAGCTTTTTTTTCTTTTTTTTATTTATCTATAATTTTTTAAAGATGCTAAGAAGATGATCAATTGGTGAGGTTAAAAGCAAAGGCAGATTTTCTACACACTCATTCATTGCAAGAGAGATATTAGACAGCTTTAACTTTTCCCTCACATAACACGTGGGTCCTCCCTTGCTTCACGATAACACCATCTTAATTCCTTGATTATTTACAATGAAAAAAAATTTTAAAAACAATTTTAAAAAAGGTGGTTCATGTTAATTATCTTTTGGTGGCTGATTTTTTTTTTAAAATAATATTTGTTATTAAAAAATGGAAAATGCAATCCGATTGGCCAAATCTAATTTTCCGGTGGCGGCGGAATTTTCCGGGAGGGTAAAAGTAGATTAATTGATGAGGTTAATGGAAAGATGGAGAGAGTGATTAGATTCATGGTCTCCAAAGCTGTGGACAAAAGGATCTAATCTTTGATCCTCTAGGCCTCGATGTCAAATTTGGTTGGCTTGTAAGCTAAGAGAATGGCTCAACAAGTATTTGACATGTTTTAACAATACTTCTTTATTACGTATATATGAATAAATTAGTGTTTACCGAAAAACTTCATTTTCAAATCCACAAGTGATCAGATTCAGTCTAAAAGCCTAGTTGTGGTATTATTACCTTAAAATCTTTTTCTTTATACTCCTTGTCTTCCACAATTTAAAAGCCACAATTAGGATAATATTAATGGGTAATTTTGGAGTTAAATACATGGAAGCTTGTTTTTCTTGTCATCATTTAATTGGTTAATGTTGAAAGACATCAACAGTGTTTAACACTAGACATTGATGAAATGTAGATCTCACAATATGGAATCTACATATGAAAGTCGCTTTCCATTAACGGGGCATTTGGAGCATACACTTTAATTTGAATTTTGGAAATGTTTTGATTGGAAATGAGTGAATGTTTAGAGTTATGTGTTAAAAATAAATTATGATAGTTGAAAAGTGTAAAAACTTGAAATGTGTTTAGAAAAAAAGTAAATATGAATATGTTTTATTTCTCTCGTCATTTTACGTAATTTAAAAAAATATATCTTATTTTGACTTGAAATAAGAAAGTTATAAACTTTAAAGTTTGAGTTTTTATGAGATATTTTGATTTGTGAATAATAAAATTAGTTTACTTTTGACGAGGAAAAAAAAACATTTTTGAATACCATATTGAGTGGAGGTTCCAAACGTAACTATAGTGTTTAATATTATTGTCCGCTGATATCTCAAAGTATATATATATATATATATATATATATTTTGTATTTAATTAGATGGCCATAGATTTGTAAATAGGTAGGCCTCTTTGCAAAGAATATTTGAGTTTTTGTAGGCCAAAATTCGATCAAAAATTTTTATTTGTTGAACTTTTTTTTCTTGGATAGTTGCCTACGGTCTCCATGATTAGCGTTTTAGAACTTTGGAGTCATGTGATGGAAATGCAAATGTCAAAAAGACACACTAACTTTTTTAACAGTGCACTTGGGCCTCGGACACAAATTTTATTATAATGTGCTCAAATAACCAAAAATAAAATAAAATAAAAAATATCGTTAGCATCACTTGAAGCAGCATGATCAGTCTTTGTGTGGAAAAAAGTTCTGAGAAACAATATTAACTTTATAGGGAGTCACAAAACTTAATATTATTCCCTCTGAATTAAATTAAATTTGAGCAAACACATTGATATTGCTTTAGGAGCTCTAATCATTTGGTTCTTGAGAATATGGTGGCCAGAGAAGAGAACAACAACTTAAAGCCTGTTTTTCTTTATTATTCCAAAACCAGAAAAAAGATAGCTATTTAATTAATTAATTAATTATTTATTTATTTACTCTTTTGCATTAAATACCGATAACTTATGCCTTTAATATGATTTACATTTTCAGTTTTGCGCGTATCATAATTATTTTCACTTTCTTTCTTGCTCTAGATTCTTCAATTCATGCATGTTTTAGAGCAAAAATATATAAATATATACTACTTGAATGTTATTATTTTTTTAATATTGTGTTTCCTATATTCTTTTATCAACATACTATACAGATTCTTTTTTCCTCAAATGTATAGCGAAAAACACACCAACTGATGTCATGCATTGCATATATAATATAATACATATAAATAAAGGTGGAGCTAACCTATTATTTATTGAGACATATATTAAAAGATAAAGTTTTTAATATGTCAGTTTTTAATGAGGTAAAAATGAGAAAAATATAAAGCTCTTAGAAGTAAAATTTTTTTACAAGAAAAGTTCATTAATGACAGGAGTCCGCAATCGATCATCTCCGTCCTTGCACTCAAACATATTATATATATATATATATACACACACACATAAGCATAATATATATGTACACATATCTATATGGAGTTATATATGTGTCTGTGTGAATACTTTGGTGTATTATCGTGTGTGTGTGTGTATTTACAGTTGGCCCTTTAATGAGCTCAAGCAGTCTGTTTTTCTTTCGGACAATATTAATCAATATCCTTTTCTGTCAAATTCAAACTATTCTTAAGAAGCAATTTAGACATAATAAATCTTAGAGATAGCCATGGGAGGACCACTAAATCATAACAGTGTGATATGCTAATTAAATTATAATAACCCATATTCCTAACTAAATTTTTTAAGGCGAAAAAAATATTTAAAGTTAGCTTGGGCTGTAGGAAAAGAAAAGGCTAGCCTATGGTCAAAAGTATTATAGACTCAAAATGGCTATACATTGAAAATTAAATCAGTCATGGGACCACGTATACTGTATATCAAGAAAGGAAAAAAAAAAAAAAAAAAAAAAGCTATTCACCAACAATACAATCTTATTAGATTGAAAATTACTTCTTTTCATTCCTTAAGATTTAAAGCATGTTACATATAATATATACACACATGTATTTATAAATATATATATATAAAAAATCCTTCATTGCTGAGGAAAAAACAATGTATATACCCATATCTTTCATATGGTTGGTGAAGTGGGGAGACGTTGACAACATTAATGATGCCAATAGAGAGAATGAGAGATAGTGGGTGTGTGAGACCACCAACCCATCCAAGGGTTGACTATTTCTAAATTTGACATAAGCTATCATTATGACCTTAATCTTCTTCTAATTAATCACAAACTTTTTTCTGATATTGTCTTTTGGTTCTAATTAATTCTGCCAACTCTTGTGAAAACGAAGTTGGTTAGTGCGCACACACACACATATATATAAATACGTGATATATGTGTATATGTATACATGTTCTTGATGTTTATATATTTGTTTTTGTTGCAGGGTATCATATAGAGGCAGAATTTGCACTCCTCAAACAGCTATAGATATTAAAACACAAAGAAAGCCCGTCTAATTTACTTAATTTCCATGTGGGACGTAATAAGCTCTCTCATGCATCTCCTAGTGGTAGACAAGAGTTAAACATAACCATGCAAAGCACTAGCTAGTAGATATATATTAACAAGTAACTTTATATATACATATATACATGTACATATATATATATATTCTCTTTCCAACGAAGGAAAAAAGGAGCTCGGTTCAACTGATCATTATCGAACGACCAATTTTTTTTCTTTTTTTGTACGAACAAATAGTTGAATATGGACGACCGGTTTGGAAGTGTCCCGTTAATAAGCAAAAGACGAGTCTTGGCTGGGAAATGTCACTCACCCACCATGCAAGAACAAGTACTCAATGGCACGTAACATTTTTTTTTTTTCTAGCAAAAAGCCAGTTTATGTGGTTTATGTGATTTTTTTTTTTTTTTTTTTTTTTTTGGGGGTAGGGACCAAAATTCTGGTTCGGGTTCGAGTCTACCACAAAACGAATCTGATTGACGGCTCGCGATGTCGTTGTGGAAGGGTGCAGAATGGGGTCTGGTATAACTGTTCATCCAAAGAGATGAAACACTAGAGCCTCAGATTTTGCTAGCTCATTATTCACGTTCTTCTCAATAATTTGACCGGATATCATATATTAATATAGGCAAAGAAGTAGCTAGCTCTTAATATTCTTGGCTGTCATGTTACATTCTTTATTTTTCCGTCCACACGAATTATTATTAAAAAAAATTAAAAAAATGAAAGAAAAAACAACTTTGAGTGCATTAATTCCAAGCAAAAAAAAAAAAAAAAAAAACATGTCTGGCTCAATAATTTGCAAAAGATAAGGTAGAAGCTAAACTTTGAAAAGTTTGTGATGTTAAAATCTTATCATTAATGTTTGTATGTTTATCCTAAGCTTAATTAATCCACCTTTTAAAAGCTGATAAATTCTCGTTCTGCAGAAAAGAAAGAAAGAAGGGAAAGAAAAGTGGACCCAACTGTCGACAATGATAGAGAGACTACTGCCATCCAAGCGTGCTATAGTAGAACTGGTTCACACACACACTTGGGGTTTTCGATTCTGGATTTGGATTTCTTTTTTTTTTTTTTTTTTTTTTAATATAATATACATGTTTATATGCATATATTTTCTGGTTTTTCCACCACACGTGAAGGGATGGACCAACATGTTCCAGACCTGTCGCGCATGCACACGTGTGCTCCTCCTGCACAGATCCCTGTAAGATCCGCTGTCATGCAGGAGCACAAAATATCATTCTCTCCCACATTAAAATATGTTTTTTTTTCCTTTTAATTCTTATATTTGCCCCCCTCAAACTTTTCAATTTTAGAATACTTTCCTCCAAACTTCTAATGTTCACCAATTATCTTCTGAACTTTTTAAATTGTTATTTTGTTTTCCATTTTGTTTAATTTTTTTTTTCTATTAAATTGGTGAGGAGAGCTTATTTGTATTACAGTCATGTGAGAACAAAAAATCTCTTATCTAGTAAAAAAAAATTTCAAATGTAAATCTTACAAATTCAAATCTTCAATTTTTCTACGAAAATAAGACCAATTATAATAATTTAAAGTTTTTGGATAATAAATTGTCAAAATTAGGGCAAATTGTTCGAAAACCAAAAGAAAAAGGAAGAGAAAAAGAAGAGGTTTTTGAGTGTGTAGGGGGGACCAATTTGAGACCACCTCTCTTTTGGTTACCTTTGCTCCCTACTGCCTAGCACAAAATCACCACCACTCATCTTCTGCCACCAATTTATGCTTTTTGCCACGTTTTGATTAGTCAACATTCCTGGGTCAAATTTACCAATTAGGACATGGAATTTACAATGGCGTGCCACCTTTTGAGAAGGGTAGTTTTGGGATTAATGTGAAAGCAAAGAAAGGGAGAACAAACAAGGGCAGCTTTAGTAAAAGAAAAGAAGATGCATATTGCTCTTGTTGGTGTGTATAATGTGTACGTGTATGTATATGTGTGTGTGAGTGAAAAAGAGAAAGTGGGCATTAGAGGATTCTTTTTTTTCTTTCCCCCTTTTCTTTTTTTTTTTTTTGGTGATCCCAAGAAGATTGCATATTTTGAAAACTGTTAAAAACAAGTGTTAACGCAGCTTTTCTTTTGTTCTTGGTTTGAGAGGGGAAAAAAAAAAAAAAAAAAAGGACAAGCAAAATGTATGGTATATGAGATAAAGACGTTTGATTCCAAAGGTCCTTCTTCCCCTCTTTCTTTTGTATTCTTTTTCAGTAAATAGAGAGCAGAGAAGCTTAAAAAAAAAAAAAGAACCAATGATTTCAATTTTCAAGCCTATAAAGAGTTAAAGATAGAGTACCTAAAACAATAATACTACTAGTTGTGATAATGAAGAATTATTATTATTATTTTTTTTTCCCTTTTTAACACAGAAGTCATTGCAAAAGAGAACACAATTTTGATTTACTTGTTTTGAAAGTGACTTGCTAAATAGAGACTAGGGGACAACAAATTGTACAGTGCCCACTAGCCTTAAAGAACCATTTCGAACTGTAAGTTTCATGAAAAATTTTAATGTTGACATGAGAAACACCCTAGTGGAGAAGGCATTTTTTATTTTTTATTTTTTTTCCTTATCTTCTCTTCAAGTTGGGGGATAGTATTTTTGTGCCCCACTCAGTCCCCCTTTCCTGTGCTTAATGTGGCACACCGGTCTCAGGCCACAGCAACCGCATGGTCTGCCTTGAAAGCGCACCGCTATTGAAGCGTCGTTTTCGGTTCGGACGACTTATGATTTGTACCATTCAAGGCACAATACTACGTCCGTGTCAATCTTCACTATCCAACATGGGTGGAAATGAGACTGATGTTACAGTTTTGTTAGTTCTGGACTAAACTTTTGTTTATAGTTAGCTCACCAATCTTAATTTATTTATTTATTTTTTTTTTTGCCTTTTCTGTCTTGTAGTTAGGTGAATGTTTGAAATTCATGACCAAGCAATGTGTGATCCAGGATTCACATCAACACCTAATTTTATCTGCAAGATTTGTACTTTCGGTTCGTCATAGAATTTTTCGAGTTTTGATGGGCAGTGAAAAGTACCCTTATGCGACCGGATTATGTAATTCACAATGGCTTAGAGTAAGATTCTTATATATGGTGAGGACCTAACAACTATAATTAAAGTTGAACGAGAAATTATAGTCCTGAAAAATGAAAGCAACAGAATTGTCTGGCAGCTAATTTTCGCAGTTTGTCCTTTTTTAGCTACTTGATTAAGACTAAAATTAACTAGCTTGATCCTACACAAACCAGAAATGGTGTCGGATTTCCTCTCTTTCGACTAATTCGGTTGACAAAAAAGTTTCGATGTCACGCAATATGTGGATGGAAAAGTCTCTCTCTTTTGGAACCATTACTAGCTTTTCTTCCATGAAATTGGATTTTCACTATGTGGTGAAACAAATTAGGAATGTCATTGTTGCGTGGATTGTGTAGCAGCTTAGACTGATATGAAGGCCTTAAAATCACGGTCAAATATTCGGACTTCGGTAGCAAAATTTTTCATTTAGTAGTTACACATCTTGACTGTCCGAAGTGTAAAGAATTGATAGAAGAGTAGACCAGCCAACAGTTTACAAAATCTTTAATTGTTTGATGTCCTTCTGTCTATTTTACTCTAGATCATAATACTGCCTAATGTAGCAAAAATCATGCGGAACAAAAGTCATAGATATGTTAACAATATTAAAAAAAAATATATATATATATATCTATACATATAAAGATTTCCTCTTAACTCAACCTAATTAATCTTTTGCTAAATTATTGAACCGTCTTATTGTCCTAAAATCCTCAAGTGGAGTTAAATTTGATATTTTTTGTTGGGTCATTTTATATGGTACAGTTTTATACAGTGGGATTGTATGTGTTGGGGCAAAGATAGTGAGAAGAGGCCATCAGGAACAGAGCAGTTTTTGTTCAATGGAGACCAGCCCAGAAGACAATAAAGATTACAGAGCATTGTAAGGCCTACAATATCTCAAATTGATCAAAGTATAGCCCAAACCTTATATTTAATTACCTTTTTTTTTTTTTTAAATTCCTACAAAAAGGAGCAGTTTGTCTTCACACCCCAAACAGTAATATTTTGTAAAATCTATTCGGACTGTGGAGGTTACTGTTGAAGCCGGTTTTGGTTGTATATCTATCTTTGTCACTGTATTTACAATGAACTGGCCCTTATTACAAAGTTACTATAATTCTTATAGTAGTAATGAAAAAAGGGGAGTTCTACAATGATGGAAAAAAATTTACCCCATCAATGGGTAAGATCTAACGGATAGAAATGATTGGATTATAAAAGTGCATCAAATTACAATATATCCTGCCACATGTGATTATATTTAAAAGGAAAAAAAAAAAAATCCATGAACTTCCCACCCCATCCCGACGGCGACCCAAACAACCCCCCCCCCCCCCCCCCCCCACAACACCACGACACGACCCCCCGCGAGCCAGATCCGGGTCAGGGGGGAGGATGACTCACATAGATGACGCCGATGACGGAGATGGCCCTCTTGCCGAAAGGTTGTTGGTTCGTCATGGGTGTTGCCAGCGAGAACGCTCTTCTCCGTCGTCGCTCCGTCATTTCTCTGCAAGTAGCCGATGAATAGACCATCGGAGGTTTTTTTTTTTTAATTTAAATTTTTCTCTTAATATTTGCAAGAATCATATATTGATAAATTTTGTGCAATTATCCTATCTCAACAGTCCAAAATCAATCGGATGGTCAAGAATTTTTTTACCCCATTGATGGGGTAAAAACACTTTACATCATTATAGAATCCCCCATGAAAAAATTTCCCCCACCCCAATTTTCCAAAATAAAAAATAAATAAAAAATAAAAAAATAACCATAAACAAGATTTATGTTGGTTTGTGATTACAGTTATAATTAAGTGGTAGTTTTACTTCTAATTTCGCCATGAGTGTTAATGTTTAAATTCACTACTCAGAAGTATTAAAAAAAGAAGAAGAAGAAGCTATATTCATTTTCAACCACTATAAGATTTCGAATAAAGAAGATTTTATAAGAAAAGGGGTGAAAGAAATAAATAATATTTTTACATAAATAATTAAAATAAATAACATATTTTATATTCATTTGTAGTAAATAACAGTAAACATGTAAACGATTTACTTAGTAAATTTATTATTTATTTTAAATATTTTAAAACTTAATTATCCTTTACTTCAATTATTTTCGTAAAAATGCTATTATTACAATTTTTATTAAGAAAAAATCACAACACTTCAAAAACTATAAGAGCCCGTTTGGTTCACCAGTTTGAGTTGAGATTTTTAAGTTCAGTTTGAGTTGAGTTAAGTTTAGTTTAAATGATGAGTGTTTGGTAAAAAGTTTGAGTTGAAAAATTTAAGTTGAGTTGAGTGTTTGGTGGAAAAAGTTTAAGTTGAGTTGAAATGGAAAAAACAAGGGCCTTGTTTGGATTGTAAAAAAATGAGCTGAATCAATTTTTTAAATTTTTTTTAAACATTCTATCATATATTTTTGTAAATAAAATATACGATCAGTAATATGACGGATTATAATTCATAATCAATATGAGACAGCACAAAGTTGCGTACAATTGGTAAAAAAAATTAGCGGTTTCAATTTTCTAATTTTTTTCCAAACAGTCTATCATATAATTTTGTAAATAAAATATACGATTAGTAATATGACGGATTATAATTCATAATCAATATGATTCGCGATTTGTTGCGTAAAATTTCTTGAGCGTAATATTATACCCCAACATAATGTACATTGATCGTAATGTAAAAATCATATAAATAAAGTAACAATTACATTCCGACTCTGGCACAATTATAAAATGTACGGTTGCGTTCACGTGACTCTGTACCATGGATACATTTGGTAACGTTCCCACATAACATCCGCCATCCTTATTGGCGTAACCGGAATCTGCTAAGTAAAATTTTCCTGCAAAAAAACTTGGGGTATGAGTAGAAGTCCATTATTTTTTATAATTATCCGTATATGTAATTAATGCAATATTATTAATCATATGATTACCAGGTTGGGGCATTGGGAAACCATGAAATGCTATTGCATCGTCCAACATTCTGGCATCATGGCATGATCCCTCATATCCGGCCAACATGTACGTGAATTTCATGTCAAACGAACATGCCGCTAATATATTCTGCGAGTGGAACCCTTTACGATTAATCCACCCGTCAGCATTCTCGCGCCTTGGGACACATGGGACGTGTGTCCCATCAATAGCACCAATGCAACCCTGCATAAAATATTAAAAAATGTATTAATGCCTGTTTGGGTCATCCACGGTTAGACGCAATTATTTTAATCGATTTGGAAAGTATTTTGGGTCAAGAACATGGATACCGTACATCGAACCATGGCCTATATTTTCCTTCATGCTCCATTATCAAAGGTTGCACCGTCGTGTACTCAGGTGGTCGGATGAAATCGTCCTTCAACGCACAAATAACCTTCAACACTCTAAAAAACCAACGTGATGTTGTTTCTTGAGAATGCTGGAATAAATACGAAACGTGTCGGTTTGTAGCCCCTTGTGCACAAATGGTTAAGAAAATGAATAGTTGCTCGTTCACATTCATGTGAGCCGTTGGCCTCAATAACTCCCGACTACCTAATAGGTTACTGAGTACTCTGAAGGTTGATGATTTCAAACTGATCATTGCGTGAATTACGTCTTCATGCCCATTTAGTATCTCGTCAACACGCATGCTGCCAGTGAGAATTGAGTCATGCATTGGTTGTGGAATGCGGCGCCTGTTCAGCCGACTATTTACCATGGCCACCACTGCCCTCGCACACATGTCGTCATCCTCGCGTTGTTCGTTAGATGTGGCTTCGGCGTTCGCGTTATGACGAGGTATGGAACCAAACCTGTTCATGTCTGTATTTTGTTGTCGTACCAAAATTCACTAATTTACCTGTTCATAGATCATTTACAACCCCGTAGTTAGAGTCACAAAAATTAACATTTGGCAATTAATGTGACTATGAAACGTCAAATTATACAAGGGTTAACAATACCTCAGATTAATGTGCAAATAAAAATGGCCTCGAAAAAAATAATAAAATCTTAATCGTTCAATGTTATGTCTAACTGAAATGGAGGGGAAAAAAAAAAGCTAGTCTATAACATAAAAATCAACTCGGCGGTGGAATCTGGGAGGTCACAACTGATGCAATAATGCCCCTCCGGTCGTCGTCGTCGAGCTGGCAGAAAGGCCGCTGAAGCCGCGGATGAGCATCGAAGTAGTGCCACATGATCGTGCGCTGATATTGTGGAATATCCATCTCCTTCATGATATTCATGCAGTCCACAATACAATATATCTCGTTGTTTTGCTCACAACCGGTTGTCGATTGAGAGCGAGCGCGGAAATGATTCGTAATTTCCTGCATGGCCGAGTAAGTCATCTCATCCGTCGCCTCCCTTTGTTTCCGCTTCCCAGCGCTCCTCTGTGACCGTGATGGACCTCCATCGTCGTTAACACCTCTCGCGTTAGCCTGTCTCCGCGCACCTACGCTCGGGCTAATATCGTCCTCCATAGCCGGTTGTGTTCCGGACTGGTCCATGGACAAATCAAAATCGAACGATGGCATACTTCCACCTCCCATCGTAACAGATCCGAATGCCGAGGCACCTGCTGCATGGTTTTTCTCAAAAATATTGTAATACAATTCCTTGTACCGAAGTCCCTCGTAGCGGAGATGGGTACACTCCTTGTTATCCTAAAAAAAAATTAAACGATTAACATGTGACTGTACAAGAATAGTTTGTTATAATTACGATATTATTGAATGCATGGAGAACGTTGTATTACTTTCACGAAGTTGTGCCATGTTGCGTCCGAGCAAACAACCGTATCCGTCGCCGGATCATATCCAAGCCCTGTATGGGTTTGCAGAGTCTTCCAACCCCTGTAAATCTTTTTCATGCGCTCTTTTTTTTGAGATAAAGTGGATCCAAAAGCCGGAACACCGCCAAAACGTGTGTTGAACTCAGTGGCCCATAGCTCCAGAACCGAGCTTGATGGTTGCTTCCCGCCTCTTTCGGATAAGTACTCATCAAGTTTTTCAAGGAATAGTTTTTCCTTGGCGTCAGTCCAAACGTACGATTCACCAGATGCTTTGCGAGGCATGGCCTTAATGCATGAGAAAGCAAAATATGAATTTATACTGAAAGGTAGATGGGTGGAATGTAGTGTTTGGCTCAGAAGCGGTTGATTGACATTTTGCAGCTGAGGCATGTCAATGACCCGAATATCGTGGCAACTACCATGGTGTTGAACACCGGCAACTACCTCAACGATATCGTGTTAATGACGCACCAGTCAGCCGAAAATACAATATATGCTGATGCGCATTTATCATCATAGCCAAATGGAAGGAGCATCTAGGTATCCTCGAAATGACCCAAAAAAGCCAATCTAGTGACCAAAAACTCAAGAAACCAGACACGGCCTATTTTGGTTCAACAGAAACTGCAAAATCAAGCCAAAATGGACCAAATAGTGACCAAAACGACCGAAACCAAAACCAAGGCAAAGTGGATCACCTAGGCAGTCCATAAATGACATAACAAAGCGATTAGAATGATCAAAAACCCAAGAAACCAGACACGGCCTGGTTTGGCTCAAAAAAAGTGCAAAATCAAGCCAAAATGGGTCAAAACATGACCAAAACCAGCAAATGGCGAACCAAGGCAGCAAACATCACTTAGGCAGTCCACATTTGACCTAACAAAGCTAGTAGGATAAGCAAAATCTCAAGAAACCAGACACGGCCACAAATGGCTCAAAAAAGTGCAAAATCAAGCCAAAATGGGCCAAAACATGACCAAAACCAGCAAATGGCGAACCAAGGCAGCAAACATCACTTAGGCAGTCCACATTTGACCTAACAAAGCTAGTAGGATGAGCAAAATCTCAAGAAACCAGACACGGCCACAAATGGCTCAAAAAAGTGCAAAATCAAGCCAAAATGGGCCAAAACATGACCAAAACCAGCAAATGGCGAACCAAGGCAGCACACATCACTTAGGCAGTCCACATTTGACCTAACAAAGCTAGTAGGATGAGCAAAATCTCAAGAAACCAGACACGGCCTGGTTTGGCTCAAAAAAGTGCAAAATCAAGCCAAAATGGGCCAAAACATGACCAAAACCAGCAAATGGCGAACCAAGGCAGCAAACATCACTTAGGCAGTCCACATTTGACCTAACAAAGCTAGTAGGATGAGCAAAATCTCAAGAAACCAGACACGGCCTGGTTTGGCTCAAAAAAGTGCAAAATCAAGCCAAAATGGGCCAAAACATGACCAAAACCAGCAAATGGCGAACCAAGGCAGCAAACATCACTTAGGCAGTCGACATTTGACCTAACAAAGCTATTAGGATGAGCAAAATCTCAAGAAATCAGACACGGCCACAAATGGCTCAAAAAAGTGCAAAATCAAGCCAAAATGGGCCAAAACATGACCAAAACCAGCAAATGGCGAACCAAGGCAGCACACATCACTTAGGCAGTCCACATTTGACCTAACAAAGCTAGTAGGATGAGCAAAATCTCAAGAAACCAGACACGGCCTGGTTTGGCTCAAAAAAGTGCAAAATCAAGCCAAAATGGGCCAAAACATGACCAAAACCAGCAAATGGCGAACCAAGGCAGCAAACATCACTTAGGCAGTCCACATTTGACCTAACAAAGCTAGTAGGATGAGCAAAATCTCAAGAAACCAGACACGGCCACAAATGGCTCAAAAAAGTGCAAAATCAAGCCAAAATGGGCCAAAACATGACCAAAACCAGCAAATGGCGAACCAAGGCAGCAAACATCACTTAGGCAGTCCACATTTGACCTAACAAAGCTAGTAGGATGAGCAAAATCTCAAGAAACCAGACACGGCCTGGTTTGGCTCAAAAAAGTGCAAAATCAAGCCAAAATGGGCCAAAACATGACCAAAACCAGCAAATGGCGAACCAAGGCAGCAAACATCACTTAGGCAGTCCACATTTGACCTAACAAAGCTAGTAGGATGAGCAAAATCTCAAGAAATCAGACACGGCCACAAATGGCTCAAAAAAGTGCAAAATCAAGCCAAAATGGGCCAAAACATGACCAAAACCAGCAAATGGCGAACCAAGGCAGCACACATCACTTAGGCAGTCCACATTTGACCTAACAAAGCTAGTAGGATGAGCAAAAACACAAGACCCACTTGGAGCGAACATGCTAACCAGTTTTCCGAGCCAAAAAGCCAACAATATGACTGAATAACCGACAAATTTAAAATCAAATCCGTGTATTGACAGAGAATAAGAGGAAGAAAATTTACTGGCAAAATGGAATTTGAGGCCGACGACGAATACAAAGCAGAAGAAGTCGGGTTAGGGCACGAATTCGAACGCTGCTTTGATGATTTCCGAAGCACAAAATAGTGGGTAATCACCCTACGGGTTCGCCGACTAGTCGAAGCCCTCTCACGGCGCCTCATCTGCTGCCCGAGGAGTGTTTGCGAGAGGAGATTATGAAGGGAAAAAGCAAATCGCCAAAACCTGCTCAAGCCCACTAACCGGAGCGCCTGCTAAGCAACAGCCGGTGGATGGGATGGAGGATCAGCGAGCAGAGCAGCGGACAACAGGCAACAGCACATGGGCGCCGGCGTGGACATCGACAAGATTCGCGAACAGGGGACGGGATGGTTGAGCCAGAAGCGCAGGGGAACGTGGGTGAACAGTAAGCCCATCTGGGTTTACTGTATAACGGGTCAGAAGCCATTTCAAGCCGAAATGGGGAGCCAAACGCCTGTGGTTCCACCCAAACGACAATATACCAGTTTGGGTTGGTGAACCAAACGGCACCTAACTGTTAAAATGTTTAAGTATGAAATCTCTAATAAAACTTTACTGTGAAAGTCAACGTGCATGCTATTTCTGTATGGGACGATAACCAAGAATAGAGTGTGATGATTGACGAGTCGGATCGGGAAAGTGCAGCTTGTAAAAGAGTTTTTAAGGCACTTAAAAAATCATTGAAGCATGTCGTTTTGATGTGTCGTTTCCTAAGCACACGACTGTCTTTTCTTTCGTTGGACAAATGGACATGTCGTTTTCAACCAAAAAGGCGACTGACGTGGACAAAGTCAGCAAACACAAATGAAAAAAAACAAAAGAGAAACATCAACATACGAGTATCGATCTGTCACTTGAGAAATTATGTGCGTTTGTTGTATATTAAAAAAAATATAGTCATTTGGCAAGTCTCACGTCAACAGAGAGTAAGGATCTTGCATGGTATACAAGAATGAAGTCAGAAATATATTTTAATAAAGATATATATTAAAAATTTGTTTTTAAAGATAAAAATAAATTTTAGTGTAGATTATATGAGAATTTTTAATTTTAATAGGTTTATGTGATAATTTTTATTTTTAATAGGGATAAAATAGTAAAATTATAAACATAAAATTAATTTTAATAGGGTTTATGTGAAAATTTTTTATTTTTTAATGAGGATAAAGTATAAACTATATGAGAGTTTTTTATTTTTTAGTGAAGGTAAATTATAAAAATAATAAAATTTTTAGGATAAATTTAAAATAACGAAAAATTCAGTCGCACCCTCTTGCCTTCGCCACTGGTGGCATATAAGTGCCCAAGAATTTAGGGGAGTTCACCTGGTTCTTATCTTTGAAGACCTTTGTAATCGATCTGTTCAGTGTAAATTTGTGTATGTGTGCTTGCTGTATATAAATATATATATATTAATAATAATAATAAAACACTGAAACAATACCTCAGTCCGGCCCCTATAATCAAATCATATCAGAAGCCATTACAGTTCCAAGTTACTGATGGCACTTTCAACACGCAACAAAGAGGATATTGGAGTTTCTGCATCAGATTCCTTGGAGTTGTCAATTATTACAAAGGTTTGACATTAGTATAAATGTGTTTTGTTCTATATGTATTTGAAGTTGGCAAATGTTTCACATTCATTGCCGAGATAAACGACTTGAGTTTTCTGGGTTTGCAACTTTTAGTTCTGAATTCAAGAGAAAAATGAAATATCTACGTTCTAATTTCTCCCCAATCAATGATTTGCAACTTCTTTTGTGAGCCTTTTTACAATAATGTTGAGACGTGAATGAAAATTTTTCTATGTTGTGGGACAGTTTAAGATTGCGCTTTGCCAGTTAGTTGTTACTCCGGACAAGAAAGTGAACATAGATCATGCCCTTGGTTTAATAAAATTCGCGGTTGAGCGTGGTGTGGCGCTTGTCATTTTACCCGTGAGTTCACTTTTTGTAGACAAAATGTTTGTTATAATGCCTCATTGAACTGTTTCAGTTCCCAGTTGTTTGATTTTATTTCTTAACGGAAAAAAAAAAAAAAAAAGGAAATGTGGAATTGTCCCTATTCAACCGATTTCTTTGCAAGACACGCTGAGGATTTCGACAACGAGGACACCAGCTCGCCGGCGTTTTCTATGTTATCTGAAGCTGCTCTTTGCTATAAGATCACAATCATTGGTGGGTCAATGCCTGAATGGAGTAATGGCCGCTTGTATAATACTTGCTGCGTCTTTGGACCTGATGGGAAGCTCAAGGCTAGGCATAGGAAAGTAAGCACACTACAACTTTTCCATTTGGATATGGTAATACAACTCTTTAAAGAGATTGGTTTTGTTGTTTTGTAGTTACATCTATTTGATATCGACATTCCAGGAGAGATATCATTTAAGGAATCGGACTCCTTTACTGCTGGGGATGATCCTACCACAGTGGACACAGGTATGTTTTTTGACTCCTTACGTTTATCAATTCCTTGAGCCGAATCCACCCAAGTCGATAGTAGTAAGATGGGGGGTAAGGCAATAAATGATAAGTTGTGAAGTTATATATCTCATGTGGAAGGTTACAAGTGAAGGTTCATAAGTAGAACGACTATCTCCCAATGGTATGAAGCCTTCTGGAGTAACGACAAGAGCCAACCCGCGTAGGCTTAGGCCCAAGGAGGATAACATCGTACTATCTAGAAGTGTGTGAGTCATCACAAATACGTTTTTCAGTTTTTAAACTCAAGTGTACCTTTATGTATTTGCAGATGTTGGTCGAATTGGCATTGGGATTTGCCATGACATACGCTTTCCTGAGCTTGCTATGCTGTATAGACAAAAAGGTTCTTGATTTTGTTGAAAATGTTGTTATTTTTGTCTCTTATGCATAAGATTCATCTGATGAAGTCGTTGATGAAAACGCGAAGGTGTTCACTTGATATGCTATCCCGGAGCGTTCAACATGAGCACTGGTGAAATGTTGTGGGAGCTAGAACAAAGAGCAAGGTAAAGAATATACAGCTTCTTTATCGCCAGTGGATGTTTATCATCAAAACACACGGTTTAGTCTATAATTCTATTTACTGTTTCCTACATCAAAATCTAGCCAGAAGCTTGCCATACAATCATCTAAACCGATTCGTTTCTTCCAATTTTCAGGGCCGTTGATAACCAGGTGAATACAAAACGGTCTTTTACCATATCCTCTTAATCTTTTGCACCTTAAAATGCCATTCACAAAGTGAACATTTTGATGCTGTTGTTTTAGCTATTTGTTGCAACTTGCTCACCCGCTCGTGATTCTACTGGTTGTTGCTACACAATATGGGGTCATTCGACCGTCGTTGCACCGGTATTAAAACTTGTGGAATTCCTCAACTCGTACGTTGTTTATTTATTCTAAATATACAGTGGAACTAATTGCGTAGATGAAAAATGTCTTGTTTGTGCACAACAGTCTGGTGAGATAATTGCGACCTCAGGGGATGAAGAGACCGTTGTGTTTGCCGAGATTGATTATTCCAAAATTGAACTCCAAAGGTGGATTACTATTCTTTAAACTATGATCTTCAAGTAATCTATAATATTTTGATCATCTTGTCGAACTTTGAAGCTTGGCAATATGCAGGAAGAATATCCCAATCAACGAGCAAATGCGGAGAGATGTGTACCATTTTGTCAACAAACATGACCAGAAACTACTTGAGGGTTGAAAACCACGTTCAGAATCTGCCTCAAAAGACAATGATAATAGCAAAATGTTCATTTCATTTTGTTGTACTATACTACATGAATGACAGTAATTTGGAGAGAAATTGTATTGGTTTTCAGTCAAATGTCATTAATTATGATTATCAGCGACAAATAATGACATGAACTGTTATATAAATACAATCTTAAAATGACTAAGAATTTTTTGAATTTGACAATTGAGTTCCTAAACTTTTTTCGTTGGCAATCAACTCCTTAAACCTAAAACTTTTTAACAACTCAGTTTTTTCTACTCAGATTTGTTAAAATTGGAATGGTTTTTTACACAAGAATTGCCCGTGATAGCCCAGTAGAGGGGATGAATAATATAGCTCTAAAATTCTAATATAAAACTAACATTTTACCTTACTAATTAAAGGAAAGGAAAAAAAGAAAATTCAAGGATCAAACGACACATTGTTTTGTTGCAACGCAAACGGCATTAAAATTTTCCATAAAACGACATGTCGTTAAAATTTTCCATAAAACGACATGTCGTTTTTGTTTCTTTTTTTCTTTTAGCACTTTTTTTTTTGGGGTGTGCTAAAGACACATTTTCTTTCTTAATAATACATATATTGTTGCTCGTATTGAAAAAATTTGAAAATGGCATAACGTTCATATTTCTTTGCCTCTAGTTCATGTATTAAAGAAAGTGATTGAAATTCATGTCGACCAACTTTCTTTGCATCCGTACGAGTGAAATCTCCCACCATCTCCACACCTGCAAGAGCGTCTCCCAGTTGAAACAGACCCACAATTTCTTACTCAAAACCTTCACTAAATCCCACGACTACGACGTTCTTTTGGCTCGGTTCCTCTCTCGACTCCTCCAATTCCCTGGCGACAACCTCCGTTACGCCCTCAACCTGTTCGACGAAATTCCCAACTGCAAAAACCACTTCCTTTGGACCTACCTCATGCGCTCCCATGTCCTCAATGGCCGTTTCACTCACGCCATTGTTTTGTACGCTAAAATGCAACGGCAGGGCATTCCACCATCTGGGTTCACCTTGTCTTCCGTCCTCAATGCCTGCGCTCGCATACCGGCAATGTTCGAAGGGAAACAGATCAGTGCAAAGGTTGTGCAGATAGGTTTCTTGGGAAACAAGTTTGTGCAGACTGCGCTTCTTGATATGTATGCCAAATGCGGGTTTGTCAAGGAAGCGAGAGATGTTTTTGATAGAATGGCTGATAAAGATGTGGTTGCTTGGACGGCCATGATTTACGGGTATACGAAGAAGGGTATGATGGATGATGCTAGGTGGTTGTTTGATAACATGGGGCGACGAAGTGTGATATCTTGCGCCACTATGGTTTCGGGGTATGCGAATTGTGGCGATATGGAAGCAGCAAAGGTGTTGTATGACGAAATAGTGGAGAAAAACTCAATCATATGGGTTGCCATGATAGCAGGGTATGGGAAATGCGGTAATGTGGTGGAGGCCAGGAGAGTTTTCGATGAGATACCGAAGCGGGATACTTCAAGTTGGGCAGCAATGGTGGCTTGCTATGCTCAGAATGGGTATGCTAGGGAAGCTATTGACATGTACAAGGAAATGAGAGAAGAACACGTTACGGTTAATGTGGTGGCACTGGTGGGAGCTATATCAGCTTGTACGCAACTAGGAGATGTTGAAATGGCGACCGCATTGGTAAACCATGTAGACCAAGGTTGTTGTGGTAGGTATAGATGGGGTTTTCTTTTCTGCCAGTCGATTATATTTGTTTTACGATGTTCTAAAATGTGATGCTGATATTTTCTCTGTCAAACTTTTCAGAACGAACAAATTATGTATCCAATGCACTCATTCACATGCACTCAAAATGCGGTAACATAGACGAGGCAATGAGAGAATTTAACAGAATGAGGGACAAAGATGTTGTTTCTTATACTGCATTGATCATAGCCCTGGCTGAACATGGAATGGCCAGGAAAGCTCTGGAACTTTTCTCAAAGATGCAAAAGGAAAATGTAACACCAAACCAGGTTACGTTCCTTGGTGTCCTAAATGCATGCAGCCATGCAGGATTAGTTGAGGAAGGGTGTCGATATTTGGAGCTCATGACTCGGGTTTTTCAAATTAAACCGTTGAAGGAGCATCATGCTTGCATGGTCGATCTTTTGGGCAGGGCGGGGCTACTTGAAAGGGCCTACAATCTCATTATGGAGAATGTGAAGGCTGCAGATGCGAAGACTTGGGGTTCTCTGTTAGCAGCTTGTAAGGTTCATGATAACAACGAAATAGGTGAGGCTGCAGCCAAGCATCTGTTTGAAATAGAGCCCGAGAATACCGAAAATTATGTGCTTTTGGCAAGTATTTTTGCGGCAACAAGCAAGTGGGATGATGCCGAGAGAGTTAGGAAGATGATGAGTAAAAGGGGGTTACAAAAATCTCCCGGACGCAGCTGGATTTCAAGTTCCGAGGTGAGAGAGATTGGAGGCTGAAGTGAAGAGGCGATCACATTTTTATGTTAGTACTATAAGTGTGCCTTGACTAGTAAATATTTATATGGACCTTATACAGTAATACTAACACCCATAGTATTTGACCAATGTGCAACTTCTCTCTGAATGGATCTTGAAAAAACGCATGGAATTAGTTCGCTAGTGCATAAAAACTGCTGCTACCGGTTTAAAGTAGGTTGATGGTTCTTGAACTTCATAAAAATTCTCATTTCAACCTCGGAAAATATAATGTGGCAAAACAGTTTATCGAAATATATGATTGTCACATGTCCAAACCGATAAATTATGCTGCGCTGTCTCTGAAAGATTCGAGACCTCAACAATGAAGATTACAAAATATGGACCCAAAAGCCTACCAATTTTGATGAGCAGACTGAAGCACGAGAGAACCTATAACCAGATTCGTCAAATTCTGAGTGATGCTTAAATGCAGCACATGCACAATAATAGCATGACCATTTGAACTCTGATTATACTATCAGCTGAGGACATCTCGATGCTGCTTCTCACAAAGAAGCTTCTGTACTGACGGCGAGAATGCTTCCCAGTTTATGTCTTCAGTGGAGCCTTCTTCTCTCTGTCAGATATTCGAGCAGGAGCAGTTGAGTGCGACTTGAACCGACCCCTTCCACCCTCTTCCTTTTCCTGGAGGATGAGAATCATACATATCAAGTATTCATTATAAACACTTCTTTTGCATCTGGTATCGCAGAAAAGGTCAATCATATTTTAAAAAAATCTTTGAAAATTTGATAGTCGAAATGGTTCTAATTTTTTAAATTTAACATCCCATCTAGCCGAAGAGAAACATTCAGAAATCTAAACAAACATCTCGAACTAGGATGAATATAAGATCTAAAAACTCCAAGAATTTCCTGATTTTCCAGATAATCTATAGCAGAGAGGTAACATATGTGGTGCCTGTCTACTATCAGCTGAACATCTAAATGGAGAAATAAGTTTACCTTCTTCTTAACAATTTGAACCACATCCTCATCTTGAAGAACGTGACCAAGACCACAATGCTGGGGGTAATGCCTGGCGCTTATACCCCAAACTAACACGTATTTAACATCCTTCACTAAACTCCTGTGAATGTGGTTACAGAAGTCTTCCACAGTGCAGCCACCTCTATCCTATTAAGATAAACCAAGAGGAAATAAGTCATTAAGGCTTAATTAAGCTGACAATGAGTTACCAAGAAGACCACTCAAAAGGATTGAAACATACAGTAGATAGCACAACAGGATCGCTGAAATCAGGTTGCTGGCCTTGCGGCTTTGTATAAACTCTAACGAGACCCATTTCTTCCCACATCTTTGCGAGTAGTCTATCTAAGTTCAGCTGTTTAAGCAACAAGGATAAACAAAATAAATATAGCTCAATCCATTCCCACATTGAACGTAATGACATATATATCAAACACACAATTTGAAAGGAAGTAAACTGAATCGAGTGGATCTTATTAGATTTATTATTGACCACAGCCAAATTCTTTGTAACTTGGACAGCTCATCATAAGCAGTATGACTTAACAATTTCTTCCATTCTCCATTTACTAGTAAAATGAAAAGGCAGAAAACTTGCCTTCAGATTGCAGCTAATAACAACAGAGCTAGGTTGTCTTGCCAATTTATCCACGTCATCAATACCAATAACATCTATCTTGTTGTATACATAAACACACTTCATGTATTTACGATTTCCCTCAATAACATCAATAAGATCGTCCACTGTTGCATCCTCACGAAATAGTACCTGCAAATAATCCATCATCACACGAGTTTGATTTCTCATAACATAGCCTGGAAGTTATGAGATACACTACATAAAAGGTGTATTCCATTTAGAGCTGAATCTGACAACTGGTTCAGTTAGCATAGCCTTTTAGCTTCATACCTCTGCATTGTGAATTTTGTATTCATGTAAAATTTGATAACAAAGCTTCTCATCCACATGAGTCAATGGAACAGTGCTGTTGAATGAAATACCCCCGGTTTTTTTCTTTTTGAAGTATATCTGCCAAGAAACAATGCCAAACCCAATTAAGATCCCCACGAGTTATTTAAACAAAATCAAGAAATTAAAAACCAAAACAAAAAGAAATCCAACTAAAGCCGGTTTTGGAAATCATATTAAGGTCTTTGAAACGATAAACTTACTTGAGGTGGTCTTTTGTTTAAACGCAAACCCACAGCTTCCAGCTCCCTTGTCAATATTTGCCGATGACCCTCACTCTGATGCAACAAACAATTTACAATATAACAAAATTGTTGGACTAAAAGCAAATGTCATAGAAACATACCCACAACAGGACACAGAAAAGATGAAATAGACGTAACAATAACTGGAAGGTTGAAAAAGCAATACATGCTAAATTAGCGGAGTAACCATCATAGGAGCGGAAGTACTCAAGACACAATTACTTACTTTTGAGGCATCAAGGACCATTAGAACAATGTCAGAAGACTTGGAAACAGCAATAACCTGGCAGAAACATGGTATCACATATTCTTGAGATTTACACGAAACTTAACAGTATTGAGAAGAATAATTGAAGAGAAATGACAACAATAAAGCAACCTTATACAAATCTTATAAAATTATCTCCATGAGGAAAAGCATGATGCTGCATTATCACAAACTGAAAAAGTGCAGTCGCAACTATACCTGCCTTCCACGGCCCTTGCCTTCAGACGCACCTTCGATAATTCCAGGAAGGTCAAGAAGCTGAATTTTCGTGTCGTTATAGTGTATAATGCCAGGAATGCATGTGAGTGTTGTGAACTCGTACGATGCCGCTTCCGAGTGTGTGCCCGTTAACAGTGTCAAAAGTGTTGACTTACCCACACTATGAACAATCAATAGGTCAAAATTTTGCAAGGGTTTCGATTCTCTCTCTCAGGCCCACATAATCAATTTTGAAGTTAAACAAGAACAATTCAAAATCATATGAAGAGATATAATAAAGACAGCAAACCAAACCTTGGAAAACCTATCAATGCAACACGTCCGTGGCCAAATTTTGTTACTTCAAAACCTTCTCCTCCTCCGCTAGAACCCTATAAGTTATATAACAGGCAACGAATCAGCAACATATATATATATATATATATATATATTTTATATATCAAGCAATTTGTTGTCAAAAAAAAAAAAAGCATGCCTTTGGAGGCTCCAGCAATTGAGTCCTAAGCTTAGCTATCTTTGCCTTGAGCTGACCAAGATGATACTCTGAAAATTCCATTATCGAATTAGAAAAAACTCAAAATCAATAAACATGATTACTTTACTGTGAATAACAAAATTAAATTGTAAAGAGGTAATATACCCGTTGCTTTGTTTTTCTGAGTCCGAGCCATCTCGGCCTCAATTTCCTTGATCTTCTCTATGATTCCCATTTTTCCTTTGTTTTCAGCTTCCCTATCCAAAAAAAAAAAAAAAAAAGATTTAGTTTGTCACGAAATTTCTCAGAAACCAAACAGATAGAAGAAAGGAATAATGCGAATTAGAGTTGACGAGAATTGAAGTTTCGGAGCTCGATGACTCGCTCTCACCGTGACTCAGACGGAGTTGGGCGATGATCGCCGGAGCTGTAAGCTGAGGAGAGAGAGAGAGAGAGAGAGAGAGAGAGAGAGGGAGGGATCGAGGATGAGAGCAGGGGAGGAGTTTAGGGCTTAGGAGAGGAGAGAGAGAATCCGAAGCCTGGACTCAATTGTGGGCCCATAGTTGGTCATGGATCTAATTCTGGGCTAGGCTATTTGAATTTTGGGCCCAATTGTTGAGGCTCAGTTCATCCATAAATCAAATTTTCTTTTCTTTTTTCTTTTTTTGGAACTTTTTGTTAATTTCTTGTTAACTATTAAATTTAAAAGGAGAATGATTATTATTATTTTTTAAATATGAGGTCTTTTGTCCATTGTAAAACTCAAATTCTGAAACTTAAATGTATTTTTTTGGAGTATATGTGTTTTAGGATATATTTGTAGTTGCATTCTATGATGTTGATTTTAGGAGATATTTTGTGATAATTGCTATATGCACATTGAATTCATTTGAAATATTCCTAAAAAAAAATTCATTTGAAATATGAGCATGAGAAAGTAGTAAAAGGAAAACATTCACTGGTTACAGAACCTGTGTAAACATTCGATAATTGTGTAGCTGCACACAAAAGAGACTAGAGGTTTGATAAGCGCTTGTTCCTAGTAGTGATTCCTTGTGTTATTTGTTAAAGGTTCTCAATATTATAATTTCTTAATAATATGATTTGTAGTTGTTAAAAATTTATATTTTTATTATAGATTAAGGGTCAATGAAGAATAGAGGGCGGTAGTGAGGACGACGAAAATCATAATTGCAACAGTTGCGGTGCAATGTAGATCAAGGGCTTGAGATGGGCGCCATGCTAGTCAGGGGTGAAAGCCTCAAGAGATCTGGTCGGGTATGACGAGATCCAACAGTGGTGATGGAAAGTTCTCAGAATTGCAATGGATGTGATGCGATGTAGATAAAGGGCTTGCGATGGGCACCATGCTAGTCAGAAGCAAGAGCCTCCATCGATCTAGTCAGTATGACGAGCTCTGGTCGGGTATGACGAGCTCCGACAGTGGTGATGGAAAGCTTCAACAACATGGGTCGCAAGTTTCCCTTGTGGGGGGGTGGGGGGTTTGTGCTTATCAAGTGTTGTCCATGTCGAAAAATATTACAACCCCCATTGTGTGTTTTTTTTTTTTTCCTTCACAAAAGTGAGATTAATCTGGAGTCCGCGGATAAATTAAGTCACACTCCCAATCCACATAACAAACGCACCCTATAATACTCTGTGCAACTTCCTATTTAACTGGAATTCCTGTTTAATTTACTCGCAAACAAGAAAAGCCCCTCTAATACTTTCTAATATTAAAAGAGCTTGCAAAACGCACGACCATGAAAGTCCACAGAGATGCCACGAAATGTTTGCCAATTCATTTTCCCGGTTCACTACTTCAGCAGCATAGCCCCATCAATCAGTATCAAATGGGGGTGGAACGCCAAATAGCTTACCAAAGCTGCAAGGTACTGAATTAGTATAAGAAAAACATTTCGGAAAGCTTCGAAAATGTTTCATAAACTCGATCCCGACAACCTGCAATCCATAGAAAACATCGGCATAACATTTCGATTTTCTTCAACTGTTACAATTTGGTATCTTTATTTTTCCTCCTATTTAGACGGTTAGAATGGCAGTTTATTTACAATGTTACAAGTACCCCGACTGTGTCTCATGCATGCTTCTCCCACCAACACCTCCCAGATTGTTTGAGCCCAGATTCGGAGGAACCTGAGAGTGCATCTCGGCAAGCTCCCTCACTCGCAACAAAATCGGCGCTGGGATGGGGACTGAAGCATTTTTCCGAGAAATCATCTGCATCGTTGACCACATAACAAAAGGGAAGGGAAACTTACGTATAATAACAGAATGGCAAATCATAAGAATGAAACAAAAATGATGAAAGAGGCTTGACCAAGAAAACCCAGGTTTCATTTTTTATGCCACCATTAAATTGTTCCTAGTAGAAACCATTCACAAACATCTATGAAAAATTCCTGTAAGTAGCCTAACAGGTTGAAATCAAAGTGGGCAAAACTCAACCACATGTTTGAAAAAATTTCGGAGATAAGGTTAAGGTTTCAACTTACTGCCTCATCAGGAGGTGTCTGTGCAAAGCTAGCTTTCAGCAGATTCCTCCACTTGTCCTACAAAATTCAGCCTAATTAGGCTCAACACAATCCAAGCTTAAACAACTGCTGATTAGGTTGTAATACTATTAAAATCTGGTGGGAAGATGTACCTTGAGGTCGACTGAGGTGCGGTAGGAATAGGATGCAAAGGCAAGCCTTTTGATCTCAGACCACCTCCCAGCGCCACATTTAGATACACCCTCCACCAACTTCATAACCTCAACAAGAGTCCAAGCTCTATGATGTTTCCTTCTCACTCCACCTTTTGCAGTAGGAACAGTTGCAACATTATCATCTGAGGTGTCTTCAGATGAATCTGTGTGTTTTGGACCCAGATTCTTCCCCTGTTGAACTTTGCCCGCAGCTGAAAATTGCTTATTTTTCTCTGCCTCGGACGTGAGCTACACGGGAAAAAGCATAAGCATAAAAGAACACATTCGAGCATAGATAATGCATATCTCTCGTGTAACCAAGAACCAGAAAAGCAGTCCTATTGCATCGATTCTATAACAACCACCACCATAAGCAGGTAAGCCAAATGCATTTTGAGTAAAAAATGCAAGATATGATTTCAGAAATAACGAACCATAAGTACAGAAGATCTAGCTTCATTTATGGGAATTTGGTCAAACTAAGTTATAGAGATAAAAATAGAACAAGGTTATGGACCACAGAGTCTAAGAGAGTGCCATTTCTCCAATTATTCTATTCTCCTTTATACGAATGAAGCCCTTAATTTGAGGGGGGAAAAAACGGAACATACGACCTCATAGTCATCAACAAATCAATGAATGCGTAAGAATAATCACATCAAACTGACAAAATGGTTGACATAATGTCACGATTCACATATTGCACACGAAGTTTTTCTCACCAGTGGCTCAGTCTGTTCAGAAGCAGATCTGGACTTCAAGACTTTGTCCGTACACTCACTATCTGGTTGAGAACTAGGCACTGCAAGGACCTTCACGACTTCAGCTGCCATGCCCAAACTACTCGGATGGAATTTCTATTAAAATGCAGTTGGCCAAGTTCAGTTTTTTTTTCACGGGAAAAATGTCGAGCACTACTTAGATTTAATACTCGATTGCAAAAACAAAACAAAATGATGGAAAGCGCCTATATAAATTTTAGGAAATGAGAGAGAGAGAGAGAGTCAATGCAGATATATAGGTAGTTCTGGAACAAGTTTGCCAGAGTAGTAAATAGGCTTTTGACAAGGTTTATAGAGCCTACATTTCAAAATCAAGACATGCCCCCGAGCTCCCTTTTGAAAAAAAAAAAAAAAAACACAAAACAAACCAACCCCAAGTTTCATGAAGCTAGTAGTTTGATCAAAGAAATCCCATTTTACATTCAATTATTTCTTATATCCTACAATTGTAATATTAATATGAAATAATCATTCTTTGCCAGACTTTTTGATCCCACACATCAGATCCAAAAGGCCAAACCCAAATTTTCTACATACTAAAAGCAACAATCAACTAGCTAAGCCACATGAGAATTGTACATACCATAAGGGCCTTTATATTTTTCCTTGGACGGCTTCTTCGGACCCGAGAAACACATGGAATCTGAATCCCAGACCCGCCAAGAGAGTCCAACCGTGTCAACATGATTCTCTCATTCAAAGAGACATTTTTTATAGGCCTAAGACAAAATTTTTGCGATGTCTGTCCACATCCAATATTTTTGGCTGAACAGTGCACTTTTTGGCTACAATCTCTAGTTTCAGCTTCAGAAAGTTCTTCAATGTATCTCCTTGTGGGCTTCCGAACACGTTTGGCAGCTCTTTGTTCATCACTACCAAAATCAAATTCAGCGTTGTCATTGTATCTCTCGCCTGAAACAATTTGATGTTCTTCCATTTGGCTGCCATGATTAGTTGGTGAATGCTTGGGGCTGACACTCGTTGCTTCAACTTTAGACTCCTCAGCGCAAGCCCCATTTGCATTCTTACAGCGTTCTTCATTTCGCTTGCTGACCAATTTGTTGTCTTTAATTGTGAAAGAGGTGGTAGGAACATCACAAGAGTTGGTCAATCCCATTGCAATCCTCCTCTTAAGCCACAATTTATCTTTGACAGTAGTTTCCCGCCCAAAAGTTGCTTTGAACAATTCATGAAGCTCTCTAATTGATAGGTTGTCCAAGCATATTTCCCCCTTTAACTTTGAAAAATCAGGATTCGAATTATTGCAGACAGCAGAAGTTGATGAACCACTATCTCGTTGTCCATCTGGTGGTTTAAAGCACTCCCCAATGCTCCCAGATAAACTATTACAGCCGTTGTTTACTCTCAGTGCTGACGAAGGAACAATTTCCTGCAAAGGAATTTCAAAGAGCTTCTCCTCAACAGCAGACAATTCATCATGCTGATCAGAACACTTGTTGTCAACACTCATAAAAGCAGAAGAATCGTCAAGAGATCCACAGGCTATGGGGAGTCTCTCTTTCTCTTTAACCTTTTGTGACACCTCCTGAATGTTCTACATAAGATTTTGTTATTAAGGTCAAGAAGGATCGAGGAAAAGGAATAACTACAGAAGCTATATTTGTAGACACACAAGCAGACCAAAAAAAATTACCTAAATTCAATTAAAGAAGAATGACGTATTCACACCAGGAGCAGGGAACTAAATGAACCACTTCGAGAAGAAAAACTACTCTTAAGCAGAATGCAATAATGGAAACCACCATTACGAGATTAACTTGTCAAATTAAACACATTTATCAACGTTCAAAACCTTTTTTTTTTTTTTTAATTACATAGTCCTTCTAAAGTTCATTTTGGTGTGATTAAGTAGTAGCTAAATAACCATAGTTCACCTGCAACATCCAATTATTCTGCAAGACAAGCAGAATCCAAATTTAAATTTGAGAATAACAAAAGAAGAAGAACAAGCAAACCAATACCTCAAATTCTGAAGTCAATTTCTCTGTATCAGCTTCTTCTGTGTTCTCAGAATGTGATAAACCTGGAATATATTGTTCAATAAAATATGAACCAGAGCCTTCTAGTTGATTGAATAAAACTAATACTCTCCACAAAGAATAAAACAAGAAAAATGAAAAATACAGATAAGTCTGTCAAAACCTTAATTGTTAAATATGCTCCAAATCCTGGGGAGAAAATTCCAAGCGAAAAAATATCTAGAACACCTATTCAAATAGATGCAGAAATTGTCACTACGCAATACCTTCTGAGACTTCCAACTGAAGCTTCCCAGGGTCCGATCCTTCATTGGATGTGCACTCTGTAGTCTTCTCTATGTCCACAACATCAAGCATCTCTGTCTTGTCATCAACAAGAAAATCCTCAACCTCCATTACTTCTTCATCTGTTGCCGGCACGAACCTCCCATCACCGTCAACCTGGACAACACATAAGCCACCGTAGGTTCAATTCAACCTATTAAAAATTGAAGAAATATGAAGCAATCATGATGCCAGCGTAGAAACAGAAGCGCTAATTGTAACCTATCAAAAAATGGTGCCCATTCCATTCTTTAAGTCAAAATTAAACGGTTGAATGTGATGAAAGAAATTTCTTCCAAATTATTAAAATTCACATTTACTCTATTTTCATTACTCATCTTAAACTTCTTCTCATTCAATCAACTAGAACAAAATTCAGATTTCTGCATCGTAACTATACTAAGAATAATGCTTCAGCCGCTGATTCAAATGTCATTTACCAATTATATCTTAACAAGTCAACTGCCAAATAATTCGGAAACACACATGGCATTGCCCTTATTCTAAATTAATCAACATTTTTTTACCCCTTAAGTAAAGAAATGTAACTTTTGGTAAACGAGACAGGAACAGCAAAAGCTTTGACAGTTCCTACAAAATCAACAAGACAAAATGTTAATGAATTGTACCCGAACGAGCTTGTATACAACTGGATCAGCGACATGCTTTGGCGAAGACAAACAGGAGCTACTCTTCTCAACCCCACACTCCTCAAACTTCCCTTCATTACTATTGTCAACTCCAACCACTGTTTCCATGGAAAATCCACCACATGCAACTCAAATACACAAACTGTAACCCCACAAGGATTAAGGGCCAAAAAAAAAAAAAAGATAAATAAAGTTAATTCCTTTTCTTTTTCAGTCAATTTAGAACTTACAAAATACAGGCTACTTAAACAATTATACCAAAATGTCATCCAAAACGAAAATTTGCAAAACCCAGGTAAATTCATGTCTTATTTAAACCAAAACATATGAAATAAATGAAGCTTAAGCTCATATACAAAAATTCCAAATACATGAACCAAATTTGAACATATATATATTTTATAAAAGAAATTCATATATAACCACAAATTAAAATTTAACAAAAATAACCGAAATTAGCAAGATTAAATTCTATCTAAGCATGACTGAAGCACAAATTGCTCAAGAAAGTTACAGTAATTAGAACAATTAAGAGCAAATGAAGCTAAATTACTCTCAACTTCTGGAATTCGATCACAAAAAAAAAAAAAAAAAAAGCCGGAAACTCGGCAGAGAAAGCGAAATTAAGGAGGGCTCACCATAGGAAAGGTGGGAGGGGGGACCGAGTGGACTCAGTCGTGGTGAGTGAGAATTGCTATACAAGAACTGAGTTGGAGCGTTCCGAGACTGAGTCTGAGAAGGCGAGTTAAAAAGTAGAAACAGCGAAAAAGAAGAAGCTTTAGGGACACGAAAGCAGATTAGAGAACAATCGGATTGATGTGAGCGTGCGACTCTTTCTCTCTCTCTCTGCAAAAACTCTCTAGTACGCTTTAGAAAACAATCGGATTGTTTTTTTTTTTTTTTTTTGGCTCGCTTTTTTAGTACGCTGTGTTTGCAATCTTACAGTTCCGGACGCGAAATTATATATAAAGTAGAGTGAAGAAATAGGCGTCAAGTCCTGATGTGCGGATCAATGCTTCTCGGCTCTCGACGTTTCTTGTATCGGACAGCTTGACGGTGGCCCATTGGACTAATGGGTTGCTCATTTCTTTTCTCTCTCTCCCTCTCTCTTTTTAAAAAAAATTGTACTTGAGTTTCTCAATATCAATTTCTTTTTCGTTTCTCAGAAATTACACTGAATAACAGTATGCAAAATAAAAATTATATATATACATTAGTTAGATTTAAAATATTTTTAAAAATTTTAAAACATATTATTTACTTTAATTATTTATGATAAAACTGCTACTTCTGAAAGCTACTTCTCTTTTTTAATTTTTTCGATTATTAAATTCTTTTTGTTATTATCTCTTCTATTTTTTTTCCCCTCAAAGCTATTTTCAAAAGGTCAATAAGAATTGGTTCATAATACGACAAATTGAATCAACATGGTTAGTACTTTTTATTGTTTTAAGTAACATGGCTTGTACTACCATAACAACAGAACAAGAAAAGCCCATAGAATAAGTTTAATTATTATTCATCAAAAGAAAAAAAAAAAAAAAAAGGGTTTAATTAAACAAGGTTTTTGCTCATGACAAAAGGTAATTGATAGTTCAAATAAAGAGCATGGGAAACAACATATTTAATTAGACAAAACTACTACATTGAGGTCACCAGCTACTCACCAGTTTAAGCTTAACGCAACTAAATGAAACAAATACTTGAAAATCCATATCCATATCCTCAACTCAAAAAGAGAAAAAAAGAAAATGTCTATAAGTAAACTTAAACTTGATCCTTGACCTGAACACTGCAAAGCTAAACAATAAAAAGGGAAAAAGAAAGTAATCTATGCATCAACAACTACTGGTACATCTGCTGCCTCATATGGAGAAAGCTTTAAGTACTCGTCTTCATCCTTGGGCGGGTGGATTGTAACAAGATCTGGTAGCGGCGTTGTGGGGCCTTGCTTACCCTTGGGGTCCCAGTCCAGCATAATCTTGACTTTGATACCAAGAACACCCTGCAAATGTAAATGGTAATAGGACTATTAGTCGACATAAATAACAGAAATGAAGACACATTGCTATTCCTCGAACAGCCTTCCATTTGAAGACGTGGTAAAATAGGCTCACCTGTCTAAGAAGCACGTGTCTCACGGCAGAGTCGATGTACTCTTTAACAGGCTGGCCAGAGGATATCATGTATCCATCCTTGAACTTCATGGATTTTGCACGCTGGGCCCTGAGCTTACCACTAACGATAACCTGCATGTCACAAAATAGAAATTCACAGAGCATTCTTGAAGATATACGAACACAGATCACATATGGCTTTGTGTAATCGCACCTCACATCCTTTTGCCCCATTCTCCATAACAAATCTGAGCACACCATAGCAAGCCCTAGAAACAAAAAGATAAAAGGAAAAACAATCAAACTCTCAAACATATTAATGCCAAATAGAAAGACAGCAACTACGGTATAACAGAACTACACGAGCATGTTTTAAACATCACAGTTATGGAGGTTGGAGAATAGGAATCAAACAAGGAAGTTAAATGAGGACTAAGAATATGGTAGATTCGTTTTCACTTGTTTGAGTATGAAAAATAGAGACAGCGATGAGAAACCTCTACACTGCTACTGAAGTTAACTACAAAAAACTACTAGTGTTTTTGTTCACACGGCTCATCAAGTCATTACAGATATATACATATATACATATATATATATATATATATCTTAATTTTTAATGACCCGAAAGTTTTAAAAAAAAAATTTACTCGCAGAGCAATGTTTCCATTGGATCACGACTGAGATTGTAAGAAATGTTGAAGCTCCCGAACCTTAGAACTAATGAGCAGTTCAAAGAAACTAACAAAGCTCCAATTAGTTAATATAAGCATTCTTCGAGATCCTCTGACCCATAATTGTTGGGAAAGGGAGGAGTAATATGAATGCTCGAATTAGGTTTTCAAATAAGGTGGAATATTTTCCTATGGAAATGCAAAAATATCATATGATTAAATCGCCGGTACAAAATCATCTGTATCTTCAAAAATATACTAAAAGCAACAGGCCAGTCACTGTTTGTTTAAGTCTGAAGGCTACTAAAACAAAACCGAGCTTTCGCAATACCAAGTATGTCTAAAATTGCACCTGGACCACCCATCTCCATGTGTATGATCGAAAACAAATGTGCACTACGATATTTGTAAGTTCTAAAACTATATAGCGCTTTACAATTAGCCCAATAAAAAAAAAAAAGAAACACTTGTGATTAAGATTCGAGGCATACCGCCGGACAGCAAGCCCTCCGAGAAGCTTGTAACGGAGAGACTCCGCCTGAGCAATGGCGCAAAGGCCCCGGTTGTTGACTTTCTCTGCATAGAGCTCAACACTGTTCTCTGGAAACTTAAAACGTTTCTGAACAACAGATGTCAGCTCCCTAATTCTTCTCCCCTTCTCACCTAGCCCATTCAAACAAAATTGAATTCAGGAATAGAATAAAACAGAACCAAAAATTCTAAAATAGCATCCAATTGAACAACTAGATTCAGTTATTTCTCGGAATCAACTACAATAACGTCGATCAAACACGACATGCTAGAAAATTCTTGTTAATCTGAAAACAACAAAAATTGAAATTAATGTTTTATGGAATTACCAAGAACATTCTGAGTACGAGTGGCCCGGATGATGATCTCCGTCCTCATAGGCGTAACCCTGACTTCGACGCCGGAGTAGCCGTCTTCGGCCAACTCTCTGGTCAAGACCTCGTTCAGTTCGGCGAAGAACACTCCGTCAGCGACGAACTGCGGCAAAAAAAAAAAAAAAAAAAAAAAAAAAAAAAAAGTGAATACAACCTTGAACGTCGAAAGATGTTGTTTGGTTGGTGAGAAAGTGAAGAGAAAATTGGTGGCGTGCCTTTCGCTTTTTGCTCATTTGAGTAGCCATGATTGTGGGTTGGACTGCTGCGATTGCACTTTTTTGGGATCGTAGAAGGTCTGCCGCTGTTCGCGTGATGAGCTTATGGGAGAACCCTAGAAGGACACTGATAAGAGCGATGGATGGATATAGGAGGGAGATGATCCGACGGTGGGGAGTTCCAATCGACGGCTGAGATTAAAAGCGTTTTGTGTCGCAAACATAGGATTATAAACAGTGAGTGTTAATTGGGTTTGGGCCTGGACTGTTCAAGTGGGAGGAGAGTTGGCCCAGTTGTTTCGACCAGTAAACGACATGTCGTTTTATAGATAACAAACTTTTGAGAGAAATTTAAGGCCTGTTTGGCAGAGCAGAAGCTGTTTTTGGCTTTCCAGATACAAAAATAATTTCTAGAAGTGTTTAGATGATCTATCAAAAGGACTTCCTATAAAAGCCAAAAAAATGTGATTTTGACAAAAATCTTACGAGTAGACTTTAAAACTTATAACAAAATTTAAATTAGACATTATAAACTTTATTTATTATTTTTCATACTTATTATAATATTTTAAAAATCATTTTGGCTTCAAAAATTATTTGGTTCCAAATACTTATTGAAAAATCATAATTTTTACTTCTTTTGTTCTATTTGACTAAAAGCAAAATAAAAGCTCTATCAAACGACTTAATTTTGTTGACTTAGACGACAAATAACGTTCTTTTCTGCATGCGAAAGGACACGTAAGTTTAAAAAATAAAAAGAGCTGCATTAGTCTGCTTGGATGGTAAACGGCATGTCGTTTTCCCCTCCCACACCCCCCGCCCCCCCCCCCCCCCCCCCCCCGCGTGAAAAGCAAAGAGTAATACTATAAAGCAAAGAGTAATACTATTTTAATAATACTAGTGCTAGCGTCCGAATTGTAATACCAATGTTTTATTACCAAATTACTATGGGCTGTTTGAAAAAACATTTCAATGAAAATTTTTAAATATATTTGTATATATATTTTTTTGCATGAATGAACAGAAATATTTTGATGGAAATTATTGCTACTATAAAAAAAATTAAATAGACAAAAATTTCCTCATTTTCTTTTAGAATTTTACCTAAAAACATTTAAATGATAACATTTTGTAATGTTTCAAATCAGTCAAACTACCAAATAACGATACTATATAATAGTTTATAGGATAAATTGTTACATTAGTTCCTAAATTTTTATGAGGGTGCCATTTGATCCTTAAATTTCTTTTTTTTTTAATTAATTGATCACTAAACTCATAAAAAATGTGTAATTAGTCATTTATGTTATCTTTCTATTATAATTTAACAGACTTCTTCAACTTCATTTATTTTTCAGGGGTAATTTAAGAAATTGGTTTGATAAAAATATAAATAATTATTAAAAATAAAAAAAAAAACCAAAAGTAAACCCAAAAAAAAAAAAAAAAAAACGGAAATCTTCATTATCTTTCCCCTCTCTCTACACTTTTTTTTTTTGGGGCTGGTTCCTCTCTCTCTACTTGCAGGCCACAAAACAAAAACTCACACCCAACAAAAAGAAAAGCCGCCCACCTTCCCACCATCGTGAGCCCGAGGCCGCTGCCCACCCTTCCCGTCGCAAGCCAAAAGCCACCTACCGTCGATCCCTTGCGAACTAAGATCCACTGCTGTTGACTCTGTGAATTCAGATCCGCCACCACTGAGATCACAAGTCTCCCTCCGCTCTACAGCCAAATCAATAGGATTGTTGGGTCTTCTTCTTCGTTCTTTTTTATTTTTTTTAACTTGTTAGTGAATATTTTGTAATTTGCTCAAGTGTTTGTGGGACTTTGGGTTGGTGCTGGTTTTTACAGAAGAAAGCGACCAAGGGAGAAGAGGGGAGAGAAAAAAATTTATTTTTTTTTTGGGTTTTCCTTTTAGTTTTGAAAAAAAATCGGTATATAATTTCCCAAAAAAAAAAAAAAATCAGTATATATGTTGAGGGGTAGTTTAGTTTTTTTAAAGTTAGTTAACAGAAAAATGTGGGTTTTTAGACGTCCCGTATGTAAAAGGACCAACTTGCACTTTTTTAATAAGTTCAGGATCAATTAATCAAAAAAAAAAAAATTTCAAAAACCAAACAGCACCTTTATAAAAAGTTTTAAGAACTAACATAGTAATTTACCTTAATTTATATTGAGAACTTAAGACTCAAAGAGGGTGTTCTTTTATATTACCCTCGTAGAAAATACATGTATGTAGAAGGCTAGAAGCACATTCATTTTTTTTTTTTTCAAAAGTAGCACATTAATTTTTATTTATTAAGAAAATGCACCAAACTTTATCCTATCCTATGTGGTGGGGAACTAAACTGAAATAACGGTTTGACGAGGGAAACTCCATCCATGGCGGGTGTTCTTCCTCCAACACTCCCTCCACCTCCCTCCCTCCTCACCTTTTCTGATCACACCTCATATTCCAGGCCACTCAACTCCAACTCTTTCGCCATCTTCACCTCTAGAAACCGCTCTCTCTTTCGCTGCTCGGCGAAGAAGAAAATCAGCTTCGCCGACCAAATTCTTGATTACATCGAAGGTATCTCAATATCTTCATATCTCTTTTCCTCACATAGTGTTTTGTCGAACCGATTTCCTGGCTTTTGAAGCATCATCTTACAAGTTATTATATTTCTTGTAATTCAGTTGTATAAAAATGTGTCTTTATGTTTAGGTGGTCCCAAGTTGAGGAGATGGTATGGGGCACCTGATCTCCTTCCTAAAGATGGATCTGCCGTTGATGATGAAGATGAAGATGAAGATTCGGGTAATCTGATACCGCAATTAACAGATGTGTCAATCTTAATGTCACTATTTTTTTTTTTCCCTCCCTCTCCCTCTCCTTGAGTGAATTCTGAAGTCATTTTTGACAATGCGCTTGAAGATGAAATCAGGGATGCAGTTTTGGTTACTGATGGAGATAGTGAAATTGGTCAGGTGTGTATGCAGTTTTAGTTTTAAATTTTTTTTTAATTTAATTTAATTTTGAGGATTGGGTTAAAGAAAATAAATGCTAAGGCTTGTGACATTTAGTTTGTGTGTAGATGGTTATATTGTCGTTGATTGTCAAAAGAACCCGAGTTAAGGCGCTGGTCAAGGACAAACGGGCTGCACTTGAAGCCTTTGGAACATATGTTGAGGTGGGTGATGTTACACTTAGCACACATTTCTTTTTTGCTTCGAAAAGTGATACACTTCGTGAAAAAAGTAGTTAACAACACATGTAAGTAAAGTAAAAAAGTTAGGACAAAACAATCATTTTAGTATTATATAGAACTTATAGAATTTAACATATGTGCATTCATTAACGATGTTCATGATACAATTTTTTCATGATGTGTATCATTGCTCTGAAGTCAATGGCTGGAGATACAAGGGACAAACCATTCTTGAAAAGAGCGTTGAGAGGAGTTCGGACTATCATCTGCCCAAATGTAAGCATATATATCTTGATGTACTTATTGCAACTAGCATGAGAAGTTTGGAGATGGATGAGAGGTTCTTTATGATTCTTTTCAGGAAGGCTTTTTGTCTAATGCTGGAAGTTTGAAAGGTGTACGGCATGTAATTCTCTTATCCCAGGTACCTCTCTATCTCGATATGTCTGTCTATCTTTGTATCTTCTTGTATGTTTGTTGATAGGAGTTGCACCTTAATCCTTTTGATATAAGAGAGAAAACATAATGCAGAGGAAAAACAATAAACAACGCTCACGCCAGATTTATGGTGGTTTACCCTCAACGTTAGAGTTATGTCCACTTTGTCGCTGAAGAGAGAGTATAAGATGTTCTCCTTTATAGCACAAATGATCAGGGAAGACTACAAAAAACAAAATGCAATTGCCAAAAAATGCTCTAAAAAATAAGCCAATACACCAACTTAGTAATTATGTTGAACCACGGTAGGCGGGAGGAGAGTTAAATATAATTAGGCTCTACACAACGCAACAGTTATTACATGGAGGGGAGAGAGACTCAAATATTCAAAAGGAAAATGTACACGCTATTGTGGTTTAATTAGGTTGCAGTTGTCTGTTTATAAAGGAGCCGGCGGCATTCAAGCTCTCATGAAAGGAAATGCAGTAAACAAGGCTGAGAAGGAGGAGTCGACACTTGTGGCCTCAGGAATCCCTTACACCATCATCAGGGCTGGCTTGTTACAAAACACTCCAGGTGGAAATCAAGGCTTTAGCTTTGAAGAGGTACCGTCTTTTAATTTAGGAACATGTAAGCATCAACCCCAAGGACTCAATCCGAGGGATATTCAGTATTGCCTGACAACACGGTCTGTCAACAAAAAAGAAAATAAAATTATAGGACTACTACTACATAACTCTTAAAAGCACTTCCAAAGAGGGACAAAACATCTTTCTCCTATGAGTCATGGACTTTCAAATATGATCAGTGCAAGTATTGCAGTTTGTTTATGCTGTTTCTTTCCGCTCAATAGCGGACAGGCAAGATAAGAACAAATCCAGTTAACGCGGCCTTAAAACACAAGCATAGGTATATGATATTGCTAGAAACAGAAAGAATTAGCCTAGAGCTTCATGATCGAGCGCTTATACTTCATTTTCATGTTCATGACAGGGCAGTGCAGCGAAAGGAACTCTTAGCAAGGAAGATGCTGCCTTTATTTGTGTGGAAGCAGTTGATGCAGTCCCCCAAGGTGGATTTTCATTTGAGGTATAAAAATTTTAATCACGTAGTTCTAAATTCTACTAAGTTGACATTTATGATTCCGAGTTTGTAACAAAAAAATTCTCCTGGAAGGTGAAAGTGTTTGTTACTAGTTTATTTTGTCCTTGCCATTTCTTTTCTCTTCCTTTCTTTTCTTTTCTTTTTCTTTTATTTTATTTCTTTTGCTGTTTCAAATTTCTTCATGTCATAGATAATAACGGCTCTGTATGAAAATAGGTGGTCAATGGAGAAGAGAAGGTCTCAGATTGGAAAGAATATTTGCTCAGGTTGATGGAGAAAGCAGGACAGAAACCCCAATGACCAATTTGGTTCATTTTGCATTTTGGCCCACTCAATTTAGTGATATTCGATTTGAAACGTTCTTCTTTTCAATCAATAAGGAAAAAAAAAAATGCAAAACAATGTGTCCTACCATAAAAGTTTCCTAGCCAGTGCATAAATTCATATGCGAGTGTTTTTTCGTGGACGTGTACGTGTATAAGACTATAAGACCAAATGGCAAACACACTTTCCCACCGGCTTTAATTAACCAAACAAAATCAAAGGTAACAGACAAACACGGAAAAAATAAAAATAAATATTCTAGGTACGGACGAGACCTCAAATTTTATTATTATAAAATGTCTGATCTGATTCCAAATTCCACCACTTAATGGGGAAAGAATTTCTTTATTGTTTAAACCAAATCTTATCCTCCATCCTTTTCAAAAGCCCCATGAGATTCCACCACAACTTAGGCAGGCCATTACATATTTTTTGTCCCCCCTTATTTCTAATCCCAATAACTATGCGTGATTTTTTTTTTTTTAGAAGTAAAAAAAAAAAAGATTTGTTTCTCATCATCATCTATTGGACAAAAAGTCCTATGATACAAGTTAGATCAGAAAATCTTATTTAAAAAAAAAAGTTAGATCAGAAAAAAATTAAATAAAATAAAAGGTGCACCTTTTTCTTTCTGTTATACCTTCACAATGTTGTGCTTGGTTAGAATCTGTTCTGGTAAAGATTATGGTAAATAAGTAAAAATATAATAAGTGAAATTTGTACCTAAAAATTACATTTGTACTTTTTGTTTTTTTTCAAATATATTTGGATGAGCAAGCGTAAGCTTGTGAAAGTTGAATTGTTTAAATATCAAAAAGGTGATATTATTGGTGTAGAACACAGTTAAAGAAAAAGCCAAGTAGCCCACAGGAAGGAGGAAAAAAATACACATGAAAACTAGAAATCAACAAATGTGGGAAGAAATTTTGTGTCAAAGTCACCACAGAACATAAAATTCAATTTCAAACAATGCAGAAAGAAAAAAGTGATGAAACACAAGCTAGGACCATAAATATGATAGCAGTCTTCATTGACATGACTTTGTTCTAATCTTGATCAACACCATCAACTAGAAACTATAAATCGAGTGACACCAAACAGCTGTGGAGAAAAAAATTATCTCTTCACTTAAATCATTGAAATCTTCCAACACAAACTAGAGAAGAAACCGGAAAAAAAAAAAAAAAAGGAAAAGAAAAAACTTTACGTGGTTCTCAGTAAATGCGTAAAGAATGAACAAAACAAAAGCTGATGGGTCCACAAAAAAAAAAAAAAAAAAAAAAAAAAGGGAGCAATCTTCCAATCAAAACGTGAGTTGGTTCATTTGTCACATGCAACAAAGGCAAATTCAATATTGAAACAGGTGGGAGAGGGAGAGAATCAATCACAAAGAAAAACAAGTAGATAAAATCAAGCAAAATATGAGTAAAGTTAAACCAGTTCCATCCCCAAACCAAATAATATCTGTTGTTGGAATCGTGTCCTATTGCTATATTTACACAAATATATATATATATATATATATGTGTGTGTGTGTGTGTGTGCGTACATATATTATCTTTCTGTCTCTTGAAGCAATAGTGCTATCTTTAACAGCCACCAAACGCAAAAACATTGGTCAAAAAGGGAAATCATTGAAACTGCATGAGATTCTAAACGAGTGGGTATTTTTGGTTCAAAATCAAAATGTACAACTAATAATAATTCAATAGGCAGCTTTTCTTTTTTGCTATCGTACCAAAAGCATTTTTCATCCCAAAAAGCCAAATAATGCTTGAGGTGGTAAAGAAGTGCAACTTCTTACTTGGCCAGACAGAAACCAAAGCTTAAAGAATAATCACATTTCAAGTGGTGAGCTCATATCATATACACAAACTCGTCAGCCGGGGTTAAAACAACAGTATATACCAATCCCTCCGCAGTACTCCTCTCTATAGATTTGCAGACACTATGAGTATTCTCTTTTGACAAACATGGGAAAAGAATAAAGGGGGGTTTTTGAAAGCTCCTATCAAAAGCAGATGGTATCCAGAAAAAAAAAAAAATGATTATCAAAATCTGATAACAAAAATGTCCAAAACCCAGAAACAGAAATCGGCCCTTTTTTATGTCGATGGTGTGAAAACACTTCCTGATGTCAAATTCCAAAAACCAGCGAGAGGTTCTGTTTTACGGCTGAGTGGCGGCCTCAACCTGATTTATGAGAACTTCTTGAAAGGACCCAAAAAATTGAGCTTTTGTGCATGAAGATTTGAGATAATGAAATCCCACAATGGCTCAAATTCAGTTACAGGGACACCGAAAGATCCATAATTAAAACTTTCATAACTACATTGGTAAATCCAGAAATGATGTTTCATTCCAGTGTGTGACAATTAATATGATGAACCTCAAAGCCTCAGAACATATCTGAAATTGATACATAAGAGTTAATAGTTATACATTCTCATCAGGTTCTTTCCTTTTCGCGTCAGAATATTCTTCTTATTCAACAATGGATGCCTATGCAGAATCAATAAGGAGAGACAGCTAAATTAGAAAACAACAACAACAACAACAAACTACTACCCGGATCTAATTCTCTTCTGACTAGTTTTCCCATCGGATCTTAAAGTCCCGGCAGATTCGCCTTCCGATGAAGCTTCCACTGACTTGGTGAAGTTGGTTGAGAGATCAGCATAGAGATCAACCACCCTTCTGATGTTGTTGTTAAGCTCTCTGATTAATCCCACGTTTCGGCTTAAGTTATCGGGGATCTTAGACTCGTGATTCAGGTTAATCTCGTTAATTAGCACTCTGTTCTGGTCCAAAATGTCCTGGACTTGTACAAAGCTCTTCTGAAATGTCTGCAAAACTTTACCATCTACTTGGGTTCCATTCCCCATGCCTGTAAAGATACCACCTTCCATTTTTCAATCCCACTTTCAATCAGAACCACTCTTTATCCTGCATCAGAAACTCTAGAAATGATTAAAATGAAAAGGAAAAAAGAAAAGAATGAAAAAAATGAAAAAATGAAAGAGCTTTACTAAAACTGGAATCTAATCAGTACTTTAACAAAGAAATTCGATGACTCAAGAAGCAATATTAAAAAGACGAGAAAAGGAAGTTTCAAAACTTAGAACAAGTATTATTATTGTAATTCTTCGTTACCTGGGACAAATATGCACAAGGCATTATTCCTTTATGCCTAACTCTTGTATTGCATCAAAATAGGGGTTACTATTTTTTTTTTCTTTTTCCTTATTTTTCTCTTCCCTTTCTTTCCATATTCTTAGCAACCAAACTAGACGCTAGGAAACGTGTACATCAGATACAATGTACAAGGAGAGAAAAAATTCAGACATGGGTATTGTTATGACGTGAAAGACGACCCTTTTTACCTGAAAAGAGGACTCCTTTTTTTTTTTTTAAACACATTATGCTCTCCAAAATGGGCAAGTGTCAAGTCTTGATTTTTATTTCTGAAAGCAAAATAATAATAATAATAATAATAAATCACAAGAGAGTTTTCCCTTAGAACCGAGTCAATGCCAGCCCAAAAAATCGAAAATTAAAAATGAAAAAAAGAAGGAAAAAAAAAAAAGGCACCGACAAGAATCGTCTATCAGAAGATAAAAATTCGATCAGACCAAGTCAAAACAATTGCCCCCCCCCCCAAAAAAAAAAAACCCCTCTTTTGTTGCAGAAGACTCTGTTCTGACTCTTGACTCGGAAAATATTATTGATACCAGATTCTGCAGAGAGAGAGAGACATGTTCAAACTCCAGAAGAAGATTAAGAAGAAAAAAGAGAGTAATTTTTTAGAATTAGCAAGAAAAGAGCAAAATTTTTCTACGAATTAGAATAGAGTCAGTGTTAATTATCGAACAGAGAAACTAATTCATAATTTGAAAAGGGCGTCGAAATAGGGAAAAAGGGGGAAAAAAATGAATTTATCAGAATTTGGTTTTGTCTTACCTTGAGGAAACAGAAGAGCATGGTGGAAGACTTGAAAGCAATCTTTTACAAGGAGGCGAAAAGGCGGAGAATTTTCTCAGCAGAAAAAAACATGAATTTTCTCGAGAAAGTTTAGGACGGGTGGGAGAGTAAAAATAAAAAAATAAAAAAAATCGAATCTACATATACGCTGCTGGGACTGGGAGGCCCAGAAATCATGAAGGACACATGGACCAGAGAGATAGAGTTTGTATGAGATTTGACTGACAGCGGACTCTCTCTCTCTCTTCTTTCTCTCTCTACCTACTTGTCCTCGTTTACTTCGCCTGTGGTACTTTAGCTTTCATTCGTTGTCTTATGGGAGAGAAAATACATAATACTCCGTACCCCAAGATATGATCGCGTATGCAACGGATATCTCACCTTTGAGGGTCGGTTTCGCATTTTAATTTATCTTTAATTAAATTATATTTTTCATCTGAAATTTTATTTTATTTTTCTAAAAAATAAAAAATATATATATAATTAATTTTTAAAAAATCAATTAAAATCTTCACCTCCAACCGAACACAAGTTTATTTATTTGTTTTTTCTTATTTAGCTATTTTTAGTCAAAACTTAAGGCAAGAAGTAATGTTTTTACCTTCTCCGAATTTTTTTTAATAAATACCTTCTCCTAAATTTATGGGGTGTTTGGTGTATAAGTTGAGTTTGAGTTGAGTTGAGATTTTTAAGTTTGAATAGTAATTTTTGTTGACTTTTTCAGAAAAGACAAAAAACTTTTTTGAGAATTTTGGTTTTGTTTTGAAAATATTTTTTTTATAGGAAACTGAAAATGAAAATATTTTGAGAATTGTGCATTTAACTGCTTTCAGATTTTTTTTTTTTTTGTGTGTGTGAAAATAGCTGCTTTCAGATTACAACAATAAAATTTAGTAATAAGATAAAAATATAATTTTTAGTATAATTTTTCCTTTAAATAAACCTTACGTATTATTTTTTTTTTTCCAAATTGCAACATATTTTTTATTAAAAAAATTAAATGACAAGCTTTCCACTTATCCTAAAAATAAAAAATAAAAAAGTAAAGTAAAATGATATGTTGCGTTTCTTTATCGGTCAAAATTTGACTCGTTAATAATTTTGGTCCCTCAAAACCATTTTAATGTTTTTATCAGATTTAAGCATCACCTACTTCACAATTTTGGGACCGTTTATGTTGAAAGCAATATTAAAACTGAAAGGGATATTTACTCAGTTTAAAAAAAAAAAACAAACAAAAAATACATATCTTTTGCAAGAAGAGAAAGTTCTGAAATTTGAAAATATGTTGTTTTTACAAAACGACAGCAAAATTTGGTTTGAAATTGGCACGACACGTCGTCTGTTTGATCATACGACAACAAAAGTCTAGCAAACAATGACATGTCCTTTTGATGACGTAACAAGAAATTTCTGAACTGGAAGACATCGTAAGGCATAAGCTTTTGATAAAATGACATGAATAGGAGACGATAAGCAATATGTTATGTTCATCTTAGATACAAAGGAACAGACTCAACTCCCACACACAAAGGAACAGGTTTCGCAATCTTCCATGTGTATATTAGAACATCACAACTATCTATGAACGAGTAATAGACCATATCAATTAAGATGCCATGGTGATTAATTATGTACAAGGACATTACAATCACATAAAAAATAGTATAAATAACGAGAGACATGTAAGAAGAATTCAAAAGAGTTTAAATCTACATATAATTTCATCATAAAATTATAATCACATAAAAAAATAATATAAATAACGAGACATGTAAATAAGATTCAAAGGAGTTTGAATCTATATATAATTTCATAATAAAATGTAAAATTCAAATTCTCAAATTAAAAAAAAGGAGGAGTTTTATAATGGGATAAGGTTTTTTACTCCATTGTGTAAAAATTTTCAACCTTCAGACTAACTTCTATTGGTCCAGATCGAAAGGATGCGTCAAACTTATTTTAAAACATTCACATGTGATTACATTGAAAAAAAAAAACAGGAAAAAAAAAATTTCCCCATCACCCAAGAGACATTGAGCGACGGTGGTGGCTCTCGGGCGAGGGCTTGCGAGGCGGAGGTGCTTCCGGTGGTGCGACGGGTTCACGAGGGAGGGATGGGCGATGGCGGCGACAAAGAGATGGGCGACGGACGGCCATGGAGATCGGTCCATAACTGCAACGGATCTCCCACTGCGAGTCACCCCATGTCTTGTTGCGTCGCCGGTCGAATCTCGTGGTCGCAAGTGGCCATCTCGTCCACCGGATCTGAAAAATTTTCAGGTCGCCGGATGCATAAAGAGTGCTATATGGACACCGACGAAGTTTTTCTCATCTGACGAATGTGAATGGCGCTAGGAGTGGAGATGGTGACAAGCTCAAGTTAAGCAAAGCAACCAAAACTATGAATGGAAAATATTCATTAAAAGAACTGGGCAGAGAGGATTTTTTCCTCCGCCCGCGAGCTCGCCGATGTGGGTTGCTCGTCCTCACGGGTAACGAAGCAGCAAAGCCTCCTTGCTCTTTTTGGATGTTCGATCCACGGAGCAGGCCCGGACGACGGCGGAGATGGCGGAGAAGATGATGAAGCGGCGACGTTGTCGGGGAGAAAGAGGAGGTGGGAGGCGCCGGAGTTGGGGAAGTCAGTTTGGAAGGAGGAGTTTTTTTTTTTTTTTTTTCTTTTCTTTCTTGTAATCATGTGTGGTTGAGCCCACAATAGTTTCTTGGGCACATGACATCTAGACCATCAAAATCAGATCGAATGGTAAAATTTTTTAACCCATTGATGGGGTGAAGCATGAGGGTCTCATGATAAAAGTAAAAAAAAAAAAAAAAAAAAGATTTATAACTTGTTTGGTGAAACGATTCAACTCAAACTAAAATGTATTTTTTCATATCAGTTTTTGTCTTTTTATGAAAAGTCAATAAAAATTATAACTAGTTTTTAAAAAGTCATCCAACTTAAACTTAAAAATTTCAACTCAAACCGTTTCACCAAACGGACTATTAGTCTCCGTTTGTTGTTACGGTTGGAGTTGAAATTTTTAAATTGGAGTTGGTTGACTTTTTAAAAATTAGTTATAATTTCAGAAAAAAATAAAACTGAGATAAAAAATTTAAATTTGAGTTAGTTTACCAAACATAACCTTATACTTTGTTTGACATTCCAGTTTAACTACAATTAAATTATAATTTTTCATTTTAATTTTTATCTTTTTTTTAAAAAATTAACAAAATTTATAATTAATTTTTAAAAAATTAACAAACTATAACTTAAAAATTTCATCTACAATTCACCAACCAAACATAAGCTTAAATATAAAAGTACTCTGGGGATGCTGCGATCACGCTATTGCTTTCTTTCTTTCTTTCTTTCCTTTTTTTTTTTTTAAATTTTGTTTTTTCTTTTTATAGTTTTTTTAATAGTTTTTGAAAAGGAAATAACGACATAAAACTTACAAAATAAACTACATGTCGTCTTTTGACCTAGCCGACATCGTTTGTTCACATAAAAAAGACAAGAACATGTGTCGTTTTACGCAAAAGGATTCCAAACTTTCCAAGGAAAACTTCGAACCTGTTTCCAAACACCTCGGACTACCCTTTCCTTCCCTTCTAACTTCATCCTCTTCCGCCAAAATCGAAACGTTTTTTTCCCCCTTCTGATCACAGTCCGTTTCGTCCGTCGGACATGCCCGTACCCCACCGATGGACTCCGTTATCTCGTCGGCGCTCGAAGAAATCTGCACGCAAGGCGACGCCGGCGTCACTCTTCCGACGCTCTTGTCCGCTCTCAAGCCGTCGCTCGCCGCCTCCAACCTCGACCTCTCTCCGGGCCTGAAGCAAGCCCTATGGACCGGCCTCCTCGGCGTTCCCTCCCTCCGGTTCCAAGCTCACAACGTCAGCTTCAGCCCCTCCGATCCCTCCGTGCAGTCCTTCGAAGCCGCCGAGACCTTGAACGTGAATGTCGTCGCCGGAGATCGTCTCCGGGACAACTTTCTCGGCCTCTACAACACCCACTCCGCCAATGCCGGCATTCCTTTGCCCCAGAGACGCGCTCTCCAGCGCCTCGCCGTTGCTCGGTACGATTCTCTACTTGCTTCAATTGCGCGGTTTCGAATTTGAATTTAGGTGATGTTTGTTTATACCTCCCTTATCAAAATCCGTTTGCTTTCGAATTTTTGGGTAATTGTTATGAATTATGAAGTTTGCAGTAGTTGAACTTGTGGATTACGAGGCCATAACCTGGAATTTGGACGAATTAGGGAGTTTTTTATTTTTTATTTTTTTGTGTGCAAAATTTATTGTTCACTGTTTTATGTGGTTGGGAGTTAAGTTAACTGTAAGTGTTATTTGCATATACGTGGGTGTATGTGTATGTGTATGTGTATGTGTACACACTCACACATAACCTGTTTAGGTAGATATGTTTGGAAAATTTAGCTCTGGTAGACATATAACCTGTTTAGGTAGAAATAAATGGAAAATTTAGCTCTGTTAGACCATAGTGAGCCTCATCAGTTGTTGTTTTATCTCCTTTTATCGGTTTGGATCTCTCTTTTTTCTCTTGTACACATAGAAAAAGAAGATTATGGCAAACAAGCTATGAGAATTGTGTTTTTTTGCAGAAAAGATGGAATTACACAAAGTCAACTTGCCAAAGAGTTTGGTATTGAAGGAAGAAACTTGTTCTATGTATTGAAGAGCCTTGAAAGTCAAGGGTTAATTGTGAGGCAATCTGCGGTTGTGAAGACGAGAGATGCCTCCGAAGAAGGGGAATCGAGAAACAGTGCAAGCGTGACAACCAATTTAGTGTACTTATCTCGCTATGCAAAGCACTTGGGTTCTCAACAAAAATTTGTGATCACCAAGGAAGAACAAGCTACGGAGTGTCTCGACGGTGTGAAGGGAAGTGCTGTAAGCGGAGATGGTTTGGGAGGCAAAAATATAAAAGAGGATGTAGTGGTGAAAGATTATCTTCCAGCCATGAAGGCAGTCTGTGATTTACTTGAAAATGCAAAGGGCAAGGTTAGTATTGTTGATTCTATTTCAATTCGATCTTTTTTCCCTGATTATTATGCCAATTATTTTCTTGATATTTCTGTTGAAGGTTCTTGTTGTTTCGGATATTAAAAAAGAGTTGGGTTACATTGGAGATCATTCTGAACATAGAGCGTGGAGACAGGTAAATAATTTTGCTATTACATTTTAAAGTCTTTGATTAAGCAATCCTTTAAGTTAGTTATTTCTGATTTTTCTAATTGGTATTTATACTGCTAGGTTTGTTCCAGGTTGGTAGAGTCCCAAATTGTGGAGGAGTTTGAGGCTATAGTGAACGACAATGTTTCCCCCAAAAGAAAAAAAGTGAATGAGAAGGTTATGTGAAAAAAAATCTTTGATTTTGTCATTGCTAGCTGAATACTAGTTTGTCATCTTTGTTTTCCTATAAGTAAGCTTACAAGCTGCTAGTTACTGCATAAGATGTATAATTTATGACCAGAGTGCTAACTATTACCGCTGTTACAGTGAATATCTTTATTTTAGCTTGTAATTTATTTTGGCGATCTTGGTTAGTGCATTGAGAGAGAGAGAGACTGAATTTTATGAACTCAAATGTTTGCCTAATTAAAAAATTTTATAAACTTGATTTTTCTTGTGCACTTTTGGCAGGCTCTGAGACTACTGAAGACCTTTTCTCCTGAGAGTCTTGGATTTGTAGATGATTTTGGTGACGGACAGATAAAATTTGGAAAGAAATGTCAAGTCAGTGATCAGCTCGTCGAACTCCCTATCGAGCATCAGATATATGACATGATTGATGCTGCTGGTTCTGAGGGCTTGACTGTAATGGAGGTTGGTGCACTAATTTCTTGGCTATGCTTCAATCTAATTTGGTGTAACTCCAAAGGTCTATGAAAAACTTTTTAATTCAGTGTCTCTGATTGATGTTGTTAGCGGTTTTCAGTTTCCAAATTTTTGTTACCTCATATAGTTGGTGTTTGCTGTGATGTAATAGTTCTTTTCGTTAGTGAAAGTTGAGTTTGTGATATATAAAATCCCATGCATATATTTTACCACATATATAATTTTATCATTACCTTTCTAATAGTGAAGTTGCTTTGACATTTCTTTATTTGATTTAAGGATTTCTTTGTCTCTTCACGTTGTATCTAAGTTGTTGGCTTCTGATCTAATGCTACGTTCTGGTTGCAGGCAAGATTGTCAAAGTTGGATTCAGTATTGGATAATTTTAGGCTTTTTCACCTTCCAATTTTTAAACATGTATTTAGATGAATGATGCGCTTCTACAATTTATTCCATTTTTCTTTCCCTACAAACAGGTCTGCAAGAGACTTGGGATTGACAACAAGAAGAACCATAACCGGCTTGTCAGTATGTTCTCCAGGTTTGGTATGGATCTGCAGGCAGAAAACCACAAGAAATGTGTGGTATATCGAGTTTGGGCACCCGGGCGATGCAATCCTGTATCAGCTAATCCATTTTCTAATAAACCAAACATAGCCAATGATCATAGAGTTTCCACTGGGAATTTTGACAAGTTAGCTGCTCTTGACAGAGGAGCTAATAACTGTCCAGAATTTGATCCTTCGAATTTGACAGGTGATATTGCTTCTCCTGAAAAGATGAAAAATAGCAAAATTAATACCAAGATTTCAAGCGGATCCCCCAAGGAAACTGAATCTAACCTATTAAGTAGCAATTCACAAGTGATGCTCCTTGAATCGAAAGATACCTTATCTGAGGGTGGACTTGACTTAGTGAGTGTGGAAAAGGGAAAAAACGTTGTTCCATTGGACACACCACCTGTTGCATCGAAGCCTTTTAGTTCTGGATCGCATCATAGGCATCCATCTTTGACAGTGGACAGTGTGCGAAGGGAGAAAATGATACTTGAACGGTTGCAGGTCTGTTTCATGAATCACTGCCTTAGGACTTTTTTTTGTTGAAATAAATATTTTTCTTGATCTATTATTCTATGGTTTTAAAAGCAAAACTGTTTTTTTTTTTTCCGACCTAGAATGAGAAGTTCATCATTATACCCGAGCTGCATAAGTGGCTAGAGACTCTTGAAAAAGACAAATCCACCAAAACAGACAAGAAAACTATTGTTCGACTTTTAAACAAACTTCAGGAACGAAAGCTTTGCCGATGCATGAATATCAATGTTCCTGTTGTTACGAATTGTGGCAGTAGCCGACGCATTCATGTGGTTCTGGACCAATCTGTTTCTGTTCTAAGCTTACCTCCTGAACTAGTTTCCGAAATTTATGACCGAGCGAGGTCTTTTGAGATTCAAAGTCGTGGCCAGAACTCTTTTCGGTCAAAAAATAATGACTCGGTTCCTTTACTGAAAGATGTTGAGAGGACTAAGTTTCATGCCAATTCAGATGCTCAAGCAATTAGATCAGAGGCCATGCGTGCTAATGGTTTTATTTTGGCAAAAATGATTCGTGCAAAGCTGCTACACGGTTTCTTGTGGGAGAACCTTTATGGTTCTGAAGATTCTAACGTTGCTTCATTATCTGAAAAACTCATGTTTGATCTAAGCAGTCCTCACAGTAGTAGCAAATTGTTTTCTCTGGAAGCAGCAATTAAGGCCATTCCCATTGAGCTGTTCTTACAAGTAGTTGGATCATCTCAATCGTTTGATAGTATGATTGAGAAGTGCAAGAGAGGATTGCGTCTCTCTGATCTGCCTGTTGAAGAGTACAAGTCTCTGATGGATGCTCATGCAACTAGAAGGCTTTCATTGATTGTGGACATATTGCGACGGTTAAAGGTATAGTTATTTTCTTGATGGTAGCATAGGTTCCTCTCATCCAGAATGTGTTTCTATGTTTTAGCAGGATCCAGGCTAGGGTTTGGCGTGCTTTTATTTATTTTTTATGTTATTCTTTTGGTATGCTATCAAGCTTAACAACTATTTTATAATGCAGTTGCTTCGGATGGTAAGTGACGAGCATGCGACAGATGGATCCCAACTCTCGCAAGCAACCTTTACACATGCAATGGAGCTAAAGCCTTATATTGAGGAACCAATTTCAAAAGATGCAATATCTTTGTGTTTTAGACCTCTTGATCTGCGCCCACGTATCAGACATGATTTTGTCCTTTCAAGTAGAAAAGTAGTTGATGAGTATTGGCAAACTTTAGAATATTGTTATGCAGCTGCTGATCCAAGAGCCGCTCTACATGCATTCCCAGGATCTGCCGTTCATGAAGTATGCACTAAAGCAACATTTTTCTTTTTGTTTAAATGCATTACCGAACTACTTACATGCATTCTCGGGAGCTTCTGTTCACGCTCCTCCAAACCCACTGGGGCTTTAAAATTGTGTCCTATTGCATCTGGTTATAGCTTTTACATTTCCTTCCCGTGAAAAACCTATCAATCTGGCCTTGCCCTTGGTAGAATTGTGAGATCATTATATTTATGATTATTTTTTCACACCCTTCACAGGTATTCCTTTTCCGGTCGTGGGCCTCTGTTCGAGTTATGACGGCTGATCAGCGGGCTGAGCTCTTGAAGTGTGTGATGAAGGACAATCAAAGTGGAAAACTTTCATTTAAGGATTGTGGCAAGATAGCAAAGGATCTTAATTTGTCTTTAGAGCAGGTCAGTTCCAGTTTGGTTTATTTAGATCAATTTGTCTTTTCCCTTTTTGGTGCTAAATTAACATTAATTGTTTGATTCATCTTGGGGTGTTCATGATCGGTTTGGAAGTAAAAACCAAGAACCTGAACATATTAATTGATACGATAGAATTAGGAACCATCAGTAGGGAAAAGGAGAAAAGAACTGAAGAAGAATAAGATGATGTCTTCGTTGAATCGGTAAAACAGAAGATGATTGTTACAACTGTTGACAGGATTTCATAAGTCCTGTCTCTCTCCCTCTCAGCTAGCAGAATGATTGGCCACCGATCGCCTACCTTCTAACTGAAATTCCTTCTAACTGGCTATTACACACATAACAGCTCCTAACAACTCAATATTCCTTATTTACTCCCTATGTTTTCTTTGCTTGTACAGAACTGATTTTAGCGATATGTTGTTTTGCACTTAACTTATCTGCTGTGTTGCATATTGTTTCATATAATACGTCCCCTTTTCTAGATGCATATGCTTATCTCTTTAATTAAATTTTCAGGTGCTTCGCGTCTATCATGATAAGCGCCAATCACGTCTTAATAAATTACCAGGTGAAGGGGATGACTTTCAAACATTAAGGAGTAACCGTCTTTCATCTTTACGGAAAAGGGATAGATCTCCTGAAACGAGGTCAGTGATGTTGAGAAAAGTTGAGGTAACTGGACAGGAGATATCAGAAAAGCATGAGACGGATTTGCAAGTGTGTCAGGAGGATGATCATCTAGAGAATGAGGGGGATCCTGTACCAAATGAAGATGATGAGGATCGTTATCCAGTTATTAGTAGATCAGCCCTTTCGAGGGTGAAGCCAGTACGCCAAAGGAGGTTTTTGTGGACAGAGGAAGCTGATAGGTAAAGCATATGCGATATTAGTTTAGACCATGAGAACTATCTTTAGAATAACCAGTGCAGTAATAGCATACAAAAGGGCCTGGGGTAATTTTGGGATTTCCAACCCTGGATCCACATATGTAATTCCCTACCGTGTTTGGCTTAGGACTCTGAATGCACTTTAACCTGTTCCTTTTCGCTCTCTAAAAATATAAAAGAATACAGGTTAACAATATAGATTGTATTGGGAGAAAATTACGATTCATAGTCTTTGGGTTGCTTTTATTTAGTTATCCAAGAGATTAGAAAAGGATAAACTATAGGAGTAAGAAACTTTTTGTTTCTGTTTTTAATTCCTTCCCCTATGTTACCATGTACCTTAGATGCAGGCATGCAGCTGCTGGAGAATATCTCCGCTACCTTAAAACTTCTTTAAGGAGAAGAAACTGAATGATGTTCTGCTCTTTCAATACAATTATAACTTACTGGTTTCTTTTTACTCTCTTGTATATTATCCTTTCAGGCAATTAGTGATCCAATATGTTAGATATCGTGTGGCACTTGGGCCTAAATATCACCGCATAGATTGGACTTCAATTCCCGACCTTCCAGCACCTCGAAGTCCCTGCAAGAGAAGAATGTCATCACTTACTAGTAATGTAAGATTCAGAAAAGCTGTAATGAGACTTTGTAACATTCTCAGTGCACGGTATGTAAAGTTCCTCGAGAAGATGGGGAACAGGTTGCCTGACAAAGATAATTGCAAATCACAAGATTCATTAGGTGAAGGTATTGGTACAGATACAAACTCTAGCAACTGCAGTAAACATACTAGTGAGACAAGTTCTGAGGAAGAGCCATGGGATGATTTTGATGATAAGAGCGTTAAAGTCGCCCTTGATGAGGTTCTGCGGTGCAAATGGAGGGCTAAACTGGAGGCATCAAAAAGAGTTGGGTCTACCTATGAAGAGTGGTCTGATCTAAATATCGATGCTGAGAAACAAGTGAATACCTTAGCTCTTACACTTTCATCATACTTTTTTCTTTTTTTTCCTTTTTTTTTTTTTTTTTTTTTTTTTTTGTATTTCAGCCATCTGATCAGCAGTAACATTTGGTATTGCTTGCAGGGATTTCAGGAATCTGAAGTAGCTGCAACAACTTCTCTCTCTGGGGATTCACAAAACCTTGATGGACGGCAACAGAAAATTTCTGTGCGTAGATCACGGGCTCAACGCCTTCATAAAAAATTTATTAAGCTCTTGAACGAAGAAGTTAAAATCAGCAGGAAAGTGTACAAATCAGTGGCTATTTCAAATGCTGTAGAGCTGTTTAAGCTTATTTTCCTTAGTACCTCTACTGCACCGGCTGTGCCCAATAGGTTAGCCAAAATTCTAAGGCACTACTCAGAGCATGATCTTTTTGCAGCTTTTAACTACCTTAGAGAGAGAAGATTTATGGTAAGGCTTTTTATTTTTATTTTGTTTTATCTTTCCTCGTCCCTGGTTAATTTATAGAATTCAGTCAACGCTATATTCTGGTCCAGTTCTGGTTTTTGATCAGGGTTAATCTTCGGCTCTACGGAAAAGAGCACACAGATGTACTAATAATCTTCTCTATTCAAGTCCTATCACAGCCAGTTTAAGAATGTCTTTGATCCGAATTCCAAAATGGTTACTATTCTGCTGCATGTTTGCGAAGATATCTTTTCATTTTTTATGTGATGTCGGACATCATTTCTCCCAAAGTCTTGAGCTATCCTATTAGAAGCTAGGCCGTTGAATATATTTGCAGACATATAATGGATCTTGTTATGCTTGAGGTTTGATGGATATATTTGTTAAAAAAGACCTGATTTTGACATGCGGAAATTATATACAACTTTTGGGCACGTGTGGAGACTTGCAGGAGAAATAGATGATACCATCAATTTGAAGTCATTACTTTTGATTATTCCCAGAATACTTTGTCTGAGAGCCACATGACAAGGGTTTAAACATGCTAGATGATTGATAACGTGTTTCCATTCAAATCTACTTCATATTTATTAGATGATACCATCAATTTGTAGTCGTTCACACAAATTACTGTTCAGTATTAACTAGTCCCCTCCTCTCTTTTTACTGGCCTTACACTTGTAAACCCATTATAGCTGTGTATTTCACTGGTAGTTGGTTATCTGATTTTTGTCCTCCTCAGATAAAGTATTTGTCTAAGTTGGGAATTGTATATATTAATGAACTTTCTGCATTTTTTGGCAGGTTGGTGGTAACGGTAATCAACCCTTTTCACTTTCACAACAGTTCATACATAATGTTTCAAAGTCAACATTTCCAACTAATTCAGGAACTAGAGCTACTAAATTTGCTAGTTGGCTTCATGAAAGAGAGAGAGATCTTACAGGAGGAGGGGTTGATCTCAATGATGATTTACAGTGTGGGGACGTTTTTCATTTGTTCGCTCTAGTTTCTTTAGGTCAATTATCTCTTTCTCCATGCTTGCCAGATGAAGGTGTTGGAGAGGCTGAGGATACAAGAGGCTTTAAGCGAAAAATTGATGCTAATGTATCTCCTGATGGTGACAAGGGTAAGAAACTGAAATCCTTGGTTGCATCAGAAGGTGAAATAATTTCTCGCCGAGAAAAAGGTTTTCCAGGTATAATGGTATCTATGCACCGGGCAGGATTTTCTACTGCTGATGCTTTCGGTTTGTTCAGAGATACTTGCACTGATGAACGATATATTGATGGAAATAGTCCAAGTGACACAACTTCAAGAACGGATAACTTTTCTCATTTTGACCATGTAAAGGAGATGCAAAATTCAGGCTGCACTATCTCTACAGTAGAGAACAGTAGTGAGTCACCTTGGATGGCTATGGCAAGTTATGCTGCCTGTTTGCTTCCAACATGTTCTGATCAAGAAAAATCTAGTCTCATTGATCCCGAGGTTTTTAGGGCTGTTTATGCTGCCATTCGGAAGGCTGGTGACCAAGGTTTGAGCATCGAAGAAGTTTCTCAGGCCGTAAAAATGCCAGGTACAATGCTAGGAGTTTATTGGTGCATTTGATGGTTTATGTGTCTGTATGTGAACTGCTGGTTAGATGATATTTCACCATCAAATCCAAATGTACGACTTCTAGTTGTTTCCTTTCAGGTGAAAAGATGCCCGAACATATAATTTCCGTGCTCCAAACATTTGGACGAGTTTTAAAGGTTAGATTTAGAAATAACTGTCATTAGAGAAACATTACCTTGATTACTTCTAGAATTATGTTACTGCAGTAATAACCTTATTATGCAAATGTGGAAAGCCCCTTCTAACATTTGGGCACACTCACACGAATCACACAACCCCCCTGAACAAATAAATGAACCTACTGATGGTAATTCATCTCTACACATGGAAACTAACTTTATTGGAGAAGGAAGAGGTGGTTTAAGATAATTCAAAGAACCATATTAAAAATGTCTTATTTTACTTGTGCAACTTGAATTTGAGGACCTTTTAATTTATTGTTATTATTCTTTTAAACATAATTGCATGTATGAATGGTATCAATCTGGAACTGTACAAGTTCAAAAGAGTAATTTAATTATGTGTTTGACCTTTTGTCTCCTCCACAGGTTAATGCTTTTGACTCTATGCATGTAGTCGATGCTCTGTATCGTTCCAAGTATTGTCTGACATCAGCAGCGGACAGGGCAGATACAGTAGAAGGTAATAGCAGCCACTTAGTCTTCCATGATTTTGGTGGAGCTCATGCACGGGGAGAAATCGATGTGAGTGCTAATGATGTACACAAAGTGTCCATTCTCAATTTTCCTGAAGAGGTTACCGAGTCCTTTAATGAAAATCAAACCAGCAATGTGCATGAAGACTGTAAACAGGGAAAACCTGTTTTACCTGGAGGGTATAAATCAGATGAATCTTTGTTTTCTTCTGGTGACGTATGTGTGCCAATATTGCCATGGATGAATGGAGATGGGGTAATTAATGAGGCTATCTACAAAGGACTAAGAAGACGCGTTCTTGGATTAGTGATGCAAAATCCTGGGATTTTGGAGGTAATCATGGTTTTATTTTGCATTAGTTTCACTCTGGTTTATTTAACGGAAAAACTAGAATTTATAAGGAGCTTATAGTTAATATATGCAATCTGAAAATAATTGGTATAAGGAGCTTATAGTTAACATATGCAATCTGAAAATAATTGGACCATCGTCAAGCAGTGTTTTATGTTATCCAAATTGCTCCAAGTTTGTGTTAAAAGATATATAACTGATTTATATCATTCTGTCTTTTCTTTTTCCTTCTTTTCAAAAAGAAAACATTGTGAGAAAGAATTGTGTTTAGTTATCACGAGATTCCAGTGTTTGTGTCTACGGATTTAACCACAACTATGGTCTAATCTGCATTGCGCAAGCAAAAGATTGACTGCTGTTGTTTGTTTCTCCACTTTTATGTTGCTCTGCTTACAGGCCTTTCCATAGGTCGTTTTTCCATTATTTTCGTTTGTTTTTTGCGACTGTCATTGGTCGTCGTAACTATAGGATGTTCTCAAATGTTCTTTTTGGTCTGAGTTGTATCGAACTTGAACAGTTAGCTTTTGTGGTAAGACTTTAAACAAATATTTTATTGTCTTCTTACTTTTCCTTTTTTGTTTTCCTATTTTTGTTAGGATGAAATTATCAATCAGATGGAGGTGTTGAATCCTCAGGTATGCCACTCAATTTCACCCGTTGGGTTTATCTTGAGATTTTTACTTCTGATATTCATTTTTCTTTGGCTCCAAGAGAACGATCTAGTATGTTGGTTTACTATGCCATTTAAATTTGTTGGAAAAGTAAAGCTTGATTGTCATATGTGCTCTGCAAAGAGAGAGAACGTATACTTGATTGCTCTTAATCTCATCATCATTAAACGTCCCATGTCCATGACTGGTTAACTTTCGATTTTTCGTAACCTAAACAAGCAATCATTTAATGCAATTCCAATCATATATTGTGTATTAGAACTGTTATGTCAAAACCAAAAGTACGGAGTTCTTCGTATACTTTTATTTAAACAAGAACCATCATCTTCATGAATCTGTACTAATTTTAGTCCTGAATCCTTTTGCAGAGCTGTAGAAAATTGTTGGAGATGATGGTTTTGGACAAACACCTTGTTCTGAAGAAAATGCATCAAACTACGTCCAATGCACCTCCTGCCATTCTAGGGACCATCTTCCGAAGCAGCTTCAGCAAACCTAAGCTAGTTTGTCGTGAACATTTTTTCGCAAATCCCCTGAGTACGTCTTTACTATAAGGAAAAGAAAGCTTCACTTGATTTTTGCCATAAGGGTTCTATGGGTTGATTTTAGGAACATTAAAAAGTAGCCTCATTGTATAGAATGTATAGTAGTTATAGAAAAGAGCTTTCGGGGAATTTTTGTATAGATCCAAGATTTTCAACTAGAAGCTCTCAAGACAAACCAGTTTTTGCGTTAGCGAAGCGTCTATTTAGAAAGCAAACAATATTTCTCGGCTCTCGTACGATGGTCTTCGCGGAAAAAATAAATTAAGAATGATGCCTTTCTTCGTTCATGGTTCGATATTATGGTGTCCTAGGCGTAGAGGAACCACACCAATCCATCCCGAACTTGGTGGTTAAACTCTACTGCGGTGACGATACTGTAGGGGAGGTCTTGCAGAAAAATAGCTCGACGCCAGAATGATAAAAAGCTTAACACCTCTCATTCTGAAAGACAGCGACATAAGCATGCAAATTGTTGAGCCTTACACATATACAGTGTTTTAGCAAGCAATTGACACTTTTCTTGACCTCGTCTACCTATGGTCAATGCCTGTGAAGTTAAAAAAAACAAAAAAAAAAAAACAAAAACAAAATTATTTCAACTCTCCGTTTGACATATTTCACAGTGTATGCAAGTAATCGGGTTTAATCTAGTTTGCAGCTCATATCAAATTATAGTGACAAGGTTTAAAATTTAGTTTTAAAATTTACTTATCAAAACGATAATACTTGTAATTATAGTATAAAAGTACTTGGGAGTTGGGGAAACCATTTCCTCCATGTATATAAAAGTATAAATACCAAAAAAAAAAAAAATGGGGACCATTGCAGCAATATGTGCGTGTTTTATTTATTTTTATTATTTTTCAATGAAATATTCATAAAAATTTCCAACGTAGTTAGTAATTTAACCACGTGATAAATTGGTGAACGACGAACAAGTGGAGTTGGGCAAATCTGTAGGGAGGCGAGGAAACACACACTACGCTTGCCTCCGAGTCTCTTTAATCTTTTAATTTAATCCTCCTTTTCAACCAAAAAAAAAAAACCTTAATCTAAGCTAATCAACTAATCAAACACTGCCACGTTACAATGCTGACTGAACAACGGCCCAGATTTTTCACCAAATCATTCGTTGACTCTCCAGTCTTCCTGACTTCCTTCAATCAAACTCACCCAAGTGGACCCACCCAGCTGACGTGGACGGCCCAGATTTGACCTCACTTTTCTTTCTCTTCTTCCTTTCCTCCTCTGTTCTCTCTCTCTCTCTCTCTGTGGAATTCAGAAATATTCAGAAAACCCAAATTTCTGAATTTCCGCTATCAATTGATCTTTCCAAATTCTGAATTCAACACGGAGAACAGAAAAACCCAGAAATCCAATCCCTGGGAGAGAGCAAAATCCATGGCGGAAAACGCAGTGTCGTCTCCAAACCCGCTCCAGAACTCGAACCCGAACGCCGACCAGATTACGACAGCAACGACGACGGCGACGACGACATCAACAACAACATCGAATGTCACGCACAATACGATGATTCCCCAAAACCCATCGAGCTTACAGACCTCCGCCATGAACCCACCAATCCCTTCTCCTTCCCACTCGACCCTCTCCCAATCCCCTCAAATCTCGTCCCCTCCTCTCCCACAACAGCAGATTACTCCCGCCGTCGGATTGGATTACCAGTCCAAGCCCCCCCAGCAGCAGCAATCTCAGCCGTTGGTCCAGCAAAACGTCAACCACCCGATGTCCAATTACCAGCTCCAGCAGAGCCTCCAGAGGTCTCCGTCCATGTCCAGAATGAACCAACTTCAGCAGCTGCAGCAGCAGCAGAGTGGTCAGCAGCATATGGGCATGAATGTGATGAGGCAACAGGCGGGGTTGTACGGCCAGATGAATTTCGGTGGGTCCCCTGCGATTCAGCAGCAGAATAACCAGCAGCCACAGCAGCAGAATCAGCAGCAGCAGAGTAATCAAATTGGCGGGGCCGCGAATTTTTCGCGGTCGACATTGATCGGACAGAGCGGTCACTTGCCCGTCTTGTCTGGCGCCGCCGCAGCTGCCCCGCAGTTCAATTTGCAGAGCCAGATGCTGACCTCGGTATGAATCTTTATTTTTTTTCATTCCTTGCACTAAAGTTTGTGTTTGTCTAGGCGAAGAGTATCATAATTGCAATAAAATCCATGTAGAATTTAGCTTTTTAGATTGTAGGATTTCGAGTTTTCATGTGTAGTTATTGTTCTTAATGGAGAAGTAGCTGAATTAATGTGTATATATTCAGGTGGTGTTGTAACCTTATGATTAAAGGTTTGTGTTTTCCAAATTGAAAGTCTAATTCTTTACTAACCAAAGGAGATTTTGAATGCAGCCAAGGCAAAAGGCTGCATTAGTACAAGGGTCCCAGTTCCATCCAGGTAATTCGGCCGGGCAAACCTTGCAAGGAATGCAAGCAATGGGGATAATGGGATTGGGCTCACAAATAAGATCTAACGGGGCTCTCGCCTCTTATGCACAGCAGAGAATGAATCAGGGCCAGCTCAGGCAACAATTGTCGCAACAAAGTGCACTTAACTCTCCACAGGTATGCAGTAGCTTTGCACTCATTACCATGTTGTTACTTTGGTTATTCCAAAATCTTTCTATTCATCTTCTGATAATATTAAAGTTCTATCTTGTTTCACATTCCATGTCAATCTTAAGTTTAGTTCCTTATGTGTATGGGAATATAGTCAGTTCTTAGAGTAGAAACTCCCTATGTAGATGATTTTTAACGTTGTGTTAAGTATTTTAACTTATTTGACTGAACCCACGGGTTCGTTTTTTAATCAATAATTAGATGGGCACTCAAACATATCGCATGCATTTTTTGGGTGTGGCATTAGTAATCCTACCAATGAAGCTCATTTGCTATGAGTTTGATGGGAGAGTGTGAAATTGTGGGGCTCTTGGGCTTAAGTGAGTGAGGCAACTAAGCCATTATTGCATCCTAAGCTTCATTGTGTGTCTATAGTATCGTTGTTTGCCTCCTCCAGATAGGGATCTATTTTTATTATTTGGCATCTTAGAAGCATTATTATGCTGGGTTCTCCATGCATGAACTATCTAAAATCCAAAATCTATTATTGTCACTTCCGCTCTAACGTTACTATGCTCAGGTTCAAAGCTTACCAAGGACATCATCACTTGCATATATGAACCCACAGATATCTGGGTTGGCTCAGAATGGACAGCCAGCTATGGTGCAGAATGCATTGTCACAGCAGTGGTTGAAGCAAATACCATCAATTTCTAGCCCCGGGTCACCTTCATTCCGTCTTCAACAGCAGAGGCAGCAACAGGTTCTCTTGCAGCAGCAACTGGCCTCATCTACTCAGTTGCATCAAAGTTCAATGGGCATAAACCCCCAACAGTTGTCGCAGATTGTTCAGCAGCAGCAATCGTCAATGGGGCATCCACAGTTGCATCAGCAGCAGCAGCCACAACAACAGCTGCCACAGCAACAGTTACAGCCGCAGCAACTACAGCAGCTGCCGCAGCAACAATCACAGCAACAACCTCCCATGCATATGCAGCAGCAGCAGCATTCCCCAAGGGTTCATGGACCCTCAGGCCAAAAATCTCTTAGTTTAACAGGATCGCAACCCGATGCTACTGCATCTGGAACAACTACACCAGGGGGGAGTTCAAGCCAGGGAACAGAAGCAACAAATCAACTTCTTGGGAAGAGAAAGATACAGGATTTAGTCTCACAGGTCTTTCATGAATTCTCGCCTTGTTATTATTCTTGAAGATTTCCAATTTGCATGTCCTATTGGGATGAATTATATTCACCATCATATCCTTTGCATGTCCAGGTAGATTCACAGGGAAAATTGGATCCTGAAGTTGAAGACTTCCTCTTGGAGATTGCTGATGACTTCATTGACTCTGTGAGATTTGTTATCACAACTTTCTTTCCGTAATTTACTTTCCCCTGGATATTTGTGTATACTTTTGAGACTCTTGATGCGTCTATCTCTTAATAATCTCTTTGCTGCTTTGTGTTGTTTTCCTTAATTTTTTTTCCTCCAACGTTTTGTCAAATGTAGATTTCTCTAGTAGCATAGCTTTATAAGGAAAGTATGGGAAGCTTTTGCAGGGATCTTTTGGAAGGATTCAATAATTTGTATATTTTTTTCTCTTGGTAGACAGTCTGTTATGTATCAGAATCTTGCTAGTCATTGATTGGTTTTGTGAGTTCAGTCCAGAGAGTATTGCTTCTGTAGTTTGGCAAGTTTTCGGAATTTGAAACTATATTTTGCTCTAGATCTTTTAGGAACCTTATATATAATGTTTTCCAGTTTTAGACTGCATTCATTTTCCTCCCATCTTGAGTTGGCATTATGTGCAATTGAAATTGGAAAAGAAACATAGAAGGTACGATTCCATGGCATCGTTGTAAGAAAGACCCCCATTTTAACGGTTGGGTGGCTGAGGTTTCAATTCTGAAGAAACACCAATTGGATAACTACGGCCCATAAATTTCCTGCACGGTGGCTTTGGTTTACAATTGAAAAATACATACTTTTCTTTGAGAAGTTTTTAGTGAAACCTATGGACATACACGAAAAAATCATTGCTTTTTGCATTCCGTTGAAAGCGCGGCATTTTTTTTTTGGCTGAGACTTTCAGGGTTTTCTGATGAAAGCTTGTCCTATCTATTTGCAGGTGACAACATTTGCGTGCAGTTTGGCAAAGCATAGAAAGTCTTCAACTCTAGAGTCCAAGGATTTATTGCTACACCTAGGTACGTTCTTTTGCCTTGTTGGAACTCTTAGTTGCAGTCTTTGGGGATGCACGTTGCTTACCGTATCTGGAGCAATTAGTTCCTCCTGAGCTTTTTGTGAACCCTTCCCTTCGAACTCTGAACTTTTCTTGCTTGTTAGGCAAGGACTTCCATTGGTTAATTGAATTTTTTAATCTAACTTGACCTTTGATAAAGAGTTCAAGTTGGTGTTTTTTCATCTATGATACCTGGTGCAGTTATTTACTAGGATTATCTGAATGCTCTCTCTCTCTCTCTCTCTCTATATATATATATATATATATATATATATATATTTTTTTTTTTTTTTCTAGGGGACAACCTATAGATTTGGAGAGTAAAGCTTTATGTAGTAATTTATATTATACGTTTTGTTTGGGATAGAATTGAAACAGAGCTATAACATTTCTCATTGGAACACTGTTGAACACCTTTTTTATTGAAGCAATTGGATCTTACTGAAGTCATGTTTCTGCAGAAAAGAATTGGCAGTTGACTGTTCCAGGTTTTGAAGAGCAAAAGCACCAAAACAAACCAGTAAGTATTGAGTGTTGATACTTTCCTTTTCAAGATCTTAGAATACAGTATCACATATGCATGACATGGTGTGTGAATGTGTGTGTGCACTTTTTGAGCACATCGTTGAAAATAAGTTATGTGATTCACGAGCTGAATTTGATTTATCCATCTAGTTGAATTTTCAGCTTCTTCTTCCTTTTTTCTCCCCGCTGAAAATAGTATAAAACAAATTGATTCAAACTCTACATCATGGGGTGAAGTCAGTGTAGAATTATCACTCAGCTATGCCTGCAGTGTAAAGCTAGTTGATTTATCCATTTTTATCTATTACATTTTTTTTTTTTTTTGGCCAATGGTCCAGAGCTAATGTTCGTTATCACATTGACCCTCTAGAAACGCTTTGTGAATATCTGACTTCCTGACTAGCTTTCAATTACTATCAACTTCCTTAAAAGACTTATGTGAATCTCTTGATTCTAAACATGCAGTTGTCAACTGATCTCCACAAGAAACGTTTAGACATGGTAAGTGAGAATTTTCAACGTGTATCTTTCATTCAATATACACTTCCTGTGGTATAAAAGGTGATTCTACACTAATCGTTAATCCCATGATCAGATACGAACGCTAATGGAATCCTCACACTCTGAAGCAAATACAGTTAATCGTAAAGAGATGATTAGACAAGGGCTTGGCAACCCGGTTGGCACCAACCACATGACAAGACCCTCCCTGAGTTCAGAGCAGTTGATTTCACAATCAACTGGTTCTCAAATGCTGCAGCAACCGACACGGTTTTAATCAACTAGCTCGTATTTGTTTTGGTCTTCTTGCCGATTGAGTATGAAGCCTGGACCTCTTTGGTAAGCTTCCTCCATTCTCAAGTCTATTTCTTTTGCCTGCCTTCTCAACGCATTGCGTATATAATTTGTGTTATATATTACTCACAAGACTGAATATACATGTCATTTTCCATCCACTTTTTAGCATATTCTGGACCGAAGGGCTTTTTAATTGGGACAAATTTTATAAACCAGGCGGCTTGTTGTAGCATGCTTTGAATGTCGACGATAAATTGAGACTCCACTCCTAAATTCCTGGACCAAAATAAGATTCACCCACCCTTGTCATTTTTATGTCCTCATCTTGACATTTCTTGGTTCTTTGTATGGCAGGTTCTTTTTTTGTCCAATAAGCAAAGACCTCCACATCTAGATTGATAAAAGCACAAAGTTGTAATTACCAATCTACCTTTTTTTTTTTTTTTTTTTTTTTTTGAAAGTGTTTAAGATTAAGACTTGAATGATGTTGAAAAGGCAAATAGCAGTTGCCCACCGTCTTAACATCTTTCTCTTTCTTTTTTTTCCTCTTTTATATTCTATGAGGATGATAATTTATATTGGGTGGGCTTTGTAATCTAATTTATTAGTTTACAGACGTGATGATTTTTATTTATGTCTTCAACTTAATTAGGATTTTCTTTGTATCTTAAACTGAAAATGCCGAATCTGTTTGGAACGGCGTTGTATTCTAATTTAATTTATTTGGCGTGCATTTATTTGTATGAACAACTCTACTCATAAATTAATGTAGGTATTACCTTCTGGTGTTTTTTTAATAGCCAGGTTTATGGTCAATTATATTTTGCTTATCTCACCAAAATTATTGTTCTTTTTTTCTTTCTTAATTTATTGGTGTTTTTGGAATTACTTGTTAGGAGCTCTAATTAACTTAAAGGTTAACGGATAATAACAATAATAATGATAAATATATAATAAATATCATATTTATAGAAGTTAAAATAAATAAATAGTATATTACGAAGCTGTTGGTGTAAATAGCACAGATTAACTTCTTTTTCTTTTAATTTATTTTTTCTAGCCTGCATTTAATTGTATATACTACTCTACTCATAAATGTAGGTATTTGGGGTTTTACCCTTCTCGTGTTTTCCTAGCCGGGTCTATGGTCAATTGGATTTGCTTATCTACGCCAAAATTAATGGTTTCTTTATGACACAAATTAATGTTATTGGATTTAGGTGTACTTTTCTGCTAATGAAGATTTAGGTGTACTTGTTAGGAGCTCTACTTAACTAAAAGGTAATGGATTAAAATTCATAATATTAATATTAAAAAAAATAATCAGCAAAAATCTTAGGCCGTCTCCGATCATTAGTCTATGTCAATGTAATATTTGTCACAAAAAAGTATGAAAAATAACATTATTCTACTTTATGCTCCAATGTATTATACAATTTCTAATGTTGTTTATACTTTTTGTCATTATTATCGTGCTTTGGAACTTGTAAAAGTGAGTAATTAGTAGTTAAATAATTTTAAAATGAAACTATTATAATAAATACATGACAAAGTTAAGCCAACAACCAATATGAATCAAATGTTTAATTTGACATTAGCTATACCTTGTGGTAAATTTGTCATAAAATTTAGTATTTGGTAAATTTAGCATTACATTAGAGAGCACTTTTTTCATTCAAATGTCAACATTTACTACTGACATAACCCTTTAACGTTGCATTGGAGATATCCTTATTCATGCCTTAGGAAAGATCGTGAAGGAATACTCCAAATCTTTTATTTCTTTAAGATATTTGTTGACGATTAAAAATCGCTTAACAAATTCTGTGGTAGAGTGAATCCTAAGAACTATCACGGCAAAAAGTAATTACGAAACAATAAAAGCAAATCAATACAGAAAATAGAGAATACAAAAAATTATAAAGATTCATCATCTGAAAAATAAATACGTCCTCTCTGGTGCTAAGGATTTTCACTCATATTTGAGTATTATACGATGACTTGGTGTTTTCGGAGGCTGGTAATCATGTATATGTATAACCTCATAAGAAATAATCTTGTTAAAATATTAAAATACAAATATTTCTTATTTGAATTTGATGGTAGAGAAAATCTTCTGTATCTTTGATATGTTAATTTGGATAATCGATCGTTGATCATGAAATGAGATTCAAATACTTGAAATCACGGTCATTATTCATCCCAAACACCAATATTGTCAGAATATCATAGTGCCGAAATTACTGGGATTTCGACAATCTATAACAATATTGAACTCTTTTTGGCTCAGATTTCCAGTGAGATTTGGTTCTGTGAATTTGTTTTTGGTTTTTGGTTTTTTTATTTTTTTTATTCTTTGTTTTGTGGCTGGCGAAACACCACGCTACCTAATAATGCATGTCAACATTATGATTTAACTATTTTGTCTTTTGTGAGCCTCTCTCGTCTCTCCTTAATAACACCTTATGTTAATAATGCATTGTATAATTCAAATTTTCCAAGGTGGTTTCAAAATGTGCATGTAGTTTTTCGGACTTTCCATTTCGAAATTGGTTTCTTTCTTTTTCAATCTTTTGGAAATTATTAGGCACTTATTGGAAAATGGTCTCTTTTTCTTCAGCCATTCATTTTCCTTCTTTGTTTTAAATTTTGATGACTGATTGAAGGACTAGTTAAAATTAAAAAATTAAAAAAAAAAATCATTAGCTACTAACCAATAACTTCTCGAACGGCTGGAGAAAATGGTTTATTACAAAACGACGAATTATTCAATCAGCAGTCATTTTCTAACATTTTTTTTTGAGACAATGAAAAAAAAATATTTAAAAAAAGAAAAGTAGAAGAAGAAGAAGAAAGAGTAAACACCAAATTCCAAGCCTTGTATACAAAGCTAAGTCTATGTTTGGTAGAGTGGAAAAGGGAGGGGAAAGAAGTTTGGGAGGGATTTGAGACAAGGAAAAATATTAGATTGTTTGATAGAGTGGAAAATAGGAAGGAATAAAGTTGTAATTGCATAAGACCTATCATATTTTTATCCTTCCAAAACTTTTAAAAAAAATGAGGGAAAAATTTGACAAAAAGACATGATATGTAAAATATGATTTTGATATTACTCCCTCATTATCTTCTAATTCATATGAGAATATATTTATAAAATGTATTTTATTAGATATTTTCTTTACTCTTTTTTTTTAATACCAAATAAAATAAAAGAAAATCTAATTCCCTCTTTCTTATTATCCTCACCTAATATTTTTTTCTTTTTTTTTTTCCCCCCGTCCCTCCTACCAAGCATCTTAAACATAGTATAAGAAATGAGAATCAAGTTTGATACGCTTAACATGTACAAATCAATGATTATCTTTAATAACTTTTTATTTAAGCCGTCTAGAAATGATTAATTAAGTCAAAGAATGGTTCCAACTACAGTGAAGGTGTTTGTTTGGTTGTGGCCGAATATTTTAAGTGCAATTCGAAATGCATATTTTGTTGGCATATTCTTTCTTGAACTACAGTGGCATAAATTTTTGTAGATAAATATATGAGATTCTTTTGTTAATCTTTACTTGTAGTAGATTATAAGTGTAAAGAAAAGGAATAGAGAGAGAAAGTAGAGAGAGAATTTCTGAGAGCAAAAGAATCTGCTTATTCTAATTACTCTATGAGCTATACAAAGCTTACTATAAAATAGTCTAATAGTAACCAATAGAATCTGTACACCTGTCATAGAGGTAACAACTCCTAACAAACACTCTTTAACTATTCTACAAATCTAACTACCAAGACTAACAATACAAAAATAGTTAGCTGTTAATTGTCTTCTCCTTAACAACAAGATAAGCATATTTTTATTTTTTGAAAAAGGAAAATTCCGATCTTTTGAAATCGAGACACCCGTAGTATCAAGGTCACATAAAACGTAGTTAAGAAACAAAATTAGCGGACCAGAAACACAACCTTAAACTAGAAAACAAGAAAGACATACTATTAAGCTCGGGTGGAGACCACCGTTATACCAAATCACAACGTAGAGAAAAAACCGCACCGCCACCGTCGCAGAATCCCACTGTTACACATATCAAACCCCTGAAGGATTTCTGCCATCGAATGTCAGATGGCCTAGTGACAAAGCTCTAAACCAACAACTAACTTCCTTCTGCTCTACTTTTGATCCACCCTAACAGAATCTCTGCCCCGCACACCGTCTCCACCACTAGACAGCCTGTTTTCCAGCAAGCTTATACCAAATTTCATGGTCGATAACCTAACGATGCGCCCAAAGGCAGTCTCAGAGCTCCGGCCATAAGAGAATGCATAATTTAGCTAAAAGATATTCATAAATGCAACATGGCAAGTTAAACACAAAAACTCAGCTATTTGTTATACTTACAATTTAGTTCTTTGGTCTATTACTACCTGAACTTTAGTGTTTTTTTTTTTTTTTTATAAATATTTTACTATTCAAACTAAAAATGACGAGAAATTTATGAAATTAAAGAGATAATCCCATCCATGGTGTATAATAACTGAGAATTTTACTCAAATAGTTATATTATTAAGTGCAAAAGGTTCTAGTTTTCATGGTTTTTTTAAAACGTTGAATGGAACTTTTTGTGCTTAGACTAACTGTTTTTACAAAATTTCAAGTTATCACACAAACAAGTAATTATGAAACCTGCCAAAAAACAAAAATTTATAGCGGAGTAGTTGGTCAATTTATTAATATGAAACCGAAGTGTTAGTCTCATAGTTCAAGATCACTAACAGTATTGTAATAACCTTTTCAATAATATAGATTTTATGCGGTTATAAATATAATTTAGTGATATTTTCATATCTAACTCTATTATAATGTATAGCATTCGAATCTTTCACTCCAACTTCAAATATATATCATATATATGTATTTTGTAGGTTATATATGCTTTAGGTACTGAAAGACTGATTGCTTGAAGTGTCACATTATTCGGCGCTTAAGCTAAATTTATTATTCAATTAGAATCTATTTGGCACTAATCATGAGGATCATGATGTCACCAAATAAGTTAAGAAATTCGCTTTTACTACCTTTTTACTTTTCTCGAGTATTAACTACAGAATAATTGGTGATTTAGCCGTAACAAATTACCTTTCCGTCTCAAACATTCATTTGATGTAGGTCTTAAAATCCTAATCCTAATTTTTTTAGGTCTTTGAAGTCTGAGTGGCTGCCTAATTTTTTATTTGCTGCGAAAATCCCATTCCAAAGCATGCCACTTAAAACCAATTTATACACAAATATATGTACTCATATATAAACACACATACACATACGCACATATATATATATATATATATATGTATATTGCTTTTGAAACTAAAAAGTTGATCTTCTTTATAATAGGATTCAAACAAAAAACAAAAAACAAAAAAAGATTAAACGAATCTTATGGTGGACTTTTTGAATGTTGGTTATTTTTTGTCCTAAGGTACAGAAACAAATTTAGCAAAAACTGAGGGAAACGACACAGTACGATGATTAATTGGCTACTAGTTCTTGCAAAAAGACACCAAAATGCCAATTAATAATGATTTTAAGTACTGTACAAGGTGATTAAAAATAAAATAAATATAAACGCAAAGTCTTAGTATCCATCAGTATGAATTTCAGTTACTAAAAATACGAATTCATACAAAAATAAATGTAGTTAAAGTGAATATGAATTCTTTTTATTTTACATTTCCTTCTGTATGAATTCACATTTTTAGTAACTGAAGTTTACATTAACAGTTATTAAAATTCACATTGTCAGATACCATCAGGTATTAAAGAAAGAAAGAAAGAAGAAGAAGAAAAACAGCAACCCAAGTGTAAGGTGAATGTACGGCAGACGCGCATAATTATTAATTTATTTGGCCTATAATAATTCTAAAAAATTAAGGATTTCCAAAATGCTTGATATGATTCTTTTGTTGGAAATCTAATAATTCAAATTGATCATGATTCTATCAACGAATGGTTGTAAAACAGTCGCATTAGTAATTTAATAATTACTTGAAAAATGACCAAAGGATTCAAAATGGTGGGTGGTAGAGCATACCAAAATGATTGCTACCGGTCATGACGTTAGCCTTTATATTCCATCTTTGAGAACTTGTTTGGATGCAGTCCTTTTTATTATTTATTTATTTATTTATTTTTTAAGTAACAATGTCATTTCTTGCCAACAATGCTCCATAATTGAGGCTGCTATATGACATTTGATCCCCATGATCATTCTTATTATTTCTTAAATTTAGATTAGGACATGAAGAAATAAATAAAAGATATATATAATTTTGATTTTGAGGGAAGAATATAATTTCACATAGACATGACGTCTGATTTGTTATGGGTATGGTTGAGAATATGTATTGTTTGTGCCGAGCATGCTGAATAACAATTAGAACTAATCCATACTCCTATCTGGGACGGGCAAAAGTAGGGTTCATACTTGGTCGGCTCTCATCTAATTGGGAGCTGCCTTCCAACAAATTCCAGACTAGGAATCTCCACGTGGCAGGCTTTCGACATTTCCGTGAACATATAATTCTCAATTCATGATTGGGTCAACACAAGTCACATGGCACGTGATCATGAGTTAATTCCTTTGCTGATATTGACGTTAGGTTTGCCCGAGCCAACAGGTCGAATCCAATCACTCCCTGAATCTGTTATGCGTCTACGAATTATACCAATTATTTCTCCACTGAAGGTACGTATTAGTAAACTAACATATGTAATCACTCTGTTATTCCTCTTCGAATCAAATCATAAAGTGTTTAGTAGATACCCCATTAGTGTTCGCCCTTTTCGAAGTTCTTTTATGCTGTTTTGCATGTTCACTAGGCGGAGTATAGCTGTCCACAAAAGTTGAGCCGATTTTTGACATCAATATAAGTGAAAGCATTTTATGTACTTACAATTAAGGCCATCACGAATAATGTTTTTAATTTTTTTTTTCCCTATATTCTATATAAATATACTAAATTTTCAAATATATATATATATATATATATATGCGACGGGATATCAGATCAGGTAACACATATTTACAGTTCTATTTAATTGCAAATTAAGAAGTCTGATTTTAGTTAATTCCCAAGTAAAACTAGAAAAATTTCTCGGCTTTTCTAGTTATAATGTTGTTAATCACGCAAAGAGTATTTAACATTTTATTTCATTTAGTTTGACTTTATAAAAAATGGATTATTTATTTAGGATATTTTAAGATTTTAATTTCAAATTACGAATTTGTATTAATTTTATACATACTTAAGATCCTTTGGTCTAATGGCATAGGGAGGGGGGATGGGTGTTATAGGTTATGGGTACAATCCCATTTGTAATATTTTATTATTTAATTCTTGTTTAGAGGATCACATGCTTCGACATGTGCTTTCTTTTAAATAATTAAGACATATATTTGATTTGTACATTTTTGGGACAACATATCATTTTCTCTTAATTAAACCCTTTCGAATTTCTGGATAAACATGTTGAAAAACACAAGCTTATCCTTTGCAACTTATTAGCTTAATAAATAATTAACTATTACAATTTGTGCTTTGATTCTTTTTTGAAACCCAACACCTTATTAGAATTTGAATACTATTTTATCCATTATTAACAAAGGGTAAATTCATTAATTTAAGAGTGAAAATTAGCCCTTGAAAGGATATTATAAGTGTGACATTTATCTTAAATATGAAGATACAAATTTGAACACAAAAAAAAAAAAAAAATACATATCTTTAATTAACTCAAAGCGCAGGTAAAAAATAGTAAATAACTCTTAATATTAAACTGAAGTGAAGTTATATATACTCAATGTATCACGAATTATAGAGCACGGCTAGCTACAAATATATCTCCTTTTTGGGGATGCATGTGCTATCCAATTCTCAACCCATTAATAGAAGGGAGCCATGAGCTATTGGTTGGTAAAAAGATGGAAAAAAAAAAAAAGAAAAAAAGGTGCTTGTTCTTTTTACAGTGTGGAATGATAACTATAGGTGCTGTCTCTTGCACGTGGCCACAAGATTAGGAGGAGGACGTACGCCTTTAATTTGGCCGTATTTATATATATATATATATGATATATACATGTATATATATATATATATATTCCAAACGTTGTACACAAAAAGCAAAAAGCTAAGAGAGATGGTAACCAAGTTTGATAACGACAAACTAGCACAAATCAACGATTGTCTTTAGTAACTTTTTTGCCCCCGTCTTGAAAGGACAAATTAAGGAAGAGAAAGAAGTGTTCCAACGTTTTGGTTCAGAAACAGCCCCTAAACTAGAGGAGTTTGTTTGGTTGTGGCAGAGTAATTTAATTGGAATTTTGGAAATGCATACTTGTTGGCATGTTCTCTTTCTTAAACGCTAGTGTCATAAATTTGTTTACCTAAATAGTGAGGTTGCTTCTTTAATTTATATTTATAGTATATGATAAGGCATGCTTTTTTTTTTTTTTTTTTTGAAAAGGGAAAATAATAGAAATAGCATACTGACTCACATGACCTCATAGGAAACCATGACTCTAATGGATAGTTCGTTCCATCAATAAACTTTAATGAAACACCTAAGGAGAATAAATATGTAATAAGTTTAAAAAACAGACACCAAAATAGGGACATCAATAATTAAGCACAAATATGGATATTCAATTAAATCTCTAGAACCAATCACTAGAAAACAAGATAAACACGCCATCAAGTAAGGGTAAGAATCAACATTATTATAAACCATAACACAAGAAAAACAAAGAAAAAGGTCCAAACACCGGCAAAACCCCCGACGATGAGACTGACCAATGAATGAGAAGACTGCAATGCCACCATCACAGGAATCTCATCGCCACACATAACAAATCCGCTCCAGACCAACGACTACCAACCTTCGCTCCATCCTTTTGTCAGTGAGTTATACCAAGGGCCCATTTTACAATTACCACCATTAAATTGTTGAAATCCATTACTAATTTTGTAAACGGAGACCAAAATTGTCAAAAAACTAATGATGGTGCAATATGTCAAAAAAAAAAATTTCTAAAACTAAAGGTGGTGTTCGGTTTTGTTTCCAAATATTTTTGGAAATGTTTCGGCATATATTTTGAGGCGTGGAAATAAAAACATTTTTTAAATTGTGTTTGTTTTGTAAATACTTTAAAGACGAAAACAAAAACAAAAAAATGGTGACAATGGTTTTTTTTTTTTTTTAAAGGAAATGAAAAACCAGATAAAAGTTATTTTCTCATTTCCATTTTCATTTTTAAACCTTTATCACTTAATACATATTTTCATAAAACATACCCCAAACACAATTCACTTTTTTCTTGTACCCAAATCAAACTATTTAAAAAAATTATAATCAAACATAATTCAAAAACAATCTCAACATCATTTTTAAAGTATTTTTCATCTCTTTTTTCATTCTGAAAACAAAATCATTTTTAAAACAGATAAAAACAATACCCACCACCAAAATATTACAGTCTCATAGTTCAAAAAATTAACGGGTGTTGATACGAGTTAGTGGATTATGCCTAAGTACTGAAAGACTGACTGCCTGAAGTGTCACGTTATTTGGAGTTCAAAGCTAACTTTATTGTCCAATTAGAATCTATCCAGCACTCATGATGTCAACTTATTATTTATTTTATTTATTTTTTTATTTTTTGCTAAAGTGTCACCTAATTATTAGTCTAGAATTTCTGTTTTTCTATAACTTTTAGTTTTCTCTTTTGTGAACTATGTACACAATATAATTGGTGATTAAACTAAACCTAATTAATTACCTTTCCGTCGCAAAATATTGTAAAGATTGATTAATGCTTATCCTAATTTAAGGCTTTCAAGTCTAAGCACATGTTTGGACGCACAATCCAAATATTAGAATTACAATTTAATTTTTATATTTTTCCCTCAGCTTCACTATTTACACAGTTTTGTAACTCAAACTTTAAAAGTCCATAACTTTACATAAACAAGTGCAAATGAGATAATTTTTTTTTAATTTTACATAGAATTTCGAGACGAACGAAACAAGTTTCATATTGATATTTTTTTCCAAATATATTTCAAGTTTTTATAATTTTTAATTCTAACAATTCAAATGTGTCGATAAATGTACAATCAATCTAAACTCAAATTTTACAATCTAAATCTTAGCACCAAACGCATGCTAAGATGCTATCTGATTATGTTGTACAATAGTCGGACTGCACAAAAAGGCAAACGAATCTTATGATGGATCTTTTTGAATGTTCGTAATTTTTTGTCCTAATGTACGTACAAAAACAAATTAGAGGAACATAAATACATTATCAAAATCCGAGGAGGGAAACAATATATATATATATATATATATATAGTGCGATGTTTAATTGTCTACTAGTTCTTGTTAAATTAAAGATACTAAAATGGCAATTAATAATGATGTTGTGTACTGTCCCAGGTGATTAAAAATAAATAGATATAGGCTGTGAATAAAAAGAATATATATATATATATATATATATATATATATATACCTAGTGATTCTTTAAAATAAGAAAAAGAAAAGGCAACCTAGCTAAGTGCAAGGTGGCAGATCCGCACAAAATTATTAATTTATTTGGCCAGCAATTCTAAATACTTTGGGAGATTTTACCACTACTTTAGGGGATTTCAACTTAATTTTTAGTCCGTCCAATAATTTGTATTCTATTTCTATAAACCAATATCGGTCAAATGTCTAATAGTGTCAAATTCATGATACTATCAACGCATAATTGTAAAACTTTTTTTTTTCTTTTGGAAATAAATAGAACAATTTTGGATTGTGAGTCTTTAAAAAAAATTTTATGTAATCTCTTACTATATTACAAAAACATGAAAGACACTTTTTACAATTCCTTTCATACTCTCTTACAAGCCGCCATCACTTGACAATTTTTTCCTTATTTTTTTCAAAAAATTTTTGACGTTTTTTTTGTTTTGTTTTACATGTCTACTGTGCATGCGTGAAGCACTGAAGCACTGTCAAATTATTTACTTGAAAATGACCAAACGATTCATAATTGTAAACGTGATTGCTAACTAGTCATAGTAGTACTTTTAGAATATCAACTTTCGTTCTTGTCGAGGTCAGATTTCGTATCTCATTTCTCATCCTACACGTGACAATCAGAACTCATAAATGAATCTTGACAAGTCGAATCGGTTGATCGAGGGACTACTCCAGGAGCCGACCCACAAGTCGATATATGACCTCCCTCCGCAAGGCCAACGAAGAATATTCTTGTGATCTTCTTTATTTGAGGAATTAGTAGTTTGATCACCTAATCAGGGATGTAATCAATCGGAAATAATTCAAATGAGAAAAATCTTTAACAACTGATGCCAACCACAATCAAGGTAATTACGCCTATTGAGGAAGAAAGACACACGGCTGCAATCAAGCATTAAAGGCTCAAAATCAACTCCAAATCAGTCAACAAACCAAGCCACCCAAGAAAAGTCAACTGAGGAAAACGTCTCCCCAAATTAAGCACCAAATCAAGAGCACGAACGGGAAACAATCAAGCCTACCTCAAGTATACACAAGAAGGCTATCTACACACGGAGGGATTGATGGATTCGAACTCACGAGCATACACTTATATACTGAAACTCCCTTTTCCTCTTGTATTTTCATTTTGCATTTCCATCTCTCTTTACTTCCATTTCACGATCTCTTTGTAATACATTTCTCTAATATAGTAAACAATCCCCCGTAGACCCGACAAAGGAGTAGCTCTCATTAACGAGTGAATCTCCATAAATCTTGTGTCTCTTTTATTTACTTCATTGCTTTTTTTCATTCTCACAGCATATCGGCTCATTGAACTCGCAACATATCGGCTCATCGAACACCCGTCTAACTCAACGACTCCTAAACTCAGTCATTGACCCTTCGATCAATCAATTGTAGAATTAACCCTCTACGGTTCTCAACATCACCTTTGTATTTATATCTTACCAATCCCACTTGCTAACTTTTTTTAAGCATCAAGTGAATTAGATACATCGTAACTTAATTGAATCTCTCTCACAAATTGTTTGGAATTGACGATCGAAATGAGCAGTCCTTTTCTTTTTAACGTAACCGCAATTAAGTAGTCACTGATCATGGCAACAAAACTTCATAATTGTGGCTGCTATACATATATATATATATATATATATATATAACATTTAATCCCCATCATTCATTCATATTATTTCTTAAATTTATTAGATTAGGACATGAATCAACAAATCAGGATACTTTGATTTGAGGGAAGAAATATTAATTTCACAAATAGACATGACATTTGATGAGTTGATAGAACTAAATCCATAGCCCTATTTGGGAAGGGCACAAGAGATTCCCAATAGGGAGTTTCCACGTGGCAAGCACTCCACATTTTCATTAACATAATTCTCTATTCATTGGGTCGATAGACCATGCACATCCGTTAATTCCTTCTCTAATATTGAGATTGAGTTTTTTCTGAGTTAACAGATCAGACATAATCATAGTCTAAATATCGCCTAGAAATACCACACTACATATTTCTCTCCCTAAAGATATGAACAATTAACCTAATATTGTAACTCTATTATTGTTCTAGATCGCTCAGTTTATTAATTTAAGCATCAGAGAGTGGTTAGTAGACATCCTTTTAGTGTCTGTCTTTTTTGAAGCTCTTTTATGTTGTTTTGCAGGTTCACTAGGCCGAGTACTTCTGTACATTGCTACTCTTTTGACATAATATAACTGAAAGCATTTTATGTACTAACAATTAAGATCGTCCCGATTAATGCTTTTCCCTATATGATCTATATAAATATATTAAATTTTCATATAAATATACGTGATGGGATGGCGTGATCCATATTTATAGCCTTACTTACAAATTAAGATTTGACTCTATAGATTAGTCTGTATACAAGTTTTCTGGACTTTTCTAGTAATAACGTGGTTAATACAAAGAGTATTTAACACATGTAGTTTGAGTTTATAAAAAATGAATTATATATATTTTTTTCGAGGGAATGTATTATATATTTTAGATATTTTAAGAATTTATTTTCAAATTTCAAATCTATATTAAATTTATACATACTTAAGATGCTTTGGTCTAGTGGCATAGGGAGGAGGGATGGTTGTTATCGGTTTTGGGTTCGATCCCATTTATAATTTATAATTTATTATTTATTATTTAGCGGATCACATGCTTACACGTGCTTTCTTAAAAATCATTAAAACATATATGCATATATACATTTTTTGGGTTAACATATCATATTCTATAAATTAACGAATTTACCCTTCCCAGTTTATGGATAAACATATTTAAAAACCACTAATTGATGAGCTTAATAAATAACTATTGCAATTTCCCTTTGATTCTTTGCTGAAACTCAATACCTAATTAGTATTTGATTACAATTCTATCCATAATTAACAAAGCGTATTCATTAATTCAAGAGTGAAAATTAGCCCTTGAAAGGGTATACGTATGACATAAATCTTAAATTTGGAGATACAAATTTGAGCACAACCATAAATACATATCTTTAATTAATTCAAAGTGCAAGGTATAAAATAGTAATTAACTCTTAAAACTAAACACCGAAGTGAGTGAAGAATTAATAAACTCATGGGATATGTCACGAATTAGAGTATGGCTAGCTACAATATATCTCATTTTTTGGGATGTACGTATGATCCAATTCTCAACCCAAGAAAATTATTTATCTTGCGTTTTTAGTTTTAACAGATAACAGATCAAGTACACATTTTAAAATAAAAATAATATATACTCTTGCTCGTTGAGCTTATTTGATCAGAGGAAAAAGTGCATGAATGGAGAGGGAGGTGAGGATTAGTGCAAGGATTTTTGACGCTCAAGATAATTTACAGAAAAATTGATTTTGGTGAGGATTTAAAATCTATTTCAAACCAATTTTAATCTTATTTTTTCTTAATATATAAAAATTAAAGAGAGAATTCATACCAAATACAACAAGAGAAATGTCTTTAATTCACTTTTTCAAAAAAAAAAAAAATTTCATGTAAATAATGTACCATTCATTTCTTCTTATTTTCTTTTCCTCTCACCAAACATAACCTAAACGGACCTTGATAAACGATTTTATCGATCGACTAAAAATTTTCAGCTTTTATCAATGGCAACTGACAATAATTCTTTTAAATGGTTCATATAGTTTTAGTTATATATACAAATTAATACAGTAGCAACCAAATAAGATGTATAGATATCTTGAACCTTTGAAATGCACTGTAGTTGTACCGTTAATTACATTACGAAATATGCAATTTTGATGTAATATCGTATGATTGGACACTTCAATTTAATATATATATATATATATATATATATAAACATCGTATGATTGGAAATATCTTGTCCCTTGCGACCTAGACTCAACATCATTGCCATACTGATCTACCGGCCAAACAAGAACTTTAGTAATCACTGCCATAGTGATCTGGTGGCCAACCAAACAATCAGGAGAGTAATTAACCTTTCCGAAGGTGAGATCTATTATCTTGTTTTCTTGTTTCGTTAACGGTCTCTTAATACTATTTTAGTAACTCGTCTAATTATTTAATATTTTTAATATGTAATAATTATTATATAGTTAAATTCTTAAATTTGTTAGGATGATTATAAATGAGACACAAAATTCAGAACAACAAATCATATGAAGTCTTTTTTTTTTTTTTTTTTTTTTTTTTTGCCACTCGAAGAGAGCCATGAGTTATTCGTTGGTAAAAATGGGGGACAACTTGTTCTTTTTACAGCGTGGAATTATAGTTACAGCCTACAGGAGCTGTCTCTTGTACATGGTCACACGATCAGGAGGAGGGCGTACGCCTTTAATTTGGCCATATTTATATCCTATATATGATTTTTTTTTTTTTTTTTTTTTTTGGTTGTCAACCAACATTCAAGATTTTAGTTGATCGCATTGAGAAGGTTAGCTAGAAGGAAACAGCAGCCCCAAACAATGTAAAGAAGGGCAGGTGAAATATGTACATTTATATATATATACATATATATTATATACTTTTATATTTATATGTTTATAGTGATACAAATCATTAATACATGTAGCTGTCAATTAGTACTACTACTACAAAGGTGAAGCAAACAATAAAAATAAAAAATAAAAAAAAAGTTCCAAGCAGTAACAAACCAGGGTATTTTGATGGTAAAGTGATAATCTGGAATAGATAATTCACGTTTTTTATCATTAAATCTGATCAAAATCATATAAAAAGTATATGTATAACAGATAATTTTGATATAGATTTAAGGGTTGTAAAACAAAACGTTGATTTTTTTCAGGACCTACCTTCCAACAAATGAAGGTAAAATAATAACACCAAAGGAGAGCCATCATTTGCCGTTATTTGTCTTCCGAGATGATATAAATATAAATAAATATACACGCATGTGTTTTTTTTTTTTTTTTTTTTTTAACAATTACATATTTTGAATGATACACTGAAGAGTATGGTCCCCCAACGCACATGCAACCTATTACTATTGAGGATCTTATTCTATGTTTTCTCCACCCCATTTTTTTTTTAACCTTTTCTTAACGATAAATAAAAAAAGAAAAAAGAAAAAAGAAAAAGGAATGGTGATGACGTCGTAGTTTATAGTTACTTAAATTGTGAAGTATATATACATGTACACACATATATATATATATATATATAGCAACAACCAGCTGAAGACTAGCAACTCGAGCATAGAGAGTTCTTCCAGTAGTACTCTCTATGCTTAAAGGAAAACCACTCAGTACTTTTTGATCAAGTCAAGAGAAAGAGAGAAAGAGAAAGAGAAGCGGAATCCATGGGGAGAAATCCTTGTTGTTCAAAAGAAGGATTAAATAGAGGGGCATGGACAGCTGTGGAAGACAAAATACTCACTGAGTACATTAAAGTTCATGGTGAAGGCAAATGGAGAAACCTTCCCAAAAGAGCAGGTTTTTTTTTCCCCTAGTTATGATCTTCCTCGTATATTTCTTACATTGTTTTTATATACATATATATATATATATATACACCCACGCATATAATTGAAAAGGAAAAAGAAATAAATATACATTGAAATTAAGCTGGAGGTGATGGTTAAAATTATAATTAAATTGCAGGACTGAAGCGATGTGGGAAGAGTTGTCGACTAAGATGGCTGAATTATCTAAGACCTGACATCAAAAGAGGTAATATTACTCATGACGAAGAGGAGCTCATCATCAGGCTTCACAATCTCCTGGGCAACAGGTCTTCATCCCTATATTCATCTCTTTTACATATACACCTATATATATATATATATATATATATGTGTGTGAATGTAAGCTTGTTTAAAAAAAATGAATATATATATATATGTGAATGTAAGCTTGTTTAAAAAAAATGAATAGTAATGTACATATATATATATATAGTAGTAATTATTTCTCTCTCTAGATACATTCATATAGATATTTGTATATTTGGTTATTGTCACAATATATATTAGTTTATCATTGTTGACAGTTACTGTGTATATATGTATAATTAATGCAGATGGTCTTTGATAGCTGGGCGGCTACCTGGCCGAACAGACAATGAAATCAAGAACTACTGGAACACTAATATTGGGAAGAAAATTCAATCTGGTCACCCTGCTGCAACCTCCAATAACAATTCGACATGTCGTACTAAACCATCATCAAGTCAACACAAATTATCTCCACTAAGTCCCAACAAAACGACAGTACACTCCGGTGCTCCATCTAATCCGAGCAGTACCGGTGCTGAATCCTCGCGTGTGGTCCGTACCAAAGCAACCAGGTGCACCAAAGTCATACTCCTCCCTCATCACGAACCACAAAACGTCCCACCACTACTTGATCATGATCCTCAGCATGACAACAGTTCCAAATCTGCGGTAGACACCGTGCCGGCCTCTGCGGTCAACAGTGAATTAGTCAACGACAGTGATGATCAAATGGTGGCCGCGGGTTGCGTGGGGCTTGGTGATGATCAGTACGAACCCTTTGTTCCATTTGTCCCAGATGATCATGATCAGGAAATTTGTAACACTTCCCAGTTCATGGTTGGTCATCATGACTTCGAACTCGACGAGAAATTTCTGTCCGAATTTCTCAACATTGACGGCCTGGATGATCAGTTGGAGCTCTCATCTGATTGTTTTGCCAACATTAATGAATCTGGACATGATCTTCAGGTTGGTGAAGATTTTCAGAATATTAGAGACAAAGGCTCTGATGAAGCCCTCTTGTTTTCTGATCAAGATTTGCTGTTCGGAGTTGAGTTACAATCTGGTGCAGGTTCTCTGATTGACCCTAATGAAATAGACTGGCTTCAAGACTAATTTGGTATCAGCCTAGTTGGAGAATTTACAATTAGTTTGACTAATTTGGATGTTCCATATTAATTAATAATTAAATTATAAGCGTGTATGTAATTGAATTAGGTATGTGTCAAATATTGTGTCATATCGAATAATTTCGCACCTGACGTTGTTAGTAAGGTGTAGAGTTCAAATCATATTTTAAGTTCAGAAATAAAATGTTGTTATCAGCTACAAATAGTTCAGCTGTAATATATTATTTCATGCTTTAGTGTAGAGTATTCTCCATTTTCTCTGTTCAGACTAATTGTTAATTATCCCTGGTGGCCTTTTAAAAGTGGACACGGGTACAAATGATAAAGACCCCTTCATTTTAATAATTTAGGCAAATCACACGTACAACCCCCTTTTTTCTTGAATGATTAGAAAGTCATAAGTACCAGCGCCGAATTTGGGATAATAATAAAAGTAATTCTTGCGTTTAATCTCGATAATTTATCTTGTGTTTTTTAAAACACTGAAATGATTTTGTTTTGGTATGGAATTAAAATGAGAATTTTTCAAAAATGATGTTACAATCGTCTCTAAAATAATGTTTAATTATGTTTTTAAAGATATTCGTTTGAGTGTAAAAAATGTAAAATTATATTTAAATATGTTTCTAGAAATATGTTTTAAGTTTTAAATATTAAGAAAACAACTTTAAGCTATTTTTCATTTTCTTAAGAAAAGTCTTTATTACAATTTTTTTTTTTAATTCGGTTTTCAAAGTTTTTGATAAACAACTATGATGTAGAAAACGTTTTCATTTTCTCACCTCAAAAAGAAGTGTAGTTTCATTTCCAAAATACTTTGAGAACAATATCAAACGCCCATATATCTTGTGTTTGGTTTTTTTTTTTTTTTATCAGATATATTTCACCTTATATTTTTCTAAATTTCTTGCTACAAAATATTCACTCAGGATCAGATTTAGCTTCCATTTGACTTTCAGGTTAAAATCTAATATTTTCATTTCAGTTTTTGTCTTTTTCTTAAAAGTCAATAAAAAGTAAAACTAGTTGTTTTTAAAAAGTCAACCAACTTCAACGTAAAAATTACATTCCAAACCCGTACACCAAAAGCAAGCTTAAAATTAACTGTGTAGTCAATTTAAAAAGAAAAAAGAAAAGAAAAAACTGTATAGTCACCTTTTATCGAAGAAATTATGCTCACCTTTTACGGAAGAAATTATGCTTCTCTATGTATTGCCACAAGATGCCAACACTATACCTAATATATAAATATATGTTTGTTAATAATTTACTCGACAAAAGTCATCCTTTAATATCAGACACAACTTCAAGGGAAGAAGGATTTTTTTTTTTTTCCTCATAGTTAGTCTTATAATTAAAGTAATATTAGGGATAGATTTAGTTTCAAAAAAATAAAAAAAAATATATATATATATATATATATTACGGATAGATTTTGTGTGATTAGAGAAAATAGAAAATATGATCTCATAATTTTTATTTGGGTCTTGACAATAATTCAATTATGGTTTAATTTATTTAAATATATCTTATATAAAGGGAAACGAATGTGGTCCGTCCGTTTTTAGAAGAAAAGAAAAAGGGGAGAAAACAAAAACGTTTGCTCTCAAACAAAGTAATTAGGGCCAGAGCACCTATCATTTTATTTTATTTTATTTTTCTGGAAAAGGAAAGCGCCTATTAATTAGTCGCTACCAACTATATATATAAAGATATAGCAGTTCAAAGGTCAGTAAATTCTTTTCTTTTCTTTTCTTTTCTTTTCTTTTTTAACAATCTGTAATTTGAAACTCCAGTGTCCTTCCAAAAAACAAAAAACCAAAAAAGGAGTATTTTTAGGGGAAAAAAAAGTGATTAGTCTTGTCAATTTCCATGTACATGTGTCCATTATATCATATTTTATTCTTTAAATTTTAAAGTGTCACGTTTTTGACACTCGAGTTTACTAAGCACCAATAATGATTCTTCTGTCACCAACATGTAAAAACAAAAAACAAAAACAGACAAACAGACAAACAAACAAAAAAAAAATCGTTTTTTTCCCTCTTCATAAAAGCCTGTACTCTACAATTTTTTTAAGGTTCTGCTGTGGCTGTTGGTGAAGTTGCTTCAATGGCAGATGCCTTGATTTCCTGTGTTATTGGGTAAACATCTGGACCTACGTCTTCTTCCAAGAAATAATATAAATTATTATCCCTCAAAATGAAAAACAAATATATTAAGACATATATATATGTTGATATCTTTTACACCATGTTTTTATCAAGATCAAAATCTGGAGTAGGAACTTAACTATTTATTAATCGATCGAATTAGCGATGGACTGGCTGGAAGTGCTTAATTTAATTTTACTGATTTCAATTAATCATTCCGATATGTAGGAGTAACACGAGATGTATATAATTATTTTTTTTATACGAAAATGTGCATGAGTTTTTTATCAATTAAAGAAATCTCAATAATATAATAGTTTAGTTATTTAAAATTAATATCATATGATATCCCCAAGCCTCCATTGAAACTAGGAGAGTCTATATGAATGCAGTTCGAGGTATTGAAATTACGTATATATCCCAAACACGAAATTATAATCATGATATAATTTAATAATAATTTTATACTTATAATTACACAATAAAATAGAGTTCAAAATTCACCTTAAATTGAGGGGGGGAAAAAGTGAACCTATCAATGCAAAACAAGACAAACAAAACTAAAATTGGTATTTTTCCCCCACTCTCTCTCTCAATTTGGTTGTTTTGGAAGTTTTTGTTTAGTTTAACCCCCTTTTAACTTTTTTCCAAATTGACAAATCGCTCTTTTTTACTTTTAGCAATTTGCCAAAGTGTTGCATTAATGTCTCGATTTTTAGTACAATATTTGTATACCAATCTTTTAATGTACTTTTTGTCTCAAAAAACCCGAACTCCATATATTCCTATACCTACCCCTTACTAGCTAATTAATCCTCCTCTCCCATTTCCATGCATATGTGTATGTATATATATACGTAGATATACATATATATATATAGGTGTCATCGATTATTTTTTGCTGACTTAGGTACCATCGAATGGGAATATGTAGGTAACACAGATATTCTTTCTACAAATAATTAAAAAATAAGTAACATAAGATATTCTATTGAGGGAATATTGGCGGAGGCACACAAATGCAGATTTCGGGCTCGATAACAAGTCATTATTAATGCTATTAAGGCTAACAATCAATAATCTCTCTCTTTTTTCTTTGTTTTGTTTTTTTGCACCTTTTTTGAGAATTCCCATCACATTTCATCTTCGCGCACATATGTCTCTCTATTGATATCGATTTTACCATAAATATGACTCCAACGGAACGAAAAAGCCAAAAATTTTTTAATTTATTTTTGCTTGAAGGGACAAACAAAAAGGTCCATTTACATCAATTAATGAGGGCCCCTGAATTTTTGATATATATTGTTGATATATATGAGTGTTAAAAAATATAGCAAAAGCCATTAGAATCGTACCTACGTGCTTTATTGCTTCCAAGCCTTATTGGAAGATAGTCTCCTTTACCATATATTATTATATCAATTGTCAAAAAAAAAATTTTATTATATCATACCTTTCTGAAATGAAAATAAAATAATAATAATAATAACAATAATAATAACTATGATGATAATAATAATAATAATAATAATAATAATAATAATAATAATAATAATAATAAAGGGCTGAGGAGTGGGAAAACTTTGTTCACAGCATCGATCGATCTTCTTAGTAGTAGCTAGTTACTGGCTAGTTATATAGTCATACAATGACTACTAGTTGAAACGACGACCAGGAATTCTAGATGAGAACTTTTTTTTTTTTTTTTTTTTTTTTGGGCTAAAGGTCTAGAGATGGTAACTTGTGAACCATAAAAGATAAATAATATTTAATATTTGCAAAAGATTCATACCTTTCAAAACCTTCTTTTTTATTCCAATGATAAAAAGTTCACATGCCGATTGACTAGCTGCTTTTACAAAAAGTAAATTTTGAATATTTTTTTTTTCCTAAATTTAATATGAGAGAATTTAAACTACATATCTTATAATGAAATCAAATATAAAATTAAACATGATTTATCGTTAAAAAAATAAATAATTAACATTTATAAAAGAATCATACCTTCAAAACCTTTTTTATTATTATTAATTCCATTGATTAAAAGTTCACGTGCCGGTTGACTAGGTGCTCTTACAAACAGTAAAATTTGATTTTATTTTTTTTTAATTTAAGATGAGAGGATTTATACTCTACATTTTATAATGAAATCAAGTGTAAAATTATAATTAAGTTATGCCAACAACTATAATTTTGAAATATTTTGATCTATATTCCTTTTTTTTTAATCAGTGAAATTTATGTTAAAAGAAAAAAAGAAAACGAAAAGAATCTTACAAACTTAAAGCATAAGGCCTAAAAGGAAACAATCAAAGGGAAACTTAGCAAAAATATAAGAAAATGATAGGGAAAAAAAATAAACAACTAAAGAGAAAATATTAAGAGTTCCAAATTGATAGTTATCTAAAAAATTTTGATCTACATGTATTTGAGTCTAGATCTATGTAACATTTTTCTGTCCAATAGCTATCCTCTCAATAAGTTTTTGACAACTTATCAGTTTGTTCAATAATTTTTAATATTGAGAATTTTTTTTATGTGACTAAAATTTTAAATTAAGATGATATGATATAATACTATTGGAGAAACAGTCAATGAGACAAAAAATCTGGGATAAAAAAATTATAAAGTGATAGTTTTGTAAAATGTTTTGATCTATATGTATTTTATTTTATAAATTCGACCATGTATATTTATTAGATAACAGGAACTAATTACCTTCACTTTTCTAGTAAAATCATCCCCAATTATGATAGTTTGGTCTACATAGTAAAATCAAACCACAATAGAAATGCTTGTGACTCATCCGATTGAAATTTTCTTTTGTTCTTGGTAATTACTTTTGAAATAAAATACTATATTGTGCATCAACATATTTACATGTCTATATATTTTTAACCAAAGAAATTATCAGAAGTAAAACTACTATAAATTCAACTTTTTTAATTATATATATATATATATATATATTATGTACACACAATCCGAATTTTATTTAATGAGACTTGAAAGATCTCATTTAAAACCTTTGCACTATGTATAAGACATGTTATAGTATAACCTCTCTCTGTCTCTGTCTCTGGCAAGGTCCAGATCGGTTTTTATTGTTCAATAATCGAGAAATACTAATGGACCACATCTGTACAAAGAGTACTGTGACTACAGTCTTTAAAAAAAAACCACAAGTATCGGAATCCGCCGTCGCATGAGGACAAGTAGGTTTTGTCAGTCTAATATGCCTGTATGTATATGTATATATATATATTTTTATATGTCAATTATTACGTAATTTATATTATATTATATTAATTAGATAATTAAAATTTAATATTTTTTAATAATATTTGTCATTTATATCAAAATTTTAGTATTATATCATAAGATTTTAATAAAAAGTTATATTTTAATCAACTAATTAGTATAAATTTTTAAATAAAAAATTACAAATAGCTGGGGAACCATATAAAACATATTTCTTATATATTAATGTGTGTAAAATATTCCAAATTGCTTTTCGGCTATATTATTATGCATCCCACTTCTGCATAAATATTCTGTCAACATGTATCATTATGAATTGAGATAGAAAGGGAAAAAATAAGGGACCATGCTAATCTTCTTCTTTGCATCGTTTCAATTTGACTGGAGGTTCATTTTCTTAGCTTTCTAGAACGTTAATGTTAATGTTAATATTATATATATATATATATATATTCACCAAAAAAATGTATTCTTAATTAGAACGAGTTAGTAGTGATTACATTTTTAATGCGAAGGGTATAATAATGGATCCTTTAGACTTTTGGGGATACATAATTCTCAACTCAACAAACCTTCAAAAGCATCTAAGTATAGAAAGTTAGCTACCTAAACATTAAATAAACTCCTCATCACTAATTTAATATAGCAAGTACCATTGAATGAATGGGTACATGGCCATCTTTGTGCATCGATATCATAGACGATTTTGTTTACTGTTTTTCTATCACAACTTTATCAAGTTATCATATCTTTTCTTTTTGAACGACGTGTACATATTTATATACATAGATATATATATCATAGAGAGAATTTTCCACGTGCTCATTTATTTTGTACGTTTTGGTTCCTAAAGCCAGAGACTTTTAATATCTTTTTTGCAACTAGACTTGAAAATTAAAGAAGGCAGAAATATGAATATGTGATCGTACCATTTGTTCCTTTTATCTTGGAAAAACACTAATTAAGAACACAAATTATAATATCAACTTTTACGTGTCAATTTATGTGTAGTATGTAAGTTATCGTTATTTTATTGATAGATATTTAAGAGACCGTCACATCAATTAATTGTATTTATTAATAAAAAAAATGATAACTTATCATCACATGAATTAATACTCAAAAATATTGAGATCACAATTGATGTCTCTAACGTTACTCAGTTATATCTTGTGGTGCAGATATGTTTGTTTTACTATTAATAATTTCCACCTACCCCTCCCCCCTGACGGTGCAGATTTCTTTACGTACGTATGTTTTACTATTATTAATTCACCCCCAACAACCACACAAAGCCTGAATCCCTTGTTATATGGTCGACTGCTTAATACATGTCTGTAAGGCCTCGAGAAAACCAAGGCACATGGGACTCCTTGTACTCATGCAGGTAGATTGGAGAGCAATTTATATAAATAATCGTTATGAAGAGTTGTATGATATACCTGCCATTATTACTTCATCTTCGTGGACATATATATCATGTCCATTTGGTTAGATAGTTGAATATATAAATTCATCACCTAATAATTGACTTTCTTCCATATAAAAACAGTGCTATAGGGATCTTTAATTTTTTTTTATACCTTCACATATGTTAGTGATAAATTGTCATATTTTTAATTATTGATAGATGCAATCTTAAAATATATATACTAATTGATGCCTGAGTTTTTTTTTTTTTTTTTTTTTTTTTAAGTTCATGATTCTTCTTATAATTACTAGTGATATTTCAAATTAATTAGAAACAAAAACACACACACACACACACACACATATATATATATATATATGTTGCGCATAAGCTGCTCTGATTTGACAAAATAGACAAGATTTTTTTCTAATTTTGATTCGAATTACATGATCTTCACGCAAACGATTACGATTACTTTAATACCTCGGGTTAGCAAAAGAAAGTCAAGTTACTTGTACCTCTTTACTTCTTTATTTTTGGCAGAGCTAAATGATTTGGATGTGACTAATATAGTTATTTAAACTTGAAATACTGTACTGACATATTGATGTGATCACGTGATATTGTTTCCTATCATAATCGTTGTTGAGGCTTCCGCCGACCGAAAACAGTTTGTTGGCTCTCAGTTCTATACTTGCATTTCGTTTTGCAACTAAACTCTTTTGAATTAGGACTGTTTAATTTTTTAAAAATTAATTAAAATTATTATTAAATTAAAAAAAGATAAAAACGAATTAGATAATTTTAATTTAAAATTATATTCCAAATAAAGGCTAAGGGGGTGTTTGGCATAATGGTTCAAATCATTCAACTTAAATTTTTTTTTTGTTTTTTTCTCAAAAAATTTTTTATTTTTTTTGAAAATTTAAAAAAATTTACTATTAAAACTTAAAAATCCCAACTCAAACTATTCCGCCAAATAAATCCTAAATTAAATTGATAAATGATAATAACAATAATAATAATAAATAACCAACAAGTGGCTATTCTTTATGCTCATTCGGAGTCATCTACCACCAGAATCATTGATTATATTCAAGTTGATCGTACCTGTATTATGGAAGTGTATGGTTTCATCAGTATAGTTGCGTCCGCAGAAGCATTGGTGACAATGCAAGTTCATTAAATATAGGATTCCTCTGTCAGTCTCTTTTTTTTTTTTTTTTTTTTTGATAAACATCTCTGTCATCCTTTTAATAATATGCATATGTTTAGTTTTCCGTTTTTAACTCAAAAATTCCAATTCAATTTTTATCTTTTTCTAAAAATTTAATACAAATTTTAATTAATTTTTAAAAAGTCAACAAATTCCAACCAGCGAGTTAAATATGACCTATATATCTAGACCGTTTTAACATAAATTTAAATAAGACTTAATAGAATTCCAATAAATAAATATTATGGTACACGATTTAAATTAAAGATTTGCATTATTGGTGAAAATCATATATGTATACATTAACACTCAAAACAAGTCTACAATTAATCATGAGCTATATTAATTGTTTTTGTTTTTTTTTGGGTTGAAGCTATATTGTTTTTTTTTTTTTAAATTACTACTATTAATGCTTCTTCCTCATTTAATGGTTGCGTTGTAGACATCTTGAATGAATCTCTCACTAGAAGGACTCTAGAAAAATTCTAGACATATAATTATGACAGTTATGATTTAATTTAATAGTTTCATGCAAAAATTTAACAGAAATGGTTCCGTGAGACTACAGAAACTAATTCTGCTAAAAATTTTAAATAATAAAAAATAAAATAAACAAACCAAGGACCTCTGTGAAATTTATCCTGGCTTTTTTATATCTTTTTTTTTTTCCTGTTGAAATAGGGGGAAAATAGTAGGACTAAACTTGTGTTTGGAATATATGTTAAAAAATTAATTGTTTTTAAAATGATTTCATTTCAAACTGATAATTTTTTCGGATCGTATTTGGGAGGGAAAATAAATAAATAAAAAAGGTGCAGAATTTAAAACAATGAAAATTTTCAGTTGAGTTAAAATCCTTTAAAAACATAACTTCAAACTTATGTTCCACACACAGGCTAAAACCACCCATTTCATGCTCTACGTACATTCAAAGGCCTTAAAATCTAATGTTGGGTAGAAAAGGATTCAAAAATCTAATGTTCGACACTTGCGGTACAGATGTCATCACTTGGATGAGTTTGAAATGGGAGAGTAAATTTTATTTTATGTAATTATCTGAAAGAAAATGGTAGAGCATTATTTCTGTGGTCATTAACAATTTTTTTCTTTTAAAAGTATTTACAATTCAAACTATATGCTTATAAATAGACGAATTATCCTTAATTAATGCAGAATCTGCTATAGGAGGGTCCCAATCTTGCAGTACCTAATTAGAAAGTTGGAATTAAAATTAGGATTCCCAATATTATATATTTTTCATATAATTATTTAGAATGCTTCAAATCCATGATCAGGGATACTAGCTAATTAAGGACCTTTGTCTTTCTTTACGTTCACTGAATGTGATGCTCTTTTGGTTGTCAAAGCTATTGAAGAAGATAATGTTGGAATATAAAATTATCATTAATTCATATCCTAACAGTTTAAGCTTTTGTGACAGATTTGATAAACTAACAGATAAAGTTGGCTACTGAAGCCCTCTTCCAAAAGATCTCAAAGTTTTATTTGCATCCATTCGAAGTCTTGTAGCCGTTATGTTGTCTCGTAGGGGTAACAACGTGGCTTACATGCTAAGGTTTCTTTTTTTATAATTAATTCTAAGCTATTATATATGTATATGGTCAAATTGTTTACATGAATGCATTGTGAATGTTGTACGTAACGGATTATGTGGCTAAAAAATAAACAACCACATTTTTTCCCTAAAAAAAATTTTAAAAAATCCACTAGGGATATACATAATAAGAACACTACCGTACATATAATTATATTATATCCTTGCATATAACATGCTCTCATTTCACAAAATCACGCGCGGAGCCAATGAAGGTCAGTACACTGTACACCTATACAAAGTACGATTTCAATTATTTTAAGCTTAATAAAATCAAATTATTTTAGGAGAAAAAAATAAATAACATTTTTATAGTAAATAATTGAAATTAAATAATAAATTATTGAAATGTTTGGGGTAAGTAACAGAAAATAGCAAGTTTATTACTTAGTAAATAATTTATTTATTAGAAGTAGACTTTTTATTTACCTAATAATAAATTAACTACTAACCTAATAAATTTACTATTTACAATTCAAATATTTTAAAATTTTGCTATTTACTTCATTTTATTTCATAAAAAAAATAGAAGAAAATTGTGGGAAATAACCCCTTTAGTGCACATGTTTAGGATTTGTGTTCTATGATTTGGATTTTTACTCTAAAATCACTTTTTATTTGACATTATAAGAGGACAAAAATCTAAATCATGACACAATATTTCATATATATGTTGTTTTTAGGGCATTCCTCAAAAACCTTAATTCTATATACTATCATTTCCCTTAAACTTTTAATCTTACGGCTCTCATTAAACTCTAAAAGCCCAATAGAGACATTAAAACTACGGTTTTTTTTTTTTTTAGACGAAAAGAAAATTTTAGCTATTAGTGTTGAAATATATAATAAAGATTAAGAATATTTTAGGAATGATAAAATCATAAATTTCAATTAACGACATAGTTACCCTTTCATTTCACAATTTTTATAAATTTTTATTAACACCATCCAAATTTCCTACAAAATTTACATAATTATCCCTAAAATCTATGGATCTCTCTATAAATCACGATAACGTAATTATTACTGCGAAAATTTAAAACATCTAATATATGTAATGTTATCATTGTCTCATTGCAAAATGATATAATTAATGAAATCATAATGTCACTGGATATAATCATTATGTCATTAATTTAAAATTTTATAGTTGCATGTCATTTTAGTTATATACTTCTCAATTGTCATTATAGTTCTAGTTTAGGCATGATGCATGATTAGAGATGGTAATGGAACGAGTTCGAGATGGGGTGATTATCTCACCAATCATATACAAATATTTAAGGATTAATTTATCAAAATTAAAATCTAATTGCAAAATCTCTAATATAATGACATTGCAAAAATTAAATTTACTACGTAAATTTAAAATCTGTACTATATAATATTATCATTGTCTTATTGCAAAATGATATAATGACAACATAATGTCATTGTATTATATTATCATTGTGTCACTAATTTAAAATTATATAATTGTCATTTGAGTTATATACTTCTCAAATTTCAGTATAGTCCTAGTTTAGTCACCGTGCATGATTAGAGATGATAACAGGACGAGTTCGAGATGGGGTGATTTTCTTGCCAATCATACAAATATTCAACGATTAATTTACCAAAATTAAAAGTTCAGTTATCAAAGTGACAAGATATACATAATTTAAGAACTAAATGAATAAATTACCCTAACATTTTTTTTTTATATATCAACACCACATCTCCAAACTTGCCATTGAGTATAATTTCTATAAAGTTCAAGTATTTTGAAATGGCCTAATATATTTAAAGACCTTTAACTTAAAGAAGAGGATAAAATTATACTTTAAGCCTCATTTAATTGGATCATATATAGGCTTGAACTTATAATTTATTTTTTTATAGTATTTTTTCTCTTAAAATTTAAATTTGCTATTCAAACTTATGATCCAAATGGATCATAAGTATGTTAAAGAAGTTATTGTACAACATTTTCAAAAAAGAAAAACCAATAATAGATAAATATATTTTGCTAATAATGACTACTTAACTTTATTTAAGTTTTTTTTTTTTTTGGTTGCCAGCCTCCATTGACAAAATTTCTGGCTCCGTACGTACTAAACAAAATGGATCAAAGACTTCTTCTAGTTTTGATTTAAAACATCTTCACGCAAGAGATCATGATAATTCTAATACTTAGTATTAGCATTATTTATAAGAGTAATTGGCCTAAATAGTCTATAAATTTTTTAAAAGATGGTGGTTTAATCCCTGTTCTTTTTTTTTTTTTTTATCAAGACGACCCTAAATTCTTAAAATATTGGCCATTATAGTCCTCTCTGTCTAAAACCGTTAAATTTGTAACGAAATCTTGCATAAGTTATAATTTTCGTAGTAAAAAGATCAAAACCCCTTAACTTTCTATTTTCTTACTCATTTACCTTCTTCCTCATTTTTTCTTTCTTTCTTTTTTTTTTTTTTCCCCTCAAACCACAAAACCATAAAATACCTTAGAAAAAATAAAACCAGAAAATTATTACGTAAACCCAGAACCCAGCGCCCCCCCTCCTTCGTCGTTGTCGAGCTCACCCTGCCCTCATTTGCCTTTGCTGAGCTCAGCCTCCCCCCCCACCCACCGAACTCAACCCAGCCCGAGACCCCCTCATTTGCCGTCGTCAACCCCGAGCCCCCCCTTCTTCATCGTCCCCGAGCTCAGCACTCCCTCCCACAGAACTCAAAACCCAGCCCAAGACCCCATCACTCGCCGTCATCAAGCCCGAGCCACCCCCCCCCCCCCCAATCCTTCGCCATCGCCGAGCTCAATCCCAACCCCCACCTATCAAACTCAAAACCCAGCCCTAGCCCCCCTCTTTCACCGTCGTCGAGCCTGAGTCCCCTACCCCCCCCCCCCCCCCCCAAAACTTAAAACCCAGTCGCCTCCCCCCCCCCCCCCCCCCCACCGTTGCACCACCCTCAACCGAACGAGTTCAAAACCCATATCTCCGCAAAACAAACTCAAACCTCCCACCCCCCCTCCCAAGCCGTCGCCGAACTGAAGTCCCCCCGCTTCCGACGGAGAAGACGAAGAGCAAGACATCGCCTCGCCACCCCAGACCTCACCAAGGTCCGTTCTCTGGGTTTTTTTGGATCTGGGTTTGGGTATTTGCTGCTGAGATCTAAGGGAGGAAATGGAGAGAGAGAAAGAGGATAGATGAATTTAGTTTTTTTTATTTTTTTTATTTTTGTTAAGTTATTATTATTAAATTACTAAAATATCTTTTTAGATTTGATTACATACATTGTACATGACTTATTCTGTTAGAAATTTAATGGTTTTGAACGTAAATAACAACTATAATGGCTAACATTTTAAAAGTTTAGGGTCATCTCGGTCAAAAAAAAAAAACAGGGACCAAACCATCCATTTTTAAAGATTTTAAAGACTATTTTGCTCAATTACTCTATTTATAATAGTACTTACAATGTGGGATAAGTTAAAGCTTTTTTTTTTAATTAGAGAGAGAGAGAGAGAGAGAGAAGTTATTTGTAAGTTGTACCTCGCTTCTCATTTCGTAAAGCTATATTGTTTGGATCGAAGTGACTAGTGAACTTGAAATATTACAGTGACAAAATGGGAAGGTGATGAAGAGTTGCATAATGCTTAATCACCCATTGTTTATTACTGCATCACCAAAGATAGGCATAAGTAGGGGTGGCAATACGGGTCGCGACACGACGACACGACTCGAAAACGACACGAATTTCGCGGGTTCGGGTTGGGAAAAATAGGGGGCGGGTCGTGTTCGGGTTGGGAAAAATTGACACGAAAAAAAACGGGTCGTGTTCGTGTCGGACCCGTTTTTTTCGTGTCAATTTCGTGTCACTTTTTCGTGTCAATTTCGGGTCAAGTTCGGGTCACGTTCGGGTCACGTGTCAATTTCGGGTCAATTCCGGGTCAAATTTCGTGTCAATTTCGGGTCAATTCCGTGTCAATTTCGTATTGCGGATCAATTTCGAGTCAAGTTCGGGTCGCGTGTCAATTTCGTGTCAATTTCGGGTCAAAATTTCGTGTCAATTTCGGGTCAATTTCGTGTCGCGGGTCAATTTCGGTTCGTGTCGTGTCAACCCGTGACGGGTTCGTGTCGAGTTCGTGTCACGGTTTCGTTTCGTGTTCGTGTCGCGGGTCGTGTTCGGGTCGGGGAAGAAAAAAATCAACACGGCTCTAACACGACACGAACCCGACACGTGACACGAATTGCCACCCCTAGGCATAAGTAAATGTCTACTAGCTAGTTGGGGATGGCTGAGTATATCAGTTCACCCTAATTAAAAAATTGGAATTAGGATTCAGATTTCTAGTCTTGTGTTTTTTCAAATTATTGTATGAAATATCGCATGTGTACGAGTCACACAAGTAATAAACTGATAAGTAAGGTTGTCAATCCCACGAGAATTATGTTTAATTTTAAGTTAATTACCGGAGTTCGTTAACGCTAGGATTATTTGAACAATCGATTTAAAAATAACAAAAACACAAATTAAAATAATTAAAGTAAAGTAAAATGATCAAACAAAACCAAATGAATAAAAAGACACAAGTAAGGTTCTAGGGAATTGATTTCACTCTACTATTCGTATGCTTATCTGATTTAGTAATTGTTAATAAACTCCATCTAATTCATTAATCAATGACTCTAACATAACCTCATTACCTCTCCCGATCCTCAAATGAGATAATATGCATGAACACCTAAAATTGACATTCTTATCAACTAAAATGTACAAACATTCATTAAAATCAAGCCATAAATGTGATTACCCAAGTACTACTGACCTTCCGAACTCAATACTACTTAGGTTGTGTATCTCAAATCCGACATATGAAATTCCCTTTCCCAAATGTCAAATTACACATATCAAAATCAACTAATCTATTTGGAAAAATAAACTAGTGGCATTAAATATAGAGAACGCAAATGAATTGAAATGCAATTAGATTAACAATTCTATAAATCATCAAAATATAGTTTAAGTAGAACTACATCAACCCTAAAACTAACAAACTACAAAATACCCATAAATGAAAATAAACACAAAATAAGCAAATCAAAAGTTCAAGTATCATCCAATTATAAAAATAAAAGAGATAAGGAAAATGAATGAAAACGCCAATGATCGTGTCCACAAATCTTCAAGTTTTTCCCCAATTTCCCATCTTCTTGTCTTTGCTCTTCAAATGCCATCTTTCTTAAAATGTTATTGAGAATAAAAACCTAAAACTAAAAATAAAAACTAAATCTTAAACCTAAAAATCATACACTACTATTTTTTTATTTTTTTTTCTTTTTCTTCTTCATTTTTTCTCTTCTTTCTTATGGGTTTGGCCTCCGTTCTTGTCTAAACCTCACTCTCTGCCTCCAACGCCAGCCAACGCCTTTTTTCCTGTGCTCTTTTTTTTTTTTTTTTTTTTTCTCTCTCCCCAAAAGCGTGCACAGCAGGGTGCATTTTAGGCTTCTGGAGCGATCAGGCCACGTGGCGGCTACGGATTCGGTAGTTGGAGCCACTTGGACGCGTGGCAGTCTTTGGCTCGGTGAGGGAGCGAGCTCACACTAGAAACCGTAGGGGTGCGCACACGGGAAAACGCAGCCTGTTACTGGGCTGACAAGCGGCTGACGCACACGTGCCCATGTCTGGGCGTGGAAGACATACGCGATCTGGGCCATTTGTTTGCTGATCTAACGGTCAATGGAGGCGAGTTAGGAGGCGTAGCTCCTACTGCAATTGGGCTTCGACAGGCTCAGATTGAATTTGAACTTTTAATCCATTTTAGAGCCATTTAATAACCATTTTGCCACCAATTTCCCTAAATTAAATTACACAAGTGAGAAAATTAATTATTTAGAGGAGTAAATTAAAAACAATATATTAAAAGTAATATTAGATTAATTAGATAAAATTAAATCAAATTTACACAAAATCAAAATAAATTAATCAAAATTAAAATTATATAAAATTAAATTAAATTTATCTAAAATAAATTAAAATACTCAATAACATAGTTAATTCAGATGTATAAAAGTGATAAAATAACTATATTTTGTAGAGTTATCACTTGTAATTAATTAGGATGCTTCAAATCAATTAGGGATGCATGAAAATACTATAATACATATAATAACAGAGAGAGAGAAATAAATAAATAGCATTTTTACAATAAATAATTAATTTATTTAATAAATTTATTAGTTACTACTATTTATTCAAAATATTTTAAAATAATACTATATATTTACTACACCGGCACTACTTTTCTTACATGCTATCAAGAGGACGTTATCCGCACCTCCTCCTCCCCATTCTTCTTTTTTCTGTTTTTTTTTTTTTTTTAAAAAAACCAAGGTAACTATAATAGCGTAACACTCTTGTACAACTATACATAGAAAAAAGAATGACATAATATTTTTTTTCTACTTTTGGAACCAACACTAATGGTTCCACATCATCTTTTTAAACCACGAATATGAGTTTTTGTTTCTTTAAAAAAATGTGTTTTTTTAATAGTTGATGTGGGTTATGCATGATTTTTAATGGGTATTTGATGATAGTTTATGTGGGTTATACATGATTTTTAACTGGTATTGATGTACTTTTGTTTTAGAATAAAGTTGTAATATATATATATATATATTTATATGTATACGTGCTATACATGTTTTGATGCCGACATTCATAAACTTATTGAGCGCATCACTTAAACTATAAAGTATAAATATTTTGAAATAGCCATATTTAAAGAAACACACCAATGGTAAAAGAAAGAAGACTAATGTTTCGTTTGACATCCGGGTTTAACTCTAACTAAATTGTACTTTTTCATCTTAATTTTTATCTTTTTCTGAAAAATTATTAAAATTTATAACTACTTTTTAAAAAGTCAACTCAACTCAAACTTAAAAATTTTATCTCAATTCAAACTCAATCCATTCACCAAACAAACCCTAAAGATATAAATGTACTCTAAGTACATATCTTAAAGATGTTATTAATACAACCTTTTTAAGGAAATGAAAACTTATAATAAAAAAACAATGACTATTTATTTCTATTTTAGTTATTTGTTTCTGTTGATAAAAAATTTAATACGGATCCGTCATTAGACAAAATGATCAAGACCGCAAAACACTATATTATTAATTAATTTTAATATATACTTAGTGTTAGCATTAGCACGTACGAGAAAAGACAAAAAAAAAAAAAAAAAAGGTCAAGTTACTTGTACCTCTTTGCTTCTCTTTACAGAACGCAATTATTAGGAAGTGAGTACAAGATCTATTTAATTAAAATAGTAAAATTGAAAATATCGGTGACAAATAAAATGTTGACACGCGTGATTTTACGTTCGTTTCCTATCATTATCATTATTGAGATTGCATTTATATATGTATATATAAATAGATTCCAAGTTGATACGTGGAGTAAGTGTATGATTTCGTTGGCAATGTTGCGTTGCTGGACAATTGATGACAGTCCGTATATATATGTAGCATTATTTGGTGTGGATTCAATATATATAGTTTGTCTCCGATTTTCCGAAATGACGCTTCTTTTTTATATCATATAAAAATATTTAAGATAGAATTAACGTTGAAAAGGTATACAAATAATTTGATATATATAATTAAGTCTCTGTTTGATATTTAAGTTTAACTCTAATTAAATTGTATTTTTTATCTTAATTTTTATTTTTTTTTTCTAAAAATTTAATAAAATTTATAACTAATTTTAAAAAAGTTAATCAATTTTAATTTAAAAATTTCATCTTTAATTATCTTACTAAACGGATGCCAAATATTTTAGTGAGATAAACTCTAAATTATTTGTTGGGGTATCAAAAGAAAACAATAATGGTGGATAACTTGATGACAAGCTAAAATCATATGAATTCGCTCTTTTTTCTTCGTCATCCTCGTTCACTCAACTCTTGTCGCCGTCGTTGTCAAGACTTCCACGACCATGCCCACCGTCATTGTTAAGGCCCCACCACCGTGCCCACCGCCACTATTAAGGCCCCACCACCGTGACTATTGGAATACTTGTAGTTTAGGACTCTTATTGTTATTATTGTCAATTTTGTTGAGTTTTAGATTTGGATTTTGTTCTTCTTCTTCTTCTTCTTCTTTTTCTTTTTTTTTTTTTTTGTATTTAAGTTTTTGTATGGATTTATATATTAGTTTCCCTTTTATTTAAGTATTTTTTGTTAGTTATATAATGGTGATTATGATGAGAACGAAATTGTTTGTTACGCTGTATTGATGAAATATATAGCCTTTTTTGATTTGTAGATAATAATTGAAGAAATTATTGATAACAATTATGAAGAACTTCTTATCAGTTAAATTATATACAAAGAAATCGTTATTTTTTTTTGGCAGACATTACACGATAAGTTTTGAGAAAACCATTGTTGAAAGTAACGTCTAAGACATCGGATGATACTCTACACGCATCACACATCACGACAATATTGAATTTCACGATGATTTTTAATTATGATATTTTTTTCACGACAATTCAAATCCTTGTGAAATCTAGTTCTTGTACTATTAGACCTTTTGTAAAGTTTGATAATGAAAGTTATCAATAATAAACGGTTTCCCTATTAATGATAAAAATGATACAGTAAACCTAAAAATAACACAGTAGCCCTAAATTAGTATGCATATTCATATTATATATATATATATATATGTAGCATGATGATGTGTCAGTCACAGGTGCCTGTGGAGTGGCCTACTTAATTAATCATTGTCCTTACCAAAGATTTGAATATCATGAGTACGTTGAATATTGATTGAAAATTATATGGTCCTATGATTTGTATGTCTGATCTTACTTGTAATTAATATAATAATAGTTTTTGAAGATCTTACGTCCACCACCAATTCACAGTAAATAACATTAATAATGTTCATGATGTATATAAAACACAAGAAATCATGTCCTTAATTTCATGCTAATTGCGGTTAATGTTCCATATATTGCATGCATACGATCCCTCCAGCTGGTCAACAAAATCCATTTGTTTTGTAGCTTCAAAAAGTGTTAATACTTTCATATTCGTGATATCTTCACATATTATCTATATAATATAATAGTAAGGAGAGTATCTCCTACCATTCCCCACCTCTACTTCTATTTCGTTCAAAACGGTTCCTTTCGGATGAAAAAGTTTTTTTTTTTTTTTTTTTTTTTTAATCTTTTTGATCCTTTAGGTTTTTTTTTTTCGGCCTAATTTTTTTTATTTTAATCTTTTTTTCATGGTCTATTTTTCTCATTTTGGTTATTTTACATTTTTTTTTTCTTTTTTCATCCCTTCCTTTTTTTTAAAGGCACAATGTTTTTTTTTTTCTTGGGACTTTTTTTTTTTTTTTTTTTTTTTCATTCAGGTCATTTCTTCATATTGGTCTTTTGTTTCGTTTGATTAGGGATGACATTTTAATTCTCCATATTGGACGTTTTTTTCATTTTTTTTTTTTTCATTCAGGTCATTTCTCCATATTAATGTTTTAATGTTTTAGTTTACTTTTATGAATTTAGTTTTATAGATTTTTGATGTTTGGATTTGTTTTTATTATTTTAATTTCATTTTCAATTATAACTATGTTGTTAAATTTTATGAAAACTTTAATAGAAGTTATTTTAATAATTTTTTTTAATAATTCTTGATGGGTAAATAGGTAGGATATGGGTATAGAACCCCCAATGGGTATTACCCATCCTCGCACCCATATTAAAATTAGGCGGGTATATGGACGGGTATGAGGGGTAAAAAAAGAGGCAAGTATGGGGGTGGGGGAGGCATACCCGCCCCCGTTCCGTCCCATTGCCATCCCTACGTTTTATTCCTTTTTTTTCTTTCTATTTTTCAGGTTAGTCCTTCAATTGGTTTTTCCTTAAGCTTTTTTTTTTTTTTAATTCTTAAATGTGTCTAATTTAATTACTTATTCTTTTAATTTTTTCTTATTTAGATAATTTTTTTCAACTATACTCAGCCATGTGCATAGCATATACTTTAAACTAGTATCATTATAAGTCATAGGTGTGTGTACACTATATACATAGGCTAGGGATCTTAATGGTCTTTTCTTTCTTTCTTTTTTAATCAATTTTTTAATTCTTTGTCCGCTTTTAGATTGCAATATATGATTTAATAACTTTGTACTAGTCATTTTAAATGTTGTATGAATCTGTGGAATTTTCTTCACTTCAATCCTATCCATGAAGTTTGCACATATATGTTTCACACTCAGGTTCTATATTGCCCTACATATATTGAGCTAACCAATAAATGCACATGTGCTTTAAACGACCAAGTCCACAACATTAATGCGCAGACAAGCCGCTTTTTAAGTTTTCAGTCTGGTTGTCCATTAAATTTTACGGTTTTTAGTAATTTGTCTCCCAAATTTTTAACGTTAATAATTTAATCCTTAAATTTTTAAATTAGTGGCAATTTATCTCATTTTATTAATTTTTTATTAAATTGAGGATTTGAATTTTGAAAATTGACGTCAGGATTTGAATTAGATTTGAAAGTAATTATGGGTTGGCCATTGGATTTTTGTCCTCATATTTCGTCACCAATTTAAGTGGAGATTGAGTCAAATGGCACATATTACAACAATTTAAAATAAAAATTATAAGTTTCAAAAAAATTGCTAAAAATTGAAAGTTTAAAGAACAATAATGATAAATCTCTCACTAATTTACACGGAGCTCTTTTAGATGAAAATGCTCTTATTCTAATTTTTTTTATATAAATGATGAGGAAGAATTAAGTCCATCACTCAAATTTATTAAAAATAAAAGGAAAAAAAAGAAATTTAGAATTCAGCCTCAATGAAAAACAAATTAAACAAAATTTAAAAAATAATAATAATCCTTCAGTGAAGGCAGACACACTCAATTGAAAATTGGTTTCATCTCTATGCATCTTAGAACACCTTTTCTTTTCGAAAACTAAATTTGTTGGCATTTATCACTCTTTAATTAACATTTACCATCTTCGAATCTAAGAGTGCGTTTGGTACACCGGTTTGAAATGGAACTTTTAGGTTGAAGTTGGTTGACTTTTCAAAAACTACTTATAATTTTTATTGATTTTTTTTAAAAAAAAGACAAAAACTGAAATGAAAATTTTGGATTTAAATCTTGGAATCAAATTTGAGCTAAGTTTTTCTCGGAAAAGTTATTTAAAAAAAGAAAAAGAAAAAGAAAATGTTTAAACTTTTTTCTTGTACGTGAGAGTTATATAATTTAGTAGTTACAAATAAAAGAGCTAGCTATCTCTTTCATAAACAGGGAGTAATAACTCTCTATGTGACCCCTCAAGGGGAAAAGGCCAAACGCTGGCTAATTGTCATATATATGGTCCAACTACCATTCATATTTCTATTTCCTTAACGAGGTTCCTTTCAGTTCCTGAATATAATTCATTGAATTTTGTTAACCTTTTTGTTTTTTTAATCCCCTACTTTTTCTCAATTATTGATGCCATAGAAGCTAGATCATAGATCGATAAAAATTCAATTGCATACAATGGTTATAACTACCATTTCTTTCGCACTATTTTTACTTTTTTACGGTTCGAAGTTTATGACTTTTATGAAGAGCCGACAGAATAGAAAATTCTTGCATAAGAAACTTTACAACCCAAAAAAGACAATAAAGTACTCAAACAGAATATTGTGATATATCATGACAGAAATGAGAATATCTACATAATTGAGCTTATTGGATTGAGTAGAGAAATAAAAACCAGAAAAAAAATTATATTTTAAAAGCTCTCTCCTCGATCAAGGAATCTGCTCATCCACTCCAAATTGGTAGGCCCTTCAGTGGAGAAATCAAAGAAATCGTTAACATCAAAGTCAGACGTAGAACTACAGTTTGAATCTTGATCATGATCAGCACTACTATTACTTCCTTTAGATACAATATTAATAATATTATTATTATTATTAAAATCAATATTCTCCTCTTTGGTCACTTGTAGATGATCATGAAACTTATTGATCCTTCTTCTGGAGCCTTGTGATGATCTGATAATAATATTATTCTTTTTCGAAGAAGTTCCACTTTGTTTGATCTGATCCTTATTCTGGCTTATTCTCTTGCTCAAATGAGAATTCCAGTAGTTCTTTATCTCATTATCTGTTCGACCCGGCAATCTTCCCGCTATCAACGACCACCTACAATTATTAAAACCAATATACATACATATCAATTAGTACCACTTATATATATATATATATATATATATATATATACGTCGCCTCTCTTGTCTGGTGCCGGACTAGAACGGCAGCCCCTTTGGGGTCGTCGGATGCGAAAATGGAGGGCGCTGATGAGAGAGAAGGTGAACTAGGATACAATTTCTCAGATTATACCATCTCTCTCACCGAATGTCCGGCCGCCGGGACAACATACATATCTATATATATATATTTGTATATATATGTTGAGATGTAAGTAATTTGTAACCTGTTGCCTAGAAGTTTGTGAAGCCTAAGGATCAAGTCCTCTTCTTGGTCAGATATATTGCCTCTCTTGATGTTGGGTCTGAGGTAATTCAACCATCTAAGCCTGCAGCTCTTTCCACATCTATTCAGGCCTGTAAATTACCCAATATCAAATTTGAACCTATATATATATATATATACACACACATATGCAAACCCACATATATATGTATAAATAAATTACCTGCTATGGTTGCAATAGTCTTCCACTTTTTAGCACCATGAACAGCAATGACCTCAGCTAGTTTTTGATCTTCCTCACGTGTCCATGCTCCTTTGTTGACTTCCTTTTTAGTCGACTGCATGGTAATTAGGACCTTTTTTTCTTCCAATATCATTAATGGCTTCATATTCGACTGCTCTAATTTCTTATTAGCCATTCCTTCACCAGTTCAGAGAGAAAGAGGAAGAGAGAGAGACAGAGAGAGAGAGAGACAATAGGTTAATTTGGAAGAAAAGCTACCTTGTTACCAAGAAGGAAGTGTGTATATAGATATAAACACGAGGTTTTAAATGAGTGCTTGATGATTGAAAAATGAGAGATGAGTGTAATAAAGTTTTGTACTAAATCAGCTAGACACTAATCCAAAGGCTGCTAACATAAAAAGGGGCTTCATTTTTTTTATTCATTTATTTATTTGGTTGAAGGCCGACACATTAATTAACAGAATTTAATATTAGTAGTTATACTACTCATAGTGCGCATACACCTGGGTGATAAAAAGCATGCAATTTGTCTGAAAAAAGTTGCTTGGATCCATGGCTGGCCGGTTAAACAATAATTGCATCCCTTTTAAGAGAGGGAATATTTGTCATTCAGTGTCATTCTGTTATTCTGTAAATCAGTCATCACACATCTAAGATATATATACCACCGGTGGTGGTGGTATGACGAAAAAAATAATAACCTATCGAGGTTTGCTTATCTAAGATTTAGAAATCGAATTCTAATTATCCGTTGTGAGGGCTGAAAATATACCTCTTTAATAACCCCCTAAGTTAAGTCAGACCTTGGTGACTTTAGACGCCTTAAATATTAAGCTAGAAAGCATGAATCATGTCTTTCTTTCATTACATCTGTCACATCAACTGATTCTCATAATGACTCAGGTCCAGAGATATAAAGATACCACTTATGTAAAAATGAACAAAATCATCTGATATATATATGACTTGTTTCATACCATCTTTATTCTTCTCTTGTCACATGTTAACAATAAAGAAATATTATAGATCATTGTTTTAGCTTATTACAAAATTACCTTTGTGTCATTAATTTCTTTTTTCAATTATTTACATATTCCCAGAATTATAATCCTTACAAAAACTCTACGCCTCGATCTTTGAAAAGTTTGTAACAATAAATCTTCCAGATCTATAATCTGTTAATAAAGTGTTATTTAAAAAAAAATTGAGATTTCATTTTTTAGTTTCTATTCAAGTAGTCTAAGATTTCCTTACTAATTAGTATTTCAAATTCTAATTAGATTTTAGATTTAAGTTTAACTATGTACTAAAAGTTAATTTCCGTCCAAAATCCTAAAATAAGTAGAATTTTTATTTAACAGGTTATATATAGAACAAAAGGACTCAGTGTTACGTTTCAAAACTCTGAGGAGGAATAAAGTGTTATAAAGGTCATAATTCGAAGGGTAATTTGTCATTTTTCCTTCTTTATTTCTCAATATATCATTCTATAACTACGTGTGTGTATATAAATACACACACCTCCGCCTATTAGCCCTTTTTTTTCCCCCCTTTCTTATTTCCTTTTCACCCTCTTTATTCATTTTTCCTTGAGATATATGTTGGACCTTTTTTTTTTCTATAACCATAGAGCATTTCTTAATCTTCTTTATTTTATCAAATCCTTTTCCAACCTTTTGTAATAAGACTTATTGCTCAACGTTTTAAAATACATACAACATATGCCAATATATACCTTGATAGTTATATAAATATTTAGGTGCTTGTTTATTTGACTTATTGCGTATGTATTATATGGTCCTTTTTTTTCGCTCCTCATATATTCATTTTGTAACCTTTTTCTTTATTAAAAAATAATTAAATAGAAGATTAATTTACATTATATATCAAATTGTTCTAGCCAAAAAAAAAAACGTCCAACTATATTTTATGGAAAACGAAAATAAAGCTAGCAAACATCTTAGTTTAAAACCCAATATTTATGATAGAAAACATTGACTACGATAGAAAATATTGGATTTTAACAAAAGTATATTATTAAAAAAACTACAAATTAAAAGTCTTAAGTAAAAATCCAGATAACATATGTCTCCTATGAAAAAAAAAAAAAAAAAAAACTAAGTTAAATTCTCGTACATGCCTTTATACTATAAAATGTTCAGCACAAAAGACGATGCCAAGGGATATATAATAGACAATGAGATAAATACTCTATTAGGGACAGTTTTGTCTTGAAAGAAGGGTATACATCTGGGATGCCTTGGGACGTGAAAGTCTTAAATATAAGGAAACCTCGTTTAGAGAGATCAGTACTGCATGAAGAATCTCTGAGATTGGTTCAACTTCTTAAATAAAAAAATCTATTATTACTAATTTTCTCTTAATTAAGAGTACTAGACCATTTGTGAGCTATATGAGTCAAGAGTTTGAAGACCTCCTTGCATGTCATGTGCTAGGTATATAATTAAATTAAGAATCCAGGCGTGAAAAGAGAGAAGAAACTTCACGTCGTCCAAGACAATATTCATGATCCATTTCTAGACTAAAGCATAGTCCATATATCATTATTATTCATAGAAAATGTCGTGCATGCGATACCGAATATTACGTGAAATTTATAATTTTTTATTTAGAAATTTATAACATTTAAATTTACATATAATTTCTTATTTAAAATCTTATCACATATAATACATGTGTAATGATAAATATCATTGAAAAATATTGTATTTAAATTATATGATTGAAAGAACATAAAACAAGCTACATTATAGGTGGTGTATGGGAGGGGTGCTATATAAGAGCACCTCCCTGTGACTCTGTGTGTGTGTGTGTGTGTGTAGATTATGGGGTTAAGGCTTGTTATATTTTCACTAACATTTTCTGTGATTGCATGAAATTATTCTACCAAATCCTAGATCCAATTAAAATGCTCAGTGAAGTCATTAAATTTTTGGAGAACAAAGACAAGTACGAATTAGATTGTGATATCTTAATTTAAAGGGGTAGGTGGAAACTTAATAATAAAGCTAGCAAACATCTTACCGTAACAAATTAGTAAAGACAAATTTATTAGTTGAAATTCATTACGACTTTTTGATTATCCCAAACCTTGTGGGTTACACAGTACATTATATAATATATTAATTACCTGGCTATTATGGCATGCTGATTAATAAATTATGGACTAATAATTTCTGAACATGGAATAATAAATAAATAAATTATGTCCTTCACACATACACATGTATATGATCTTGTATTGATTCTTCGTTACAATTGCAGGCTATAAACCTTGATTCCGTCTCATAATTAGGTTCCAAGCTAGCTTACATAATGCAGTCTGAGTAGGAGATCACATGAATGGTAAGTAGGCAAAAAGCCAAAACCCTAATTTATTAAAAAAAAAAAAAAAAAAAAAGCCAAAACCCTAGCTAATAAACATTGTTTATTCATAAAGATATGAATAATTATATCTGATCAGGACAAGATATTAAGGGCATCAAGTTTGCATAAGGCCAAACAAAGAAGGAAGCTTAAGCCAGCGGCTTATTGATTTTAATAATTTATGAAAGAGCTTTGATCCGAGGGAGGAGCCTTCGGTAAATTCTGTCATATACTTTTCAAAATATTGGTCTTACCCTATATTTAATTCGATGTTTAACATATTTATATTTGTCTTGTAAAATATATTAATTATGTTATACAGAGTTCGCTATCATACAAGACAATCTTGACACTCAAGAAGGTACCATTTTTTTTTTTTCCATCAAAGTTTGTGAAATGATTAATTAGTGCACAAAAAAGGAGAAAATACAGCAATCCGAATTCTTAATATAAGCGGGTGGCTGATTTACGTCACTGTATATAGGCACTTTTTTCAATTTCATTTTTTTTCTTTGGAGGAAAAATCTAGGGTTTGGACCATGGGTGCTTGTGTGCCTCAACCAGAAATTTTACGTTTTCCAAAGTGGACTTCGGATTTTAATCCATATAAAAAAATTAAAAATTAAAAATAAATAATAATAATAATAATAATAATAATAATAATAATAAACTACTAATCCGCAAGTATGGGTGAGAGGTTTTTTTTAATCTGGTATAGGAGTATTGGGACACCAAATCGTTTCCGAGATTGCTTATGGAATCGAGACTCCAATATGACTCAACAAAAATACAGTTCAAGGTATTTATGGGCATTATGTAGATATTGATTTAGCGGCGGGAAATTTCCCGGAGTCGCTACTTGTGGAACGAAATTACCTTTCATTTTTTACTTCGTAGTATATGAGAAGCTACCGGAGTTTTGTAATACTTGTTCTTCTATTTGTCATTCCGTTACAGCTTGTCATTGCAATTTTCTATGGAGATCAAAACGGAGAGAATTCATCCTCGAAAAATTAACAAAAAGAACCTTGCTCGACCCACATAAGTTTATATTCATGTTGAGAGAAGCAACATAGACTCTAATGCAAACACTGATACAGAAAAGTAGGGCATAGTTACTAATTAAGGGCCCATCTAGGGCCACTTTTGAATATGGTGTTTTAGAGGTTGGAGATGACTTGAGTTTTGGAAATATGCGTTTGATGAAAATAAACTGTTTGGAATGAAAAAATGTAAAAACTTATAAAATATTCAGAAAAAATTAACAATATGGATCTTGTTTCGTTACTCTCGAAATTCTATGCAATTTATTAAAAAAAATCGTCTTATTTTGACTTAAAATGATAAAATTATGGATTTTTAAAATTTGAGTTTTTTGAAAATGTTTGGAAAAGTGAATAGTAAAATTAGAGAAAAATGATTTTTTTTTTAAAAAAAAAACTTCAGAAACAGTGGTTCCAAATGAGCCCTAAAAATGTACATAATTTGGGTATGACCGTATGAGATTATGGTGGATCAACAAAAGGAGTCATTGTTTTTGACAGGGGCTGCTTCATTAACTAAAAACATACCAGTCATGTCTAGAAATCTTTGGGGACGAAATATAGATCTTAGGATGGACACTCAAGAAACACTTATTCTTTGCAGCCGCATACAAAAGCCCTAAAAGCAATACCAACGTCGAGAAAACGGGTCCGACCAGGATGACACCAATAGCACAGGTTCCAAACAAGATGACATCAAGAGTAAAGGTGGTTCCAAAGTAGGAAGACAATAGCGATATCCAATCGGGTACCATTTTAATCATGTCGTCTTTTGTTGAGAGCAATCAAACAATTAATCAAGTTAGATAAAGGAAGCCAATACAATCACAGGACTTTCATGGGCGGATCTAGTTGAAAAAATAGAAGGAGAGCATTCATATTTATCACATCAAGAAAACAAGGCAACAAGTACTAAAATAATATCGTGCTCTCTTCAAATAGGGTTAAAGAGGTTTCAAACCATAAGAACATCAAGCTAGGAGAAGTCGATAACTAGCACTTACTCTTAAAATAAAAATAATAGTAATAAAAAAGAACCTAAACTTTATGCCTGAAAAAAAAAAAAAAAAAAAAAGGTGTCAAGATGTTTAAATGAAACCAATTTTCAGTTAACTTAAAGGTTGTTTCTTATTATTTTTGTTTGGTTTGCTATTAAAGTTAGATTTTGAATTTTTTTTTAATATATTTTTTCTATTTATTTACTAAATACTAAATCTGAGTGCGGATTTAGTTTCTTCTCTTCATAATTGAAACCAATTTTTAGTTAACTTAAGGTTGTTTCCTATTTAATTTTTCTTTTTGTTTGGCTTGCTATTAAAGTTAGATTCTGAATTTTTTTTTTCATTTATTTTATATTTGTTTACTGAATCTAATGTGGATTTAGTTTCTCCGCGTCATGTATTTAAAAATGAATATATAGATTTGCCAAAGATTTTGATAGTATGTCTAGCACGTGCAGATTTAAGAAAATGTAATTTTTACCATCAATTTTCAGCTCATCGTGCACGAGGTCACATTAATCTTCCACAAGTTCGGAAATTCAAGCAAAAATCACTGCATACGATGCATTCGTAATCATAATTAGGAATATTCTATATATATTTTGCAATATTATACTGCTGAAAAAATATAGCTTTTTAAATTTCAAGAGCATATTGCATGGGATAATTGACTTGTTGAGCCCTTGATAACGACGAAATGCCAACTAAATCAATTATTTTAGTTCACTTAATCCAAGACAAAGAGGACCAAGACTCTAATCAATTAAGTCATAATCCACACTCTCGTTTGACTAATTAACAAGCATGATTCACGAATAACCAATTAATTATATGTTTATTGTCATACAAGATCAAAGAATAATTGAAACCCACACCCTACCCTATAATTTTTTAAAAATTAAATAAATAAATAAATCACACACGTTTTAGTTTTAGTTTTTTTTTTTTTCCCAATTGAAATCTCTTGAGAAAATAAATTCTGGATTCTTACGTATAGTTGCTCCAAAAGGACTATTTAACGTATATAAAAGATGTATTTCTTTAAAAGTACGAAAAAGTGAATAAATAAAGAGATAGTTAAAGATGCGAATATTAACGGATATGGTCGCTTGTTATCAAAATCCTTCAAATTAAAATAACAGGGGAACAGAGTAAGTTGATACATTTTAACCCAATAAAATAGCATTCATATATGTGTATATATGCATATAAATGCTCTTTCTACGATTTTGAGAGAGAGAGAGGTTCCTCTACTATAAGATGAAATGAATAATATTAATTACAATTAATATATATAAAATATGATAAACTTAAAAAATCTTTGTATATTAACAATTGAAATCACATCTAATGGCATTTCAACTTACCTTATTGTCAAACACCACGACGCGTTCCTAACACAACCATAGACTTCAACAACTTCCACGCTACACTCTCCAAAATTATTTTTGCCACAATTTTTTCTTCTCTTTTCTTTTTCTTTCCTTTTCCTTTCCTTTCTCAAAGGGCTAGTATTGGAAGCATTCATTGTTGGGATAATTCTACAACTGTAAAAAGGTCTCTAAATATTTCGTAACGTTTAGGTTGTTTTATGCGTTAATGCGTAGATTATAAGGTAATTTTCTGTTAATACAAAATCTCTAAGATCAATCATATATTATGTTTTTTTTTTAATTACCTATTTATTCATTTCGTGTTTTATATATATATATATATATATATATATGTGTGTGTGTGTGTGAGTGTGTGTGTGTGTCTGAGGGACTACAGAGAGCGCCATATATTCATAAATAATGACAGAGAACAAAAGTAGACATCCTTTTCTTCAGCAAAATTAATTAACAGGGAAAGATATCGAATCTCGTTATGTATTTGATACCATTTAAAATAAATAAATAAAACAAAAAACATGTCCCATTATTTTGGGTTGGCATCCGACCTTTATTTTCTTCTTTTGGCAAGCGATGTCCCACCAGCATTGAACTGTAGAATATTTACATTTCATATATTTGCTTACTATATTTGCTTAATTTGTTTCTGTAGTCCCCTGGATAGTCAAATTCCAGATATTATTATATTTCAGTATATTTTATTTATCATTATACATTCCAAAAAGACTTTATATAAAAACATACCAAGGGATTTTGAATCAGATAGTTCAACTGGAACAAGTAAAAGATTTCTGACCTGTCACGTAAAGTAAAAGGAAAGAAACAAAAGAAAAAGAAAAAAAAAAAAAGCATTTTATTTATAGATATATATATATATATATTATTGAATTAAAAGGAACTTATATGATGAGCAAAAGCAGTGGAAACAAATGGGCTTAACTTGACTTGGGCCCAGCCCGTGAATATGGAGAGCTGAAGCCCATTCATGGCCCATGGTCCATCATCAAACGACAAAACGGCAAAGCAATTATCCAATAGAGAAAGGGGAAAGTAGCTGAATGATACAGATTTAATTTAAAGACCATTAAACCAACATGATATAAAAAATAACATTAGACTAATATAACACAAAATCAAACTAAAGTAAACTAAAATTTGTCATGTTGGTCAAGATAGGAGAATGTGTGTTATGTTAGTCAATTAATGAAAAAAATGTGATTATTTAGGTAACTTTCTCATAAAAAAAGATAATTAAGTGAAGGGCCATGTTAGATTGTCTCCTTATAATTTTATCCACTTTAGTATTAAAGTTAATAATTTTAGTATTATAAAATGATAAAATTATCAATTTTAATGTTATGATGGATATAAATATAAAAATGTATCAAATTTATTTCATTCTTACGTATAACCCAATATCAAAATGAATCAATGGCAAGCCATGGTCATACATATAGCAATTAGACATCGGCCTACTAATTTCCACTGAAGTTGCGGTTTTACATATAGCAGAATTTGGAAGAAACGATGAAGATTCTCATATAAATTTCATAGTATGACAGCCGTCTGGTGGGCTTCAAAAGCACCGTACTAGAAGGGAATCATCACATCCGCACCGGCCATTCCGGCCGGGTCACGTCATCAACCTGCCCAATGGGCTTAGGCAGGCGGGTGGCAGTTTAATTATACTTTTTTCATGGTGGGTTTGAACCCGACCCGTCACAATTTTTTTTAAAAAAATATTTTAAAAACATATAAAAATATTTTTTATACTGGCTGATTGGTGACAACACTGACAGTTAGAGGGTGTTTGCGGATGTTTGGAGATGTTTGAAGACGGTGTTTTATCATCTGGTTTTTGAACATCCGTTTGGAGGTGTTTTTAGTTTCCAATAAAACTTTTGCAGATATCTACAGCAAATTTAATTTTAAAAGTCCATAGCTGTCAAGTCGAAATGAGTAAAATTTTTTTTTAAAATTACATGGAATTTCAAGATAAATAAAATAAGATCTACATTCATATTTCTTTTTTCCTAACATATTTTAATTTTTTATATTTTTTTCACGGAACTATTTTGTTTTCCTTTTTTTTTTTAGTCCAATACTTATTAACTTGCAGTTTGCTAATTAATTTGTGTGTTGCAGGTATTAGTTGTTACGCTCTTTCCATTTCATGATTTTTTTTTTTTTTTTTTTTGGGCTATACTGGTTACTTTTTGTTCTCGAATTAAGATGCCAATTCTTCAAGAAGACATAACCATAGTTGGATTATTTACAATGTAGTGCTTATGTTTCCGAATACAGTATGCTATAATGTAATGTTGAAATATATATATATATATATAAACAATAGTTTCGAATGTCCTATTTAATACAATAGTCAGAAACTTACTACACAAACAATAAAACAATATATATTGCTATGTCTTTTTTTTTTTTTTTTTTTCCTTTTGGGGCCGGGGGGGCTTGGACTTCGAGTGTGCAACTATGCATGCATGGAGAATGTGATAGTCTTTAGGGAACTTATGAAGTCTGGATCCATGAAAAATGAATAAGATTGTTTATATTAATTTAATTTATGCTTAGTTTGACATTTCAATTTAACTTCAATTAAATTGTACTTTTTCATCTCAGTTTTTATCTTTTTCTCAAACTTTAAGAAAAATTATAACTAGTTTTTAAAAAATCAACAAACTCTAACTTAAAATTTTATCTCTAACCGGTAAACTAAACGCAAGGTTAATGTGTTGATCTCTCTTTTTTAATAGACTTGCACTTGATTGATCCATTTAACTTCATTAGTTTTCACATCTGATATAATTTTTTTTAGAAATAACCCAATGGCTTAACATAGGCCCAACTAACCCGCCGCTGCCTACAATCCGCCTGCACACCACCCACAAACTGCCCGCCAATCATCGGGAGGTCTGCGATTTCATGTATCCTCAATATGTCACTGAAAAAACCCGACCGGCATTCTTTCAAAACCGCCTACCCGTCCGTATGTTCACCCGTGCATCATTTTCATACTTTCTCACACTTGGTTCTTGTGCGATACGCCCCTCAATTTATACTTTGGAAAACCTTATTTTGATTGAATTGAGCACTGCTACGTGCTATCACACGTTTTATAGTTAGAGAATTGTTGCATCATATAAAGTTAATGTATATGTAATTTACTATGTAAGAGTTTGATTAATATACTATGGTCAATCAGCAATACCGTAACCTCTCAGAAACAGAACTCGGATAGAGTGATAAGCCCACTAATCCTTCGTGCAAGAATTCATAGATTCAAGTCGAGATTGCTCTATCTCAAATAGGATTCATATATATCACGTAAGAAATTAGGTACATTATCTCTTAATTTATACGTTTATAACCATTTCTTAAAAAATAAAAAATCACCAGTAACATTTTTCTTTAGATTTTTCAAACTCTTGCACCAAAATCTTACCAATTATGTGAGGTAATGGTAGTGTTAGAATATCTCTAATGCAATGTTAAAAGATTATGTCAATAATAAAATTTGGTATTTGAATTTAAAAAAAGTGCTCTTGAATAGAATACTATATTTACTGTCAAATTTATCAAATATTAAATTTTATAACAGATTTACCATAAGACAAAAAACTTTTTTAGAAAAGACAAAAAAATTTTTTAGAAAAAGATAAAAAAAAAGTACAATTTCACTTGAGTGAAACGAAAGTATCAAACAGGGTCATAGTCAATATTAAATTTTATTAATTATTAGCTTAACTTTTATTATATAATTATTACAATAATTTTATTTTGAAATAAATTAAAAACTAAATACTCATTTTTTCAAGTTTCGAATTACAATAATAATAATAAAAGATAAAAATGATGTTAAAAATAGTTTTATGTATTAAAATATAAAATAGAATAACATTATTTGTATATATTTTTTTATAACATATATAATATAAATATAGATTAATGCATTGGAGATGGAGTTAGTAGAGAAGGTGAAGCGATTAGGGGATTTACAAAGAAAAGAAAGAAAGAAAGAAAGAAATTTATAAATGTGAAGCGGGTTCGTGTTCGTAAGAGGTGGACATGCGACACCTAGAGAAATTTTGAAAAGAGCATTTTTTTTCACCCTAAATTTGACCAGAGTTTGTACTAGATTTGGCTTCTGTTCAGTCGGTTTTCAATTTTCTTTTGTTGTTTCGAGAAAATAAAAAAGAATTTGTTTTTCTTGTCGTCCATACTATGTCTCTGTCTATGTCTATTATGTCGTGGCCACCTCTGCAAAAATCTGAGGAAATAAGGAGAGAGAGAGAGAGAGAGAGAGGGAAGGAGGACGAGGGGCACATAGCCCAAGAGACCTTTCAATACACCAAAAAAAAAAAAAAAAAAAAGAACAGAGCTGAGAAAAGAAAGACGAGAAGGTTGCTTTGTAATTTTCTTCAAATCTTTTTTGGATTCACATACATTATATATCATAGCCAAAACCCATTACTCTCATAGGGAGAGTGGCCACAACACAAGACACAAAAAAAAATAAAATAAAATAAAAAACAAAACAAAACAAAAGCAATTAGCTCCATCCCTCACAATTTCAAGCTTCGAAGTTTGAGCTCCAAGACACCCAGAAACCTAAGTTAGAGAGAGAGAGAACAAAATACTGAGGAGAGAGAGAGCGAATTTTTTTTCTTGGGTGTAGGTCTTTAGTGGGGGTGATAATATTAATCTTTTTCTAGAGGGTTCTTAAAAAAGAGAAGAGATATGAGTAGTGATGATAATAATTGGTTGGGTTTCTCTCTCACTCCACACCTGAGAATCCATGAAGGTTTCACAGGCGGCGGCGGCGGAGGCAGAGAAGACCAAGACCACCACCACCAAAACCATCATGGAGCTTCTGCTTTCCCTTCTCACATGTCCACTGTCATGCCCTTGCGCTCTGATGGCTCTCTTAGCGTTCCTCCTGACCCATTCCTCCGCCTCAATCATCCCCTAGGTATCTATATTTATGTACATATATATATATATGTATGTATATATGTTGTGTATATATATCTTGCATGTTGTTTCCTTACTTTGAAAACAGGAACTGTATTTATATATGTATATATATTTTTGATATAAAGATTGGGGGTACGAGATCGGGATGGAGAATATTGAAACGGCAAGCACAAACGCTTCAAACAATCCGAATGAAGAAAACAGTCCGAAGCTTGAGGATTTCTTGGGCTGCTGTTACTCGAACTCTCCTCCTGATGACGAAGCCAAAGTGTATTGCTCATCAGCAGCTCAAACTCAAAGCAGCAGCCAAGAAGAAGAACTACAACACTACCGGACCACCAAAAACATCTCCAAAATGATCAATGTCAACCTGGCACCAACCTTCAACGCCGTTCACGGCGACATGGAAGCCCTCGAAAACAGCACCAACACCAATAACAATCCCATGAACCGGCCATGTTCTCTGATGGTGCAGCCTTATGGCCAGCTCATTCCAGGCGGTGATAATGGCGGCGTGTACAAGTCTTGGCTCGGCCAAACGCTGCCTTATAATAGTCACGGTGGTGATGATCAGAAACCGGTGGGTGGGGGTGATGATCAATCAAACGGTGGTTGTGGGTTTCAGTCCCTGTCGCTTACCATGAGCCCGAGCTCACAGAATGGTGGCCATCATGTCGTTGGTGCAATTTCGCCGGCGGCGACGGCGGCGACGGCGGCGTTGCAACTGTTATCGGATAGTCGGAAAAGGTCTGTCGGAAAGGCTGTGGCCAAAGAGCCCGTGCCTCGGAAATCCATTGATACTTTTGGGCAGAGAACTTCTCAGTATCGCGGAGTTACGAGGTAATTATGACATTACTGAGAAGCTTTTTTTTTTTTTTTTTCTTCTTCTTCTTCTTCTTTTAAATGAATATTGGTTTTTGAGTTTTGTTAAAATCATGTTTTTGTCTATGTAATGTTGTTAGGCATAGATGGACCGGGAGATATGAGGCTCATTTGTGGGATAACAGTTGCAGAAAAGAAGGCCAAACAAGGAAAGGAAGGCAAGGTGAGTGACTGATAATTTTTCTCTCTTTTTTATTTATTTATTGTTTTTTTTTTTGAAGTCATTTAGCGGGAAAAGAAAGTTGGGTTTGGTTGAAGATCCAACTATGACTTTTTATCAATTATTATTAGGCTACTTTTGTTTTAAACTGTTCCTTTTTTTCTCTTTTGGTTTGTTGAGGAATATGCTAACTGTTTGTTACTTTATTTTTCATGCATGTATAAAAATCTCTCTTCGGGAACTTCCTGTTTCAATTCTTCAAACTTGCAGTTTACCTTGGTAGGTGAAACACCCCCCAATATTGTCCATTTCTATTTGGATGTTACTCTTTAATAATTAATTTCTTGGACCTACCTTTTTTTTTTCCTACATTAAAAACTGTAGTCCTTCGAATTTATTGAACAAGTTCTTTACATCAAAGCATCGAAAAGTGTGCAAGATTTTTCTTAATTTTATTAATATTTGTTATATTATAATATACCCTTTTTATTTAATTATTATTATAACAATCAGGCGGGTATGATAAGGAGGAAAAGGCAGCAAGGGCTTATGATTTAGCTGCTCTCAAGTATTGGGGTTCAACAACTCACATAAATTTCCCTGTAAGTTTTTGTTGGTGGTTTTTAATCCTTTAAGAGCAGAAGTCTCAGCTTTTATGTGCTCTTTAAAATTAAACTTTAATGCTCAGTTAAGCACTTACGAAAAGGAACTGGAAGAGATGAAGAACATGACAAGACAAGAATTTGTAGCCAACTTGAGAAGGTATATATATATATATATATATACTTGTCCAACATATTGTACCTTTTTCCCCGTATCAAAATATATATATATATATTTTTTTTTTATTTTAACAATAATTGGTGTAATATATATTGATCAAAATAAACACAGGAAAAGCAGTGGCTTTTCGAGAGGAGCTTCTATGTACAGAGGTGTGACAAGGTATGGCAGAAAAGCAACTTTAATAATGGACCAACATCGGTCCATTATTTTACTGCATCTACAGTGCCAGCTTTTTCAGAATTATTGTTAATTATTATTAATATTATATAGGCAAATTATAGGGAAAAACAATATGGTAAAGAGTGTCTGTTGTGAATTGAGCGTGTTTAATTAATTAGGAAAATTAGGTCACGCATATTAAGACATAATATTACATGCATTTTGTGTCCCTGGTTTTCTAGTCATCATCTGATTCTTGATGTGTTGCATGTTGAGCTGGTTTTCTTTTGTCTTGCCAGACACCATCAGCATGGAAGGTGGCAAGCTAGAATTGGAAGAGTTGCTGGAAACAAGGATTTGTACCTTGGAACCTTTAGTAAGTCTATCTCTGATCTTCTCTTTTCTTCTATCATTTCATCAATTTAAATGATATTTTGTTCTCTGTATATATATATATATATATATATCATCATGTAAAATAATCTACCAATGTGAGAAGTTTTTCAGAGTTTCGTCTTAAGTTTTTAGGGTCATGTAAAGGAGTTTCGAGTTTTTTTTTTTTTCCTCTTTAGATACTTAATATACTACTTTTATACGCGTGCTTCAACTAGTCAAGTAAAAAGCTAAAAACAAAAATATTTATTATTATTTTTTGTTTTTCCTATATGAAGATACTGGCAAATATAGTACAAAAAGTCTACTAGCTAGGTTTTAGGTCAACTGTTTAACTGAGGTTGGCCTACGAGTTTTTCTCCGATCTCATTCACATTTTTTCACCCATGCTAGTTTAGGTGGATCCCACACTATCTATGAAAATATTAACAGAGTACTTAGTAAGACTGTGAAATCAAATATGCATTTTCTTCATTTACTCTTTGACTAGTCACATCAAATCATGGGACAAACTTTGAAATTCTTCTCCATACATTGACTAGAAATTAATTAACCAGATGGTTGACTTTTAAATGGAATTTTTTTTTGACACTCGATATTCTTCTCTAACCAATTGTATTAATTATCTAAATAAAACCATATGATTAATCAAAACATGGACTAATTAATTTAATTGTGTGGATCAAATTATTTAAGGCACACAAGAGGAAGCAGCCGAGGCCTACGACATTGCAGCGATAAAATTCAGAGGCACAAGCGCGGTGACCAACTTCGACATAAGCAGATACGACGTGAAGAGAATCTGCTCGAGCTCAACCCTCATCGCCGGCGATCTAGCCAAACGTTCTCCAAGGGACTCCGCACCGCCGACGGCGGCGGCAGCCCTAGAGGACTTCAACTCCTGCATGTCAGCCTCCTCATCGCCGCAGCAGCCTCTCTTGGCCATAACAAGCGGCGAGCCCTCCGACGAGCTCACTGACATGGTGTGGACCGCCAATGCAGCTCATGACGACAATCCTCCGCACGAGATTAATTCGGATACAAGTCATCGGAATGCGTCGCATGGCGGTGATCAGTTTGGTGGCGGTGGCGGTGGCGGTGATTTTTCTCAAGCTTATTTCATGCAAGGAAGTGCAAAGTTTGATCAACATGACAATGAAGGGAATCATGATCAGCACGGTCGGATCGGGAACCTGGGTTTGGTTCAACAACATGTTCCGATGTTTGCTCTGTGGAATGAATGAAACTACAAAAGTGATAGTTTTGGATTTGGGTAACAAAAGTGGCTTGAATATTGTGGTAGTACGTAGAAACCTAGTTTAAGTTAGTTTAGCTAAGATAGGTGATTAAAAGAGGAAAAAAAAAATTTCAAAGAAAAGCTACAGGGATTAAATGTGGGAGTTACTTTGATGCTTCTTTAACTTTTTTTTTTTTTTTTTTAGTCAACTGTTTTCGACGCTTTCTATTGAAGAAAAAGGTAAGGTTTAGGATGTAGTAGTCCTTAAGATATATATATATATATATATATATATTTGCTTTACACTTGGTATGATTATATTGTTTTGCTTGTTATTTATGTTGGATAACAAATGGAAAATAGTTGATAACGTAATTTAACATTTTTTGGTAATTTTAGTTTTTCTCTAAGCTAAGTAATAAATGATGAAATCTTCTGATTTTTCTCTTTTAAGTTGTTGAGCAAAAGTTTGACCTAGCCTCGTTTTATTCATCTTGGTAGGGAGCAAATACGTCAACAGTTTGTAGTCCACGTAAAATTCCTCCATATGCCTCGTGAGTGAGAACATCCTAATTCTCTCACATATGGTTTATCCACGCAATATTATGTCCCACTTTCATATATATGCATTAATTTAATACGATGAAGAAAAAACTTATAGAAAAAAATCGCACGTGACAAACTAAAAATATGAACATTTGTCCTCAAGGTAGGAATTTTATCCTATTATGGTCGAATTATTGTCGTTGATGCTAGTTTGAGATTGAAAATGAAAAGTTCGTGCGAAACTTTTCAGTACCATTGGTTCTTAAACTTCGATGAAAGTCAGTTTTTAACTTTTCTATGTGAAAAATTCAACAATAAACGTCATTAATTGCTCATTTTTTTAAATTCTATGTACTAAAACTAAACTGAAAACAAAACCAATTACTGATAAAATCAGAGAGAATTTAATTTACAAACGCGCAAAAATAAACGTCCCTGTAAGAGATTTTTTTTTTTTTTTTTTTGGTTCTGGTTAACGTCCCTATAAGTTAAGCCCAAAGACACGCTACCTTTGATACAAAATGTTAATAGTTCAAGTTGGTTTACTGAAAAATGCTTGGGACATAATCAGTGTACATTTTCTTTTTTTATTAAACCGTGATACTAAATACTACTAATGTCTCTTAACATTATTCTTACTCATTGCTCAATTACAAAGATCAATACTAATTAAGACATTGTTGTTGAGTGCCAAAATACCAAGACCAATATAAAATAAGTGTTGAGATTCACAACTAATAAAAAATAGATTTTACATGTAGATCTCAATTTATGGAACACTATTTTTTTTTCATTAATAAGTGATACTGAATATTATTGGTGTGTGATTACATTAATAATAACAGTATAGTTCCAATTTTTCTATCCAAAATTAAAATAAATATATATATATATTATGCTCTTAACATTTTCTTTTTATTCGGTACTCCATTGTGAAATTCTAGACAAGACCCACATTTTATTATTGAAGTGTGGTGGGTCCCAAACACCCAATGGGTTTTTTTTTTTTTTTTTTTAATATAAAGAATCTGAACCTTATTTAAGAATCATTGAATGAGCGGTGTATGAGGGTCCCGGTGGGGTGGCACAGCATGGGATCAAGGTGCTTCCTCTGAGGGCCAGCAACAGCGTCAGCAAAGCTGTGATTCTCTGAGTTCCAGCCCCAGGGTGCATACCATGCAGGTACACCTTAACAAAACTAAAAATTTTAAATAAATAAATAAATAAATTAAGTCAAACGAGTGGGACACCCTTTGACTCGGACAGATAGAGAGAATCTAAGCAGTAAGCTGCTTTTACAGTGGAAGTATTTTTCTCTTTTGCCTTAATTTGCGTGCCCTTTGGCCTTTTGCTTTAATGTTCTCTCTCCTCTCTCTCTCTCTCTCTCTGTTGCAGTCATTTGTTTTGGGGCTTCTCATTCAATGCAGGGCCCCACCTCTTTCATGGCACGTGTCTCCACGTTTCATTCACCCTTCAACCTTATTACTCCTTCAACCTCCTTATTCCTAACATTTTTTTTTTAATCTCCATTAATACGGAACTTCGTTTGGAAATGGTCTCCGAATAATACGTTAGTTCTTGATTTTTTATTTTATATATATATATATATATAATACTAGAACTCTCTCGTATAGCACGTTCTAATTCTCTCTCTTTCATGAATTGTATCACATTTTTTTTATTGTGTCGATTTCTTATACAGGTTATACTGCTGGATGGTCATTCCCCCAAACGCGAGAATATATTAGTTTTCTTGAATTTTTCTATAATTACATAGAAGGTCTTTCTGACAGTATTCTCTAATAAATTAAACATAAAATAAACAAGTTATGGTTATATGAATTTTATTATAAATATAATCGTAATTAAATATTTTTTAAAAATAAAATGTATCCGAATTAGAGATATTTTAGAATAAAATTATAATTTAACCGGAAATATAAAGTGTAAATTATATTTTAATTACTTTTTTTTATAAAAAAATTATATTTTAATTAAAGACATCATCATAGTTATTTTAGAAGTATAATTTTTCTTTTAAAAATATTTAATTATAATTATAATTTTAAATAAAGCTTATTTAATTTGAAAATATTCAATTTCTTTTTAGTTTTTTAAAAAGAATATCGTTACAAGAATCGTTTTATAACGTAGAAAAATTCAACACAGTGTGTCGGTTAAAAATCAAATATTAACTTTTCATCGTTACTTTACCAAACAATCCAGATTTTATTTTTTTTCTCTCAAAAATTGATTCCTCCCCGTTTTCAGACCAACCAGGCATAGCATTAGTGAATGCAAGATTTGATGGGAAATGAAAGGAACAGGACTTTTTGGACTTAATGACCAGAGAATGCAGGTAAATAAGTCCAAAATATGAAGTCCTTTCAAAACTTTTTTACTTTGTTTTCTTCTAAGTACAGTAAATTAAAAGCACGCTTATAAATTTATTTCTTTTTTAAAAAAGGAAAATGGTTAATAGTTCTTGAGAGAATTTAGTTGGGATACAGTATTCACCATAATTCACCCAGAAAAAACAATCACTATAGACAAGAATGACAGTTTTAAAAGTCAAATTAACTTTTCAACTGAGATAATGTATAAATAAAAACAGTTTGTGTTATAATTTTTTAATATAAATACTCACAATGAAAAACAAAGCTACAGAGTAAAAGAGAATTTCTATGGAAAAAGTACAAAAATATTTGTTACGTTTGATATTTTATCTTAAATTTAAATTTTTTATCTAAATTTTTATATTTTTTTTAAAAATAAAAAAAATCATAATTAATTTTTAAAAATCAATCAATTCGATTTAAAAATTTGACCATCAACTAACTTATTAAACAGAAGTGTAATTTAAAAAAAACACGCACACACACTCAGAACCGGTCTCTTTCTTTCCCTTCTCACATCCGTACTCGAATTTCGTGAATCGTCGTGGGAAAAAAAATGTTAAATTAAGAAATAAAAATAAAAGAATATATATAAATTTGGAAAGATGTGTGGGAGAATATGTACGGACCAAGTGTGCAGCAAAAGAGTGAAAATTGAGATAGATATGGGGGAGGCAGGAGAGGATCCACATGAATCTACCATCAAAACTTGGCAGCAACCAACGGTACATTCAAAAACACACACACAAACACAATATAACACATATACATATATCACGAAAACATATATTCCAATTCCATTTAGGCTAGAGTAGAGATATTCATATTTATTTATGAATTTAAAAATAAAAATATAATATATATATATATATTTAAATAGAGAGAAAAAGAGAAAAGAGACAAATATCTAGACAAGAAACCTCATGCAGAGACATATCTCCATCATGATCACCGCCCCAACCCATTAGCCTGTTCACATCTCTGCTCTGTAGCACCTCAGTACTACTACTCGTCTTATATAGTACTCTACCGCCCTTTTTATTTCTTTTTAGGCTTCCTTAGGCCTTTAACTTTTTCACTTTCACTTGCGTCTGTATGATAAATAAATTTAAGTTGAAAATTTTAAGTTTGAGTTGAAATTTTTATTAATTTTTTAAAAATATTAAAAATATTTAAAAATAAAAAATAAAAATTAAGATAAAAAAAATATAATTTAAATCTGATCATTAAACGGGACTTTAGCTTTATTAGTCTCCGTTTGAGGATAAGTTTTTAAACATTATTTTTTTAAAATTTTTTTTTATTTTATTATTTATTTTTTAAATATTTTTTAAAAATTTAGGATTTATTTGATGTTTAGATTGAATTTGAGATGTTTTAAAATTTTTAAGTTTGAATTGGTTGACTTTTTAATAATTAGTTATAAATTTTCTTGACTCTTCAAAAAAAGATAAAAATTGATATGAAAAATTATAATTTAGTTGGAGTTAAACTTTATTACCAAACATAGGCTTAAATTTTAAAAATTTATAATTTTATAAACAAAATTATATTTTTTTTAAATTACATAAAATTTTTAGACAAATGAAAAAATATATATTATTTATTTTTTTTCAAACACATTTTAAATTTTTACATTTTTTTACTCTAAACATTTTATTATCGTTAAATACATATTTCTAAAAAGTTAAATTATCTTCAACTTTTAAAATACCTTCTTCAAATATAACCCCAAACGAGCTTTATCATTTTAGCCTTTTATTCTTCTCTTTTGCATGCCATTTTCCAATTTTTCCTTTTTCATTAATTCGGTTCAAACTCATGTCTGCTTTCCAATGACACTTTCTGTCACTCTACAATTATATATAATTAATTCTCATTTAGGAAAAAAAAAAACGTTTTTATATCCTTTCAGTATTGCATGGTTGTAGCCTTTGTGGGTGTCCCAATATATGCCATCCAATTTTCACTCTCAATTATTGTTCATTTAATAATATTTTGAAAACTTGTTAATTTATTTATAAATTAACATTTGTTATTGACTCCCTATTTACACGAGTTTGTCATTATTTTTTTCTTGTAGAGAATGAGCTCCAAAATATTTTCATAAACCAACTTGGTTTTTTTTAATCGGGTTTAGTAATAGTGATTTTTTTTTTCCCCTTTGTGGAATCCGGTTCTTAACTGTTTAGCACAAAATACCCAAGTAAATGACAGGGTAATCATGATATGACTTTGGGAAAAAGTGGGTTGAGTTGCCATATTTAGTACTTAAAAAAAAAATCGAGTGACATTTTAATCAAATTATTGCTCGAAAAAAAAAATTTATAATAATAGTAATAATTAAAAAAAAAGATCGAGTGACATCTAACATGCTCGAAAACTAAAATGTTAAAAAAAATAATAATAGTAATAATAACAAAATAATTTATAATATATTAGCAAAATAAAATAAAATAATTTATGATGATGGCGTTGTCGTATGTCTTGAAAAGGGTACGTCGTTTTCCTTTTTGCCTTCCCAGGGTCACTCGGCGTGGTCTGGAACCATTGTTTTTGGCGCTTTTGGATTGAAAGTTTTTAACCACAAAAAGATTTTTTTTTTTTAAAAAAGGTGAAAAAATAGCACCAATTTCCAAGGCCCATATGTGTGGGTGTGTATATATATAGATATGCTGATAATCGGCAGACTACAGGATGCCTCCTTTTATCCTCTGGCTCAAACCCCATTTCTTTCGTTGGTTTTCTGTCTCTGGAATTCCAACACCACTCTTTCCCTCTCCCTCACCCCTCCTCAAAGAGAACAAAATATATAAATCAACCAAAATTACCAAATTCTATTTCATTAAAATAAAAAAATAATAATAATAAGAAAGAGAAGAAAATATATAACTCTGTTGTAAAAATATTTGTAAGGGTTAACTAATGTCTGCTTTCCAGAGATACCGCTTTGATTAAAATAAATAACGTCAACCCCCTTGTGTTTTTTATTAATTAATTTTTTTTGGGTGATATATATATATATATATATATACGAGGGAAGAGAGTATGGAATGATGGGACAGGAGGGGAAGACAGTTTGGGGGGGCTGACACTGTCAAAAAAGAGACTGTGGGAGGGAAGGCGGTGGGCTGAAGCGAAGCGGCCAAATATACTTCTTCTTTTTCTTTTTCTTTTCTTTTCTTTTCCCTGACTGCATCGTACTCAGGGCTATCCCTAGTCTCTCCTCCCCCCCCCCCCCCCCCCCCCCATGTGACTGTGTTTCTTGTCCATTTCTGCCCCTCTTCCCCATATTTCTTTTAATTAAAATACGAAAATCATTATAATAATTCTTTGGTATCTTAGGGTTTTTTTTTGGATGGAGACAAAAGAGTAAAACAAGAAATGGGAGCAAAGAAAACTAAGATGTGTTTGATGAATGAACTGAATTTGAGATAAGATGAAATTTTTAAGAGATGTTTGATTTATAAGTCTATTTTAAATTAAATTGTATTTTTTTATCTTTTTCTGAAAAAGTTTTTTATCTTTTCTGAATTTTTTTTTTTATCTTTTCTGAAAAATTAACACAAATTACTATTGAAACTTAAAAATCTTAATTCAAACTCATTTACCAAACACCCCCTTAAGTTTGAATTGAGTTGACTTTTTAAAAAGTAGTTATAAATTTTGTTGACTTTTCAAAAAAAGATAAAAATTCAGATGAAAAAGTATAGTTTAGTTTGAGTGAAGTTGATTCACCAAACAAGGCCTAAAAATAAATATGAGTTTTGGACATATTGAAAATATTTTTTTTTTTTAAGATTTTATTTACCCTCGTTATTAAGTTTGTTAAAAAATTTAATGGTAAATTACCCTTAAGATATAACAAATTCTTAAACACTATATCTAGTAATAATATTTTATTCCAAAATAAAAAATGAAATCTGTAAATTTATGAAATATTTTAAAACACAGAGGTGTCTTTTCATGAACTAACACCATCATGGTAATCCATGTAACATTTTTCCAAGAGGTGTATTTTCATTGCAAAAACATCTTTTTGAGTATCTATTTAATTATCACGACAAATATATCAGTTATCGATAATAATTTTGTTTTGTATGAAAACATACAACCAACAAACGACCGGTTCGAAACAACTAAAAAAACACGTTTAAAAATCTCATATCAGCACGAATAGGAGCCGTGGCGCTGGCTCCCAAGCCCCGTAGAGCCTGGGTAACTATCAACGGGCGCCGCGGTGCTACCTAGGCGCTCGTGCCGCGGCGCTACCTAGGCCAGCACCTAGGCGCTCGAAACCAGCACCATGAATAGGAGCCGTGGCGCTGGCTCCCAAGCCCCGTAGCGCCTGGGTAACTATCAACAGGCGCCGCGGCGCTACCTAGGCCAGCACCTAGGCGCTCGAAACCAGCACCTAGTCGCTTGGTTTTCTATCAATGTTGCCCAGACTAACGCATGGTTTTCTATCAATGTTGCCCAGACCAACGCCTAGGCGCTTGCCTTTCTACCAATGTTGCCCAAACTTGCGCCTAGGTGCTAGGCTTGTCTACCTTTTGGTGCTATATGCTTAAAAATATACCAAAATTGTGTATTTTCTTAATCTTTTACGTGTTTTTTTGATCTTATATCATATATCATAAGAGAGACATATTATATCTCTTACTTTTTTAATTATATTTAAAAAAAATCTATTGTATTTATGAGTCGTTTGTATCATTTATTGTGTTTTGGTATTTGCTTCAGATACAATATATATATATATATATAAGTGCTCAAATATCCGGCACTCTATTTTTATCGGACATGAACGACAGTTCACATGTAACCGTTGGATGCAAAAATGAAGGGAGCTGACGAAAGGGAGAAAGAGAGTCGTCGGAGAAAAAAGGTCGCTAGAGAGAGAACCCTCACTACAAACCTGCCATCCAAGAGCCATCAACGATGGCGGTGACGCCCTCTGCTGTGTGAATGATAGCTATGAGTTCCAATGATATCCTCGAGAGTCTTCGGCTTGGCTTTCTTTGTTTTTTTTTTTTTTTGGGCTACCAACGGTCTCTCTCTCATGGTTGTATCACAGGATGTTCGGCCGCCATATGCAAGAGAATTTATATATATATATATTCTAATAAATATTTTTTTTGTGAATATATTCTAATAAATATTTGGATCGTGTCACATTTTTACATTTCAATGCATTTATTCTAATGGAATATGGATGAGGTTTCAAAAAAAGGGAATAGTGTTTGTAATCAAATGTGTGTATTTTTCAAAAGTATGTCTATTTAAATGGTGAACAGTGTTCACATTGGAGTTTGTTAAAAAAAAAAAAAAGTGTCTTTAAAAACAAAATACTAATAAATAAATGAATATTGTATTGTAGCTTACGAACATTCTGATGGTAATGATTGATCTAAACGCCCCATTAATCTAAAGATGTCGCGTAATAGCCTGGAGGAGGTTAACCCCCAAAATTTTAAGGATTCTTTATAATTTCGTCCACGAAGATTATTTGTCGTCCTTAAAATTTGTTTAATTATTATGTTTACATATTTTACAGGAAAAATTAAATTTCACCTAAAAATTTAATATTTCAAACGAATAAATTCACTATTTTTTGAACAATAACAATAAATCAAACTCTATTATAATAAGTCCAGTTCATTTAAAAAGTAAAAAGAAAAAAATAAAAAATAAAAAATAAAATAGATAATAAATAATGAGAAAATATTTTAACCTTGTAATTTTGACTCAAATTTTTGGTTTAATTCCACACCCTCCGCCACTGGTGATTCATGCTGTCATGGAGTGTTATTTCTCAAATAAAAATGAAAGAAAAAATTAGATAAATAATCATATTTTTAAATACTTTCTTATAATTTTATTCACTTTAAATATAAGGAGATATCAAATTTTATTACATACTTACATATAACCGAAAATGAAAAATGAAAAGCGGACACCATTCGGACCATACTTGCCAACACCTTAAGGTCCAGACCATTTAATCACTGTCTTGTTTTTGACCTTTCATGGGCTTCCTATAAAAAAAGAGGCCCATTTATACTCTTTCCGTTGAGCTAGCTCGAGAGGTAAAAACAATGTTTAAAAAAATAAAAAAAGCAAGACATAAAATCTCATGCAGTACATGATAATGACACATTTTATTTGTGGACGTCATAATCAGGTAACAAATATTAAACTAGTGTAAACAAACGTGATGGCCTTTCCTACAATCCCATTTTTACGCGCCTCTGTATTTGTCGTGGTCCTAGAGATGAACGGAGGTTCACGCGCCGATGAACTTTTTTTTTTCTTTTTTAATTTTATTTTTAAAAACATTATATATATATATTTTTTTTGGTATTTTATCTCATAAAAAATTGATTATTTTTATATAATTTTTTTCAACTTTTATTTTTTAGTGTGTACCTCAGAATATAGACATTAAAATAATAGATTAATTCTGTTATTGGGCATTTATCAACTATTATAGTTGTAGATTTTTAAGCTAAAATCACTATTTTAGTCCAACACCTTTATCAACATGTTAC